>OX941094.1:44711199-45911199 GCA_954870635.1 Arctium minus | reverse complement strand
TTGGTCTCGGGGATTTTTGAGATGACTAGTATTGATGTTGGGCAATTGTTCTAAGTCCCATTCTTTTGGCGATATTGGATTAACAACTGATGTAATCTAGATAGGTTATGTTTAGATTAGTTTGTTGTTGAATTCCGTATTCGTATTCAGGTTTTGTAAAGGTTTAGTACATTTCCCCTTTTTGGGAGGTTTATACCAAGTATTGATGTTTAATTGTCCAGTTTCCGGGTTTTAAATTCACTCTGGTTTTTAGCGTGTTACATACACGGCATGAATTAATGCATGCACGGACCATAGTGGTCCATTTGAAAAGTTTGTTGCCCATCTTCTGTTATTGTCATTTAAGCGGGTATTAATGACCAAATGTTTTTCGAAATAGTTTTATATACGTGATGTTGGTGATCACTTTGCACACCTACCGAGTAAACGGTAGTAGAGTTTTTACACGTATTAGTAATTGTTATGGAACTTTTTCATTTGAAAGTTTTAATAAAAGTTTAAATTGGCATATTAGTCGGAAACCTTGAACTCATTAGGCCTATAGATTTAAACCCCTATCATGAAAGGAGTTGTAATTAAGGAACTGAGGAGTCCTTGGGAATTGAAGCGTCAGATGATCCAACTTGTGGTTAGCTTTGGAATTTTAAATCTTGGTTTCAGCTTATGTATTAGTGCACGCATGAATAATTGAGGTGTTAGATTTATGCCTTCCCAGTTAATTAAGGGACGATCTTTCTGCTTCGATAGACCCGCGGGATAATGTATGGTTGGATTTGATTTATCGGGTTGATAGTCCTTTGGACATCATGTTATATACCTTGGCAATGTATCTTCTTATGGGCTTTCATGCACAAAAGAAATCTTGTGATCCGTTTGTTAGGGGTGTAAGATTCAGAAACCTTAGTTCCCCGTTAGGTGTCAACCTTAATACGACATTGCTTTTGGAATGGAATGTTGGGCGGGATGTCCACGTGTTCAGTATCATCATTTTGGCATTAAGCGTCAACTTGTTCTCTTGATGTCGAAGAATCTCTGGAATGTTTGGAAGTATCCCCGTT
The DNA here is from genome assembly GCA_954870635.1 of Arctium minus. Lineage (NCBI taxonomy): Eukaryota > Viridiplantae > Streptophyta > Magnoliopsida > Asterales > Asteraceae > Arctium > Arctium minus. The sequence goes on along the minus strand of OX941094.1, from coordinate 45,910,141 downwards.
GAGTCATGAGAAATGCTAGCCTCACGATGGAAGAACTTAAAAGGAGGTTAGACGTTGATGTCTAAGTACTGGTATGTATGGCTTTCTTGATGTGGTGAGAAATATCTTATTGATGGAATGTTTCGAGGTTGGGTGTAGGTCGGGGTTGAGTGATAGCAGGATCTGCACTAACCAGCTACCTGGAGAGCGTAGTGGTACACCTCGGAAGGACGACCTTGTCAAAATCGAGGACCGATCGTTAAGAATTTTGAGAATTCTTTGGAGGTTGATGTCGAACTTTGGTTTGGGTTCAGAAGCATGTTGAGTTGAGGCGAATTAGTCAGTGAGAAGTTGAGGCCATAAGCTGCCTTTGAGGTAGTATGTGTCCCCTAAGGTTGGGAGACATCTGGGATCCGAGGGTAAAGGATCACTCTCGTAAAGTTTGAGGTTCACTTTTATATGAGTGTGATGTATCCGAATGGTTTTGGATGCGAAGGAATATCAGTATGGCAGTTTGTCAGGAAGTTATCGAGTTTTAGCTTAAGGATGAATCGGGTCGGAGATAATCCCTTGGAAAGGGAGACGGTATCCCTTAAAAAGGGAGACGGTGGTTCTCTTTCGGGAATGACGTCATCGAGATCTATGACGTGTTGTTACCTTTGGGGACCGAGAGAACCTAATAGGAGGCAGGGGTAGTAATGAAAAGTCTTAGGTGAGGAGTAGATTTCGGGGACGAAATCATTCTAAGGTTGGGAGGATTGTAACAGCCGTAATTTTTAATCGGTAAAAGTCACCGGACGTTTCGTGAAAACTTGTAAAAGGTGGGATTGTGTTAGGAAAACATCATTCAAGTCCCTTGGAGTATCGGGAGCTTTCGAACGCGAAAAAGGAAGGAATTCGGAGCTCTAAACACCCTGGGCGATGGTGCCCGGCGATAGTGACCTATGTCACTATTGCGTGGCACAATCGCTGACATGGTACTGCGAGTGCTAGGACGCGTGCGACAATGCCACGCGACTCGGGGGCAGGGACCTTTAAAACTCAAATTTTGCCTATCTCATCCCATTTGTGGCAACCTCCTTCAACCCTACCCTCTCCTTTCTCTCTAAGTCGAACCTCATGACAACCATTGTTGATTTTGGGCTTTTGATACTCAATATCTCGGGTTTTCAAGTGATAATTCACCATCCATCAAGGTTATGGAAGCTTAAGCTCAATCTATCCACTTTATCATCTTCATCTTCAACTTTCTAGGATTTTATCAAACCCTCCTTATGACCTTCTCCATTCTCTTAAAGGTTGTTGTGGTGGCTCTAATGGATGACCAAGAGAAGTATAGTTGATAGATTCAATCTATGGTAAAGGTAATATCTCATTCCCTTCGTATATGGAAATTAGGGTTTGGGTATAAGTTGGGGTTTTCATGTTTAAATGTTTGGGGAATGATTCAATATGGTTGAATAGGTTTATTTATGGTTGAAAAGTTATGGATCTAGGTTTTTGGAAGAATTGGCCTAAGGATTCAGATTTCTTCAAGGAAGCTCAAGTTGGGGTAAAATCTAGATTTAGCCTAAATCTAGCAAGGTGAGTTCAAGTTGATTTTTGAAAACGGTGTACAAGCCAAAATGTTTATTTTAAAGTGTTTTGTGTTTTACATGAAATTGTTAACTGCTGATAAGTTTTGAGTATCGTGAAGTAAAAATATGCCTTACTTGGTGTTTGTCAATGTGTTGGGTATCTTGATAAGTTTTCATATTTGATAAACTTGGGTTGTTTTAGTCTCACAAAATGCCCTATTCGGGATTTGGGTGTCTTGATAAGTATTAGCATGGTTTATGCATTTTTGGGGATTTTTTGCAAATAAAGTCCATTTTATTATTTATACATCTTTGGTGATTTTTATACAAATGAAGTCTAATCTATGATTTATGCATTTTGTGTATTTGATTTCATAAATCATTTGGAAAATCTTTTGTCCCAATCCATGATGAGTTTTGGGTAATCACATCTTTGAGGTATGTGTCTGCATAAACGTCGTTTAAATGCATTACATTATTTGGGGGACCGTTATTTGTTGGTCAAATGGATTTTGAACATTTAAACTCGGTTTTGACTTCAAAGAGTCTCATGGACATTTGTCCCAGTTTTAATGGCTCTTTGAAGAGCCCAAGTTCGATATACATCTTAATGCGTTTTATTGCATATTTATGATAATTACATGCTCGAGTGCGTTAGTCATTCAGGTGTAGTCATGTAATGTTAGACTGTGTTGCATTGGATCCATAGGCACGTAAGTCAGTGTTTAATTTGATGGTCAACTGGGTGTTGCGGGAATTGACTCCGGGGCCCATGTTTTATGATCTTAAATTTTCAAATGTACACTAAGAGGGCTGAGTCCGGTTGAGTTATCATGAGTTAGGAGGGCGATTTTTATATTTGGGGCCTCCGCTAGGTCGGCGCAATGCCAGGATTGTAACCCCCGACTGTGCCGAGCCTTGGGGTTGTATTCATGGAAATATTCGCTAAGGTCAGCTGTCCCTTTTGGTGTAACTTGAAGGGTGTCGTAGGGGCACTTGGGCTTGCGTGTCGTGAAGTGTCATACGACTAACATTGTATGAGTGGCATACTTTTGTGTTCCTCCACTTTCAATGGATACAGGTCTCCCCCGTGGTCGGCCAACAGTATTTTGGATACTTAATTGTCCATGATTCATTATTTGGATTTCATTTCATGTTATGGTCGCGTGAGTATTGAAATTTAGTCCCATGTTTTCGATGGCATATCATATTTACATGGACTGTTTTCCATTGTGTATGAGTTGAGTATTATGCCCCACCCGTGTTTCGGGTGTTTCGGGATATAAATTTTTATCCATGATTTTATACTTGGGAGTCTGTTTTCTATTCACATTCGAGTAATTTTTGGGCGGCATCATTTTGTAAAGAATGTTTTGCATTGGGACGTTCGTCTTTAAAACGCATGTTATTGGAAAACGAGTCGCTTTCATGGTTAAGTTAAATCATTTTGATAGATCATGATTTAAACTGCATTCTTCCCTTTTACGAAATATTTATTCATGTTGAAAACTTTTGAACTCACTAGGCGTTAGCCTGACCTTTTTATTTTTCGGCATGTGCATCAGGTTCCAGTTGGGGGTTTGCTCCTAGCAGTGATATGAAGAGATGAGCCTTAACTTTACGCAAGAGTAAGTAGTTGGTGAAGTCTTCCGCAATTTGGAGATAGTGGTTGTTATTGGGTTTTGGTAGTACCCGTTCCTATTATAGACTATATGCGTAGAATGAAAGATGTGTTTTGAGGTTAAACCTTAACTTGTGATTGTAGATGAATCATTTACCGATGTATATAGAATTTTTTTTATTAGTTGTTATTTCTAATTCTGAGGGTGTTACACCCTCCCCAACCAATGTGGGATCTTACAATCCACCCCTCTTAGAAGGACGCTGGCACACTAGTCCGACTCCCAGCTCTGATACCAATCTGTAACATCCCAGGTCAACTGTAACATATATTGTCCGCTTTGTCCACACACCCGGACTCACGGTTTTAGAACGCGTCTGGTAGAGGAGGTATCCAGTACCTTATAAGGCAACTTTCGTTCCCCCATATAATTTAATCACTAATTAATTGTTTGATTTAATAACACGTATGATGAGTCAAGATTTAGGTTATTAATTATTATATAATCACTTTAATGTGGAGCGGAGTATTTTTATATATATTTATAATATGTTAAGTCTACAATTATAAAACGGGGTAGACTTATAGGCTTGGGAGTTAAGTCTTAATTGACTTTAGTTGACATTTGGTGAGTTGGGTCGTTAATGGGATGTGATGTGTAATTTATAGGTCGTGGGTCAGAAGCTAAATCTAACCGATCTACGCAATCAGGTGAGTTTTTCTTGTGATTTACCCTGGGATGTATGCATATGTATCTTATATATTCTTTTGGAGCATGTTTCAATCGATAAAAATATTATTGATATGTAACATTTTGGAGTTATTTACATGTTATTGTCTGTTGCCATGACATGTATGGGGTATTTGGTGTTTTGGTGATTCACATGCAATTATTTGACTATTTTAAAGTTACTTGCATGCTATCTTATTTATTAAATTTTAGTGGTTTATGAAACGGGTTTTAGTGTGCATCGGGATTACAACCGGTATGCTGTTAAAAACAAACGGGCTTAGTCTCGTGAAGGAGAACGGCCAGATGTGGGTCGCGCCCACTAGAGCCAAATAAAGGAGATCACAAGGAGGTAATCCCTACCATACTAAGACAAGTTAGGAGATTTTCTTGGTGTCAATATGTTGGCAAATAAATACATGATATTATATTTTACTAATGCTTAAATATTTATTTGCTTGATTATGTGTGATTCCATGCTCGAAAAACCATCAACTCACTGAGCTTTTTAACTGACTATTAGTATACATCTCAGGAGCAGGAGGTTCAGGTGTGTAAAAAGGCAAGGATCAGCTTAGGAGTTTAATTGTTCTTTTAAGTACTTTATTTATGGTTTGAAACTTAGTTTTGTTTCCTTTCTAATCTAGTTCGTTATGGGACGAACTAAAGTAGGAGAAGTTGTTTTGATTGCAAGTATTCCGCTGTGGTTTGGAATTTTCTTCCTTATTTTATTTGATATTTTTTTTATTTGGAGTTTATGGATGAATTGGAGTAAGAAAGATGTAAAATCTATTATTGTATAAAAAAGGGTGTTATAAGGGGAACGAAAGTTGCCTTATAAGGGACTGGATACCTCCTCTACCAGACGCATTTTAAAACTGTGAGTCCGGATGTGTGGACAAAGCGCACAATATCTGGTACGATTGGCCTGAGATGTTACAGATGACATCAGAGCTGGCAGCCGGACTAGTGTGTCGGCGAGGACGCTCGGCTCCCAGGGGGTGGATTGTAAGATCCCACATTGGATGTAGAAGGGAACGAAAGTTGCTTTATAAGGGATTGGATACCTCATCTACTAGATGCGTTTTAAAACCGTGAGTCCAGGTGTGTGGACAAAGCGGACAATATCTGGTACGGTTGGACCGGGATGTTACATATGATATCAGAGTTGGGAGCCGGACTAGTGTGCCGGCGAGGACACTCGGCTCCCAGGGGGTGGATTGTAAGATCCCACATTGGACGGGGAGGGGAACGAAAGTTGCTTTATAAGGGATTGGATACCTCCTCTACTAGACGCGTTTTAAAACCGTGAGTCCAGGTGTGTGGACAAAGCGAACAATATCTGGTACGGTTGGCCCGGGATGTTACATCACATTTCCTTTTTACAACTCTTCATTTTCATTCCCTCTTCTTTCTTTATCAATATTTTAAGACACATCTTTTATTTTTAATTAGTTTTAACATTCCTTTTCATAAACAAAAAATAGTTTAAATATTTATTTATTTAATAAATAATATGTTTTAAAACGATTGGTGAGACTGAAAACGATAACTTATGACGTCTTGGATCAATAATTTGATGTCAACTTGAGTTGAACCGCTTTCTCCGATAGCTTTTCTTGCTAACCCTCCTAGCTCTCGAGCCCTTTTCCTTATTTCCTCCTCCTCATAACATCCTTCATCCATTAAACAGTTTATGGACTCCTTAATCTCCTCTTTTCTTATCACCACCCCAACTTTCTCTTCCTCCCCCCATCGAACCGGAACACGAACCCCAACTCGAATCCCAATTTGTAGAATCTTCACGATCAAGATCTCATTCAAGAATTGCTCTGAAAACATAGGCCATGTAATCATCGGAACTCCTGAACAAATCCCTTCAATTACTGAGTTCCACCCGCAATGAGTCAGGAACCCTTTGATCGATGGGTGGGACAATATTAGAACTTGTGGTGCCCACCCGATAATCAATAATCCCTTTCCTTTGTTCCTCTCTTCAAATTTTTCGTTGACCAACCACTTCTCAAGTTCTTCAAATCTCTCTTGACGACTTATGACCCAAATGAATGGATGGTTCGATGCCTCCAAGGCGAGGCCGATCTCGGATAACTGTGATGGAATGAGGCGACACTGGCTACCAAGGCAAACGTAAAGAACTGATTTTGGTTTCATGGAATCTAGCCAGTCAATACATTGTTTCTCATCTATAGAAGCGTTACTCCCACGTGTGAATTTATCTAGGGCTTCTTTGTTACACATCGAAACTGGGCCGATGCACCATACTTTCTTGTGTATTGTCTCTTGGTATGCATCAATGAACAAATGTTCAAGCTCATTAAACGTATTCATCACTACTCCATAAGCACTTGATTCTGCCTTCTCCACTCGGACACTAATGTCATCCAAGTTACCCGACGCCACAACTGCTCCTGGGAGTTGCATTCTCGAGATGTTGACTCCCACAGGCATTTTCGGAATCTCAAAAAGCTCAGAGTCTGACGCCACCGAAACATGTGCATTATGGAGCTTCACATTATGCGAGCACAACAAAGCAAAGGCGCCAGTTCCATGAAAAACGATCCGCGGTATCTTGAACTTCTGAGCTGTTTCAGACGTCCAATACATGTATTTATCTGAAATGATGCAGCTCGGAGGAAGTTTTTGTTTCTCCAAATACTCTTCCAACGGCTTTTGCATCAAATCAAGGGCATAGTAAAATTTGTGTATAAGGTCTCTCGAGGAGAGACTGTCTAGATTCTCACATCTTGATGGTAATCCAACTTCCTGCCAAGGGAACGGAATTACCACCAAGTTAATGAGAAGCCCATTGGTTTCTTGATCCCGTTTGATATTAACAGCGGATCTCGAGGCATTCAGAGGGGTTGTCACCAAGCTGACAACAACCCCTTGTTTGGCCAATAACCGAGCCATATCGATCATCGGAATCATGTGGCCTTGTGCTAGTAAAGGTACCAAAACAAAGTGAGGTTTTTTGCTCAATGGGTGTGAGAAAGACATATTTGGGTATAGAATGAAAAAAATAGAAGTTTGGGGGCATTTTTATAGCAATTCATAGGCAAATGAATGAAGAGTTGACTTTGATATTACTTTTGGAGTGGTAGACAATCTAGGCACATCGTATACGCAGCGGTCATAACCTTTTTTCATTTTATTTTTTAATTTAATTCAAGTTATATTTAATTAAATAAAAAAGATAAACTGCACATAATTGCCATAAATTGAGAAATGAGAATCAAATTTCAAAATTTCATTTTAGACCTACATGCAAGTAAATTTTTTTACGAATAATTAAGGATTTGAATGATAGGGTTTAACCAATGTTTTAAAACCCGGGTCGATCCGGAACCGGGAACCGGTCGAGAGACCGGTTCAACTGTCACCGGGTTTTTGGAGATTTATGAACCGGATCGAACCGCTGGGTTTTTGAGAAAACCGGTTGAACCGGCAAAAACCCGGGTTGACCCGGTTAAAAAAATATTTTTTTTATATTTGTGTTTTTTATGTTTTTAGATGGATATAAAACTTGTTGTTATGTGTTTTTTTTAATGTTTTTGGATTGATGTAAACTTTTTGTTATGTGTATTTTTAATGTTTTAACTTGTGGACATCAAATTCTTGGTTTTATATATATACATATATAGAGGGAGGATCATGCGAGAAGTTAAATATTTTGCGAGAAAGTAAGAAGTGTTTAATCATATATGATTACGCGGCTTGTAAGTGTGTTTAATCATGTATGATTAAACGTTAATGTATTGCCAATATAACATGTGTTTAATCATATATGATTAAGCTTGTGTATCATATATGATTAAATATTTCTCGCCTTCTCGCAAAATGTTTAACTTCTCGTTTGAACCTACCCCTATATATATATATATATATGCAAGAAAATGAAAAATACATAAAATTTTTGAAACCGGGTCAACCACCCGGTTGAACCGGTTGGACCGGTTGAACCGTGACCCGGTCACCACACCGGATCAACCAAAAAACCGATTTTTAAAACATTAGGTTTAACAAGTAATTGCTCGAAATAATCACTCAAAATGTTATTTTGAGTAGTCAACAATATAACTCAAAGATTCAATTTATATTTATAAGATCGTTTAATTTAATCAAATAAATATATTCTTACAATTAAGTCAATCGTAATCCTAAACCCATGATTTTCTTGAGACAGTCGAATTTAATCGATATTTTTTGTTTTGTACATAGTGGGCACTATATTCTTGTTGCCGTTATTGGTATAATTAAGAATTCAATTTCTATAGATTTTTTTGATTTAATTATTAGGCATATACTCATGCGATACAGCAGAATGTAAGTAAATAACGAACAATTAATGTTACTTCCTTATAGATATGTCATCAACAATCAACCATGACCTAAGAATCACAATTTATGATACACTAAACCCATAAAGATATTCAATAATTAGTTTATATTACAATTATTGACCAAAAAAATTATAATGATATAATTTATAATAAGAATGAAACGTATTTTACGATTATATATTTTTAATGTGCTAACGGTGGAAAAAAATAAAACGTATGGATTTAAAACAAATTAGTTCGTAGATATTCATGATATTTAATAGTACGGTTAAATTAAAAAATATTCAATATTGGACTCGTTTTGAAGGTATTGACGAGACGATTATAATGATATACTTTGTAAAAAAAGAAACATATTTTTTCATTGCATTTTTGTTCATATACGATTATTTGTGTAAATATGATAATGATGTAAAATGAAAAATGAAAAAATAAGGGATATAAAATGAATTAAATAAGTAATTGTAAGGGTGGTAAATGTAACATTATATGGGTGATAAGTGTTATTGTACAAGTTTGTACAATAACCGTATTAGTTTTTTATATAGTAGTAGAGATTATTCTTAACAATGAAAATAAATATTCAATATCATATTTATATATTTTATATTGAATCATCAATAATATACATTAATAATGAACAATGCTAGAAGCGTATTCGCGCAATGCAGCGAGATACATCACAATTTTAATGTTTCATTTTATATTTTGTTTTTTTGTTGATTTACAGTACGATTTTGGATGGTTTTGAAAAAGTGATAATGTTTTTTTTTATAAATTTGTTTAATTTAGGTTTAATAATATAATATTTTTTATATAAAAAAATTAAGTATTTTGTTAGAATTCAATAATTATCTTATATATTTTAATGAAATCTAGAAAAAATAACCAATTACATATTTAATAATATAATTAAAACAAATTTATAGTAATATAATATATTAATTAATAGTGATACATGGAAAAGTCTGCTTAAAAGGAAGGTCCTGCACATACTAAATTGGTGGGTGTTAGAAGCTTACAGTAGTAATATGTATTTTGTACTTTGAAACTTGTAAATTAAGATATTTTTAAAATCTTGCATAAATTGATGATACCTTGTGCCTAATAATTTGTATTTAAGAGTTTTTTATCCGTGTTTTATAATATAGTATAGATATAGATTATATTCATCTGTTTTAAAATTCAAACATAACAATCAATTTATGTTTAGTCAATAATATGTGTTTTTAGGTTGTTTTCTTTTCGGATTGTTAAATAGTAAAATATTTTCTGTTGATGAATATATTAAACATAATCAGTCATGTGATACTTTATAGAACCATATGTGATTTAGTACATTAGAATGAATATAATATATAGCCATGTCGTCATTTATAGGATCTCATGTGATTTTGTATATGAATATAAAACTGACATATGATTATATACATGATCACATGTGATTGTGTATAGTATGATATACGTGTTGAGTGCATTAATTAGATACAGGATCGCGTACCATTCAATAAATTAGAATGAATATAATAGTCGTCTTATTATTAAATGATCACATGTAATTGTCCGTATGATCATAATATTGGTATATGATCTTATACATGATCACATGTGATTGTGTATAATATGACATACATTTTGTGTGTATCTTATACAGAATCACATGTTATTGTATATATGTTCTCATATATGATCACATGTGATCATACATAAAACTACTATTAATTCTATAAATAATACTAACATTGATATTTTTTTGCATCTAATAACCAATGTTGTGTATTTGTGTACATGATCACAACATATTTGTCATTGTGTGTATGTTAACACTAAATATTATCAAGAATGTGGGAGAGAAAAGAACTTTCATTAGGTGAATTATTGACTAATACAACAGATAGTCATTATTTATATGAAAAAGGGAAGACCAAAAGAAGGTTCTGGTAGAAACTGAAAACAAACAAATTAATTTAACAATTTGGATCTTGACACGTGTAATACTCCCCCTCAAGATGAGCCTTTATATATTTTATGTAAGGCCATCTTGGACAGTAGAAATTTGAGCTTGACTCTTTGCAATGGCTTGGTGAAAAGGTCTGCAAGCTGATGATGGGAACGAATAGGCATCAATCGGATGATCCGTATGCCTTCTCTCGAATAAAATGGCAGTCTATTTCGATATTCTTCGTTCGTTCATGAAAGATGGGATTGGAGGCAATCTGCATAGCGGACTTGTTTTCACAAAAGAGTAGTGCAACAAATGAGGAACAAGAAACACCCAAGTCGGTTAGCAATTGTGAAGCCTAATTAATTCACATGTTGCTAATGCCATTGCCCGATACTCGACTTCCGTTGATGAATGAGACACTGTTGTTTGTTTCTTGGATTTCCATGAAATCAAGGAATCTCCGAGAAAAACGCAGAAGCCAGTGACATAACGCAGACTGTCAACACAATCTCCCCAATCATAATCACAAAAAGCACTTAATTGTAAAGAAGATGAAGCTGATAGAAAAAGACCTTGACCAGGCTCGTTCTTAATATACTTCACCAAGTGTAACGCAAGCAACCAATGAGTGGTATGGGGAATAGCCATATACTGGGCCAATTTATGTATCGCAAAGGAGAGGTTGGGCTGCGTAATTTTCAAATACATGAGACGACCAATGAGACGTCTATATGGAGAAGGATCTTGAAGAGGTTCTCCGTCAAAGCATGACATGTTGACGTGTGCAGGTTCTATAGGGGTAATTTTCGACTTAGCAGCTAGAAGACCGGTCTCTTCTAGTAATTGCAAGGCATAATTCATCTGAGAAATAAAAATACTAGTTGTTGATCTTGAAACTTCAAGCCCAAGAAAATATTGTAGAGGACCCAAGTCCTTCAGCTTAAATGCATTACTTAGCTGTTGTCTTACCTGGGAAACAAGTGATTTCGAAGGGCCTGAGATGATTATGTCATCTACGTAAACAAGAATTACCACATAAGTCTGTCCTTCACCTTTATAGAACATGGAATAATCAGACTTCGATTGGTTAAAACCGAATTGAATCACGAACTCTGAAAAACGTGCATACAGTTGCCTTGAAGATTGGCATAACCCATATAATGACTTATTAAGTTTGCACACCAACGTGTTACTATGGTCCAACTCCCCCTGAACTTGATAACCTGGAGGAATTTCCATGTAAACTTCTTCATTAAGTTCCCCGTTAAGAAACGCCGTCCAATTGAACAAGTTCCCAAGACTTAACAGTAGTGACAGGCAATAACGACTTTACAGTAACTAACTTGGCCACATGGGAAAAGTAACAAGAAAGTCCATGCCTTCTTGATGATTAAAGCCTGTTAGTGCACAAATATGTTGGATACAAGATCATGAAGATGAAAGATGAAAGTCAAGTCAAAAGCTCAAGTCAACTCTCAAGCTAAAGTCAAAGTCTTTGTAATAAAAGATCAAAGTCAAAGTGTTTTGTCTTGTAAGTCTTAGATGGTATAAATTTGTTTTTGTTAGTAGACTCATTAGGCTAAGTGCAATGCGCATACTTGTTTAGAGAGAGAAATTATGAGAGTACTCTGTGTAATTGAGATTGAAGATTAATTGAAATAGAAATTGTTCAATTGATAATATTTGTCATCTGAATTGAATTTGCACTCATTGTGGGACACACAATTGGTATCAGAGCATACAAAGATTCAGAATCATGAACGAAACCAAGATTTTTGGTCGACTTATTGAAGAACTCGTAAAGTAACTATTTAGATTTGATTTTTGCAATTCAGTAGTGCTTTTGTTATGAATTTGATTCCTTTGTATTCGTATTGTCATCTAGAACACATTTGTTTTGTAAAGTTTAGCCTAATTCACAACTTTTTAGTGTGAATTTTGGATTTTGTTGGTTTTCTGTTCGAGTTTGTTTAGAGTACCGTCTTTAGATGGAATTTGTACTTTTTGGTGTTTTATACTGAAATCAAGCAATTCTAACCTATTCGAGATATGTTCTAGAGCGAATCTGCAAAGTTTCAGTGTGATTCTCAAAGTTTTGGATTGAATTCGAGTGAAAAAGTTGGTTTTTGAACGAAAAGATGAAGAACATGCAAGATCTAGAAAACGCGCAAGCTTCATAGGAAAAACACACAAAGGGTTAAACTCGCTAAGGGTGAAGAACACGCAAGAAGCATCTTGTGAGAAGTAGATACGCGCAAGTTATTGTTTGCGAGTTTTGTTTTTCCTTTGTTCTGCGAGAAGTTGACATTGTACGAGAAGTGAACGTTTTGCGCGAACTAAAAGTTGGAAATATTTTCTAAGTGTCAGAACGCTCAGACACATTGCGCGAAGTGATTTTCTAGAAACGCGCAACCTTTGTCGTGTGTGAACTGAAAAACTCGCACGACTTTGTTTGCGAGAAGCTCAAACTCGCAACCTTCGTTTTGCGCGAAGCTAGAACGTGCACACTACTTCCTGCGCGAACCATAGAATGCGCATAGAACTGTTTGCACGAAATTTATTTCGTTTGATCTGCGAGTTCCTATACTTAGATAATTTTATGAGTTTTTCAAGTGTTGACCAAGTTTGACTTTCAAAGTCTAATTTGTTTCTGAATTTTTGACGATCAGTTCAAATCAGTGCAAAATCAAAGATGACTTCCAGAGAGGCTCTTGCTATTTGTACAGATGTAAAGCCACCAGTGTTATTCAAAGGTGAGTATGAGCAGTGGAAGGATAGATTCTTAGACTTCATTGACCGAAATGATTTGGGTGATTATATCAGACTGTCTCTGAAAGAAGGGGTGATGAAACATCCGACCAAGATTCATACTACTGAAACTGATGAAGAGGAAGTTGTAAACAAAAAGTATCCATTGCCAATAGAAGATTATACTGAGGAACAGAAGAAAAGGGTAAAAGCTAATAGGTTGGCAAGATCTTTCATTCTACAAGGAATTCCCAACGAGATATATATCAAGATAGACAACTATAATGCTACGGGGAAAGAAATGCGGGATCAGCTTGAGAAAATGATGCTTGGGTCTAAGATCGGTAATCAACTGAAAGTGTCAAACTGCCTGAATAACTACGAAGAATTCAAAGCAAAAGAAGGTGAAAGTTTAGAGGCTAGGTTTGTGACTCTTTTGAACAAGCTGAGCAAGAACATAGTCAAGAAGTCTCAGATTGAGCTGAGTGTGAAATTCTTGAGCATTCTACAGCCAGAGTGGAAAAGGTTTACCAGACAGATGAAAAGATGAAAGATCTAAATGAGATACCACTCCATGAGGTTTATGTGACTTTGAGACAGAACAAGGAAGAGGTAGAGGAGATTAAAGATGAGAAGAAGAAAGCTGAGAAATTTGTAGTAGATCCGGTTCCATTAGTTGTCAAGAAGAAAGAGAAAAAGTCAGTGAGTTTGAAGAAGAAAAAGAAAGTAGTTATTTCTGAATCTAAGGAAGTTGAAAGTGAGGAGGATTATGATTATGATGATTGTGAGAACTTAAAGCAAGCTATGCTACTATTGACCAAAGCTTTCCAGAAGAAATTCTACAAGAAACCAGGGTTAAACAGTCAGAGATACTCATCGGGATCCAGAAATTATGAGCATAAGGAGAGAGTTGAAGGGAAAAGGTTTGAGGAGAAAAGGCCAGAAGAGAAGAAGTCTGAAAAGAAATATCTGAATGATTATACAGAGAAGAAAGTTGATCAACCAGTAAAATGCTATAACTGTGGAAAAATAGGCCATTTTGCTAAGGATTGTCGGAAGCCGAAGGTCCGCAATTCAGAGTACTACAAGAACAAAATTCTTTTGGCCAAGCAGCAAGAAGCTGGCAAAGCATTGATGGCAGAAGATGAATACTGGTTGGATCATTCTGATGTTGAAGAGGAGAAAGAAGAAAATGCTCACATGTGCTTCATGGGTCAGAATGTCACTGAAGCATATTCTGATGCTGAAGATACTGAAAAGGTATGTGATATGACTGAATCCGGTTTTCTATCTCAAATGCAATCCATGATGATTGAACTTCAGGTTTTGCAGTCTAAGCTTAAATGCGAAAAAGGTATCACTAAAGAGAAAAACCAATCAATATTGAAGCTCAACAATGATATTGCTGAGAAGAATGTATTGATTGAGGCTTTACACAAAAATATTGATACCAGTGCTAAAGAAAAGACTGTAATCCATAAACAACTATCTGAAACATCATCAAAATTTAAACTGTGTGAACTCGAGGTTAAAGAAGTTGCAAAAAAGTGTTTATCTTTAAAGAAAGAAAACAAATCTTTGGTTGAGAAAGTGAGTGGTTTGGAAGAGAAACTTTATACTCTTGGTCAGACTGAGCAAACCATTCATCTCAACAAACCAAAAGAGAGTTGTGAGTGTTGGGGTCTTGGCTATGATAACCCACACTATCTGAAAAAGGGTATTTCTAAAGTGCCTGCATTATACGATTTTGGTTTTCTAAAATTGGCACCTCAATACCCTGAACTCAAAGTGATATGAACAAAACTATCATATGAGGATGAAGCTAAGGAAATTGAGAAAAGAAAGAATAAAACTAAAATGCAACTTCCATTTCGACATGAGAGGTTGAATGTTAAAGCAAATATTTATTGGATTCAAGATCATCATTATCTGAAGATGGAAATCTGAAGTCAAAGCTGATAAAGTCGTCTCAACAAATAGTCTATGATCCTTTTGTAATAAATAGTCAAAGTATGTTTACGTATTTTCATTTTTAGTCTTTATTTAATTGTTATTTGCTGTTGGGCCCAAGCATAGCCAAGCCAAGCCCAATAGTCTTATAAGCCTAAGTATAAGTTAGTTTAATTTGTGTTAATTAGGTTTAGTTAGTTTTGGTTAAAGGGTGAGCCGTATACAGAGAGATCAGAGAGAGATAAGCGATTGAGAGAAAACAGAGATAGCTTGGTTGAATTCATATTCAATCAACACTTGTAACTATTGGAATCGTTTGAGAAATCAATACCAGGTTTGCATTATTGTATTGATTATATGTTTGCTTGATTGAATGATTAATTATTGGGACACACAATTGGTATCAGAGCAGGACAGATTGAATTGAAATTTTTTTTCGGTTCTGTTTTTCTGTCAAAGATTCAAAAATTTTATTGTGTGATTGTTCAGTCAAGTTGTTATTGTTTGGATTGTGATTGATTTGCCAATTATCGTGATTGGGTATTGTTTGATTTGAATATTGCCTCGTCTTTGATTGCTTATCTGTTGATTTTGGATCTGTTCGGTTGTTCACGAGCACTGCATTGTGTGGTTGATTGATTTTTAATAAAAAGTGCTAGTTTTTGAAATTAAACGTTTGCAATCAGTTCTAGTTGTTTAATCGATCGAATTGGCAAAGTTTTGGAGTGTAATTTTGAGTTTTCGATTGGTTTCTGGGCTGATTTTTGGTTTCTGGGTCGAAGAACTTCAAGAACATACCGGTCGCCCGACAATCACTCAGTCCTTATCGGTCGACCAATACACACACAGTCCACCCCGGTCGAAGTACCTTAGAGTATATCGGTTCGATTGAATACCGGTCTAAGGAAGTCTATCGGTCAAAGCCATTATCGGTCAAGACCATATCGGTCAACCGCTCTATTTTGGTCGAAGGACTTTACTGTTCGTTTACACCTCGCACTATACCAGTCGCCCGGATTACTCTCAGACCAATTCCGGTCAAAGATTTATATCGGTCGAAGCCTTATACCAGTACAAGCCAATACCGGTCGAAGCTTCAAGCATTCTATCGGTCGAAGTTATACCGGTCCATATTCTATTCCGGTCAAGCTCTGCTTATCGGTCGAAACTTTATCGATCCAAGCAACTTACCGGTCGTGCAACATACCGGTCGAAAAATTCCCGGTCGTCTATAGTGTTTGCACCACCCAAGGCTCACGCAAACCGTAGTTTGCGTGACCCACTGCTCCCGAGAACCTCAAGTTGCGCCACTGCCTTGTCACGCGAAATCCTCCTTTGCGCGACCCACATCTCACGCAAACTGATACTTTGCGCCACCCTCTGCTCGCGAGAACCTATACTTTGCGCCAGCTCCTCTTAGCGCGAATTAGCCCTTTTGCTCCACTTAGACAAATTTTTGCAAACTGTAATATGGCCTCTAAATGTCAAAAAAAATTTCTCTAGGGGCGCTGCCCCCATACCCCCGCAAGGGTTTAGGGATCCCCGTGCTTAGTCTGCGGAGGGGGACAAAATTATGTTCTTTATCAAAATTATCTGAATTTCATTCTAAGATTTTCAGTATTGTTTGATTTTATCTGGACTAACGGTCATTTTTCAGTTCTTATCATATATCTATCAGAATGAATTCTAGTGAAACTCCTTCAATCCGTACTGATGAGAAGCCACCGGTACTTTTCAAACGAGAGTAAGATGCATGGAAAAATCAGTTCATAGATTTCATTGATAAACATGCATTAAGGGATCTGATTAGAATATCTCTGAGGGAAGGAAGTATGACAGGTCCAAGGAAATTTTTTAATCTTATAAAGGATAATGGAGAAAGCGAAGAAAAAGAGCTTCCTTTACCACTTGATATGTACTCAGACGAGCAAAGAAAAAGACATTAAGCTGATTGTTTAGCCAAATCTTTTATATTGCAAGGAATTTCCGAGGAAATTTCAAAGGAGATTTCCATCAAGTTAGAATGCAAAAAGGCTACAGGAAAGCTGTTATGGGAACATATTGAGAAGATTGAGACAGGACCAAAGTTGTCTTCAAGAGTAAAGTTTCTGGAATTTGAGAACTCTGAACTAAAAGAAAAGATTTCTGCCTTGGAAGCTCAAAACCAGAAACTAGATTCTGTTGAGAACAATGAGAAAGTTAATGATTTGGAGAGTGCAAATGTTGATCTTCAAAAGAAGATATCTAATCTAGAGAAAAAGATGGCCAAAGAAAGATCTGATTTTGAGATTGATAAGAAAACATTTGTAAAGAAATTCTCAGATTTTTCGAGAAAATGTGCAGAAGATAAGAAAGCAGTTGAGCTGAAATGTTTAAAGCTTTCTCAGCAGACTTCGGAGTTTGAGAAAGTAATTATTCTGGAAAGAGAAAAGTTTGCCAAAGACAAGAAGGCCATTGAACAGAAGAACGCTGGATTCTTTATAGAAATATCCGGCAAGAGAAATAATGCTGAGAAGGGATTTGAAGATGAGAGAAATTTCTTTGAAGCTGAGATTAGAAAGCAGACTGCCAAGCTATCTGAATTATCTGAAAGTGCCTTGAAAGATCAAAAATAGAAGTCTGAATTCAAGAAAGAGATTGACCAACTTGTTAAAGAAAGAGACAACTTTGCTTCAAAGATTAAAGAGCTTGAAAAGATTGTTTCAAAGATGGTGGTGACTAAGCAAACGACTCTAGAGTCACAATTCCACACACCTAGGAATAATTCAGCTGCCTTCAAAAAGACAGCCTCAAGCTCACATTTGAAATCTGTTTCTTCAAGAAGGTTAGTCAATTCATTTGATCAGATTCGTACTACTAACATTTTCTTTGATGACAATGTAGGTTGTTCAGATACATACAGAAGAAGAAGAACTGGTTTGGAAAAAGAAACCAGTTGAAAATGAGAAGAAAAACGAGAAAGGAAAGAAGTCATGTGTACATAACCATAATGCTGAGAAGAACAATGCGCATAAAGGTAAACATGATCATATCTACACGAGAGATCAATTAATCAGGTTGTCAGGTAAGCAATTCTATTGTTCTTACTGTCGTACACATGATCTTGTTCATAAAACAAGTGATCATTTATGGTATGGTTCTTACTCTGTTATTCCCATAAGAACTGTAACTAACAAACATGGACCCAAATACCAGTGGGTACCAAAGAAAAAGGATGAATCTATGATGCAGGCACTTACTGTCAAAGAGGAATAAGAGAGCGAAGGCTTCTATGTACATCAGCTTAGAACCCGTACTTCAACGAAAATTAACTTCTAAAAACAACAGTTTAGGACTCGCACTTCAATGCTCAAAAGATTTTACTCCTGAGCTAAATGATATTGTACTCCTTGATACATATCTGAGAAGATTAACATTCAAGGGGGAGTACATATTTGTCTGAAATTTTATGCATCCATCAAATATGATGATCAACATCTGAGGGGGAGTTAATGCTTATATTTTACTCTTATACATAATTTCAGGGGGAGTAAAGGTGATGACTTCTGATTATTTCTGATAAGAACTTGTACATTAATTGTTTTACTGTTTTATGTCATTTCAATTTCAGTGAATAAAGTTACTTTGACTAGAGTTTTAGACCTTTGCAGGTTGAGAGATGCTTCAAAGATCATATCTTTATGACTTTAAGCTTGACTTCGTGAGATGTAAGACTGCACTCAAAAGGTATAGTTCCTTATCTTCATCTCATCTATGGTTGAAAGAAGGACAACTTTCAATCATAAGAAAACATGTTCCTAAAATGTTCAAACCACTTCCCGATTCTCAAACAGATTTCTTGAATTGGAAGTGTGCTTTTAAATGTTTTCTGATTCATCTTTGAGCTTTAACTGATCAAGTTAAATCACCTGAGCATCATATGCTTCATAGGATAACATGGGATCAGTGTGCTAGGACTTACCCCACCAACCACTCATTTTCTTCTCAACAAGAAAATGTTTCATTTTCAAAGGGGACGCAACACATATGCTATCTGATTTTCATTTGGAAAATCTAGATATTGAAAAGAAGGAAGTCTGCCCCACCTTCACACTTCACTAATGCACATTGATTCTGTGTTTAACTACTTGTCTCAGTGGTTTACACTTTTTGAGCCTTATAAGCAATCATCATATGCTTAATTTATTCCATCACTTGCACGAACACACAAAGAATGTGTTTCTTTGTCATAACGTTCATAGAAATTGCCTTTGTGGTGTTTCGATGATTGAATGGAAGCCCTGGGGGAGTGAACATCATAAAAGCTCCTTTATAATGTGTATTCGTTACACACAGTGACTTTGTGTTACTGAAAGGCAATTTTTTAACTGATTCATTTGTTGATTCAGGTGTTACACTTCATTTTATATTTTGTCTGGATTTACAAAGATCTGGATGCACATCTTTATGAATTGACGGATAATCAGTGGTTCTGTATGCAAGATCAGTGATGGAATACATTTATTGAAGACAAGTTTTGATGAACTCCTTGCTCTTTTGATCAAAAAGGGGGAGAAGCGTTCAATCAAGAAACGGGGAGATCAAAAGTTTTTGAAAGAATGACAGAATTTCTGAAGATATGCTGCATTGAAGAAATTTTCTCTAAAGATGATTTGCTGAAGCATTCCGAGCTGAAACTGGAGATAATTTCTTTCCAAGCGATTTTATCATCATCGATTGGAGAGATTGCTACATTTTGAAGACAAAGAGGAAGATTGCATTTTTTGAGCTTAAAGAATGATCTTGATCTAAAGGGGGAGATTGTTAAAGCACATATTTATTGGATTCAAGATCATCATTATATCAAGATGGAAATCTGAAGTCAAAGCTGATAATGTCGTCTCAACAAATAGTCTAGGGTCCTTTTGTAATAAATAGTCAAAGTATGTTTACGTATTTTCATTTTTAGTCTTTATTTAATTGTTATTTGTTGTTGGGCCCAAGCATAGCCAAGCCAAGCCCATTAGTCTTATAAGCCTAAGTATAAATTAGTTTAATTTGTGTTAATTAGGTTTAGTTAGTTTTGGTGAAAGGGTGAGTCGTATACAGAGAGATCAGAGAGAGAGATAAGCGATTGAGAGAAAACAGAGATAACTTAGTTGAATTCATATTCAATCAACACTTGTAACTATTGGAATCGTTTGAGAAATCAATACCAGGTTTGCATTATTGTATTGATTATATGTTTGCTTGATTGAATGATTAATTATTGGGACACACATTGAACTCTAGTTACAGTTCTACGCAATCAAAATTTCTTTCTAACGATTACTTTCAAAGCTATTCTACAGAGGATATGGATGCAAAACCGATTAAAGGCAAAATTTATGTTCCTCCTCTCATTTTAGAAAGTAAATTTCTGAACTTGAGAATACTCTTGTAGAAGAAAGGATTTTGACTGGGATAGAACAAATGGTGTTTTCAACTGTTTTTATCAATATTGATTTTTCAAAGACTTCCAAATCTTCTAAATCGAGTGATGTTAATGGTCTGTTTGATGAAGAGTTTGATTTCCTAAACTCTGATGGTTGTTTTGATGACTGTGTTGATCAATTTGACTTTAATGCAAAGCTTCCATATCATTCTCAATTCATTATTAATTCTAATGGTTTACCCAGTGTATATGAGAAAGGTGAATCATCAACGAAAGTTGATAAACCAATTTCTGTGAGTACTACTCAAGCCAAAGGTAAGAAGAAAAAGAATAGGCATTCACATAAACGGACTACCACTGGTAAATCAAAGAGTAAACAATCTTTTAAATCTCACAGTTCTAACTTTCAAAGTTCATATGTTTCAGATGTGAAAAGAAAAAAGCCTGAAGTGAAATCAGAGTGGAGACCAAAGAAGAAAATTGATGAGAATATAAAATCATATTTTGATATTCATTGTAATAGAATGATTGTTAGTAATACTGATGTAGTGGGTAATCTTTCTTTTCACAAACCAAAACTTGTAACTGCTTACAAGCATTACTCAATAAAGCAATTACTCCAATTATCTCCGTCTATTAATAAGTCTTCTACATATCGTCGAAATAGTTTTGTGTCTCGCCAATATTTTGATGATTGGTTTGGTTCATATCATGTTTCTAATTCATATGTTTCAAATGGTTTTCAAAATCAAAGAGGATCAAAATTCAAATGGGTGCCAAAATCTTATGCTAACTTGAAGGGACCCAGATATAAATGGGTACCTAAACCTGTTGTTCCTTGATTTCTCATGTGCAGACCCGTCATATGTGGTACTTGGATTCTGGTTGCTCCAAGCATATGACCAGGCAGAAAGACATTTTATCTAATTATATAGAGAAATTATGCGGGAACGTTAGATTTGGAAATGACCAGTTTTCACCAATTTTGGGATATGGAGATGTCATTCAAGACAATGTAACGATTAAGAAGGTGAGCTACGTTGAAGGACTAGGGCACAACCTATTCAGCATTGGTCAGTTCTATGACAAAGATTTAGAGGTGAATTTTAAGGCCAAGCGGTGTTGTGTGAGAACTGAAGATGGTCAAGAACTCTTGGTCGGGACGCGGAAGTCAAACCTCTACACGATCAATTTGTCAAAAGTCAAGACTGATAATGAGGTGTGTCTACTTTCAAAAGCCTCTATGCAATAGAGCTGGTTATGGCATAGAAGGCTATCTCATCTCAACTTCAGATACATCAACAAGTTGGTGACTGGTAATCTGGTTAAGGGTTTACCTGAGCTGAAATATGTCAAAGAACATCTGTGTGCGGCGTGTGAGAAGGGTAAGATGAAAAGAGCTTCTCATAAGCCTAAGACTGAACCGAGTACAAGCACTTCATTAGAACTGTTGCATATGGATCTCTGTGGTCCAATGCGAACTCCAAGCATTAACGACAAGAAATATGTTCTAGTGATTGTGGATGATTATTCAAAATACACTTGGGTCAAATTTCTGAGATTGAAAGATGAGACGCCCGATGTCATCATCTCATTTTTAAAGACGACTGAAGTAAACTTGAAGAAGACAATTAAGCTTCTCAGAACAAACAATGGCACAGAATTCAAGAACAAGATTGTTGATGATTATCTCGAATTGGTCGGGATAACACACCAATTTTCTGCTGCCAGAACACCAGAACAAAATGGAGTTATAGAAAGGCGAAACAGAACTCTAGTCGAGGCTGCTCGCACTATGCTGAGTCAATCTGATCTACCTCTATTTCTGTGGGCTGAAGTTGTGTCTACTGCATCCTATACACAAAATCATTCCATAATTCATCGCCGGTTTGGAAAAACACCATATGCTTTGATCAACAATAGAATACCTAACATTAAACATTTTCAAATCTTTGGATGTAGGTGTTTCGTGCTAAACGAGAAGAAAAACTTGAACAAGTTCTGTACTAAGGCTGATGAAGGCATTTTCATCGTATATTCTCAGACGTCTGCTGCATATAGAGTTTACTTGAAGAAATCGAAGATAGTTGTGGAGAGCGTAAACGTAAAATTCCATGAAGATATGGCTTCTGATCAAAATAGTTCAGAACCCATGATAACTGGAGTTTTAGCTTCAGGGCAAATTAGTCCAGAACCTGCGATTAATGTTACTAAATCTGATAAAACGTCAACATCTACATCTCATTTAACAGATTTAGATTTACTGTTTGAATTATTCTATGATTAGTTTCTTGGTACTAGTGTGACTAAACCTATTGTGATTGACAGATCTGAAGATTCAAGCAATCATCATCCAATCACTTCAGATGTCTCAACTGAATCCGATCTCTCGATTTAGGAAGAAACTCAAATTCAAACACGTACTCACTCAGTTGAAGTTGCTAATGAAACTGTTGAGCCAGAAGGTACACAATCAGTTGTCCAACCAAGTGTCCAACCAACTGAATCTTCTGTATCGATTGCTTCAACTGAACCCCTTACTGAACAACAAGATGAAAGTGGATATCTAGATGTTCAACATGATCAATCTTCATCTAATCCACCTCCTCATGTTTACAAGTGGACCAAAGAGAATCCGGTTCAT
The DNA here is from genome assembly GCA_954870635.1 of Arctium minus. Lineage (NCBI taxonomy): Eukaryota > Viridiplantae > Streptophyta > Magnoliopsida > Asterales > Asteraceae > Arctium > Arctium minus. Next base: position 45,887,173 of record OX941094.1, on the reverse strand, counting down.
CAAATCATTGGAGATCCATCTAAGTCGGTGCAAACTAGGTCTGCAACTGCAAACAAATGCCTATTTGATTCTTTTCTAAGCAAAACAGAACCAACAAAAGTTTCAGAAGCTCTTAGTGATCCAGATTGGGTTACAGCTATGCAAGAAGAGCTCAACCAATTCGAAGCACTAAAAGTATGGCGATTGGTGCCCCGACCAGAAGGGAAGACTATTATTGGCACTGTTAGTGTATAATTGTATCCAAGATTTAATAGGAAAAGTCAAAGTCATGTAAAGTCAAAATAGTCAATATTAATGTCTTGAGAGTTTCTATGTTTAGAGAGTTTAGTGATGTGAGAGTTCTATATGTTGGTATAAATACCATTGTCTTGTAAGAGTTTGTAGTAACCAAGTATCATATGTGTAATTGTTAGATTAATATACTTGTGATTGTTTCTCTCTCTACTCTCTCTCTCTAGATCATAAACTGTCATATCAATCTTGAATTGTGCTTGATTGTAATTGGGATTTTACATTTTCAATTGGTATCAGAGCAAGACCAAATCATATTCAGAAAGTTTGGATCATCGAATTTTGAATCGATTCATTGGAAAATCAAGAACATGCAGATCGTATATTTTGAAAATTAATGTTCAATCGAATTTTCATTGTTAAATCATTTTTTGTATCAATTTAATAGAAAATTTCTTTTTGACTCCTCACACTCAATCACTAAGGATTAACTTCTTGGGTAGGAAACACTGGTTATCGTGAATCCATAGAAGTTTCATATAAGTCCTAGCACAAAGAACCCATATTTTCTTATGAAGTATATGTTGCTCAAACTGGTTTAACTTGAACAGTTAAAGCGCAAATACAAGTCAGATGTTTGTATGATCAGAATATAATCATGAAGATATGAGCATTTTAAACATTGAAGATAATTCAAACAAGTAAATTGAATGAATAGACATGAATACAAGAGACTTGTTTGAAAATCTGACATTCTATGAAATGATCAGAATCAAATGATATAGCGTTTAAAGCTTAGGTCATCAAAAAATTGATATTGTCTATACGAACCAAAAAATATAGACATACTTGAATAGAAGTTCAAAAATGAAATCACGCTCAAATTCTGAAATAACAAGCGGGGTGTCTTACCATCCAAAAAAAATTTGTTTCAATTTAGAGACATGGTAAGAACAAATTGAAAAAAAATTTCAAACCGGTGTGTGTGAATACTTGAAAGTATATAGAAAAGACAATACGCAAGTAATTATCTTTGGAAACACACGGTTTGTAAAACATTCAAACTCAAATAAAATGAAAACATTTAAAATCACACTTCCAATTCATGAAATCTGTTTAAGAATCGGGAAGTGGTTTGAACATTTAAGAATATGTTTTCTATGATTGAAAGTCGTCTTTCTTTCAACCATATATGAGACGAAGATAATAAATTTAACCTTTGTTGTTCAGTCTTAAATCTCATGAAGTCAAGCTGAAAATCAAAAAGATATGATCTTGTAAGCATCCTCTCAATCTGCAAAAGTCTCAAAGTCATGTCAAAGCGATTTTATTCACAAATTTATTGAAAATGTAAATGACATAAAGCAGTAAAACTTTGAGTGAACGAGTTCTGATCAGAAGTAATCAGAAATCATATCCTTACTCCTTTTGTTGTACTCATAGACTCCCCCTAAATTCATGCATCACAAAAGTTTAGCAATTAAGTAAATGCATAAAATTCTATAAACTCCCCCTCAAAATAATATGATCATCTTAATGTCTTGTCTTACTCCCCCTGAGATCATGAACAAAATGTTAAAGTGCAGATATCCTTTCAGAATTAATGATTAAAAAATGATGAAAAATTACAATAAAATAAACTTTAATAGGTAATCACTGATTAGGTCTTGAGATTTAGCATACCAAGATTATATATAAGAAAATTGAATCTCTTTTCATCTAAAGGTTTGGTAAACAAATCTGCAAGTTGATAATCAGTTTTTACAAAGTAAAGTTCTATTGTACCTTTTTCGACATTATCTTTAATAAAATGATACCTGACATCAATGTGCTTTGTTTTAGTATGCTTCACAGGATTAGCTGATATGGCGATAGTGCTCTTCGAGTCACAATAAATCGGTATTTTATCAAACTTGAATCCATAGTCTCGAAGTTGTGTCCTCATCCACAAGACCTGAGAGCAGCAACTAGCAGCAGCTACATACTCTGCTTCAACAGTCGATGTGGAAACACAAAGTTGTTTCTTTGACGCCAGCTAACCAGCTTGTCTCCAAGAAATTGAATATGACCTGACGTGCTCTTCCTGTCTAACGTACACCCAGCATGATCTGCGTCTGAATAAGCAGTCAGTTCCAACCCTGTATCCTTAGGATACCACATACCAAGATCTGCAGTCCCCTTCAGATATCTAAAAATTCTTTTTACAGCAGATAAATGGGATTCTTTAGGATCAGCCTGATATCTAACACACAAGCATGTTGAAAACATCATATCTGACCTACTTGAAGTAAGATACATTAAAGAACCTATCATTCCTCTATAAGTCCTAACATCAACAGCTTTTCCCGAAGGATCAGTGCCAATCTTAGTACCTGGTTCCATTGGGGTTCTAATTGGTTTACAGTTTTCCATTTTGAACTTCCGAAGAATATCAAAAATGTACTTTGATTGATTTATAAAAATCCCCGTTGAAAATTGTTTTACTTGTAATCCGAGAAAGAAATTCATGTCTCCCATCATACTCATTTGAAATCTTGACACCATAAGGTTTGAAAAATTCTTACAGTATGTAGGATTAGTTGAACCAAATACAATATCATCCACATATATCTGAATAAGAATGATATCGGTTTTTTCCTTTTTGATAAACAAAGTGGTATCGACTTTACCTTTTGAAAAACCTGACTTGACCAAAAATTGAGATAAAACATCATACCAGGCGCGAGGTGCTTGTTTCAGACCATAAAGAGCTTTATCCAAGATGTATACATGATTTGGCTTATTTGGATTTACAAGCCCTTCTGGCTGAGATACGTAGACTTCCTCCTTAAGAATTCCATTCAGAAAGGCAGTCTTCACGTCCATTTGATAGGCTGTGAAGTTCTTGTGAGCTGCGTAGGCTAGAAACATGCGGATTGCCTTCATCTTGCCTATATCCCTTGTAAACAAGTCGTGCTTTGTTCCTTATGACAATACCATCTTCATCCTTTTTATTCTTGAATACCCATTTAGTGTCGATAATGGTCTTTCCTTCTGGTTTTGGCACTAGTCTCCAGACCTTTAGGGATTCGAACTGGTTTAACTCTTCTTGCATAGCAGATACCCAATCCGAGTCAACTAGAGCCTCTGATACACCGGGGGGGGGGGGGATCTATCTTACTCAGGAATGAGTCATGCTGACATTGATTTAGAGTTGTTGACCTAGTTTGCACCGGTTTATCTACATATCCAATGATTTGGTAACGATGTTCATGAGTGAGTGGATTAGATGAAGATTGATCATGATTGTCATCTAAGAATCGACTATCAACTTCTTCAATTTGTACATCATGATGGAGGGGTTCAGTTGAAGTAATTGGTGCAGAAGTTTCAGTAGGTTCAGAGTGTTCAGTCTGTTGATCTGTCCTTACAGTACACCCTACTGATTCTGCAACTTCTGGCTCTTCGTTAGTAGTTACAGCTTCAACTATCGGAGTAGGCATATGAATTGGAATTTCTTGCTGAATCGGGGAATTGGATTCAATAGAAACATCTGAAATAGTTGGATGATTAGTCGTTGAATCTTCCATCCTATCAACCACAACAGGTTTAGTCAAGTTAGATCAAAGAAATTCATCATAAAACAGTTCAAATAAAAGATCTAAATCAGTAAATGAGTAGTAAACGAAGATGCAACATTTGATTTATTCACTGTAGGTACAGGTTCTGGACTGATTTGCCCAGAAGCTAGCACTCCGGTTATCACGGGTTTTGAACTGACTTGTTCAGAAGCCATCTCCTCATCGAATGTGACGTTTACGTTATCGATAACAGTCTTCGACTTCTTTAAGTATACTCGCTATGCAACAGATGTAGAAGAATATCTAATGAAGATGCCCTCGTCTGCCTTAGCACTGAACTTGTTCAGACTCTCTCTGTCGTTTAGCAGAAAACACTTACAACCAAAAATATGAATATATTTAGTGGTTGGTGTTCGGTTGTTGATCAAAGCATACGAAGTCTTTTGAAATCTGCGGTGTATCATGGAATAGTTCTGAGTATAGCACGCAGTCGAAATAGCTTCTGCCCCTAGAAATATAGATAAGTCTGATTTACTGAGCATAGTGCGAGCGGCCTCGACTAGCGTTCGATTTCTCCTTTCGACTAATCCATTCTGTTCTGGAGTACGAGCAGCAGAGTATTGATGTGATATTCCGACTGATTCGAGATACTCTTCAACAGTTCTGTTTTTGAACTCTGTGCCGTTATCAGTTCTGAGAAGCTTGACTGGTTTCTGCAGATTCACCTGGATCGTCTTTAGAAATGTGATGAGTACTTCGGTCGTCTCATCTTTTGATCGTAGAAATTTGACCCAAGTGTATCGCGAATAGTCATCCACGATAACTAGAACATATTTCTTTCCTCCTAAGCTTGCGTTCGCATAGGACCACAGAGATCCATATGAAACAATTCGAGTGGAGAACTAGTACTAGGTTCAGACTTCGGTTTATATGGAGCTCTCTTCATCTTCCCTTTTTCACACGCTGCACACAAGTGTTCTTTCATGTACTTGAGCTCAGGAAGTCCGTTCACTAACTTTCCACTAACCAGTTAGTTTATGTAGCGAAAATTCAGATGAGATAGCCATCGATGCCATAGCCAGATTTGTTGCATCGAGGCTTTTGAAAGTAGACACACCTGATTGTCAGTCTGTACCTTTGACAAATTGATTGTGTAGAGGTTTGACTTGCGAGTACCAACTAAGAGTTCTTTGCCATCTTCAGTACACATAGAACAACTCTTAGCTTTGAAATTTACCTCTAATCCTTTGTCCAAGAATTGGCCAATACTGAAGAGGTTGTGTCTTAATCCTTCAACATAGCTCACCTTCGTAATCGTTACGTTGTCTTGAATAACATCACCAAATCCTAAGATTGGTGAGAACTTGTCGTTTCCAAACCTTACATTCCCGCAAAACTTCTCTGTATAATTAGTCAATAAATCCTTTTGCCCGGTCATATGCTTGGAACAACCGCTATCCAAGTACCACATATGACGGGTCTGCAAGAGAAATCAGGGAATAACAATTTTAGGTACCCATTTAAAAACGGGTCCTAACAGATTAGTACAAGATTTTGGTATCCATTTGAATATGGATCCTCTTTTCTTTTGAAAACTCTTTGAAACATTTTGGTTTAGAAGAATAAACATGATATGATCCAAACCAATCATTAGAATAATGACGATAAGCAAAATCATTCCACTGATAAGTATAAGATTTAGTAGTAGAAGGAGATAATTGGAACAATTGCTTTATGGAATATCTTTTGTAAGAAGTTACAAAGTTTTTATTAGTAGAAGCAACATAACCAACTACATCAGACACACTACTATTTGATCTATTAAAAGTACTATCAGGAATTAATTCTGCCTTGTCATCATTCTTCCTTTTAGGTCGCCATTCAGTTCGATCTTCCGACCTTTTCTTTCTTAGATCTGAAACAAAAGATTTAGATTTATTAGGAAAATCAGATTTCTGAGATTGATTTTTCTTGTGCTTACCAGTGTTGTTCCGTTTCTGTGAGCACTGTTTCTTATGTTTCTTACCCTTAGCATAGTAATCAGCATTCACAGAAACTGATTCATCAACATTAGTTGATGATTCACCTTATTCATGAACACTAGGTAAAACTTCTCCATTAATAATAAAAGTAGAATGATATGGAAGTGGAGCATTGAAGTCAAACATATCAATTTCCTCTATACACCCTTCATCAGAATTTAAGAAATCATTTGCAGACGTAAATAAATCATCAAAATCAGGTTCAGAAATTTGAGGTGCTTTAGAAGATGGAGAACACACTTTAGATTCAAAATGAAAATATGTGTTCTTTAAAACAGTAGAAAATACATCTTGTGTCAATTCACTCAAAATTCATTCATGAGATAAAGTGCTTTCTAGCTCAATTGCTTTCTAATACGAGTGGAGGAACATATATTTTAGCTTGAACAGGTTTTGCCTCCATCTCAGTAGAAGAATAACTAGCAAAATAATCATTGGAAAGAAATTTTGGTGTTTCAGAAAGATAACTATCATTCAGTCTTTCATAACAAAATGGTAGTTTCATTTTCTTTAAATTCATTCTTTTCTCATCTTCTTTTGCCTCAACTTCCTTTGATGATTTGGTGATAAATTTGGGATTCAAATGAGGATATTTATTAGCAACATACATAAAATTGGCATTATATAAAGTTGCCTGTTTTCTGATGGCTTTTTCTAAGTAATGAGGATTATCATAACCTAGTCCCCATTTTTCTTTAAAATTAGCTTCTTCATTAGGTGTATTCAAGAAAATAGTTTGATCTGTTTGGCCTCGAATATATAATTTTGCTTCCAAACCATTTACCTTTTGCTCTAAAGTCTTGTTCTCAACCTGCAGTTTAAAAGCTTTTAGAACACATTTTTGCTTTTCTGAATCAGACTTAGACAATTTAGTTTCAAAATCATAAATCTTATTTTCAAAACGAACCTTTTTCATTTTTAAAATCAGAAGCAGATTTGCGTAGAGAATCAATTAAATATTTGTTCTCAATAACTGATTTATTAAGCTCAAAGATCTGTTGATTTCTCCTAGCAACTCTGTCTTTTTCCTTTTTCAGTTTAGATTGAGGATCTTGAAGTTCGACCATCATGGCTTCTATTTTGGTCATTAAATCATTTTCAGTTAAGTGCATTACCTCATCTGATGTTTCATCTTCAGAATCATCATCTTTTACTGTGTTTCCCATCAAGCACATATGGGCTTCTTCTTCTTTCTCTTCTTCAACATCTAAATGATCTAACCAATATTCGTCTTCAGCCATTAATGCCTTGCCAGCTTCCTGTTGCTTGGCCAAGAGCATTTTGTTCTTGTAGTATTCTGAATTTCGAACCTTTGGATTTCGACAGTCTTTAGCAAAATGACCAACCTTGCCATAGTTGTATCATTTGATCAGATCATCAGCTTTCTTCTCAGCACCACTATAAACATTCACAAACTTCTTTTCTTTTGGCTTTCTTTTCTCTTCATACTTCTTTCCTTCTACTCTCTCACGGTGTTCATAATTCTTTAATCCCGATGACGCATATCTCTGAGAATTAGACCCCGACTTCTTGTAAAACTTTTTCTGAAATGCACGGGTCAATAGCAACATGGCTTGATTCAGATTTTAATCATCATCACCATCAGACTCAGAATCAGACTCAGAACTAGACATGACTATCTTCTTCTTTTTCTTCTTCTCTTTCTTTTCTTTCTCCTTCTCTCCAGCTACAAGTGTTATTGGATCAGGAACTTTCTCAACTTTCTTCTTTTCAACTCTTTTCTCTTCCACCTCTTCTTCATTCTATCTTAGTGTCTCATACACTTCATGGAGAGGTATCTCACTCAAATCTTTCATCTGTTTCATCCTGCGGGTATGTTTCTTCCACTCAGGTTATAGGATGCTGAGAAACTTCACATTGTTTTCAATTTGCTTCTTTGTGACTTTATTCTTTGAAAGTTCATTAAGAAGCAGTACAAATCTTTCATAAGTATCCTTCAAACTTTCATTCTCTTTTGCTTTAAACTCTTCATAGCTATTTATGCAGTTAGCCACCTTCATTTGATTTCCAACTTTAGAACCCAACATCATCTTTCTTAGCTGATCCCACATTGATTTGTCAGTTGCATTGTAGCTGTCTATATTCACATAGATCTCATTTGTCATGCTTTGTAATAGTAAAGATCTGTCTTGTTTATTAGCATTGAACCGTTTCTTTTGTTCATCAGTGAATTGAGAAAAATCTTTATCAACTTTCTTTGTTTTCGGAACTCCATATGAGTCATAACCTTCAGTAGGAATCTCCTCAGTAGGTCTTTTCATTGGACCATCTGTGATTGATGATAGAATATTCTCTTCATTTGTTTTCCGATCAACAAAATCAAGAAAGCGATCTTTCCATTGTTCATACTCCCCTTTAAACAAAACAGGGGGCTTGACATCAGTGCCAATTGAGAGAGCATCTCTGGAAGTCATCTTTGATCTATACAACTTTTTATGATCGTCAAAATTCAAAAAGTAAAGCTGGATCTACAAAAATCAAACTTAGTTAAATTTTAGAAAAATTGACTGAGTATGAAATGTGCACCATAAGAAAAGGAAACAAAACGCGCACAAGCCTTCATGCGAGTTTTAGAAACGCAAACAAGGAAGGCTGCGTGAAGTCACTTCTCGCACACAATGATGTGCGAGTTTGTGCTTCGCGCACAACAGAACTTGCGAGAACCAAAGTTCGCGCACACAATCTTATGCGAGTATCTACTTCTCGCACACAACAATGTGCGAGTTCTAGAACTTCGCGCAAGAGCTTGCGAGAACTGGAGTTAGAAAATATTTCGAAATTAACTTCTCGCTAAACACAAACGCGCAAGAACAGGGACTTGCGAGTTTCGGATTTAGAATATTTTTGAACAAAAACATTTCTCGCTAAACTAGAACGCGCACGATACACACTTCTCGTAGAGATCACTTCGCGCACAAAGAAGACTTTGAACAGTAACAACTCGCACCTAGGGTTGTGCGAGTTTCAACTTCGCGCAAGTCTCTGTTTTCGAGTTCTTGCCTTCAAATCCACAAACAATCTTCTGCGAGTTCTTTGAGGCTTGCGAGTTCTTCCTGTTGATCCAAACTCTCTCAGTGATTTGATAACGACCCTTTTCTGTACTTAGTGAAAATTACGTTTAATATGTATTATTGTTTCACCATCAGCGATCAGACTGAGTCTGTTCAGTTATCGCTGATAGTCTTTCTTATAAACATTTAATATGTATTAGTGTTTCACTATCAGTGATCAAACTGAGTCTGTTCAGTTATCGCTGATAGTTCTGATGTAAACAGTAACGTAATCCCTGAAGACAAGTCTCGCGTCAACAGATGTTCATAGCTGAATCGAAGACGAAGCTGCTGAACAAAGAGAAGTTTACTAGTGACCTGATGCGAATATCAGTGAAGCGAAGACAAATCTACTTATACGCGAAGGAACATGAGGAAAGCTTCAGCGATCGCTGAACTCTTGATGTCTCTGAAGAAAGAGATATTCAGCGATCAAATGATCACAAAGCTTATACCTCAAGTTTCCTTCTGTCTTACCTTGCACAACTCAGTACGATGTGTCATAAGGGACATGCCTCTGCCACAATTCGTACAACAACTCTTTCAACTACACTGTTCATGATCTGACCAAAAGCATGTCTCCCAAAGTCAGACTTCCAAAGCCAATCAGTGAACGCCACGTGTAAAGTGCTCTGCCATGCATTTAATGCCTAGGGTATAAATAGGAAGATCACCCCTCCTTCTGAGGGTGTGCTCAATCCTTGAACCCCAAATAGAAACCCTTGTTTTCTATATTCCTTAATCCCCCATTCTCTGAAATTCTTGTGCAACCATCTTAGTGTTTCTTAAGTTTGTTTAGATTGAGTCTGTCTTAATCTTATTCTGAAACAAACTTGTAAATTGTGTTTGATTTATCAATAAAAAATTTATTAAACTTTAATTTCTGTGTTTGTATTCAAACCCCCCCCCCCCCCCCCTTCTACAAACTTGTTAAGCACCTCCGGGACCAACAAGTGGTATCAGAGTGGACTGTTTAATCTGATAAACAAGATCTTGCTTTATTCTCTTCTTTCGTATTCTCAAATGGCACTTAACACAAACACTAACTACTATGATAATGGTTCACTTTCTAAACCTCCTCGATTTAGCAGAGATAATTTTTCTCTATGGAAAAATCGAATACTGCTATTTCTTGAAGGTGCAGATCCTACTATAACTGAGTATATAGAAAATGGACCCTATGAACCTGTTAGAATTATAGTTGCAGTTCCAGCTACTGCCACCACTGAAGCTGTCCCTGAACGCTATGTCGTTAAGGAAATAAGACAGTGGAGTGATGAAGACAAAAAGAAGGTAGGCATAGATGCAAGAGCAAAGAACATTATCTTAATGGCTCTGCCTGATGAAGTTTTCCATTCCATCATGCATCTTAAAACTTCTAAAGAAATGTAGGAAACCATTTGTGTTCAATACGAAGGCACCACTGAAATCCAAGAGACTCGAAAGATTAACTTGGTAAGACAGTATGAAAGTTTCATCGCTGGTAAGAATGAATCTCTCTCTGACGTTCATCAGCGGTTTAACTGCTTAATCATTGATCTAAGAACCGTTGGTAGGACCTATTCTAATTCTGTGGTCCTAACAAAATTCTTAGAATGTCTTCCTGAAAGCTGGGACAGTTATTCAATATGTCTTAAGCTAACAAAAGACTTAAATTCTCTTTCTCTAAGCACTTTGTATGGAATATTGCTCAATTATGAGCAATCGAATCTCTTGAAGAAGAATCTTGTAAAAGACTCCAAAAGCACTTATGTTGCTTTAGTCTCTTCAGAGATAATTCCATCTCAACGATCTACTCTCACCATCACTGAGTTAGATTCTGAATCTGAGGATCTATCAGACCCTGATCTTTCAGAGTTCGATGAGTCCTTAGCACTCTTGACAAACTCTTTTAAGAGATTTGCATGAAAGAGCAATTTCCGAAGAAATAAACCTCTATCTCTAACTGAAAAGCCAAAATCAACCCCGGTTGATAAGGCTACTGCCACTTGCTATAACTGTGAAAAGATTGGACACTTTTCTAGTGAGTGCAGGTCTAAAAAGGTCTTCAAGCCTTCTAACTCAAGAAGATCCAGTGATGACAAATACCTAAAGCTGAAGAACAAATATCAAAAGCTGAAAAGCTACAAGCGAAAAGGTAAAGGTCTCATCGCTGAAGAACACGACTGGGCTGAATCAGAATAATCAAGTTCTGATGAAGAAGAAGTCGCTAATCTTTGCCTCATGGCTGAGATTAAAGAAGAAGTGGAAGAAGCATCTGAACCTTCCATGAGCTACATATCATCTCAGGTATCTATCTCTACTAATCCCTCTCTGTCTGAAGCTGAGAGAAGTCGCGCTGTTGACGTGCTGACGATTGATCTTTATAATGCTCTAAACGACAAAACTCAAGCTGAGAACAAAAATGTTCATTTAACTCAAGAGCTAGAAAAATGTCATGAAAAGATCAGAGAACTAACTCTTTTAGAAGAAAAGTTGAAAAATCAAGTCATTATAAATGAAATCATCAGCATTGAACGCGAACAAGCCATCGCTGCTCTAAAAGCAGAAAAGGCTCATGTTGAAAAATGGTGCAAATCATCAACAAAGATCTCTGAGATAATCAATGCTCAAACTCCTGAAAGTGATAGAACTGGTCTTGGTTTTTGGACACCACAGGATGAGCCTAAAGAAGAAAGTTTCATGCTTAAGTTTGGAACATTTGTCACTGTTGGGAACTGAAGATTTGTCTAAGTGATTAATACTGCCAGGCTATCAAGATTACTACTGCTAGTAGAATTAATACTGCTTAAAGAGTTAGTGCTGCTACTTGAATAGTTAGTACTGCTTGTAGAGTTAGTACTGCTGAAGATTAATGCTGCTGAAGATGGTTAGTACTGCTGGTGAAGATTAGTACTGCTCAGAGTATTAATGCTGCTGTGATTTAATACTTCTTATGTGATAATCAAGATACGCGCAGATCAAGGTTTGAAGATAATTATGGAAGGTTGAAGATAATTATAGAAGAATATACTGAAGATCTTTTAAGTTTTGTAATTATCTTTTAGTTTATGTATATGTATAGGATTATTCAGAATAATTGATTAAGTTAAGTATTCTGAGTTTTTGTTTTTGAAGAGAGAATTAACCTCAAGGTTTACAATCCTAATTCTAGAGAAGTAGAATTCGTCTTGGTGAGCCTGTTCATCAAGATTGAGGTTTTGTTTGAAAGCTTGTAACTTTAATCCTTAAATAAAGTTTACAAGTTGTGATTTCTAATTTACTGTTTCATTGATATTTGAATATTAAAGTGTTTTTCCGCAACTTCTTTAATATTGTTTCTGAGTTTCATTATTCTTGTTAAGAATCAGATCCTGACAAGTGGTATCAGAGCTTAGTATTCTCAGAAACCTTCATCCATCATGGAAAACACAGTTGAATCAACCAGTACTCTTGTTTCAAAGGTTCCCATGCTCAAACCTAATGAGTTTGACATGTGGAAAATTAGGATCAAGCAGTACATCCTCCTTACAGACTTTTCTATGTGGGACATTGTTGAGAATGATCCCTCTGCTGAAGGTAAAATTGGACAAGATGGAAGAAGACCACCTCCAAAAACTGATGCTGAGAAGAAAGTGAGACAATTGGAGATGAAAGCCTTAAGCACCCTGCTTTTGGCCATCCCTAATGAATATCAACATTAGTTTCATCACTGCACTGATGCTCAGATTGTATGGAATGCTTTAGAGAAGAGATTTGCTGGCACCAAGAGCACTAAGAGGAATCAAAGGGATATTCTCAAGCAGCAATATGAGAATTTTACATCTTCAAAGAATGAGTCTATGACTCAAACTTTTGATAGATTCAATTAGTTAATTGGTGAGTTGGCTACTGTTGGAGTTCAGATGGAACAAGATGATGTCAACCGAAAGTTCCTCAGATCTCTTGGAGATGAATGGACCATGTACACTGTCTCATTCAGACAGAATGATATGTTGGAAGAAAAAGAACTTGATAATCTGTATAATGATCTGAGAGTGTTTGAATCTGAGGTGGAAGCAAAGAAGAAGCCTACTGGATATGTTCATAATGTTGCACTCCTATCAGCATCAACTGATTCTACTGCTAACCCTGAATCAGTTAATGATGCTAGTGGAGTAAATCAAGAAAAAGGCAATTAATCTGTGTTTGAAGCCTTTCTTTCCAGCCATGGTAACTCTTCTTTAATCAATGATGACTTGGAACAACTTCATCCTAATGATCTTGAAGAGATGGATATTAAATGGCAGATGGCCATGCTTTCTATGAGGGTGAAGAAGTTCATCAAAAGGACTGGGAGGAACAACTTCTCTCAAAGAAGAGAAGATGGAGCAGGCTTTGATAAGTCAAAGGTGGAGTGCTACAAGTGTCACATGAAGGGACACTTTGCCAGGGAATGCAGAAGTGGAATGCCTCAAAACAACCACCAACAAGCTCAGACTGGAAGCTTCAATCAGAACAAAAACTCTGCTCAAGCTCTTGTTTCTCAACAAGGAATGGGGTTTGACTGGAGTGATCAAGCAAAAGAGGCCATTCAAAATCAAGCTCTCATGGTAGAGGTATCTGATCTCCCAACTGAGGTACTTTCTAATCTCTGTTCTCAAACTTGCATAGACACTGTTAAAATGTACAGGGATCACAATCAGAGTATGTGTGATGACCTTAAGAGGTTAGAAAAGGATAGAAAAGACTATGTGAAAATTGTTGAGAGGTTTGAGGAACAAATTAAAGGTTTCCAAGCCAATAAACTTCAACACACATATGAAACAAATTACTGGAAGTGGGAGAAAAATGATTTAGAAATCCAAATGACAAAGTCTAGAGAGGAGAATGAAAAGTTGAGAGGAGAGCTAGCCAAGGTTAAGCTGGATGTGTAAAAGTTTTCATATGCTTCTAAAGCCATGGATTCAATTCTAAAGGTTCAAATCCATGATAAGCTTAAACCAGGAATTGGGTACAATACCACACCACCACCATACAACAACAACTACATCCCTCCTAAATCAGACTTGCTAGAGACCAAGGATAGGAAGGACTTGCATGAGGGAGCCACTAAGATAGATCATTTAGATGAAGTAGTTGTTGAGAACAAGACTGAGAAAGAAGCTGGTAAGAGTAAGGATAACACTATAAGTGGTGAGATTCCCTTAGAAAAATAACATTCTTACCAATGAGGGTGGTGGAAGGGATTGGGTCAAATCTGATGGTGTAGAGAAGACTGAGGGAAAGTCTAAAAAGGTCCATTACAAGCAGACCACAGTTGTGAATCCTGTTCCTTGCAAACAGTGTGCATGTAATAAATCTGAGCCCCTAAAACATGATAAAAAGAGGGGAAATCAAAGAAATTGGAATAATCAGTGGGCTCAGAAACAAGGAGTTGATCTGAGTAGAATCATCAGACCAAAACCTTGTTTCATATGTGGCAAAATGAACCATCTTGCCAAGCACTGTTACTTTAATCCAATTAACCAAAGGATAAATTTTCAAAGATCTATGCAAAAACCCTTTGGTTATAGGAAGAATGAAAGGAACCATGTGGCTAAGAAACATGTTAAATCTAAAAGCCACATGAAGAAAAAGACTGTAAAAGAGAGTGTCAAGATGTGGGTTCCCAAAAGCACTAAAACTGTTAGTACTGCTACCACAAATAGTGCTGCTGACAAAGATAGTGCTGCTAGAAGCAATACTGTTGCTATCAATGTTAGTGCTGCTGAGAGTATTAGTACTTCTAAAACTAACATTGTTAGTACTTCTTCAGATATTAATACTGCTAACTCTGTTAGTGCTTCTAACAAGGTTAATACTGCTAAACCTGTTAGTGCTGCTAACTATGTTAGTACTTCTAAAATTAGTACTGCTTCTAGTGTTTGTGCTTCTAGACCAATCATCTTGACAAAGTACTCCAGTAAAGAGTATTCTAAATTTAATAATCTCATCAAAAAGGAGTGTAAGTACTTTGATGAGAAAGGGAGGCCCAAGACCACTTTGGCTTGGATTCCCAGTCAATAGTAATTGATTTATCTTATGTGCAGGGCAACCAGCAGCTCAAGGGAAAGAGCATTTGCCATGTTGATAGTGGTTGCTCTAGGCACATGACAGGGAACATGGCTTGCCTCAAGAATTTCAAGAAAATTGATGGAGGGCATGTTGCCTTTGGTAATACTCCAGATGGAGGTAAGATTAGTGGTAAGGGTGATGTAACAAAAGGTAAGATGACCTTTGAAGATGTTTTCTATGTTGAGCAGTTAAGGTACAACCTGTTAAGTGTCTCACAGGTTTGTGACAAAAAGCATAGTATATTATTCACTGATTCAGAATGCATTATCCTTGCTCCTAGATTCAAGGTAGTTGATGAAAAGATGATACTACTAAGAACTCCCAGAAAGGATAATGTCTATTGTTTGGATATGGAAAATGTTTCAAATGATTCATCCCTAAACTGTCTAGTTTCTAAAGCCTCTTTGGATGAATCATCACTTTGGCACAGAAGGATGTGTCACATGAACTTTAAAACAATGAATAAACTTGTTAAAAACATTCTTGTAAGAGGTCTGCCTTCAAAAGTCTTTTCATGTGATGATCATTGTGTGGCTTGTCTCAAAGGCAAACAACACAAAACTTCTCATAAGTCCAAAGAGTTGAACACAATTTCTTCTTCTCTTCAGTTGTTGCATATGGATCTGTTTGGTCCTACAAATGTCATGAGTATAGGTAAGAAATCATACTGCTTAGTTATTGTTGATGATTACTCTATATTTACTTGGGTATATTTTTCTAAGGACTAAGAATGAGACAAGTGGACTGATCAAATTCTTTATTCTAAGAATTGAAAACCAAAGAAATCAAAAGGTAAAAGTCATTAGGTCAGATAATGGTACTGAATTTAAAAATCTTGACCTGAACACCTTTTGTGAGGAAAAAGGAATTGAGAGGCAATACAGTGCTCCTAGAACTCCACAACAAAATGGTGTTGCTGAGAGAAGGAATAGGACACTGATTGAAGCTGCTAGATCTCTGTTAGCTGATTCAAAACTTCCAATTACTTTCTGGGCTGAAGTAGTTAATACTGCTTGCTATGTCCAAAACAGAGTTCTAGTAGTCAAGCCTAAAAACAAGACACCATATGAGCTTTTAAATAAAAAAAAACCATTTATTGGATTTTTCAAACCTTTTGGGTGTCCTTGTACCATTCTCAATACCAAATCTCACTTAGGAAAGTTTGATAGCAAAGCAGATGATGGTTTTTTTGTTGGTTACTCATCTCAGAGTAAGGCCTACGGAGTGTTTAATTCTTCTTCTAGAATAATTGAGGAAAGTGACAATGTCAAATGCAATGAGAACACACCAAATCCTATTGGTTCAGGTCCTCAGTGGTTATTTGACATTGATTCACTAACTAACTCTTTGGGTTTCAGTAGTGATGATCATGCAGGATCAGGAAGTAGAGGATCAGGGGATGAACAAGTACAAGATATTATTCCTCAGTCTGTGATCTTTCCCATACCTACAATGGACCCTGTTGAAATCTGTGAAAAGGAGACTGTTACTGAACCAATTCAGAGTGAAGAAGAAAGAAGAGATGAGGAGAATCCAGAGCATGAAGAGCCAGAAGCAGCTGATGAGATTCCCTCAGCGGACTTAAATGATTCCAATTTAGATGTGGGAATTAATGAATAACCTAGTCTTCAGACAAGAACTCAGAAGAATCATCCTCCTGAGCTGGTAATAGGAGACATCTCTTCTCCTATGATTACTAGGTATCAAAGCATACTTCAAGTTTTGCAGGATCAACAGCATACAGTACTCTCTTGATTTCTATCTCAGATTGAGCCTAAGAAGGCTTATGATGCAATGAAAGATTCAAGTTAGATAGAAGCCATGCAAGAAGAGTTGCTACAATTTAAATTGCAAGATGTTTGGGACTTGGTGGATCTTCCAAAAGGTCATAGAGCAATTGGCACCAAGTGGATTTTCATAAATAAAAAGGATGAGAAAGGAATAGTAATCAGGAACAAAGCAAGGCTAGTGGCACAAGGGTACACTCAGGAAGAAGGCATAGACTATGAGGAAGTTTTTGCTCCAGTTGCAAGGGTAGAGGCAATTAGGCTGTTTCTAGCCTATGCTTCATATATGAAGTTCAAGGTATATCAGATGGATGTGAAGAGTGCCTTTCTATATGGAACAAATAATGAAGAAGTATACGTCTGTCAGCCCCCTAGATTTGAGAATCGATCATATCCTGACAGAGTATACAAACTTAAGAAAACACTCTATGGTCTACATCAAGCCCCAAGAGCATGGTATGATACTCTGTCTACCTATCTCTTGGAAAATGGGTTTGAAAGGGGAATCATTGACAAGACCCTTTTCATTAAAAGAAGAAAGAAGGACATCCTACTTGTTCAGATCTATGTAGATGACATCATATTTGGATCCACAAAAGATCAGATGTGTAGAGACTTTGAAGAATTGATGCACAAGAGCTTTAAAATGAGTTAAATGGGTGAACTCACTTTCTTCCTTGGGCTTCAAGTGAAACAGCAGAAAGATGGGATTTTCATAAGTCAATCAAAGTATGTGAAAGACATCCTAGATAAGTATAGTCTATCAGACTCAAAGCCAGCAAACACACCAATGGAAACACACAAACAGATCACTGTTGATCTTGAGGGGGAGGATGTTGATGTCCATCTTTATAGATCAATGATAGGATCTCTCATGTATCTCACAGCCTCAAGACCAGATATAATGTTTCCAGTGTGTGTGTGTGCCAGATTTCAAGTCAAGCCAAAGCAGTCACATCTTCAAGCTGTTAAGAGGATTTTCAGATACTTAAGAGGGAAACCTAGATTAGGTCTTTGGTATCCTTATGAATCTACTTTTGACTTGATTGCATATTTAGACAGTGACTTGGGTGGTGCTAATATGGATAGAAAGTCTACTTCAGGGGGATGTCAACTTTTGGGTGCAAGACTAGTATCTTGGCAGTGTAAGAAGCAAACCACAGTGTCCTTATCCACAACAGAAGATGAGTACATTGCTGCTGCAAGTTGCTGTTCTCAGGTTCTGTGGATTCAGAATTAAATGCTGGACTACGGGGTAACCTTTTTTCACACTCCAATCTTCATTGACAATAGCAGTGCTATTAGCATTTTTAACAATCCAGTCAAGCACTCCAAAACAAAGCACATTGAAATCAGGTATCACTTTATTAGAGACTGCAATGAAAAGAAGCTTATTCAAGTTGCTAAAGTTCATATTGATAATCAGTTTGCTGATCTATTCACTAAAGCTTTTGATGTGGGTAGATTCACTTTCTTGGTCACAAGTGTGGGCATGATCAACTCTGAATGAGCTCATGTCTAATAAGTGTTTGTATACCTGTTATTTGTTTATTTTGTTTGGTGCTACTAATCATCTTTCTCAGGAAGTTAATTGCCCCGCTCAGACTAACACAAGCTTCAAAAGTGTAAGTATAGTTAATGCTGCCAGTGCAGTTTTAATGCTGCCAGTGCAGAGTTACTACTTCAGGTATGTGTTACTACTGCTCTCAGTTAATACTGCTAGTTAGTTAATACTGCTAGTTAGTTAATACTGCTAGTTGGTTACTACTGCTCTCAGTTAATACTGCCAGTGGGTTAGTACTGCTTTAACTAAAAATAGGGTTAATACTGCTTCTTTCCCGAATCATATAAATACCCTCTTTGCCCACCTAAAAGCTCACAACGATTCTGTGAATACTGTTCATCTTCTCTCTAACTTCTTTTTCTCTCAAGCAACCAGTGTGTTTCAGTCAAGTATCCGCCAGACAGATGGCATCCATGGCGTTTATTGATGAACACAATGAGATCGCAATGCTTCAAAAGCCTCAGCAGGCTGATGGATTTCATCCCATAGTTGATTTTCTCAAGTCCAACCATATAGCTCATGCTCTTACAGTGTCACTAACATTTTACATCGAGCACCAGAAGCAATTTTGGGCCAATGCCACTGCTGTCACTGAAAATGGTGTGCAGTTTATCAAGACAAGGGTGTGTGACAAACCCTTGATATTCTCTGAAGAAGTCATTCGCATCTGTCTACGACTAGACGATGCCTCAAGTATTACCTCTATCCCAAATGAGGATTTGTTTTCCAATCTTACAAGAATGGGGTATGAAGGCCAAATGGGTGTTTTCAAATTTTACAAAGCTAACTTTTCTTCCCAATGGCGGTTCTTTTTTCATACCCTTATGCTCTGTATTTCTAGAAAAAACTACAGGATGGAGTCAGTTCAGCAGTACCATTGCTTATGCTTTGGTCTGCTTGTCCACTGCCATAAAGTATAATTTCTCAAAAATGATTTTCAATGACCTTGTGTCAAACTTGGATAATAAAAGATTTTCTATATGTATCCAAGATTTGTCCAGGCAGTTATCACCACTGAATTGACGGATATACCTCAGTTTAATGAGGTATATGTACCTAAAATCCCTAAGGGCAAGGTCTTTTCAAATATGAAAAGATCTGTCAAGGACTCGGAAGGAGTTGACACCCCATTGTTCTCTACAATGATGGTGGTGTCCCACAACCAAGAAGGTATGGCATCAGGGTCAAGGCCCTCACTAGACCATCCCACTGAAAGCCAAACCCAACCTTCAAGCTCTATATCACTTCCTCAGTCCCTTGTTCTTAAGCCAACACTAGTTTTAACCAAAACTTATACTAAGAGAAAGGTACACAAGGCTCCTTCCCTTGTTGTACCTCCTACAATCCCAGAACCTCAAAGACCTCTAATGGAGCATTCTCCATTAGAGAATATCCATAGGGAAACCACTGGGGTGTCTCCCAACCCCAAGGAGGTGCTCACTGAGGAGATGCATGAGCATGTGGGTGAGAAGGTTGCCACTACTCCTGCTAGCACAGAGGAGGCCAGTGGTAACATCACTAAGACCTTCCCCATGGCAACTTTGGGTGAGAAATCATCCAAAGGTCCCAGGTGCCAAGAAACCAAGGGGGTGGAAGGTGCTTCTGCTAGGCAGAAGACCTCTACTACTGAAAGATCCAATGATCCCTCAAAAGGGGGTAACACTTCTGGAGAAGGTGAGGACAGTTATAACTACAATGAATTGATGGAAACTATAGGCAACATTAATCTAGATGTCATCAAGCAAGGCTCAGATATAGAGGAAATGAAATTGGTAATTCTGTCTCAACAAGTACAGATTACCAAATTGAAAAAGATGGTGATGAAGTTGGTACAGAAAAGGAAAAGAAAGCAGTATGTGTTGAAGAAGAGAGGAGATGCTTTCAACAAGGGGGAGAATCAAAATGAAGGGGAAAATAAAGATGAAGGGGAGAAACATAGTTCCATTGGCATGGAAACTCAATTTAAGGGGGAGCTGAATACAGAAAAAGAAAGTACAGAAGCAGAAAATTCAAAAGCAGCAGAAATTGTTAAACTAGCAGCAGAAAAGGCACAAGCAGCAGTAACAGAGTTAGCAGCAGTAACAGGGCTATCTGTTGAAGAAATAGTAATTGCAGAAACCTTGGTTAAAGCAAAGAATGATACTCCCAAAGCCACTCAAAAGGCTAAGGGAGTAATAATCAAAGAAGGAGGTTCAGAAAAGAAAGAAAAAGAGGTCAGCATGGAGGATGCAAAGAAGAAGGGAAAGGAGAAGATGGTTGAATCTGAGTAACCTTTAAAGAAAAAGAATCAGATAGAGCTAGATGAAGAAGTGGCCAAACAACTTCAAGCAGAGTTGGAAAAGGAAGAAGAAATTCAATCTGCTAAAGATAGAGAGCTTGCACTAGATATGTCTAAAAGATTGAATGAAGAATATCAGAAGAGTTTGAAGACTGCAGTTGCTGTCCAGATAGTTGCAAAGAAGTCTTCAAAGCAAAGACTGACATTAAAGAAAAGACAGAGACAACCCTCAAAGACCTTCTTGGTCAATCAAGAAAGGAGGAAGATGATAAACTTCCTGAAAGGAGCTCTTGGAGTTCCTGAAGGAATGTTTACTAACATGGCCTATGGTAGGATAGAGGAGTTGTATTCAAAGGAGATGGCAAAGCTTCAAGGGGATTCTAATCAAAGGGAAGAAGTTGAAAGAAGGATGAAAGAGAGACATGATCTCAATATCCAACAACCCTTCCCTGAGAGTGAGGAAACCACTCCTTCAAAAGAAAAGGTTAAAGAAAAGAAGGAAGAACCTGTTGCTGTGGAAGTCAAATCTGCAAAGAGAGTGAAAACTCTAGCTTCCAAGAAATTATTCAAAAAGCCAAGGGTTGAAGAAGCAGAAAAAGAGGCAGAACCATCTGTTGCAAGACAAAGTGCACAACAATCAAGTCAATATGATATGCATTTTGGTCTTTACATGACCTTAACAGATGAAGAACGAGTACAAGTTGTTCCTATTTCTATGAAGGCACCAGAAATCATCTTTTGGGATATTCTGAAGGAAAACAGGAAAGAATACTTTAGACTCAAAAGAGTTGGTGATTTGTTTGAAGTATATACAACTTGGGGCAAAATGATTAGAAGTTGTTCAAGGGCTGACTTAGAGGAAATGCACAAGGTCAGAATAAAGCTGTATGGGTCTGTGATGCAAAGAACTGAAATTAGTTTGCTTAAAGTAGCCATGGAATACTTATGTATGAGGTTTGAGCCTGAAACAGTGGTGAACAAGATCAAGGATTTGCATCATGAATATGGGTTTAAAAAGATTGATCATTGGATGCTATTTGAAAATTGTGGTGTCTACATGATCACAATAGATAAAAGCTATCATGAGTACTTTCTGGTTGACAAGGTTTATGATCATAGCAAGGAGAAAATGGAAGGGATGCTAAGATCCAAGCTAGTATGTGCAAAAGGATCTGAAATGGCCAGAATTGTGATCAGAAGGACAATCAATCAAAGTCTGGGACTGGATCCGAATTTGGGCAACTGAGCTGAAGTGTTGAAAGCATCTTGAAGACCAGATCATGAAGAACTTAACTTCTCCTTCTGAAAAGTTAAGTTAGGGGGAGATTGTTGGGAACTGAAGATTTGTCTAAGTGATTAATACTGCCAGGCTATCAAGATTACTACTGCTAGTAGAATTTATACTGCTTAAAGAGTTAGTGTTGCTACTTGAATAGTTAGTACTGCTTGGAGAGTTAGTACTGCTAGTAGTTAGTACTGCTGAAGATTAATGCTGCTGAAGATGGTTAGTACTGCTGGTGAAGATTAGTACTGCTCTGAGTATTAATGCTGCTGTAATTTAATACTTCTTATGTGATAATCAAGATACGCGCAGATCAAGGTTTGAAGATAATTATGGAAGGTTTACAATGTATATGTATAAGATGATTACTGTGAAGATAATTATGGAAGGTTTACAATGTATATGTATAAGATGATTACTGTGAATTATGGAAGGTTTACTGTGAAGATAATACTTCTTTTGTAATTATCATTTAGTTTATGTATATGTATAAGATTATTCAGAATAATTGATTAAGTTAAGTATTCTGAGTTTTTGTTTTTGAAGAGAGAATTAACCTCAAGGTTTACAATCCTAATTCTAGAGAAGTAGAATTCGTCTTGGTGAGCCTGTTCATCAAGATTAAGGTTTTGTTTGAAAGCTTGTAACTTTAATCCTTCAATAAAGTTTACAAGTTGTGATTTCTAATTTACTGTTTCATTGATATTTGAATATTAAAGTGTTTTTCCGCAACTTCTTTAATATTGTTTCTGAGTTTTATTATTCTTGTTAAGAATCAGATCCTGACAGTCACTCCTATCTTTGACACTTCTAATAATCAGTTTTATCCTTCTTCTTCAAATTCTATCCCTGAGGAAAAATCCAAAGGCTCTAAGTCTGCGGATAAAGGAAAATCCATTCTTTGTCCTCAGAAGGCTACCAAGAAAGCAAAGCTGAAAGTTCCTTCTAAACCTTCAGTGAATCAATCCTCTAGCTCTGTGATAGAAATCTTCGATCTCTGTCCTCCAAAGCTAAAGATTGACCTTAAACCCACGAGATCTGAAGAAATGAAAATTCCTTCCATATCTCATGAGAAAAGCATTCTTGGACGTGGCCCCGCTCATCTTAAACTTGCAAAAACTTCTACTTCTGGTCCTAAAACCATTTTCAAATATAGAAAATGCTATTACTGTGGTTTTACTGACCATATTGCAAGCAAATGTCAAACTGCCACTAAAGCTGATAAATCAGCTAAAGTGAAGATGAATGCCTCCAAGGCTGAAAAGGTCACTAAAGCTGAAAAGTCGACCAAGGTGAAGAATACCACTAAGGTTAAGAAATTAACCAAGGTGAAGGTTATCACTGAAGCTGAATCTTCATCTGCTGTGAAGACTGCTGAATCTTCCATATCCACTAACACTAAAGGACCCATTGAAAAGTAGGTACCAAACAACGCTTAATCTTCCTTATGTGTGCAGGGATCAAAGGGCATCTGGTATCTCGATAGTGGATGTTCTCGTCATATGACTGGACAAAAAGACCTGCTCACTGAATACAAGGAAGAAAAAGGTCCCTCTGTGACCTTTGGTGGAAATGGAAAAGGATATACCCGAGGGTTTGGTGTTCTCAACAATGGGACAACTACCTTAAGAAGAGTCGCTTATGTAGATGGACTGAAGCATAACCTTCTGAGCATCAGTCAGTTATGTGACAAAGACTACGAAGTTCGCTTTTCTAAGAAAGCTTGTTCAGTGGTGAATGAGAAAGGAAAACTTGCTCTCAGTGGTTATCGCAGAGAAAATGTATATGTAATAGATATGGACTCTACTACCACTGAAAACTTATGTTTTCTTTTCAAAGCCTCTTCTGATGTCAACTGGCTATGGCACAAAAGGCTCTCTCATCTAAACTTCAAAACCCTGAATTCTCTCTCTTCTAAGGAACTGGTTTCTGGTCTTCCTCAGCACTCATATGCTAAAGGATCTCTCTACTCAGCATGTGAAAAAGGAAAACAAAGAAAAGCTAGTTTCAAGACAAAACAAGTCTCCTCAGTGACAAGTCCTCTTCAGCTCTTGCATATGGATCTGTTTGGCTCTGTCAATATCCAATCAATAGCTAGAAAGAAATACACGCTTATCATTGTAGATTAATACTCTCGCTACACCTGGGTTATCTTTCTTCGCTGCAATAGTGATACTCCAGAAGAACTAATATCTTTTGTTAAAAAGATGGAAGTGTTGAACAATCTTACTGTTCGTTCAATAAGAAGTGATCATGGAACTGAATTCAAAAACAACTCTCTGAACAATTTCTTTGAGAACAAGGGAATTTCTCATAACTTCTCTTCAGTAAGAACACCTCAGCAAAACGGAGTCGCTGAAAGAAGAAACAGAACGATCATTGAAGCTGCTAGATCAATGCTCAACGATTCTCATCTCCCTACTCAATTTTGGGCGGAAGCTGTAAACACTGCATGTTTTACTCAAAACAGATCGCTGATAGTAAAGCGATTTGGAAAGACATCTTATGAACTTTTTCATGGAAGAAAACCATCTATCAGTTTTCTTCATATCTTTGGTTGTCAGTGCTTTATCTTAAACAACAAAGATCAGCTTGGAAAGTTCGACCCAAAAGCTGATGATGGAATATTTCTAGGATATTCCTCCATCTCCAAAGCCTACAGAGTTTTCAACAAGCGAAGACAATTTGTGGAAGAAACAATTCATGTCACCTTTGATGAAACTCACTCAGCGAACTCCAAACCAATCGCTGACAATGAAGAGTTAAATGCTTGGATGTTTTCTCACTACAAAGAAACTGAACCCTTCTTTTCAAACCATCAGCACACAGAACCATCTACTGCTGATGATGATCCAAACATCTTACATCCTAACGCTGAATCTAACTCATGGGTTTCAGTTGAACCTCTTAACACACTGCTACCATCAGATCTACCTTCGTCTGAAAATCTCTCTGATAACAATAGTCTGTCCAATACTCAACAGTTAATTGCTGATGAACCTCAAACGTCTTCATCAGTAAACATCCCAATTGTTGATCCAACCTCTGAGTTAAGCGATCATGCTCCTACTCAGAGATAGACCAGAGATCACCCAATAGATCAAATTCTTGGTGATCCAGATGCAGGTATTCAGACACGACGAAGCTCAGGTAATATCTGTCTGTTTGTCAACTTTCTCTCTTTAATAGAACCAAAGAAGACATTTGATGCCCTCAGAGATCCAAACTGGGTCAGCGCTATGCAAGAAGAGCTGAATGTGTTTACTCGTAACAAAGTTTGGAATCTCGTTCCTAAACCATCTGATAAAACTGTTATAGGCACCAAATGGGTGTTCAGAAACAAGTTAGATGAACATGGGACTGTAACCCGCAACAAGGCTCGACTTGTTGCTCAGGGATACAGACAAGAGGAAGGCATAGACTATGATGAAACCTTTGCCCCTGTGGCTAGGCTCGAAGCAATTCGACTATTCTTAGCCTATGAAGTCTATAAAGACTTCATCGTTTATCAAATGGATGTAAAATCAGCGTTTCTAAATGGAAAGTTGAATGAAGAAGTCTTCGTAGAAAAACCACCAGGGTTCTATGACCCTAAGTATCCAAATTATGTTTATAAATTGGATAAGGAACTCTATGGTCTAAAACAAGCCCCTCGTGCTTGGTATGACACACTCTCATCTTTTCTTATCTCTGAAAAATTTGAACGTGGAAAAATTGATAATACATTGTTTTTCAGAAAGATAAAAGGTCATATTATTCTTGTACAAATATATGTCGATGACATCATATTTGGTTCTACTAACCCATCTCTGTGTACTCGCTTCGCTAAAAGAATGAAGAAAGAATACAAAATGAGTATGATGGGTGAGCTGACATATTTTCTTGGTCTTCAGATTAAATAATCTGACAAAGGTACTTTTATCAGCCAAGGTAAGTATGTTAAAGATATGCTGAAGAAGTTTGATCTTACACAAACTTCAGCAATGAAAACTCCTATGGCACCTCCCCTGATACTTAACAAAGATCCATCTGGAAAACCTGTTAATGTCACTGCCTATAGAGGAATGATAGGCTCCCTGCTGTATCTAACAGCGAGCCGACTTGACATCATGTACTCTACTTGTTTATGTGCACGCTATCAATCTGAACCCAAGGAATCCCATCTGATCGCTGTTAAGCGAATTTTCAGATATCTGAAAGGAACTCCTAATCTCGGTCTTTGGTATCCCAAAGACTCAGGGTTCGATCTAACTGGTTATTCTGATAGTGATTTTGCAGGTTGTAAACCAGATAGAAAGAGAACCACTGGTGGATGTCAACTCCTAGGAGGAAAGTTGGTAAGCTGGACAAGCAAAAAGCAAAATTCAGTGTCCACTTCAACAGCTGAAGCTGAATACGTACCGCTGGAAGCTGTTGTTCTCAGATCTTATGGATGAGAAATCAACTATTAGACTATGACCTTCAGCTATCAAAGATTCCAATCTATTGTGACAGCACTAGTGCTATCGCTATAGAAAATAATCCAGTGCTACATTCAAAGACGAAACACATAGAGATCAAATATCATTTTATTCGAGATCATGTGATGAACGGTGATATTGAACTTCATTTCATCCCTACTGACTTTCAGCTGGCTGATTTATTCACCAAACCTCTTGATGAGACAAGGTTCAACTTTCTCATCAGTGAGCTTGGAATGCTGAATCTCGAAGAATAATTCTTCAGCGTTCATGCATTGTGTCAGTAATCATAAGTTCCCCGTTTATCATTTTCTCTGATAAACATTCTGACTCTCAGGTATGTTCTCTCCATCCCTACAACTGAATCTTCATTCAGTTAAGATGTTTTTTTTTTATATAAACTTTAATCACTGAACTTTCTTCAAATGATTAAAAGCTTTTTGAAAAATAAATTTATCACTGATAATTCTAGTCAGTGATCTTTCTTAAAAGAAAATCCATCCCTAACTTTACCATCAGGGATAATTTCAAAGAAAATCTATCGCTGACTTTTCTTCAGCGATAATTTCAAAACGGACAAATGAACAGTTTCTCTCTCTTCTATGACGTCATTTGAACCGACAATCCACGACATGCCTTTTTCTGACATGTTCGTCCGTTGCCCTTCCATCCAATCAACTTCGTGGGACGTGTCCATGTCACGATGAACATTTGTTTTCCCGCCTCTCACACTCTCTCTCCTTCTCTCACACATATAAAAAGAATGTTTTTCCATTCTTATCGTTTTACGCTTTCTGGAAATACTTTCAAAGCAAGAAAACTCTCTCAAAAGCATTCTAGCACTCTCAAGCATTTGCATCGTCTCCTTCAAAGATCAACAGGTTATTCTTGATCTTCTTCTTATTCTTGATCTAAATCTTTTTACATAATACTCCATTTATGGACTGCCATTATGGGTTTATAAGATTTTTTTTTCATAAAATCATTCTTCTTTTTGATTTTATTCATTCAAAACCATTTTCTTTTGATTATCTTCATTCAAAATCTTTGTTTTTTCTTCTTGTTCTTATATCTTATATTAAGAACACCTTTTTAATCTTCAAATATGTTGATTTTTCTATGTTTCTTTCCTAAAATAGAAACTGAGAAAACCTTCTTTATTTTCGGACAAAAACCTTTCTTCTATTCTTCTATCTGTTCATATTCAGAATGGATCAATCTGCACTTGTCGCCTCTAAGAACGTCAAGTTCGCCATCACTGACTCTGAGCTTCCGAAAAACAATCATCTTGCTCGCCTTGATTTTGATGGTGTCAAATACCCACATCTGGTGGAAGCCTCAAAGTTTCTAAAGCAATACTGCATTGCCTACGCTATCACTGTGGATCGCACACCTTCAAAAGCTCTTCTCCAACAATTTTGGTTTACCGCTGAAGAGACCTCTATCACCAACAAAAAGGGTGAACTGGTTCCTGCTATTTCCTTCAGCACTGAACTTGGACCAGGGATGATGACGGCCTTAGGGCTAAGGAAAGCTCTGCGATTTCCTGACAAACCCAGGAATGAATTCGATGTCTTGCCCACTGATGCTGAACTCATCCAATTCTTGGATGCTATGGAATACTCTTGGGAACCAAAGCCGAGGACGACAATTCCCAACAAGAAGCTGACTCTTGTGAAGAAGGCGCTCATGCCTTCTCAGCTTAACTACATCTTCTCTCACTTCATTCAGTGTATGAGTGGGAAGAGTGGGTCACTGGACCAGGCCAGCAAGATTCAGGTCCAAATGGTTTACTCAGTAATCGCCAGAAGAAATTTCGACTACGTAACAACTATCTTTGACGATCTAAGGTCAAAGATAGAGAAGACCGAGAGGGATCCCAAGATCCCCTATGTACGCTTCATTTGTGCGTACCTGAAGTTCCTCTACCCTGCTACTTACCCCACTAATTCTAATGCAACTTTTCCCAAAGTGGGTCAGCGCTCACTGGAGGTCAAGACGCTCCCCAACGAGGTAAGTATCTCTGACCTTCGCTCCAAAGTCTCTCTCCTCACTTCTTCGTCTTCAGCGGCCACGCAGAAGGTTCCTTCTTCTGCTATCCCTACCGCTACCCCTTCCAAACGACCATCAACTGGCTCCCTTGGTCCTTCGAAGAAGGCCAAGGTGACCAAGGAGAAAGGTACCTCTAGCTCAATACCTAAGGATGTTTCTCAACAAACCTCCTTGGATGCATTCGTGGGTCTCTCCTCCACATCCTCAGCAATACGCACCTCAACCATGCCAGCAACCATGATCGCTGTCACATCAACAGTGACACCACCCATCATCTCAGCTCCTCCATATCCTGAGGTGATCACAACGGTAACTACCCCTATCTCTACTTCTATCCCCATCTCTCATCCTTCTATTTCTTTGGTCTCTGACCCATCATCAACTTTTTCGCAACCACAGTTTGGACCCATAGGACCTAAACATCAATCTTTTGAGGAATCTATGCAATTCTACAAAATGTTTGATAATTCAGGTACTCCTATAACCTTAAACACTACTCCCAACTCACCATATAAGCCTGTTTCTCAAAAACTAACTTATATTTCATGTCCTAGTTTGGCGACTGTTGACACCAATGTCAACAGTTTGAGTGCAAAGGTGGAGTCTCTGACTGCCTCTCTCAACAACACGACCAGCGTTGTTCATACCGCTGGTGAAGCACTGAAGACGCTGACAGCTCAATGCGCCTCCAAAGCCGAAGTCTCTCAAATCGCTACTCTCCAAGAAGCGATTGTCAAAGTCAGGGAGGACTCCCAGCAACAGTTTGCAGCCCTGTCTACAAAGGTTGATTCCTGTGAAGTTCTTCTTCAGCAAATCCTGACTCACCTGAAGTCACCAGCTCCAATTCCTTCTCTTTCATTTACAGAGAACGATCGTACCTCTCTGGACGTAGCTGTGGAGTTTATTCATCAATCTACGTCAGATATTTCTGTACTTGAAGACCGTCTCACAGGACTGGAGGTTGAAGTCCAGAAGTTGGCCGCTGCAACCACTTCTACTCCTTCCAAACATCTCTCCCTCCGTAATAATGACAAAGAGGGGGAGAAAGAATATGAACAAAATAAGGAGAAAGAAGCTGATGCTAATGAACAACTGAAGGAAACTCCCTCTCATGTTGAGGGGGAGTTAGCTGCTGAAAAAGCCCTCCTACCATCGATGAATTAATCGATGAAGAGGAAGAGGAGGACGATGAAGATGAAGCCCTTGATCTTGAAGATCAAGAGGAAGAACCTCATCAAGATGATGATGATGACGATGAAGAACATCAATCTCTATGGTGTTCTTCAGCCATCACTTCATCAGCGATAGCTTCGAAAGAAGTTATCAAAGCAGGGGGGAGTCATGAGACATCTTCAGGAACCCCTTCCCAAAGCAAAGGTGCAACTGTTGAGGAAAGCCTGAAGATGATCTCACTATCTGAGGAGAATCCTTCTCAGGTATGCCTTACCCTCGTTCCCCTATCCTTCTATAAAAATCCCACCCCTGTTTCTTTCTAGCCTTTATCTCTCTACTTTCCTGAAAATAAACTAAACTTTTTTTCTTTCATTTTCTGACCAGACAGTTCTCTCCCCTGCTTAAGGGTAAAGAGCTCCAAATAATCCCAGCTGCTAAAAATGATGACCAGATAATCCCAATCTCTGTAAGAGAGATTGATGAAGAGGATGAAGAAGAAGAAGAAGAAGAGTCCCTGCAACATCTACGAAGGCCCTCTAGACCACTTCATTGGTCAGAGGAAGAGATGAAGAAAAGAACAGAGATGATATCTCATCTAGAGAATCAACGACGAAAGATCCCCTCTCAATCATCAGATCTAGAGTTCCTGACAGAAGCTGAAATTGAAGAATCCGTCAGGGCTGAGAAGTTGATTGTTGATTGTCAAAGAGATGCCTCTCTGGCTCTCAAAATTCAGTCCTCTCAAGTCAAAGACAAGAAGCTGAAGAAGAAACCAGTTGAAGTCCAAGCTGCTCTTTTGAAAGAGATTGAAGAGGAACGCTCAAAAGAAAAAGCGGTCAGCGATAACTCTGTCAATTGGTGCAAGCATAAAATTGACTATCGAGCTGACCCAATGAAGATCATAGCTGTTACTATCTATGGAAGAAAGAAGAAGGACAAAGTTTCTATCACTATGGAGATTACCAGAGAGGATGGAAGATGCAAGGCGATGTTTGTTTCAAAGCTGGAAAGCCTTGGCTATATGGAATGGCTTGAGTTCAAAGACGCACTGAAGAAATCAAAGTCAATCTACAGAGGTTATGTTGAAGGGATAAATGATGCTCTCATCAACAGAGTCGCTGCAATCCTAAAAGTGTCGTCTGCTCTTCCTTCTAAGCCAAAGCAAATCAGAAAAAAGCCTGTCTCCTCCTCCTCTGAAAATGTCGCGGTGATCAGGAATGAAACCTCCATCAAATTCTGAAGAGAAGCTCTATTCGGTCCTCCTCCTGATTTTTCAGTTCTGGATCTATCTCTGCCTCTTGGTGGACCATATGTTGCGGGACAAGTACTTGAAGAACCTTTTGGAATCTTCTTCAGAGATGACGAGGAACAGCTTAGAATTCAAAGAATATCTGAAATCCCTATCTGTCCCCTCGGTTTTCTCAAGGATCTCATGTGCTTATGGTGTGATCTCTCTCCTGCTGCTGAGCAAATGAAAGTGATCATTAGCAAAGAATCTTTAGAGCGAAAGAAAAAAGGAGAAGATATACTTGAGTACTTGATCAATCCTCCTAAATCTTCTTTAGATAGCTGATAGATTAGTTTTCTTCTTGCAATCTATTAGTTTAACTTACAGTAATTAGTACATCACTTGTACTTGTAATTTTCATACCTTGTAATTCTTTTCTTGGATTAATGAAAATTTCAGTGAAGTACTTAACTCTATCAGTACTGTAAAAGATCCCTCAAAATAGTAATTGGGACATGTATGTTATGAGTCCTGATTATTCCATCATTTTGAATTATAAAGTAATTTTCTTCAGTTACTTTGTCATTATCAAATAGGGGGAGATTGTTGATCCAAACTCTCTCAGTGATTTGATAACGACCCTTTTCTATACTTAGTGAAAATTACGTTTAATATGTATTAGTGTTTCACCTTCAGCGATCAGACTGAGTCTGTTCAATTATCGCTGATAGTCTTTCTTATAAACATTTAATATGTATTAGTGTTTCACTATCAGTGATCAAACTGAGTCTGTTCAGTTATCGTTGATAGTTCTGATGTAAACAGTAACATAATCCCTGAAGACAAGTCTCGCGTCAACAGATGTTCATAGCTGAATCGAAGATGAAGCTGCTGAACAAAGAGAAGTCTACTAGTGACCTGATGCGGATATCAGTGAAGCAAAGACAACTCTACTTATACGCGAAGGAACATGAGGAAAGCTTCAGCGATCGCTGAACACTTGATGTCTCTGAAGAAAGAGATATTCAGCGATCAAATGATCACAAAGCTTATACCTCAAGTTTCCTTCTCTCTTACCTTGCACAACTCAGTACGATGTGTCAGAACGTACATGCCTCTGCCACAATTCGTACAACAACTTTGTCAACTACACTGTTCATGATCCGGCCGAAAGCATGTCTCGCAAAGTCAGACTTCCAAAGAGGGTGTGTTCATGATCCGGCCTCTGCCACGTGTAAAGTGCTCTGCCATGCATTTAATGCATAGGGTATAAATAGGAAGATCACCCCTCCATCTGAGGGTGTGCTCAATCCTTGAACCCCAAATAGAAACCATTGTTTTCTATATTCCTTAATCCCCCATTCTCTGAAATTCTTGTGCAACCATCTTAGTGTTTCTTAAGTTTGTTTAGATTGAGTTTATCTTAATCTTATTCCGCAACAAACATGTAAATTGTGTTTGATTTATCAATAAACAATTTATTAAACTTTAATTTATGTGTTTGTATTCAACCCCCCCCCCTTCTACAAACTTGTTAAGCACCTCCGGGACCAACACTTCCCTTAGCGAGTTCTTCGTCTGCGAGTTCTATAGATCTAGCGAGTTCTTCACTTAGTCGACCAAAAATTCGACTTTTGCTCTGAAATCGATCTAATCCTTCACCAATTGATTCGAAAATTTGCAGAGATGAATATGAACAGATTTCGAACACAATCCTAATAATCTATTACAATCAAAAACACAAATTGATACATTTTGATTCTATTACAGCGCGTATGAAAAACTCGAACAAGAATTCTACAAAAATCACAATTCAAACTAATTGAGTGTGAATTAGACTAAGTGTTCCAAAGCAAACTTGTTCTAGTAGTAGAATCGATCACCAAAACACTAAAATCAAGTCCAAAACATCACTGTAGCTCAAAAATTGAATCTAAACAGTAATTAGCGAGTTCTTCAAAACTATCGATCACAAACCTTTAATTCGATCCATGTTTTCTGAATTTCGTTTGCTCTGATACCAATTGTGTGTCCCACAATGTATATAGATCAAGATGTAAACAATAGATTTCCAATTCAAACTCTCTTTTTATTGATTTCAATTTCACAGTATAAAGTTTCTCTCTCTATCTCAAAAACACACACAATACTATACTGATATCTTACTTCTCTCTGTGAACTACTCTCACAACAAAGAACACAAACTATTTATACAAAGACTAGAAACACGCAAGGTACAAACACGCATACCAAACAAACGCATATGAAGATATACGAATTCTGAGGAAGGCTTATCACACACACATGTGAAATCTATGCAATTCGCATAACACACATGTACGAATTCTACACTTGTGAGATTTTCAGATAACAAAATATGCGAAATCCTACTATCTGCTAATTCTAGATGCGAATTCTTGAGATTCTATGCTAGTTCTTCATGTATTTATGCGAGTTCTTGAGATCTCGTCGAAAAACCACTCTGATCAATTCAAAAACTCATCAATCCTTCGATTTTCGGTCTGAAACTTCGACAATTCACCCACTACTTCAACTAGAAACGATTACAATTAAAGAATTTCAACAAAAAACAATCAAATGTACATATTGATTCAATTATAGTGCGACTGAACTCGTGAACTCAAAAACACACAAAAATTCAAAATTGATGAAAATTACAGTGCAATACTACAGTAAACCAATACAAGATTGTTCTAGACCACTATACGAAGTCAATTGAATCAAACAAACTCGCAAAAACACAGAAAAATTTGAAATTCAATCTATACTCAGAAAAATGATGCGAAAACCCATTTCTTGATCGATTTCACTTTAAACTCTGCTCTGATACCAATTATTATGTCCTAATTTCAAGTTCTAATTGCTAACTCAATTACGAAAACAAGATGAGAATGATTCAATCAATTAACCTGTATTGATTTCCAATTCAAGATTTCGTATACAAACTCTATCACTTTCTCTCTCTAGAAACAGGATGCATACAATACTCAACTTCTCTAACTTGCAACTTACAAATAACAAAGCTAACTAGTCATATATCTATTAAAGGAAACACACGCGTACAACATAAATAAAAACAAAAAACATTGACTTTGACTTTGACTTTATTACAAAGAGACTTTGACTTTGCTTTGAGAGTTGACTTTGGCTTTGACTTAGTTGACATTAAATATTCAATCTTCATGATCTTGCATCCAACAATTATATGCACTAACATTTCCATTGGACCTTTACCATGGTCACTTCTTTGTGTCGCAACTGTTTCGTTTTTTACTCCAAAATCGCATCCGGCTCCTCAACGCACTAGTTTTCGTTGTCCACCCGAATCTCTATTAATGGGATAACGCTTTCCTCTTCGGCCAAGCACTTGCAGAGGTAACATACGTGAAATCTAGGGTGAATCTTATCCATTTCCGGGGGCAAGTCCAATCTGTAGGCTTGAAGTCCGATCTTTTCTAGTATTGTGAAGGGTCCGAGGAAACGGGGACTAAGCTTCTCGCTCTTCCCAAAACGAATATGGATCAAATCACAAGTTATATTGAATTAACTTAATGACTACAACCACGGCCTCAATCTGTTGAACAGGCTCAACAGACGTTCAATACTTCTCTAAAGAAAGGATTTCTAACAATCTTGAGGCTAATTCTCTCTAGAACAAAAACATATTCTCTGTATCTGTATCAATGTATCTATGCGAAGACTTCTAGACTATATATATACAAAACAGATTACAAGATAAATATGAAAATAATATTGATCTTCAGCATCCAGTCCATAATTATCTTCAATCTCCTAGTCTTTCCCATCAAGCAATCAATCCATCTTTATCTTCATAAGCAGCATTAATCTTCAGCCTCAACAGTACTAACCATGCTTGCAGTAGTATCTCTTCAAGCAGTACTAACTACTAGCAGTATTAACTTTCAAGTAGTATTAATACCTCTAGCAGTAGTAATCCTACAAGCAGTAGTAATACCTTTGAATAGCAGTACAAAAGTCTTCAGCAATATTAATTCTTTCAGCAGTAGTAACTCCTTCAAGTAGCAGTACTAACTGGACTTAGCACATTTTAGACCCAACAATCTCCCCTAACTTAACTTTTCAATTCAAGAAGTTAAGTTTTTCAGAATGTGGTGTTCAGGATGCTTTCAAAAACAACTGCTCAGATTCCTAGATCAGGATTCAATCCTACACTTTGATTGATGGTTCTTCTGATCACTATTCTTGCCATTTCTGAACCTTTAGGGCAGACCAACTTTGCTTTCAGCATCCTTTCCAACTTCACTATGATGTGGTCATACACCTTATCAACCAAGTAGTATTCATGGAAACTTTTGTCAATTGTTATAACATAAACTCCACATCTTTCAAAAAGCATCCAGTAGTCAATACTTTTGAAACCATTTTCATGATGCACATCTTTGACAATATGTTCAACCTTGACAGGATCAAACATCATGCATAAGTACTCCATGGCCATCTTTATTAGACTCATCCCAGCTCCTTTCAATACTTCACCATATAAGCTCAACCCAACTTTGTACATTTCTTATAGATCAGCTCTGGTACAGCTTCTGATTATCTTTCCCCAAGTTGAATATACCTCAAATTTGTCACCCGTTCTCTTTATTCTGAAGTATTCTGTCCTTTTATCCAACAGAGTATCCCAATGAATGATTTCTGGAGCATTCACTAAGATAGGATAAACTTTCAGAGGTTCTTCATCAGTCACTGTCATGTACAAATCAAACTGCTCAGGTTGTCTTGGTTGTGTTGGACTCTTCTCTTGATTTTCAACTTGCTCAGCTTGTTTATGCTGCTCTACATGAGGTGCAACAATAGGTCTTGATGGTTTGGCTTCCATGCTTTCACTTTCTTTCTCTTTCTCAACTTCCTCAATCCCTGGCCTTTTTGCCTGTTTCTTTGAAGCAATTGACTTCATTCTCTTGACAGCTCTAATCTTCTGGGCTAGAGTTTCTTCTTTCTTTACTTATGCCTTTTCTTTTGTAGGAGTGCCTTCTTCACTGTCAGGGAAAGGTTGTTGAATGTTCAGATCATGTCTTTCTTTCATCTTCCTTACAAACTCAACCCTCTGACTGAAGTCTCCTTGAAGTTTGGCCATCTCCTTCTTGTATAATTCCTCAATTCTCTTGAAGGACATATTGGTAAACATTCCTTCAGGAACTCCAATGGATCCTTTTAGGAAGTTTATCATTTTTCTTCTTTCTTGATTGGCTAGGAAGGTCTGTGAAGGCTGTCTTTTCTTTGAAGCTTTCATAGTAACCCTCTTTGCAGCCAATTTCAAGCTCTTTTGATACTCTTTATTGAGCATTTTTGCCAAATCCAATGCAATCTTTCTGTCTTTGGCAGTTTAAATCTCATTCTCTTTTTCAAGCTCTTCTTGCAGCTTCTTTGCCAACTCTTCATCCAGTTCTATTTGTTGTTGCTTCTTTGATGCTTTCACAGGCTCTACCATCTTTTCTTTTCCTTTCTTATTGGCCTCTGTCATGCTTATCTCTTTCCTTTTCTGATCTGTGCCTCCTTTGATTACCACTCCCTTAGCCTTTTGAGTAGCCTTGGGAGTGTCATGTTTTGCCTTAACCAATGTCTCAGCAATCTCTATTTCTTCCATTGACATTCCAGTTTCTGCTGCTGGTTTATCTGTTTCTACTACTGGTTAAGTTACTACTTCTGGTTCATTGGTTACTGCTGCTTCCACTGTTTCTGCTGCTTTATCAGTTTCTGCTGCTGCAACCTTCTTTTCAGCTTTACCATTAAACTCCCCCTCAACTTGAAATTCCATAGCCTCTGAACTCTCCCCCTTTTTGGAAGCATCATGTGCAGTTCCCCTTTTCTTCAAGACAAATTGGGTTCTCTTCTTTTTGTGCACTGATTTCAACACCAGCTTCTTGAGGTTGGCTATCTGCTCTTGTTGAGAGATTATCACCTGTTTCATCTCCTTAATCTCCTTACCCTGACTGATGACATCCAGATTGACATTTCCAATTGTTTCCATCAATTCATCATAGTTATATCTGTCCTCACCTCCTTTAGGTGTTTTTACCACCCTTGAAGGATCCTTGGATCTTTTAGTAGAGGCCTTCTGCCTAGCAGAAGCACCTGCTACCCCCATGGTTTCTTGGCGCATGGGACCTTTAGCGTATTTCTCATCTAAAGTTGCCGTGGGGAAGGTCTTAGAGATGTTCACACTGTGAAGATCCACACCTTGTGCAGAATCAGTAGTGTGAGCCTTACTGCCCATATGCTCTTCCTTCTCCTTAGAGAGAACCTTCTTGGGGTTGGGAGACACTCCTGTGGTTTCCCTTTGGATATTCTATAATGGAGAATGCTCCATTAGAGGGCTTGCAGGCTGTTGGGGTGAAGATACAGGAAGGGAAGGAACCTTCTGTACCTTTTTCCTTACATATGTTTTAGTGATGGGGAAATTGGCTTCACAATAGGGATCTGAGGAGGATCATTAGAAATGAATGGTGTGGGTAGGTCATCAGTGGGTTGGTCAGATGTGGGCTTTCACCCCGATGCCTCACCATGGGAATGAGACACAACCATCATTGTAGAGAA
Organism: Arctium minus; assembly: GCA_954870635.1. NCBI lineage: Eukaryota > Viridiplantae > Streptophyta > Magnoliopsida > Asterales > Asteraceae > Arctium > Arctium minus. The sequence goes on along the minus strand of OX941094.1, from coordinate 45,849,767 downwards.
TAATGGTGTGTCTTTTCCAGAAAAGTCCTTACTAGGTCTTTTCATGTTGGAAAACACCTTCCCTTTCGAAGGTTTAGGTACATACACCTCTTGAAAAGAGGGAAAATCCGTCAATTATTTGTTTAGTACTTCTTGTACAAACCTGGGATACATATAAAATCTTTTTGGTTTGGTTTTGGTATCCAGGTTTGACAGCAGATCATTCAAAATCATTTGTGAAAAATTAAACTGTCTGGAGGTTGCTAAGCAGACAAGAGCATAAGCTATGGTACTGCTGAACTCTTTTCATCCAGTTGTTTTGCGAGAAATACAATGTTGAAGGGTATGAACAAAGAATCTCCACTGAGGTGAAAATTTTCTCTTGAAGAACTTAAAGACCTCAGTGGGACCTTCATACCCCATTCGACCAATTTCAAGAAATAGGTCTTCCTTTGGGAGAGAAGATATACGTGTGGCATCATCTAGACGTAGATGAGTGCGAATGCAGCCTTTTGTGATTGTGATGGATTTATCATAGACCCTAGATTGGATGACCTGATTGCCATTGACAGTTTGAACGGAGGCATTGGTCCAGAATTGTCGCATGTGCTCCAAATAGATGGTGGGATTGACTGTGAGTGCATAGGCAATGTGAGATGCTTTCAAGAAATCCACAATTTCTTCAAAACCCTCACCTTGTTTGGTTTTTTGCAGCATCGCAAGCTCATTATGATCTTCAACAAACTCTAGTCCTGCCATCGTTCTTGGGTTCGAATCAACTCTAGGGTTTATGCACTGGGAAGCAAGAATTCAAGAGAGATAGAGAGAGAAAGAACACTCGTAGGAAATTCAAAGAGCTGTTTGGATTTTGGCGGTCAGAGAGGGTATTTATAGTTGGAATGTTTTAGTTAGAAGCAGTACTAAGTACCCTAGAAGCATTAACAAGCCCGCAGTATTAACCCATATAAGCAGTTGTAACACATACCAGCAACATTAACACAGACTAGCAGTATTAACACAGACTAGCAGTAGTAACACATACCAGCAGCATTAACACAGACTAGCAGTATTAACATAGACTAGCAGTAGTAACACCTACCAGCAGCATTAACACAGACTAGCAGTATTAACACATACCAGCAATATTAACACTGTCAGGCAGTAGAAATAAGGTAAGGAGTAGTAACTTTGCACTGGCAGTATAAACCACCAAGTAGTATTAACCACACTTAACCATATTTGAACTGTCAGTAGGATTAATAGTGAGAGCAGTATTAACTTAACCAGAGGTACTAAGTTTCTAATCAGCAAGGTAATCTGAAACACTTAAACACACATAGTTAGCAGCACCATGCACAATACATTATGAGAAAGTAAGCATGAAGGAATCTCTAAAGAAATGGTACATAAAGAAAATCAAAAGAGACTTATTCAGTGTTTATCATGCCTACACTTGTGACCAAGAATGTGAATCTACCCACATCAAAAGCTTTGGTGAATAGATAAGCAAATTGGTTACTTGTGTGTACCTTCAAAACCTGAATTACCTTCTCTTCATTGCAATCTCTAATAAAATGGTACCTGATTTCTATATGCTTGGTTTTAGAGTGCTTGCCTGGATTGTTAACAATGCTTATAGCACTGTTGTTGTCAATGAAGATTGGAGTGTGAAGAAAGGTAACACCATAGTCCAACATCTGATTCTGAATCCATAGCACTTGTGAGCAGCAGCTTGCAGCAGGTATATACTCTGCTTCTGTTGTAGAGGTGGACACTGTGGTTTGCTTTTTACACTGCCATGAAACTAGTCTTGCACCCAAAAACTGACACCTCCTGATGTAGACTTTCTATCCAAGTTTGCACCACCCAAATCACTATCAGAATATGCAAGTAGATCAAATGGTGAGTCATGTGGATACCAAAGACCCAACCTAGGTTGTCCTTTGAGATATCTAAAGATTCTCTTGACTGCTTGAAAATGAGATTGCTTAGGTCTTACTTGAAATCTGGGACACACACAAACAACAAACATAATATCTGGCCTTGAAGCTGTTATATACGTGAGGGAGCCTATCATAGATCTATAATGATGAACATCCACATCCTCCCCTCAAGATCTGCAGTGAACTGTTTGTGTGTTTCCATAGGTGTGCTTGCAGGTTTTGAATATGAAAATCCAAATTTTGTAAGTATATCCTGCACATACTTGGATTGGCTGATGAAGATGCCATCTTTCTTCTGTTTAACTTGTAGCCCAAGGAAGAATGTAAGTTCACCCATAGAGCTCATCTTGAATCTATTGTGCATCAGCTCCTCAAACTCCTTGCACATATAATCTTTTGTGGATCCAAAGATGATATCATCCACATAGATTTGAACAAGCAGGATGTCCTTCTTCTTTCTTTTAATGAACAGAGTCTTGTCAATGATTCCCCTTTCAAAACCATTTTCCAAGAGATGGGTAGACAGAGTGTCATACCATGCTCTTGGTGGTTGATGTAGCCCATAGAGTGCCTTCTTTAATTTGTATACTTTGTCAGGAAAGTTAGGATTTTCAAACCCTGGAGGCTGACAAAAATATACTTCTTCATCAATCTTTCCATATAGAAATGCATTCTTGACATCCATCTAAAATACTCTGAACTGCATGAAAGAAGCATAGGCTAGAAACAGCCTAATTGCCTCAATTCTGGATATTGGTGCAAACACTTCTTCATAATCTATCCCCTCTTCTTGTGTATACCCTTGTGCCACAAGACTGGCCTTATTTTTTATCACAATACCTCTCTCATCTTTCTTATTCCTGAAAACCCATTTAGTGCCAATTGCTCTTTGTCCTTGTGGAAGGTCAACTAGATCCCACACATTTTGCAGCTCAAACTGCAGCAGCTCCTCTTGCATTGCTTCTATCCAGCTTGGTTCTTTCATTGCATCATAGGCCTTCTTGGGTTCAATCTGAGATAGAAAACAAGATAACAACCCTGACTGCAAGTCTTTCAATCCTCCTAACTTACTTTGATGCCTTGTGATCCTAGGAGAATTTATGTCACCAATCACCAACTGAGGAGGATGATTCTTCTGAGTTCTTGTTTGATGGACAACCTCCTCATTAATATTGGCATCCAGATTAGAGTCATTCTTTTCAGGAGTGCTTCCACCAAATACTGAAGAATTTTCTTCATTAGTATCATCTTCTTACAGTATGGGCATTTCAGGACCTGTGTTTCCTGAACCTGAAGGATGAGCATCCTCTTTATCACTCTTATTCTCTTCATCACCTTTATCATCTTCATCATCTTTATCCTCTGCATCCTGTTCTGGTTCATAATCCCCTTTTTCTGAATCATCCTTCTTTTCTTTTTGACAGAATTCAACAGGATCAACTGTAGGGATGGGAAACAGCACAAACTCTGGTTTCTGTGCTTATTTCTCTTCTAAACTTGTTCCTGAAATTTGTACATCACTAAAACCCAAAGAGTTAGTTAGTGAATCAATGTCAAACAGCCAATCAGGACCTGCACCAATTGGATTTGGTGTGTTCTCATTGCATTTGACATTGTCACTTTCCTCTATAATCCTTGAAGAACTATTGAAAACTCTATATGCCTTACTCTGAGAGGAGTAACCAACAAGGAATCCATCCTCAGCTTTGCTTTCAATCTTGCCTAAATGAGATTTGGTATTGAGGATTGTACAAGGACACCCAAAAGGTTTGAAAAATCCAATAAAAGGTTTCTTCTTTTTGAAAAGTTTAAAAGGTGTTTTTCCTTGGGATTTGACTACTAGAACTCTGTTTTGGACATAACAAGCATTATTAACTGCTTCTGCCTAAAAAGTAATTGGTAATTTTGAATCTGCCAACAGAGATCTAGGAGCCTCAATCAATGTCCTATTTCTCCTCTCAGCAACACCATTCTGTAAAGGAGTTCTAGGAGCACTGAATTGTCTCTCAATACCTTTAGTCTCACAAAAGTTGTTTAAGTCACTGTTTTTAAATTCAGTTTCACTATCAAATCTGATGACTTTAACTCTTAGATTTGTTTGGTTTTCAACCCTAAGAACAAAGGATTTGATCAGTCCACTTAGTGAATCTAGAAAAGTCATCAACAATGACTAAGCAGTAGGATTTCTTAACAATACTCATCACATTTGTAGGACCAAAGAGATCCATATGCAATAACTGAAGAGGTGAAGAGATTGAGTTTATTTCTTTGGACTTATGAGAAGTTTTGTGCTTCTTGCCTTTAAGACATGCAACACAATGATCATCACATGAAAACACTTTTTGAGGCAAACATCTTACAAGGTTGTTTTTCACAAGATTGTTCATAGTTTTAAAATTCATGTGACACATCCTTCTGTGCCAAAGATATGATTCATCTAAAGAAGCTTTTGAAAACAGACAGTTTAGTGATGAATAAGATGAAACACTCTCTAGGTCCAAACAATAAACATTGTTCTTTATAGGAGTTCTAAGTAGTATCATATTTTCATCAACTACCTTGAATACTGGAGCAAGGATAATACATTCAGTATCAGTAAATAATATACTATGTTTCTTGTCACAAACCTGTGATACATTTAACAGGTTGTAACTCAATTGCTCAACATAGTAAACATCTTCAAAGGTCATTTTACCTTTTGAAACCATACCTTTGCCACTTATCTTACCTCCTGCTGGATTGTCACCAAATGCAACATGTCCTCTATTAAACCTTTTGAAAATTTGAAGGCAGGACATGTTACCTGTCATGTGCCTAGAGCAACCACTATCTACATGCCAAATGCTCTTCCCCTTTAGCTTTTGGTTACCCTCTATTGGAATTGCAGTGTTTGAAGACTCTGAAACCTCAGCCATCAATGCTTGATTCTGGATTGCCTCATCAGCTTGATCACTCCAATCAAATCCCATTCCATCTTGTGAGACAAGTGCTTGAGATTGGTTCCAGTTGTTGGTGGACTTTGATTGTTGATTATTGCCCCCATGTTGTTGAGATATTCCCCCTCTGCATTCTCTTGCAAAGTGCCCCAGTTTATGACACTTGTAGCATTCCACTTTGGATTTGTCAAATCCAGCACCATCTTCTCTTCTCATGGCAAAGTTGTTTCTTCCAGTTCTTTTAATGAATCTTTTGATTCTCATGGTGAGCATTTCCATTTGCCACTTGATGTCCATCTCTTCAAGATCATCAACATTGATCTGCTCCAGATCATCATTAATAAGAGAAGATCTAGCATGACTAGCAAGGAAGGCTTCCAAAACAGAATCATTGGATCTATCCTGTTTTGATCCATGAGTAACACTAACTGATTCTGTATTAGTAGGAGAATCAGTAGTAGATGATAGAAGAGCAGCATTGTGAGAGTATCCAGATGGCTTCTTCTTAGATTCAACTTATGTTTCAAACACTCTTAGATCATTGTAGAGATCATCAAGTTCCTTATCCTCCAGATTATCATTCTGTCTGAATGATACTGTATACATTACCCATTCTTCACTAAGAGATCTTAAAAACTTTCTGTTGACATCATCCTGGTCCATCTTGACACCAACAGTGGCCAATTCTCCAATCAACTTGTTGAACCTATCAAAGGTTTGAGTCATAGACTCATTCTTTGTAGACATAAAGTTTTCATATTGTTGTTTGAGAATTGCTTTCTGATTTCTCTTAGTGCTTTTGGTATCTGAAAACCTCTTCTCCAAAGCATTCCACAGGATTCTGGCATCAACACAGTTGCAAAACTGATGTTGGTATTCATTAGGAATTGCCAAGATCAGAGTACTCAAGGCTTTCATCTCAGTCGGCTCATCTTTCTTTCTCCATCAGTCTTTGGTGGAGGTTTCTTGCCATCTGCTCCTATCTCTCCTTCATTGGAGGGACCATTCTCAATGATATCCCACATTGAGTAATATGTAAGAAGGATATACTGCCTGATCCTGATTTTCCACATGTCAAAATCATTGAGTTTGAGCATGGGAACCTTTGAAACAAGAACACTGTCATGTGATCCGTCCATGATGATTATAGCTTTCTGAGTTCCTTGGCTCTGATACCACTTGTCAAGATCGAAATTCTAAACAAGAATTTAATTAAACACTCGGAAACTATGTTAAAGAAGTTTGCGGAATAACACTTTAACAATAAATCAATGAAACAGTATATGGATCAAATCACAAGTTATATTGAATTAACTTAATGACTACAACCACGACCTCAATCTGTTGAACAGGCTCAACAGACGTTCAATACTTCTCTAAAGAAAGGATTTCTAACATTCTTGAGGCTAATTCTCTCTAGAACAAAAACATATTCTCTGTATCTGTATCAATGTATCTATGCGAAGACTTCTAGACTATATATATACAAAACAGATTACAAGATAAATATGAAAATAATATTGATCTTCAGCATCCAGTCTATAATTATCTTCAATCTCCTAGTCTTTCGCATCAAGCACTCAATCCATCTTTATCTTCATAAGCAGCATTAATCTTCAGCCTCAGCAGTACTAACCATGCTTGCAGTAGTATCTCTTCAAGCAGTACTAACTACTAGCAGTATTAACTTTCAAGCAGTATTAATACCTCTAGGAGTAGTAATCCTACAAGCAGTAGTAATACCTTTGAATAGCAGTACTAAAGTCTTCAGCAGTATTAATTCTTTCAGCAGTAGTAACTCCTTCAAGTAGCAGTACTAACTGGACTTAGCACATTTTAGACCCAACAATAGCTATTATTGTAGGCGAATTCTACTAGTGGCAAGTGCGAATCCCAATTCCCTCTAACGTCTATTACACATGACCGGAGCATGTCTTCGAGTGTTTGGATCGTCCTCTCACTTTACCCGTCGGTTTGAGGATGATAGGTCGTGCTCAACTTGACTTTCGTGTCCAACTCTCTTTGTAAACCATCCCAAAACTTGGAAGTGAACCGACTATCTCGATCCAAAACTATGGACAGTGGGACACCATGTCGTGACACCACTTCGTCGATATAGAGTTTAGCTAGTTTGTCCATCGGTAGTGTCTCCCGCATTGCTAAGAATTGCGCACTCTTGGTAAGTCTATCCACCACCACCCAAATAGTGTCATGTCCTCTCAAGGTCTTCGGTGGATTGGTGACAAAATCCATCATGATGTGTTACCACTTCCATTCCGGAATGGTTAATGGTTGCAAACTCCCGTAGGGTCTCTGATGTTCTGCCTTAACTTGAAGGCAAGTGACGCACCTTTCCACATAGTTAGCCACATCGAGCTTCATCATCGGCCACCAATAATGCAACTTCAAATATCTATACATCTTGGTGCTACTGGGTTGTACAGAGTACTTGGACTTTTGAGCTTCCGCCAAGAGCAGCACACGGGTTCCTCCAATATTCGGTACCCAAATCCTCCCTTGAAATAATTTGAGACCGCGGCTATCCTCCATAATTAGCTACCGTTTTTTCACCATGATCTCGGCCTTGAGATTCTATTCACGAAGCACCTCGACTTGACTTTCCTTGATGTTCTCCACTAGGCTTGATATCACGTCGATCCTTGAAAGAGTGGCTTTATGTTCACTCCCGTAGTTTTTCTGACTCAAGGCATCCACCACCACGTTGGCTTTACCGGGGTGGTAAAGCAACTCAAAATCATAATCCTTTAAGAGTTCCAACCACCTTCGTTGCCGCATATTAAGGTCCTTTTGGTTGAATATGTACTTCAAACTTTTATGATCGGTGAATAAAGTACACTTCGTCCCGTAGAGGTAATGTCGCCACAAATTCAAAGCAAATACCACCGCCACTAACTCCAAGTCGTGCGTAGGGTAATTCTTTTCGTGATCCTTGAGTTGTCGTGATGCATATGCGATCACCTTTCCTCCTCGCATCAAAACGCACCCGAGACCCAATTTTGAGGCATCGCTGAAAACCACGAAGTCGTCGGATCCTTCGGGTAAGGATAAGATTGGTAGTTCACATTACTTCTTTTGCAGAGTCCAGAAGGCTTCTTCTTGCATCCCGGTCCATAAGAACTTAACGTTCTTCCTTGTCAACGATGTGAGTGGAGAAGCGATTTTTGAAAAATCTTGAATAAACCGTCGGTAGTAACTGGCTAAGCCCAAGAAACTTCTTATCTCAGTTGGACTCGTCGGTGGCTCCCAACTCATCATCGCTTCTATCTTTTCCGGGTCCACTTTCACTCCGTCCTTGGATACTACATGGCCCAAGAATTGAACTTCTTGGTGCCAAAATTCACATTTCGAAAACTTTGCAAACAATTTCTCCTTCCGAAAAACCTCCAAGACCTCTCGCAAATGTTGTCGATGCTCCATCTTGTCCCGAGAGTAGATAAGAATATCGTCGATATAAACTATAACCGATTTGTCCAAGAAGGGTCGACATACTCGTTTCATCAAGTCCATAAATACGGCCGGAACATTAGTCAATCCGAATGGCATGACTAGGAACTCATAATGGTCGTACCTCGTCCGAAACGCCGTCTTCGGTATATTGCTCTCCTTCACCCGCACTTGATGGTAACCGGACCACAAGTCTATCTTGGAGAAACACCCCGCCCCTTGTAGTTGATCGAAAAGGTCGTCGATCCGAGGAAGCGGATACTTGTTCTTCATGGTGATCTTGTTGAGTTCGCGGTATTCGATACACATCCGCATAGACCCATCCTTCTTCTTTACAAATAACACTGGTGCTCCCCAAGGTGACAAGCTCGGTCATATAAATCCCTTCTCAAGGAGTTCTTGTAATTGCGTCATCATCTCTTGCATTTCCGTCGGGGAGAGACGATAAGGAGCACGAGCAATCGGTACGGCACCCGGGGTGAGGTCGATATGAAATTCTACTTGCGTTCCGGTGGTAGTCCGGGTATATCTTCCAGGAAGATATCCAGGTATTCGCACACCACGTCCACATCTTCCACCTTCTTCTTTTCTAATTTCGCGTTGATAACGTAGGCCAAGTACGAAGCACATGCCTTGGCTAGGCTCTTTCGTGCTTTGAGCAACGAGATAATCATGTTGGCCTTTCTGTTCTTCTCTCCGTAGATTATCACTTCTCCACCCTTTGGCAAGGGTACTCGAATCATTTTCTTAGAACAAAATATGTCCGCATCGTGTTGAGCTAGCCAATCCATCCCAACGATCACATCAAACCCCCCGATATCCGTCGGTAACAAATCTATAACGAAAGACTCCCCATCTAGTTCTAAGGTACACCCAACAAAGCATTCCCGTACTAACATGTGCTCCCCGTTGGCTACTTCTACTACTAAGGCATCAGATAACGAACTAGCAGAGATAGCGAAGATCTTGCAAAATGTAGAGGAAACAAAGGATCGATTCGCGCCAGAATCAAATAAAACGCGGGTAGGTTGAGAGTTCACTAGAAACGTACTCGACACGACATCCGTCGTCACTCTCGCTTCATTCGCCGTCATTTGGAAAGCCCGACTTGACGCTTTCGGTTGGATTTCTCTCTTTGGCGTAACCCCTCTTGGAACACCTTCGTTACACCTTGCTAACTTGGGGCAATCCCTCTTGATGTGCCCTGATTCCCGGTATTCGTAACAAACTCCCCGTGAGGTGCAATCCCGGCTCAAATGGTCCTTTCGCCCACACTTGAAATACTACATAGCGCCAGAAAAGGGTTTCAGATTACAAGACCCGAAATGTTTACTCTTGCACTTGGGACACCATATCGCCTCCCGTCGTGGTTCAATGTTCCTCCCTCCGTTAAAGGGTTTGGACGATCGTGCGGGCCTTCCTATTTCCGCTTCTCACCTTGTTGCTTCCTTTCCTCTCTCTCTCTTGAATTATGTCGTCCTCTACCAACTGAGCCGCTTCTATGACTTCCTGTAAGGTATTCACCCAAGCGTTCCTTACGCCCGTCTTCATTTATGTCGGTAATCCCTTCATGAAAACTTTTATCTTTGATCCCTCGTCAATAGCCACATGCTCAACCAGGCTGAGCTTGTCCATGAATTGTTTCGCGTAGTCAGCGACCGATAGGTTACCCTTTTCAGGTTTCAGAACTCCTCTTCAATCTTGTCTAGCGCTCTCTTGTTGCAATACTTTTCCATGATCTTCTTCTTGAAGGTTGGCCAAGTGAGGTTAGCCAGAACCTCTGGTGTAAGAGTCCTTCTGGTAACATTCCACCAACTCAGCGCATCTCCTATAAGCAGTTGGGATGCGAACTTGACCTTTTGGGAGTCCGTAGACTCGCTTGACTCGAACGCCATCTCCACCTCTTGAATCCACTTCATACATGCTAATGGGTCGGTCGTCCCAGAGAATTCTGGAGCTCGACTACAAAGGAAAGTCTTGAAAGAGCAAGCCTCTTCCTTCCTCCTTTCGGTTCTAGTTGCATGCTCCTTCATTCCAATTGCATTGTCGGCACCGCCCGAACCAATTACCGCATTATCCCCCACTGCCTCATGCCTCCGGTTACTCGTGTCTCGATCCTCCAACAACTTCATGAATTTCTCATCCCCGCTTGTCCATCGCGGAGTTCATCATCTGCATTATGCTAGCCAATAGGACCGATTGAGGGTCCACCTCTTGAACAATCGGGTTCTCGGTTTCCAAGTTCACTTGAGGAACTTCGTCTATGATCCCTTCTAGCATTTGGGGAACCGGTGGAACGACTCGGTTTGCCGTTGGGTTTGCTTGTCTTGCAGGCTCCGGGGCTGTTACACTCGCCTCATTTGCATATTCAGTCGCCCCAACCCGACTCCTCGTATTTACCATTGTGAACTGTCACACATGATAAAGGTCATACCGGATAATCCTTTACAAGATAAATGGTTCAATACGTACTACTACAACGATAAATCATCATAATAACAATTTCAAGCATGCTCACGTAATCATAAATTCAGAACAACACTGGACAAGTGAGATTGAGAACATAATTTACATAAGAACCCTCGTAGTCATTATCATAAATCTCAATCAATGCAATTCCGTAATCCTCATACTCTCCCCACCTAGGAATGATCTACCCGTATGGACATTGATACTATATGCGCAACCATCTTAAGTCTAGGTATACTAGAGTCGACACCTAGTTTACTTAAAATAGAGCTCTGATACCAACTTGTAACACCCCAACATTTGGGATAAACAAAATTCCCGAAAAGGGAAATATGGTATTCGATTAATGCCAAAGCACGAGCTTACCCAAAAAGGGGACAATAAATGCCTATTTAATTACATGTTTGTAATAATAAACAATGAGAGATAACCTCTTAATCTAGATTCTAAACAAGAAATAAGATTACAATTGGTTGTCATCTACTTCCAAAATAGTCATCTTCTTCCAAAATAGTCATCTTCTATAATGGCATCCCAAAAATTTCTCCCAAGCTCACATGCTAAAGTCATCTAGACCTTCTTGGCGGTCGCGTCACTAGAACTTGAGATACATAACAAACCAAGCAAATGTTAGGCCAAACGAGCCTAGTGAGTTGTACAAAAGCATAACATAAACATTTATATCAGTTATAGTCGATAAGGGTCATAAAGGAATCAATGGGGGAGACCCATCACACCAAAGAGTTTCACCTCAAGTCAATGTAGCTTGATGTTCACTCTCAAGAGCAACATCCCGAAGGCCCGACACACTTGAAGACTACCTCCCAGGCATTACTCCAAATGGCGGAGGTCTAGGTGCATACCGTCATGGGGGCACCCAAGACTACATCCTCCTAGCGCTTACTCATGGTTCATCCAATATACATGTAACATCCATCTCTATACATATTCCATGTCAACAACATATATGTATGATACTTCTCATTGTTCCAATTCCAATTTAGGTTGAAACTCTAAAACATGCAAGACCAACAATGACATTCACAAATCCCATCATATTACACATTCATGACTAAATAAGGTCAATCATACTCCCATCATAGTCCACATGGAACATAATCATCAAAACCCTAATAATCTCAAAGATAACAGTTAGGTAAAACTTATCAGGTGATAAAATATGTACATGATTATAAGGTTATGATAAATAGCACACAAGTTATGTATCTTATTTGAAAAGTTTAGTAAAAACTCACAATCTAGGTTTTATACAAAACCCTAGAAAATAAGTGGATGAATGCTTGGCCCTTGAACTTGGATCTTGAAATAATCCTCAATAAATGCTTCCAAAACTCTTGGGTGTTTCCCCAACCACCAACAATCAATGCACTTCAAGAAATGAGGAGAAGAGGTGTGGGGTTTGTACCAAAATCGCCTACTAGGGTTTTCTTCTCACTAATGATATCTGATTTTGTGTAATCAAGAGGAGTAAGGGTAAAGACTAGCATTTAAACCCATTTTAGGACCTGCAGGTAGTCCCGCGGCTTTGGCCACGGCTTTGGGGTCGTGCCACAAGTCGTGCGTGTGTTCCAAAGACTGAACTCCAGAGAGTCCCGCGGCTTTGAGGACACGCCCTAGGCCGTGTAAGTTACTGCCTCCACATTTCAGTTTTGATTTGAAAGATATAAGGACACATACACACACATATACATATACAAGTTCTATACAAAACTACAGGCGTTACAATACAAAAGACAATAGCCAAAATTGTTTGAACTTGAGTGGCTGGTTGCTCCCCCTCAATTCATACTCCCCCTCAACTAATGTTTGGTGGCTTTGATCACACAGTCCATCGCAAAATTAGTTTCAACAAAGTTTAAGCTTGAGTGGTCAGTTGCTCCCCTTCAACTAATTCACGGTGTTCAAAAAGTTAGACGTCAGAAACTTTTCGGGACCCTCCGGACCTGCTCCTGGAAGGGAAAATTAATCCTTGGATCGTGCAGAAGCATCGGGACTGAGAATCTAGAGTGATAGGCTGTGAGGTGGTGAAGAGGCACCTTGGATTGGGGAGGAGTCTAAGTCATCCTTATAAACCAAGAAAAGGTTGATGAGGGAATAATAGGGGTTCTCGATTTTACAATTGTATCCTTTTGTGAGGATACAAAGGAGGTGGCTTTGGGTTTAGCAGAGTCCCCGGGCCCAGATGGGAAAATTTCAACACCCGCCGATTATGGAGAATCGGTGGGTGGAGTAGGTGGTTTGCTCCTTGAAACCTTCCTCAGCCTCTTGAGAGGAGAGGGAGGGGAAGATGGTGAGTGCCTCCACTTTGGAGAAGGATGAGTGACTGGGCAACGACCGAAGGTTCTTTCGGTCGTATGGTCATCGAAGCAAGTGCGGAGGTGCCGGAAGCGTTTGAAGTTTTTTTTTAACTAGCAGGTTTCACTTGGGACAGGACAGATGGGGCCACTACAGATGAGGGAAGCTTTGACACCAGAGTGTCTATAGCATCACCCCATTGTAGATCGGGAGAGTTAATGAAGGAGACCATACATGGGAGTAGAGGGCGATCGTTGTAGAGAGAGTCATCGTTCAAAGTGGACATCATGACTTTCTAAGTGTTGGCCGGAGAGTCATCACCAAATCAATTAAAAACACAACAATTTTTCTCCCCTTATTTGATGATGACACCAACACATAGAAAAAAAAGGTACTGACACTCAAAAAAATTACAAGACAAGAAGAACTTATAAATTCAGTGGCCCATTTTTTTTGGCTCTTGTCCGGTGTTTTTAAGGAAAGAAAAAAATGGGAAGAGAGAATCGGGAACAATAATTTGGGAAGAAAGATTGAGGAAAAAAAGAAGAGGAGCAAAAAAAGGTAATGGTGATGAGAGGGTGTTAAGAGAGTTGTGAGATTTGAAGTGGGTAAAAAATAAGTATGTAGTAAATAAAGGAGGCGAGGAAATGGGAGGGAGGAGTGTAGGGAGAGGGAAGGGTGAAAGGTGTTGAAGATTTGAAAGTGGGTAAAAAAATGAGGAGTATGTGAGTAAATATAGGAGGTGAGGAAATAGGAGGGAAGTAAAAAATGGGAGGGAGGAGTGTAGGGAGAGGGAAGGGTGAGAGGTGTTGAAGACTTGGAAGTAGGTAAAAAAATAAGGAAGATGAGAGTAAATATAGGAGGTGAGGAAATGGGAGGGAGGAGTGTAGGGAGAGGGAAGGGTGAGAGGTCGGCTTAGTGTGAGGGGCCGAAAAGGGGAGGGAGGTCGGCGGGGCGAGAGGCCGAAGGTGGGGAGCCGAAAGGGAGAAGAGAGGAACCGAAGGTTTTAGTTTTTTTTTTGGGAAACCATCGGCTAGCTGAAAAAAAAACTTAGATTTTTTTTTTAATTTAAAGTGAGGGGAGTCATTGGATTTTTCATAGGAGAGCAATTTTCAAAAAAAAATCCTTAGGAGATTACGAAAGAATTTTTTTTTTTGGAGTTTTCTAGGCATAGCCTAGGACACCCTTCACAAAAAAAAAAAAAGATTACGAAAGTCTTAGATTTATTAAGATTCCTTCAGAAATTTGTTTTACTTATACATGCAAGAAAAATGTAAGCTCTCCCATCATGTCATCCACATAGATTTAAACAGGAATGATATTACCTGTTGTCTTCTTGAGGAACAAGATGTTGTTGATTTTACTTCGAGAGAACTTGTTTTCTAGAAGAAAATTGGACAAAGTATCATACTAGGCTCGGGGACCTTGTTTGAAGCCATATACAGTTTTGTCCAGGCTCGGGGAGCTTGTGTGAAGGTTCTTCAAATCCATGTGGTTGTTTCACATAGACTTCTTCAGGAACAATTCTCCATATTTTATTTCTCTCAAAATGAGAGAGTTCGTCTTACATGGCTGTCATCCAGCATGGATCGCTCAGAGCTTCTTCAATTCCTTTTGGTTCAAAGATGGATAGGAAATTAACATAGATACAAATATTTCCTACCCCTATTATAGTTTGAACACCAGCTTGTTTATCACCAATGATTTGATCAATGTGGTGATCTTTTGTCCATTTTATGGCAGGAGGTAGTGGAGGAGGAAAGGAGGGTTGTAGAGGAGATTTGGATGGGAAATCTTCAGGAGAGAAAGATGGAAGATCGGCAGGAATAGGTGAAGAAAGAATATCTGGTTGAGAAGGAGGGATGATTTGTGGTGAATTTTTTTTTTTTTGAGGTTGAAGAGAAGTGAGATCGGCTGGTGTGAAATGTAATGATGGAGAAAGGTTCAGGTTGAGTGAAATGGGGAAGAATAGGATAGGAGGAATCATGATCTTCAGAGATGACTATCTGAAGATTAGGGATTAAAGATGAGAAGATAGGTAGGTCACCATTTTGATGAGATGTGCCTGAGCAGAAAGGAACATATGGATTTGAGCTAGATAAGGGATTTTGAGAATCTTCATCAACACATGATGAAATCCACCAATTTAATTCATCATCATCACTTGAAGAGATGATGACTTAAGATCATCAAACATCACATAAGTAGATTCATTTATGCATTTTTTTTTCCGAAGATTGAAGACTCGGTAGGACTTTAAAGAGAAAGAATATCCTATGAAGATTCCTTCATAAGATTTCTTGATGCTCAAACACCTGTAATCACAGAGAAATCATTTCTTTGGTAGCCATTTAGAAATTGGTACTTTTGAGTTAGAAGAAGATGGAAAATCCTTGGAAGTATTTCTGTCAATTCTTTCCACAATGACAATCCTTAGCAAGATGGAAGGTGTCACCACAGTTATAACATTTTCTATAGATAAAAACCTTTTTGGAGCTTTGATCAACTTTCTTCTGATGACTGGTCACATTGACTTTTATGTCCTTTGAGGATAGAGAAGAATCAAGAGGCTTGGGACCCAAGATACCTTTGTCAGAGTTAGCTGAAGGAATAGAAGATGGTATCTTGGGATTTTGTTTTTTCAACATGACAGATCTGAGAATATTAAGAGAGGAGGATTTCTTAGAATCTTTATTGGGAAATTTTCTTTTGGGAGGAAGATCGACAACCGATTTTCCTTTTTAAGAGGAAGAGAATTTCCTTGAAGATGGTTGAGGATCTTTGGTTGGAATTTTAGAGGGTTTGGATTTAGAAGAGGAAGCCTCATTAATTTTCAAGTATGTCATAGACTCAAGAAAGGGTTTAGGAGGTTTATTTGAGCCTTGGGCTTCCTCACTTTTATGAGGTGAACCAATACTCTTGGCTTTGATGAACATCCCAAACTTGAGATTTTCAGAGAGATCAGAAAAGTCTAAAGGTTCACAGTTTTCAAAGTTCTCTTCAGAAGATTCATAAAATGAAGTAATAGAGAAAGGAGCATGGGTATCAGTAGGAGGTTCAAGGTCAGATTTCCCAAAGCCTAGTCCAGACTTGTCATTGCAAGACATTTGACCTTGAAAAATCTTTTCTGAATTTTTGGAGGAACTTGTCAACCTTTTCACAATTTCTTGCTCCTTTTTAAACCTTTTAAGAGGTTTATTTTTCTCCTTGGCAAGAGTAAAATTTATGTTTTTCAAATCCTCAAGCTCAACCTTGATTTTGTCAAAATGTTTTAGCTGAGAGATAAAAATTTGCAGTTGAGAAGAAAGAGATTTTATCTGAGCATTTGCCTCTTTCTTTGCATCTTTGGCTTCATAGAATTCAATGGTCAAAGAATCAAAGGCTTCAATCTTCTCAGCATCCGAGAGAGAGAGAAAGGGATGTACTTGAGTAGATGAGGTGGAGCACTCAGCAGTCACAAGAGCCATAGAGGTGGAATAGGTTTCACAGTCGTCAACATCATCTAATTTAGCCATGAAACAAAGGTTGGCCATTTCCTTGTCACTTTCGGAAGTGAGTTCATCTGCCCAATCATGAGATTCAGCAAGAATACCTTTTCCTTTGTTGTTTAGAAAAGTATTTCTTTCCTTCTCTCTCTTATATTTTGCCTTGTATTTCTGAGCACGGTTAGAGTTTGAAGGAAAGACATATTTGACTTTTGAAAAGAAGGTTGGTAGGAATCAGACTTGGTTCTGATAGACCTAGAGGAGGTATGCTTAGAGGAGGGTATTTTGGATTTATCAGAAGACCTACTTCTACACTCAGAAGCAATGTGTCCCTTCCTCCCTCACCTATAACATTCCTCATTTGATTTGTCAGATGGAGTGGTTTTAGAAAAAGTAGAAAAGGATTTTCTTGAAAACCTGGATTTTCCAGAAGAGAATCGATGTTTGCCTTTAAAGAAACCTGCCAGCATGGCAACACCATATGACAACTGAGCTACAGAGGTCCCCTCTCCTTCATCATCAACCTCACTAAGACAGGCTTCTGAAGGATCATTGGGATCCTCTTGACTATTATTGCCAGAATCTGAGGGATAGGTGATTCTAGGAACACACACAGTATTTTTGGAAGAATCACTGACTATAGCTAGAGAAGAGCTTTTAATGTCTTTTGTGATAGACTTCCTAAGCAGTTTAGTCTGCTCAAAGTTAAATAGAGTGCCATACAAGGCAGTGAGAGGCATAGAGTCAAGATCCTTGGTAGACTTGATACAAGTACAAATATTTTCCCAAAACTCAGGAACACAGTCCATGAACTTGCACAATACTTCCTTATTGCCATGGATGTGACCCACAAGTTTTAGATTGTTAAGAAGACTATTAAAACAATTGTAGTAGTCTGAGAGAGATTCACCATTTTCATGCGAAGAGTTCATACTTTCATACAAGAGCAATCTTTCTGCTCTTTTTAACCTAAGACGTACCTTCGTAAAGAACACAGAGAGTAGACCACATTTCTTTTGTAGTAGAAAAGTTAACAAGAGAATGGTAGACCGCATCAGGCAGAGAGGTGCAATGATGACTCTTAATTTAGTATCAAGAGCTATAAGACGTCTGTCTTCATCATTATATTTACTAGGGTCCTTTACAATGTATCTCCCAGTAGCTGGAGTTCTTTTTTCCTCAGAAGAGTCCTCATCGACTTTAGCCTTATCTGCATTTTTAGCATTGTACCAGTCCTAAACTCTAGGAATAAAAGGACCTTCATGTAAAATAGTAGGATATCTGCTGTCAACTCCTTCTAAGAAGAGTATCATACGACTTTTCCACAGGAAGAATTTATTGGGGTTAAACTTTGGCGGTTTGGCCATAGAGCCATTGTCGTATGATACAACAGTGTTGTTTTGAGAAGAAGCATTGTTCAAAGAAGAAGAAGAAGAGGATGCCATTGCGGATCCAGTTTATTGAGTTAAACTAAACCGCTCTGATACCACTTGTTGGTCCCAAATAGCAGTAAGTAAAAAAGAAAAGTATTGTAGAACCGGGGGGTTGAATACAATACACACAATTTTTCACTTAATTTAATTCTTATTGATTTCAAATCAAGAATTACACATAGAAAACTTTGATTGTTGCGGAAGAGAACAAATTTCATCTATTCAAATAATCTTACACAAAGAGAATGAAGAACATTGAAAAATACTTAGAAAACAATGAACTTCGTAGAGAGAAAATTGCCAAACACTTAGAGAACTTGAAGGCTTGTAGAGATGGTTCAACTGGTTATCTTTGCATATTGAAGCATCCTCCATATTTATAGTTCCTCATGCATTTAATGCATGGGACATCTGTTGAGCAAAGGATGGGCACAGGTCTTCTGCATGGTACAAGAAGTACCTTTTGTCTGGAGGTGTTTTGTCTTGAAGTGTTGACCCGCAGAGGATGGTGTAGACATTTCCTCAAAAGAGTGTAGGAGACAAAGCTCACTTTTTCTGATCTTCAGATGAGGTCCACGTCAATGCAAGATATCACAAATATATTTTCTCAGAAAATTACAATGTGTTTGTGCCGATGATATATTCCCACCGAAACTTATCAAAGACAAGTTTCGTGAATAGAGAGACAAGTCGGTACACGTGAGAAATCTTCGGGCTTTTGAAGATTGAGAAATCTTCGGGCTCCTGAAGATTGAGAAATCTTCGGGCTCCTAGAGATTTGTGATCGGCACCATCCTGGCCAATTGTGTTGATCAAGTTGGCATGCTTGGCTTTAGGCTGATAAGTCTATCTTCAATCCGCTTTGAGAGATATACTTCTTCTTTGTCTTCTTCGGTTGATCTTCAATTTCACCAATCATTTGTATAGAAACCAAGTTGCTAAAAGAATCTCAAAATATTCTAAGTATGATGATACAAAATGGAAGATCGGGAGGTCAACTTCAAATCTTCAGATGACCCAACAATCTTGTAACCTCAAAACTGTAGGGACGAAAAATGTTATTTTCGATAACCACATGGACCACATTTGTAATTTACTCTAAATTAAATCTACTAAAGCAAACAAATTTAATATATTTTTATATAAAGTCAAAGTCTGGTAGTGAAATTTATGTAAAATTAACCTCTACCATAAAGAATAAAAGGTTGTTTACGTAAAACTATAGACATGTATAAAATTTACAAACATGAAAAAAGAAAGCTTTCGAAAAATGTAGAAATTTGATTTCATTTTATTATGTGTCAAAATTTAAAGCCAACCCGAGAAAAATAATCTTGATAATCAAATTAACATTAACAACCTTTAGAGCATTTCTAACAGAGTTCTATAATTTCTATAAAATAAATAACTAAAAATCAAAATTTCTAAAAAGTTAGCTTTAACTCCAATGGATTCTCTAATTTTGAATAATTGTAGCATCAATTATATTATTAAAATATTCTATAAGTTTATCAGCCCAATACAATTTAACTAAAAACTATATAAAAAATTAATAAATCTATCTCATTGGTGAGAAAAATTAAAGTAATATTTCTCTCTCATAGAGAGTTTAAGAGATATCTTTATATTTGAAGGTTTATCTAGGTATCTCTATTTTAGAGAACAAGAGAGGTAATATGTTAGAGCAATATAGATAACGAAAACTCTATTTGTTTAATTTTAGAGAATATGTTGGAGATGCTTATGTTACCAATTACGTGATTTTTTTTAACGGCATGAAATATATTACCACAACAATTGAAGAATACAACAGAATGTTCAAGCATTAGCCAGGACTGCCCCGACAGTTTAAGGCGACCTACCAATGATACAAATAACACCACAAAAAGATAACAAAACTGGAAGTCTTCGGCGACAACAGAGTTCATGAGAGACTGTTGATCCAAACTCTCTCAGTGATTTGATAACGACCCTCTTTTATACTTGGTGAAAATTACGTTATTATATGTATTAGTGTTTCATCATCAGCGATCAGACTGAGTCTGATCAGTTATCGCTGATGACCTTTCTGTAAACATTTAATATATATGTGTTTCACTTTCAGCAATCAAACTGAGTCTGTTCAGTCATCGCTGATCGTTTCCCATGTAACACAGTTAACGTAATCCCTGAAGACAAGTCTCGCGTCAACATAGTTCATAGCTGAATCGAAGACGAAGCCACTGAACAATAGATAAGTCTACTAATGACCTGATGCGGATATCAGCGAAGACCAGACGAATCTACTTACGCGAAGAAGCCTGAGGAAAAGCTTCAGCGATAGCTGAACTTCTTTATCTCTGGAAGAAGAGATACTCAGCGATCAACGATCACAAAGCTTATGCCTCAAGTTTTCTTTTGTCTTACCTTGCACAACCAGTACGATGTGTCAGAACGGACAAGTCTCTGCTACAAATCGTACAACAACTCTGTCAACTACACTGTTCATAAAGCGGCAAAAAGCATGTCTCCAAAAGTAAGACTCCCAAAGCCAATCTATGAATGCCACGTGTAAAGTACTCTGCCATGCATTTAATGCGTAGGGTATAAATAGGAAGCTCACCCCTTCATCTGAAGGTGTGCTCAATCCTTGAACTCCATAATAGAAACCCTTGTTTTCTATCTCTCTAAAAATCCCCCATTCTCTGAATTTCTTGTGCAACCATCTTAGTGTTTCTTAAGTTTGTTTAGATTGAGTCTGTCTTAATCTTATTCCGCAACAAACTTGTAAATTGTATTTTGATTTATCAATAAACAATTTATTAAACTTTAAATTCTGTGTTTGTATTCAACCCCCCCCCCCTTCTACAAACTTGTTAAGCACCTTCGGGACCAACAGAGACGAACATCCGTAATCAACCTCAGACGATCAATTACAAGGTCGACTGTATCCCCTTTCGATGCCAAGAAATCACCGACAATCCAACGTTCTGATCGCACTATGACTGGCCCGAGGTGCTATCGACACCTGCAGGTCGGTGATCACAGTATAGTCTCGATCTTCCCTCCGATTATCACGCAATATCTACCACAGGTCTGTTACACTTGGTTCACAGTACCCCTCGGTGATCCAGTGACAACCACCATAGTCAGACGTGGTTCTTTTTTTTATTATGCAGAAACATTATGGATAAGTTCCAGCCTTGACTTCTTGACCTACATCGATTCATCCCCTCTCTTCCCTGTCTTTCACAACGTCTTTCCTCTCACTGCCTTGGATTTGTTAACCACGACGCCCAATCGCATGATAGATAACTATCCCTCTTTGTTATCCATTCAAATGATTTTAATTGAAATTCAAAGCAATGTTCCTTGATTTTTTCCTTTTCTTCTACAAATACCAAATTTTTTTTATTGGACCATATGAGGTACAACCAACACCAACACCAACACACAGCTTCCCGCCTCTTAGCACCTTTAAATTCTGTGTTTGTATTCAACCCCCCCCCTTCTACAAACTTGTTAAGCACCTTCGGGACCAACAAGTGGTATCAGAGCAGTTTGTTTAATCTAATAAACAAGATCTTGCTGTATATTCTTTCTTGCTATTCTAAAATGGCACTAAACACAAACACAAACTACTATGATAATGGTTCACTTTCTAAACCTCCTCGATTTAGCAGAGATAACTTTTCTCTATGGAAAAATCGAATGATGCTATTTCTTGAAGGTGCGGATCCTACTATACCTGAATATATAGAAAACGGACCCTATGAACCTGTTAGAATTATAGCTGCGGTTCCCGCTACTGCCACCACTGAAGCTGTCCCTGAACGATATGTCATTAAGGAAATAAGACAGTGGAGTGATGAAGATAAAAAGAAGGTAGGCATAGATGCAAGAGCAAAGACCATTATATCAATGGCTCTGCCTGATGAAGTTTTCCATTCCATCATGCATCTAAAAACTTCTAAAGAAATGTGGGAAACCATATGTGTTCAATATGAGGGCACCACTGAAATCCAAGAGACCCGAAAGATTAACTTGGTAAGACAGTATGAAAGTTTTATCGCTGGTAAGAATGAATCTCTTTCTGACATTCATCAGCGGTTTAACTGCCTGATCATTGACCTAAGAACTGTTGGAAGGACCTATTCTAATTCTGAGATCCTAACAAAATTCTTGGAAAGTCTTCCTGAAAGCTGGGACAGTTATTCAATATGTCTTAAGCTGACAAAAGACTTACATACTCTCTCTCTAAGCACTCTGTATGGAATATTGCTCAACTATGAGCAATCTAATCTCCTGAAGAAGAATCTTGTAAAAGATTCTAAAGACTCCAAAAGCACTGCTGTTGCTTTAGTCTCGTCAGAGATAATTCCATCCCAGCGATCTACTCCCACCATCACTGAGTTAGATTCTGAATCTGAGGATTTATCAGACCCTGATCTTTCAGAGTTTAATGAGTCCTTAGCACTCTTGACAAACTCTTTTAAGAGATTTGCAAGAAAGAGTAACTTCCGAAGAAGTAAACCTCTCTCTCTTACTGAAAAGCCAAAATCAACTCCGGTTGATAAGGCTACAGCCACTTGCTATAACTGCGAAAAAATTGGACATTTTGCTAGTGAGTGCAGGTCGAAAAAGGTCTTCAAACCTTCTACCTCAAGAAGATCCAGTGATGACAAATACCATAAGCTGAAGAACAAATATCAAAAGCTGAAAAGCTATCAGCGAAAAGGTAAAGGTCTCATCGCTGAAGAACATGACTGGGCTGAATCAGAAGAATCATCTTCTGATGAAGAAGAAGTCGCTAATCTTTGCCTCATGGCTGAGATTAAAGAAGAAGTAGAAGAACCATCTGAACCTTCTATGAGCTACATATCATCTCAGGGATCAAAGGGCATCTGGTATCTCGATAGTGGATGTTCTCGTCATATGACTGGACAAAGAGACCTGCTCACTGAATACAAGGAAGAGAAAGGCCCCTCTGTTACCTTTGGTGGAAATGGAAAAGGATTTACCCGAGGGTTTGGTGTCCTCAGCAATGGGACAACTACCTTTCGAAGAGTCGCTTATGTAGATGGACTGAAGCACAATCTTCTAAGCATCAGTCATCTATGTGACAAATACTACGAAGTTCGCTTTTCTAAGAAAGCATGTTCAGTGGTAGATGAAAAAGGAAAACTTTCTCTCAGTGGTTATAGAAGAGAAAATGTCTATGTAATAGATATGGAGTCTACTATCACTGATAACTTATGTTTTCTCTCTAAGGCCTCTTCTGATGTCAACTGGCTATGGCATAAAAGGCTCTCTCATCGAAACTTCAAAACCCTGAATTCTCTCTCATCTAAGGAACTGGTTTCTGGTCTTCCTCAGCACTCATATGCTAAAGAATCTCTCTGCTCAGCATGTGAAAAAGGAAAACAAACAAAAGCTAGTTTCAAGTCGAAACAAGTTTCCTCAGTAACAAGTCCTCTTCAGCTCTTGCATATGGATCTATTTGGCCCTGTCAACATCCAATCAATAGCTGGAAAGAAATATACGCTTGTCATTGTAGATGAATATTCTCGCTACACCTGGGTTATTTTTCTTCGCTGTAAGAATGATACTCCAGAAGAACTAATATCTTTTGTCAAAAAGATGGAAGTGCTGAATAATCTTACTGTTCGATCAATAAGAAGTGATCATGGAACTGAATTCAAAAATAGTTCCCTGGACAATTTCTTTGAGAACAAGGGAATCTCTCACAACTTCTCTTCAGTAAGAACACCTCAGCAAAATGGAGTCGCTGAAAGAAGAAACAGAACGATCATAGAAGCTGCTAGATCAATGCTCAGCGATTCTCACCTCCCTACTCAATTTTGGGCAGAAGCTGTAAACACTGCATGTTTTACTCAAAACAGATCGCTGATAATAAAGCGATTTGGGAAGACAGCTTATGAACTCTTTCTCGGAAGGAAGCCTTCTATCAGCTTTCTTCATATCTTTGGTTGTCAGTGCTTTATCTTAAACAACAAAGATCAACTTGGAAAGTTCGACCCAAAAGCCGATGATGGAATATTTTTAGGATATTCCTCCATCTCCAAAGCCTACAGAGTTTTCAACAAGAGAAGACAAACCGTAGAAGAAACCATTCATGTCACGTTTGATGAAACGCGCTCAGCGAACTCTAAACCAATCGCTGACAATGAAGAACTGAATACTTGGATGATCTTTCACTATAGAGAAACTGAACCTTTCTCAAACCATCAGCACACTGAAACTCCAGCTGCTGATGAAGAACCAAGTATCATACCTCCCTCCGCTGAATCCACCTCATGGGTTTCAGCTGAACCTCTAAACACATTACCACCATCAAATCTGCCTTCGTCTGGAAACCTCTCTAGTGAACCTACTCAACAGTTAATTGCTGATGAACCTCAAACGTCCTCATCAGTAAACATCCCAATTGTTGATCCAACCTCTGAGTTAAGCGATCATGCTCCTGCTCAGCGATGGACAAGAGATCACCCAATAGATCAAATTCTCGGTGATCCAGATGCAGGTATTCAGACACGACGAAGCTCAGGTAATATCTGTCTCTTTGTAAACTTTCTCTCCTTAATAGAACCAAAGAAGACTGATGATGCCCTCAGAGATCCAAACTGGGTCAGCGCTATGCAAGAAGAGCTGACTGAATTTTCTCGAAACAAAGTTTGGAATCTCGTTCCTAGACCATCTGATAAAACTGTAATAGGCACCAAATGGGTGTTTAGAAACAAGTTAGATGAACATGGAACTGTAACCCGCAACAAGGCTCGACTTGTTGCTCAGGGATACAGACAAGAGGAAGGCATAGACTATGATGAAACCTTTGCCCCTGTGGCCAGGCTCGAAGCAATTCGACTATTCTTAGCTTATGCAGTCTATAAAGACTTCATTGTTTATCAAATGGACGTAAAATCAGCTTTTCTGAATGGAAAGCTGAATGAAGAAGTTTATGTAGAACAACCACCAGGGTTCTATGACCCTAAGCATCCAAATTATGTTTATAAATTGGATAAGGCTCTCTATGGTCTAAAACAAGCCCCTCGTGCTTGGTATGACACTCTCTCATCTTTTCTTATCTCTGAAAATTTTGAACGTGGCAAGATTGATAATACGTTATTTTTCAGGAAGATAAAGGGTCATATAATTCTTGTACAAATATATGTCGATGACATAATATTTGGTTCTACTAACCCATCTCTATGTACTCGCTTCGCTGAAAGAATGAAAAAAGAATATAAAATGAGTATGATGGGTGAGCTGACATATTTTCTTGGTCTTCAGATTAAACAATCTGACAAAGGTACTTTTATCTGCCAAGGTAAGTATGTTAAAGATATGCTAAAGAAGTTTGATCTCACACAAACTTCAGCGATGAAAACTTCTATGGCACCACCACTGACACTTAACAAGGATCCATCCGGAAAACCTGTTAATGTCACTACCTATAGAGGAATGATAGGCTCATTGTTGTATCTTACAGCAAGCCGACCTGACATCATGTACTCTACTTGTTTATGTGCACGCTATCAATCTGAACCCAAGGAATCCCATCTGATCGCTGTAAAGCGAATTTTCAGATATTTGAAAGGAACTCCTAACCTCGGTCTTTGGTATCCCAAAGACTCAGGGTTCGATCTAACTGGTTATCCTGATAGTGATTTTGCAGGCTGTAAACTTGACAGAAAGAGTACCACTGGTGGATGTCAACTCTTGGGAGGAAAGCTGGTAAGCTGGACAAGTAAGAAGCAAAATTTTGTGTCCACTTCCACAGCTGAAGCTGAATACGTAGCCGCTGGAAGCTGTTGTTCTCAAATCTTGTGGATGAGAAATCAACTATTAGATTATGACCTTCAGTTGTCAAAGATTCCTATCTATTGCGACAGCACTAGTGCTATCGCTATAGCAAATAATCCAGTGCTACATTCAAAGACAAAACACATAGAGATCAGATATCACTTTATCAGAGATCATGTGATGAATGGTGATATTGAACTTCACTTTATCCCTACTGACTTTCAGCTTGCTGATATATTCACCAAACCTCTTGATGAGACAAGGTTCAACTTTCTCATCAGTGAGCTTGGAATGCTGAACCTCGAAGAATAATTCTTCAGTGTTCATGTATTGTGTCAGTAATCAAAAGTACCTCTCATCTTTCTCTCTGATAAACATTCTGGCTCTCAGGTCTGTTTTTCTCCTTTCCATCAAAGACGTTTTTCTTCAAAATATAAACTTTAATCACTGAACTTTCTTCAAATGATTAAAAGCTTTTTTTTGAAAAATACATTAATCACTGATATTTCTAGTCAGTGATCCTTTAAAAGGAAAATCTATCCCTATCTTTACTATAAGGGATACTTTTAAAAAGGAAAACCTATCGCTGACTTTTCTTCAGTGATCATTTCAAAACGGACAAATGTACAGTCTCTCTCTTCTATGACGTCATTTGAACCGACAATCCACGACATGCCTTTTCTGACACGTTCGTCCGTTGCCCTTCTATCCAATCAACTTCGTGGAACGTGTCAATGTCATGATGATCCTTTCTTTTCCCGCTTCATTCTCTCTCTTCTCTCTCTTCGTATAAAAGGAATTCTTCTCTCCTTTATACGGTTTACGCTTTCAAAACTTTCAAAGCAAGAAACATTCTCTCAAGAACACTCAAGCAAGTAAACCCAGAATATTGAATCTGCAACTCTTTTTCTTCAAGATACACAGGTTTATTTCATGTTTATATGCTTTGTTCGTATGCTTTTTATTCTTTTTAAAATCCTACTCGTTTTCTATGGATTTTATAAAACGTTTTTTTAAAAACTAAAGATCATCCTTTCTGATTTTATGTTTTTCAATAAAACCTTTTGGTTTTAAAGTGTTCTTCATTCTTTCTACCCAGAACACTATTTTTCTCCTAAAAATAACTTGATAGTTTTCCAGTTTCCCTTCTTCTATGGAAACTGGTAATCATATTATTTTTAATCTAAATCATTTCTTCTATTATGCCTCTTTCCATAACAGAAATGACACAGTCTTCAATCGTTGCTTCCAAGCATGTACGATTCGCTCTCACTGAAGTTGAGATTACTAAATGTAATCATTTGGCCAGTCTCGAGTTCAAAGCTGACAAATACCCACATCTGGTGGAAGCTGCGGAATTCCTCAAGCAGTCATGCATAGCTTACGCGATCACTGTGGATCCTAAGCCCTCCAAGACTCTACTCCAGCAGTTCTGGTTCACTGCTGATACAACTGAACTCACCAACAGGAAAGGTGAACGAGTCCCTGCTATCTCGTTCAGCACGGAATTGGGGCCAGGGAGCATGACCGCTCTTAGCCTCAGGAAATCTTTAAGATTCCCTGACAAACCAAAGAGTGGGTTCGACGCACTCCCCACTGATGATGAGCTGATATCATTCCTGGACGCAATGGGCTATTGTTGGGAAAACAAACCAAGATCTTCTATTCCCAACAAGAAGCTCACCAAGATCCTAAAAGCTCAGATGCCATCACAACTGAACTTTATCTTCTCGCACATAATTCAGTGCATGAGTGGGAAGAGTGGTTCGCTGGATCAAGCTAGCAAAACACAACTGCAGATGGCCTACTCCGTTATCGCTGGTCAAAACTTTGACTACGCCACAGCAATCTTTGAAGATCTGAGGTCGAGATTAGAGAAGCCTGAACGAGATCCCAAGATCTCGTACGTACGTTTCATATGTACGTATATCAAGTTCCTCTATCCCAACACCTATCCCACCAAAGATGATGGCACCTTTGCCAGGGTAGGTCAACGATCACTGGAGGTCAAGCCACTCGCCGACGAGGTAAGTATCTCTCTCCTTCGCTCTCGTCTCTCTCTCCATTCTTCTTCATCTTCAGCGACCACGCAGACGGTTCCTTCGTCTGCTATCCCTGTCGCTACCACTACTTCCAAACGACCATTAGCTAGTCCGATTGGTCCTTCCAAAAAGGCCAAAAAGACTAAGGAAAGTACACCCTCTAGTACTATACCTGAGGGAGCTTCTCAACAAGCTACCTTAGATGCATTTGTGGGTCTTTCCTCCACAACTTCAGCAGTCACTCATGCTGCCGTGTCAGCAATCTCGCTCGCTGTCACATCATCAGTGACCCCACCTACTATCTCATTCACTGAGATTAACCCCATCCCTACTTCTATCCCCAAAACTCTTCCTTTTTCTCCTCATTTGGTCTCTAAACCCGCTACCTCTTCTTTCCCTATAGGACCTGAGCATCAAACTTTTGAGGAATCTATGCAGTTCTACAAAATGTTTGATACGTCAGGTACACCTATAATCCTAAACACTTCTCTCCCCCCCTCTCCAAATAAGCCCATATCTGAACTAACATTATTTTCAGGTCCTAGCTTGGCGTCTGTTGACACGCATGTCAACAGTCTGAGAGAAAAGGTGGACGCACTCACCAACACCATCAATGAAACCACCAGCGCCGTCAATCAGGCTGGTGAGGAGCTGAAGAAGTTGACCGCCACTTGCTCATCTAAAGCTGAGAACTCCCAACTTTCAGCTGTTGAAGAACAAGTCGTCCAACTCAGAGAGTCCTCTCGACTCTTTCAAGGGCGATTTGAGTCTCTTACCGCTGAAGTTCAGGGTCTCTCTTCAAAGGTTGACCTCTGCACGTCCCTTCTTCAGCAAATTCTACATAAAGTAAATGCACCAGCTCCAGCGCTGCCTCCCTCCTTCACTGAAGATGATCGTACCAACCTCAACATCGCTGTGGAATTCATTCATGATGCCACGTGCGACATCCCTGCGGTTGAAGACCGGATTAAGCGTCTGGAGGCTGACGTTCAAGTGCTAAAAGCTTCAACAGCTACTCCAGCAGCTGAACAATCCCCTACCGCTGATAATGACAAAGTGGGGGAGAAAACTGAAGAAACTTCTATTGCTGCTGCTGGGGAAGCTAAGACTCCAAGAGAACCTCCCTCTCAATCTGAGGGGGAGAAGGCAAAAGAATCCTCATCAATTCACTCTATTCTCTTTGAAGAGGATGAGGAAGAAGACGATGAAGAAGAAGATGATCTAGATCTTGATGATCAAGAAAAGGATCAGCCCTCCGATGACGACGACGACGATGAAGACCAATCTATGTGGTTCTCTAAGCCGAACGTCGCATCAGGGACAACTTCGCAAGAGGTTGTCAAAACAGGGGTGAGAGGTGATACATCTTCAAGTGTTCCTTCGCAAAGAAAAGACAAGCAACCGATCGCTGAAGAATGCTTGAGGACTGGATCACAATCTGAGGGGGAGCATCCTTCTCAGGTATGTCTTTCAATTGTACCACTCTCCTACTCTTTCCAAACCCCTATTTCTTTCTAGCCTTTATCTCTCTCGTTCTAAAAATACACTTATCCCTTCTTTCCCTCTTTTTCTATCCAGACAGTTCTCACCCCTGCTTAAGGGTTCTGAACTACAAATAATTCCAGCTACTATCGCTGAAGAAATAATCCCAATCTCTATCGCTGAGATTGATGAAGAAGAAGAAGAAGATTCCCTGGTCCATCCAGGAAGGCCCTCTCGACCATCTCATTGGTCAGAGGAAGTGGTGAAGAAAAGAGTTGAAATGATCGCTCAACTAGAAAGTCAACGGCTGAAAATCCCTCTTCAAACATCCACAGAGTTCGACTTCCTCACTGAAGCCGAAAGAGAAGAATCTGCCAAAGCTGAGAAGCTGATCGATGAATGCAAACGAGATGCCCAACTCGCTTTAAAGATTCAATCTTCTCAAGTCAAGGACAAAAAGCTGAAAAGCAAACCTGTGGAAGTTCAAGCTGCACTACTGAAAGAAATTGAAGAGGAACGCTCCAAAGAACAAGAGATCAACGATAAGTCTATCGAATGGTGCAAACAAAAGATGGATTATCGTTCTGATCCTCTTCAAATATCAGCCGTGACTATCTCTGGTCGCAAGAAGAAAGATTAACTCTCAGTGACCATGGAGATTACCAGAGAGGATGGAACCCAAAAAGCTATGTACGTATCCAAACTTGAGAGCTTCGGATTTACGGAAGGGTTAGAGTTATGGGATGCGCTGAAGAAATCCAAATCTACATACAGAGGCTACGTTGAAGGACTTCTTGAAGCCCTCATAAATAGAGTCGTTTATGTACTAAAGCTGCCATCTCCTCTTCCTCCCAAATCTTTGAAACTCAAGAGAAAAATTGGGTCCTCCTCCTCTGAAGATGTCGCCATCAACAGGAATGAAACTTCTATCAAATTTTCAAGAGATGCACTGTTTGGTCCTCCTCCCGATCTTTCAGTTCTGGACTTATCTCTGCCTCCTGGTGGTCCTTTCCAAGCTGGTCAAGTAATTGACAATCCTTATGGAATATTCTTCAGAGATGATGATGAGGAACTCAGATTTCAAAGAATCTCTGAGATTCCTATCTGTCCTCTGAATCATCTCAAGGATCTCTTATGCTTATGGTGTGACTTCTTCCCTGCTGCTGAAGAAATTAAAGAAATTATCAGTCAAGAATCTTTGGAACGAAGACAGAAAGGAGAAGAAATACCTGAGTATATGATCAATCCTCCTAAATCTTCTTTTAATAGCTGATAGATTAGTTTCCTTCTCTGTAATTTATAAGTTATACTTACAGTAGTTAGTTACTCACTTGTACTTATGTTTTTCATATCTTGTAATTCCATCCCTGAATTAAATGAAAATCGCAATGATGTACTTAACCCCATCAGTACTGTAAAAGATCCCTCAAAATAGTAATTGGGACATGCATTCTATGAGTCCTTTTTATTCCTATATTTTGAATCAAAGTAATTTTCTTTTGTTACTTTGTCATTATCAAATAAGGGGAGATTGTTGATCCAAACTCTCTCAGTGATTTGATAACGACCCTCTTTTATACTTGGTGAAAATTACGTTATTATATGTATTAGTGTTTCATCATCAGCAATTAGACTGAGTCTGATCAGTTATCGCTGATGACCTTTCTGTAAACATTTAATATATATGTGTTTCACTTTCAGCAATCAAACTGAGTCTGTTCAGTCATCGCTGATCGTTTCCCATGTAACACAGTTAACGTAATCCCTGAAGACAAGTCTCGCGTCAACATAGTTCATAGCTGAATCGAAGACGAAGCCACTGAACAATAGATAAGTCTACTAATGACCTGATGCGGATATCAGCGAAGACCAGACGAATCTACTTACGCGAAGAAGCCTGAGGAAAAGCTTCAGCGATAGCTGAACTTCTTTATCTCTGGAAGAAGAGATACTCAGCGATCAACGATCACAAAGCTTATGCCTCAAGTTTTCTTTTGTCTTACCTTGCACAACCAGTACGATGTGTCAGAACGGACAAGTCTCTGCTACAAATTGTACAACAACTCTGTCAACTACACTGTTCATAAAGCGGCCAAAAGCATGTCTCCAAAAGTAAGACTCCCAAAGCCAATCTATGAATGCCACGTGTAAAGTACCCTGCCATGCATTTAATGCATAGGGTATAAATAGGAAGCTCACCCCTTCATCTGAAGGTGTGCTCAATCCTTGAACTCCATAATAGAAACCCTTGTTTTCTATCTCTCTAAAAATCCCCCATTCTCTGAATTTCTTGTGCAACCATCTTAGTGTTTCTTAAGTTTGTTTAGATTGAGTCTGTCTTAATCTTATTCCACAACAAACTTGTAAATTGTATTTTGATTTATCAATAAACAATTTATTAAACTTTAAATTATGTGTTTGTATTCAACCCCCCCCCCTTCTACAAACTTGTTAAGCACCTTCGGGACCAACAGAGACGAACATCCGTAATCAACCTCAGACGATCAATTACAAGGTCGACTGTATCCCCTTTCGATGCCAAGAAATCACCGACAATCCAACGTTCTGATCGCACTATGACTGGCCCGAGGTGCTATCGACACCTGCAGGTCGGTGATCACAGTATAGTCTCGATCTTCCCTCCGATTATCACGCAATATCTACCACAGGTCTGTTACACTTGGTTCACAGTACCCCTCGGTGATCCGGTGACAACCACCATAGTCAGACGTGGTTCTTTTTTTTATGTTGCAGAAACATTATGGATAAGTTCCAGCCTTGACTTCTTGACCTACATCGATTCATCCCCTCTCTTCCCTGTCTTTCACAACGTCCTTCCTCTCACTGCCTTGGATTTGTTAACCACGACGCCCAATCGCATGATAGATAACTATCCCTCTTTGTTATCCATTCAAATGATTTTAATTGAAATTCAAAGCAATGTTCCTTGATTTTTTCCTTTTCTTCTATAAATACCAATTTTTTTTTATTGGACCATATGAGGTACAACCAACACCAACACCAACACCAACACACAGCTTCCCGCCTTTTAGCACCTTTATTGTTGTCTCCCAATTGCATCACGACACCAAACAAGTCGGCCACCGAGCTAATCGAATCCAACCTCAAGTTCCACCATCTCCCAACTTCTTGCCACAAGTTTTTCACCTCTTTGCATCCCACTAAAGCGGGCACAAAGTAGATTCTAGGTCTATACCCAACATGTCCAAAGCCACTCTTGTGGGAATCCTTCCTAATCTCACTCTCCAAATAAAGTTTTCTATTTTCTTTGGAACCACCTTATTCCACCTCATCTCTTCTCCCACCGACCCCCTACTACTCCTCCTATACTCTAGGACTTGCCTAAGTCGTTTTACCGAAAACTCACCACTATTGTCCAAGCTCCACAACACCCGGTCCTTTCCTTCTCTTTTTGGAGCCACGTTTTGTAGAAGCTCCCCTATATTTTCTAATTCCCATACCTCCCTCCCTCTCGGATCCCGTCTCCACCCCCACTTTCACACCCACTCATCCTCTCTCCATTCCCCCCTCTCACTCACTGAGACATCTCTACAAGTCTCAAGTTGATAAAGGTGACAAAATGTCTCTTTGAGCCTTACGTTTGGGATTCACCTATCCTCCCAAAATCGTGTCTCCGATCCCTCCCCCACTTCTTTCCAAAAAGACTTCGGAAATGGAATGCCTTCTTTCTCCAACACCCCCACTTGTACTATACTACCCCAAATCGAACCCCTCCCCATCCTTCTCCGAGACTCCATTGTTAAGCCCCCGTCCGCACCATATAGGCTCCTAATCACCTCTACCCAAAGCGCTTATCTCTCCTTGTGAAACCTCCACCACCAGTTCCTAAGTAACCCCCAATTTGTGTCCCTCAACGATCCAATGTTTATACCACCTCTCTTAAAACTACCCAAGATCTTATCCCACTTAACCCATGCCACCCCGTGTTTTTTAATCACTCCCTCACCACTCCCCCCCCCCCTCCAAAAAAAATTACTCCTCACACTCTCAAGAATTTTTATCACTCCTTTTGGGGCACGAAACAAAGAGAAAAAGTAATACGAAACACTACCTAATACCCAATGCACCAATGTCCATCTTCCTCCAATCGAGATCATTCTTGTCTTCCACGAGGCTAGTTAACTTTAAACCTTTTCTATCACCATTTTCCAATGGTCTATTCTCTTCATCGAAGCGCCAACCAGTTAAGCAAGGTATGAAAAGGGAATAGCATCGCTTCCACAACCCAATCCTTCCGCCCATGCTCGAGATTCTTCAACCGGAACACCCACTCCTTATAACTTGCTTTTCCTCACATTTATCTTAAGACCCGACACTAGATGGAATCATTCTAGTATCTTCATTAGGTTCTTTTGATTGGATAATCTCCACTCGCTGAAGAAGACCGCATCATCCGCATATTGGAGGTGAGATATCGGGACTTCATCCTCACCCACCTTTAAACCTTCAAATAGACCTTTTGATATGGCTTCTTCCATCATCACATGAAGGCCTTCGACTACTATCAAGAATAAGAAGGGTGCAAGTGGGTTCCCTTGCCGTAGCCCTTTTTCCATTCGGAATTCCTTTAAAGGAGCACCGTTTACCAATACCGAGACTTTGGAGCATTCTAAGCACACTTTGATCCATCCTCTCCATTTTGCACTGAAGCCCATGTCCTTCGTCATACCAAGGAGAAATTGCCAATCGACCGTATCGTATGCTTTCTCGAAGTCAACTTTGAAGAACATCCCTTTCCTTTTCACCTTTTTGAGATAGGTCACCGTTTCATTAGCTATTAACACCCCATCGAGGATGAACCTCCCATTTTCTCTTTGTTAATTACTTTGCTCACGACCGTTTTTAATCTATCCGCTAACACTTTCGCCAAAATTTTGTAAAAAAATCCCAATAAGGCTAATTGGCCTAAATTCATTTAGATCAAGCGAGCTATCAGTTTTTGGAATCAAAGTTAGAAAAGAGGTGTTGCACCCCTCGCTTATCTCCCCGTTATCCATAACCCAATTTATTGCCACCATCAAGTCCTCTTTTAGTACACCCCAATAAGATTTTATAAATCTGATGGTAAAGTCGTCCGGTCCCGGAGATTTGTTGCTTCCACAACTCCGAATTGCGTTCCAGACCTCTTCTTTCAATATTCCTCTTTCGATGCTTGTGGCTTCGTCTTCCGTTAGTTTTTTCATGAGATTCAACGTCAAGAAAGGTCGCTCCATCCCCAGACTTGAGAACTTTCTTTTGAAAAAAGTGTATATTGCATCCTTTAATCTCTTAGGGTCCTCCAACCATTCCGGGCCGACATTAAGTCCCCGAATATTATTTCTCCTTTCTTTGAACTTTATTGTTGCATGAAACATTCTGTTGGGTCTGAAATACACTAACTCTGGATAGTGCTGCTGAGTCTGAAAGATTACTACTGCTGAAGATATTTGTACTGCTACTTAAAGAGATTACTACTGCTAGTAGTATTAGTACTGCTTGGAGAGTTAGTACTGCCAACAGAGTTACTACTGCTAGCATGTTAGTACTGCTGATGATAAGAAGATGCTGCTAGAGGAATTAATGTTGTCTATATTGATAAGGATGGTTAGTTACTTAAAGCAAAAGATAAGGAGCTAAAGATAATTATGGAATGGATGTTGAAGATCATTGTTATTTTAATAATTACCTTGTAATCTGTTTTGTATATATAGTCTAGAAGTATTAGATTATAGGGAGATACGTCTTTTGTTTTCAAAGAGAGAATTAGCCTCAAGATTCTTAGTGATCCTTTCATTAGAGAAGTATTGAACGTCTGTTGAGCCTGTTCAACAGATTGAGGCTTTGATTGTAATCATTAAGTTAATTAAATATAACTTGTGATTTGATTTTATATACTGTTTCATTAATTTCTTGTTAAAGTGTTATTCCGCAACTTCTTTAACAAAGTTTCTGAGTGTCTATTTAAATTCTTGTTTTGAATTTTGATCCTGACAAGTGGTATCAGAGCTCAGACATCTCAAAGGACAACCTAGATTGGGTCTTTGGTATCCTCATGACTCACCATTAGATCTGCTTGCATATTCTGATAGTGATATGGGTGGTGAAAACTTGCATAGAAAGTCTACATCAAGAGGATGTCAATTTTTGGGTGCAAGGATAGTTTCATGGCAGTGTAAAAAGCAAACCACAGTGTCCACCTCTACAACAGAAGCAGAGTATATAGCTGCTGCAAGCTGTTGCTCACAAGTGTTATGGATTCAGAATCAGATGTTGGACTATGGCATTACTTTTCTTCACACTCCCATCTTCATTTATAACAACAGTGCTATAAGCATAGTTAATAATCCAGTGAAGCACTCAAAAACCAAGCATATAGAAATCAGGTACCATTTTATTAGAGATTTCAATGAAAAGAAGTTAATTCAGGTTTTGAAAGTAGACGCAAGTAACCAATTTGCTGATCTATTCACCAAAGCTTTTGATGTGGGTAGATTCACATTCTTGGTCACAAGGGTAGGCATGATAAACACTGAATAAGCCTCTTTTGATTTTCTTTATGTACCATTTCTGTATAGATTCTTTAATACTTACTTTCTCATATTTCATTGTGCATGGTGTTGCTAACCATTTGTGTTTAAGTGTTTCAGATTGCTTTGCTGATTAGATACTTGGTACTTCTGGTTAAGTTAATACTGCTCTCACTATTACTCCTACTGACAGTTCAAATATGGTTACGTATGGTTACTACTGCAAGGTAGTTTATACTTCCAGTGCAAAGTTACTACTGCTTTCTTTATTTCTACTACCAGACAGTGTTAATACTGTTGGTATGTGTTAATACTGCTAGTCTGTGTTAATACTGCTGGTATGTGTTAATACTGCTAGTCTGTATTAATACTGCTGGTATGTGTTACTACTGGTTATATGAGTTAATACTGCGGGTTTGTTAATGCTGGTAGGGTACTTAGTACTGCTTTTAACTTAAACCCTTAATCTATAAATACCCTCTCTGACCGCCAAAACCCAAACGGCTCTTTGAATTTCCATTAAGTTCTCATCCTCTCTCTTTCTCTCTAGAATTCTTGATTACCAGTGTGTAAACCCTAGTTGTGTTTCGAACCCTAGAATCAATCAAGAAGATGGCAGAACTTGATTTCGTTGATGACCACAATGAGCTTGCAATGTTACAAAAACCCAAACAAGTTGAGGGTTTTCATGAAATTGTGGATTTCTTATCCCAATCACATATTGCTTATGCGCTAACGGTAAATCCTACCATCTATGTGGAGCATATGCGACAGTTCTGGGCAAATGCATCCATTCAGAATGTTTATGGAAATCAGGTCATTCACTCAAGGGTCTGTGATAAACCTATCACAATCACAGAAGGCTGCATACGCACTCATCTACGTCTAGATGATGCCACCGGTATTTCTACTCTTTCCAAGGAAGATCTATTTCAAGAAATTGGTAGAATGGGGTATGAAGGTCCTACTGATGTTTACAAGTTTTACAAAAGCAAATTTTCAACACAGTGGAGATTCTTTGGTCATACTCTTCAACATTGTACATCTCGCAAGACAACTGGATGGAGTGAGTTTAGCAGTACAATAGCTTATGCTCTTGTCTGCTTAGCTACCTCGAGACAGTTCAATTTTTCCCAAATGATTTTAAATGATTTGCTGTCAAACTTGGATACTAAAACCAAAACCAAAAGATTTTATATGTATCCAAGATTTGTACAAGAAGTACTAAATATGGAATTGACGGATTTACCCTCATTTAAAGAGGTATATGTACCTAAACCTCCCAAAGGGAAGGTATTTTCCAATATGAAAAGGCCTAGTAAGGACTTTTCTGGAATAGACACACCATTGTTCTATACAATGATGGTTGTGTCCCACCCACATGGTGAGGCATCAGGGTCACAGCCCATATCTGACCAACCCACTGATGACCTACCCACACCATTCACTTCAAATATTCATCCTCAGCTCCCTGTTAATAAGCCAATTACCCCAATCACTCAAAAATATGCAAGGAAAAAGGTACAGAAGGTTCCTTCCCTTCATGTATCTACACCCCAAAAGCCTACAAACCCTCTGCTGGAGCATTCTCCATCAGAGAATATCCAAAGGGAATCCACAGGGGTGTCTCCCAACCCTAAGAAGGTTCTCTCTAAGGAGAAGGATGAGCATGTGGGCAGCAAGGCTCACACTACTGATTCTGCACAAGGTGTGGATCAGGATAGTGTGAACATGACTAAGACCTTACCCACGAGAACTTTGGATGAGAAATCATATAAGGGACCCAGGTGCCAAGAAACCAAAGGGTAGTAGGTGCTTCTGCTAGGCAGAAGGCCTCTACTAAAAGATCCCATGATCCTTCACGGGTGGTAAACACATCTAAAGGAGGTGAGGACAGATATAACCATGATGAATTGATGGAAACCATTGGTAATGTGAACCTGGATGTCCTCAATCAGGGTTCAGAGATAAAGGCGCTGAAAAAGGTGATCATTTCTCAACAAGGCCAGATAGCTAAACTCAAGAAGATGGTGTTGAAATTGGTGCACAAAAAGAAGAGAAACCAATTTATCTTGAAGAAAAGGGGAAGTGCTGATGATGCTTCCAAAAAGGGGGAGAATCAAGAAGCTGAAGTTGAGAAGGATAGTATGGAATTCCAATTTGAGGGGGAGATTGGTGGAGAAGCTGAAAAGAATGTTGAGGAGAAGAAGAAGGAAGATGTGAAAGTAGCAGAAACTGAAGCAGCAGCAGTAACTACTGAACCAACAGTAGAAACAGAGAAAGCAGCAGCAGAAACTAGAATGTCTATAGAAGAAATAGAGATTGCAGAGACTTTGGTGAAGGCAAAGAATGACACTCCTAAGGCCACTCAAAAGGCTAAGGGAGTGGTGATTAAAGAAGGAGGCTCAGAGAAGAAAAAGGAAGAGGTATGTGTGTCAGAGGCCAAGAAGAAAGGGAAAGAGAAGATGGTTGAGCCTGTGAAACCATTAAAGAAGCAGAAACAAATAGATTTGGATGTAGAATTGGCAAAGGAGTTAAATGCACAGTTTAAAAAGGAGCTTGAAAAGGAGGATGATATTCAAAAGGCCAAAGACAGAAATATTGCAAGAGATTTGGCAACAAGGCTAAATGAAGAATATCAGAAGAGTTTGAAGACTGCTGCAAAGAGGATTACAATGAAAGCAACCAGACAAAGGCAGCCTTCAAAGACCTTTCTAGCTGCACAGGAAAGAAGAAAGATGATAAACTTCTTGAAAGGATCTGTTGGAGTTCCTGAAGGAATGTTTACAAAAATGTCTTGTAGTAGGATAGAAGACTTATACAAAAAGAAGATGGCCAAGCTGCAACGAGACTTCAATCAGAGGGTTGAATTTGAAAGAAAGATGAAAGAAAGGCATGATCTGAACATTCAACAGCCTTTTCCTGACAGTGAAGAAGGCACTCCGACTAAAGAAAAGGTAGAAGTGAAGAAAGAAGAGACACTAGCTCAGAAGATTGGAGTTGCCAAGAAAATGAAATCAATTGCTATAAAGAGAAAGGAAAAAAGGCCTAGAACTGAGGAAGGTGAGAAAGGGCAGAAACAACAAGAGCATCATAAACAACAAGAGCAGCAGAAACAAGCAGAGCATGTTGAAACTCAAGAGCAGAGTCAAGAGCAATCAAGTAAACAACCTTCAAAACAGCCAAGACAATCTGATGAGAAGTTTGATGTGTATATGACAGTGACAGATGAAGAACCATTGAAAGTTGATCCTATCTCAGTGAAAGCCCTAGAAATCATTCATTGGGATACTTTGATGGATAAAGGCAAAGAATACTTCAGAATCAAAAGAATGGGTGACAAGTATGAGGTCTATTCAACTTGGGGTAAGATCATAAGAAGTTGTACCTTAGTTGATTTGGAAGAAATGTACAAGGTTGGATTGAACTTGCATGGTGACTTGTTGAATGGAGCAAGGATGAACTTAACAAAGATGGCTCTGGAGTATTTGTGTATGATGTTCAACCCTGATAAAGTTGAATATCTTATCAAAGACTTGCATCACAGAGAAGGATTTAAAAGCATTGATCACTGGATGTTTATTGAAAGATCTGGAGTATATGTCATAACCATTGATAAAAGCTTTCATGAGTACTATTTGGTTGATAAGGTGTATGACCACAGCAAAGTAAAGTTGCAAGGGATGCTGAAAGCTAAGTTGGTCTGTCCTACAGGTTCAGAAATGGCCATAATTGTGATTAGAAGAACAATCAATCAAAGTGTTGGTTTGGATCCTAATCTAGGAAGTTGAGCAGTAGTTTTGAAAGCATCATGAAGTTCCTATTGTGAAGAACTTAACTTCTTGATTTCAAAAGTTAAGTTAGGGAGAGATTGTTGGGTCTGAAATATACTAAGTCTGGATAGTGCTGCTGAGTCTGAAAGATTACTACTGCTGAAGACATTTGTACTGCTACATAAAGAGATTACTACTGCTAGTAGTAT
Organism: Arctium minus; assembly: GCA_954870635.1. NCBI lineage: Eukaryota > Viridiplantae > Streptophyta > Magnoliopsida > Asterales > Asteraceae > Arctium > Arctium minus. The sequence goes on along the minus strand of OX941094.1, from coordinate 45,809,884 downwards.
TAGTACTGCTTGGAGATTTAGTACTGCCAACAGAGTTACTACTGCTAGCATGTTAGTACTGTTGATGATAAGAAGATGCTGCTAGAGGAATTAATGTTGTTTATATTGATAAGGATGGTTGGTTACTTAAAGCAAAAGATAAGGAGCTGAAGATAATTATGGAATGGATGCTGAAGATCATTGTTATTTTAATAATTATCTTGTAATTTGTTTTCTATATATAGTCTAGAAGTATTAGATTATAGGGAGATACGTCTTTTGTTTTCAAAGAGAGAATTAGCCTCAAGATTCTTAGTGATCCTTTCATTAGAGAAGTATTGAACGTCTGTTGAGCATGTTCAACAGATTAAGGCTTTGGTTGTAATCATTAAGTTAATTCAATATAACTTGTGATTTGATTTTATATATTGTTTCATTAATTTCTTGTTAAAGTGTTATTCCGCAACTTCTTTAACAAAGTTTCTGAGTGTCTATTTAAATTCTTGTTTTGAATTTCGATCCTGAAAAGTGGTATCAGAGCAAAGGAACTCAGAAATCAATAATCATCATGGACGGATCACACGACAGTGTTCTTGTTTCAAAGGTTCCCATGCTCAAACCTAATGAGTTTGACATGTGGAAAATCAGGATCAGGCAGTATATACTTCTTACAGGCTACTCAATGTGGGACATCATTGAGAATGGTCCCTCTAATGTAGGAGAGATTGGAGCAGATGGCAAGAGACATCCACCAAAGACTGATGGAGAAAGAAAGATGAGGCAGACTGAGATGAAAGCCTTGAGCACTCTTCTCTTGGCAATTCCTAATGAATATCAACATCAGTTTTGCAACTGTGTTGATGCCAAAATCTTGTGGAATGCTTTGGAAAAGAGATTTCCAGGTACCAAAAGCACTAAGAGAAATCAGAAAGCAATTCTCAAGCAACAATATGAAAATTTTATGTCTACAAAGAATGAGTCTATGACTCAAACCTTTGATAGATTCAACAAGTTGATTGGAGAATTGGCCACTGTTGGTGTCAAGATGGACCAGGACGATGTCAACAGAAAGTTTCTAAGATCTCTAAGTGAAGAATGGATAATGTATACAGTATCCTTCAGGTAGAATGATAATCAGGAGGATCAGGAACTTGATGACCTCTACAATGATCTCAGGGTGTTAGAAGCAGAGGTTGAATCAAAGAAGAAGCCATCTTGATATTCACACAATGCTGCTATCCTATCATCTACTACTAATTCTTCTGCTAATACAGAATCAGTTAGTGCTGCTTATGGCTCAAAACAGGATGGACCCAATGATTCTGTTTTGGAAGCCTTCCTTGCTAGTCATGCTAAATCTTCTCTTATCAATGATGATCTGGAGCAGATTAATGTTGATGATCTTGAAGAGATGGACATCAAATAGCAAATGGCAATGCTCACAATGAGAATCAAAAGATTCATTAAAAGAACAGGAAGAAACAACTTTGCCATGACAAGAGAAGATGGTGTTGGATTTGACAAAATCCAAGGTGGAATGCTACAAGTGTCATAGACTGGGGCACTTTGCAAGAGAATGCAGAGGAGGAATCTCTCAACAGCATGGGAGAAACAATCAACAATCAAAGTCCACAAACTACAACAACAACAGGAACTCATCTCAAGCACTTGTCTCACAAGATGGAATGGGATTTGATTGGAGTGATCAAGCAGAAATGGCAATCTAGAATCAAGCATTGATGGCTGAGGTTTTAGAGTCTTCAAGCACAGCAATCCCCACAGAGGTAAAATCTAAACTTTGCTCTAAAGCCTGTCTTGAAACTGTTAGAAAGTATAGGGATCACAATCAGAGCATGTGTGATGATCTTAAAAGGTTGGAGAAACATAGGAGAGAGTCTAATTTGATCATTGTGAATTTTGAAGAACAAATTAAGGCATATCAGGCCAATGAACTTCAACATTCATATGATCACAACTATTGGAAGTGGGAGAAGAAGGAGTTAGAGATTAAGCTAGAGAAGGCTAGAGAAGAATGTGAGAAAGTTAGGAGTGAATTTGAGAAGGCCAAATTAGACATTGAGAAATTTTCCAATGCTTCTAAAGCAATGAACACTTTACTCAAATCTCAAGTTCATGACAAACTGAAGAGAGGTATAGGCTACAACAACACCCCTCCACCTTACAATAACAACTATATTCCACTCACCTCAGACCTCTTAGAAAGGCAAGATAAGAATGACTTACCTGCAGGAGCCACAAAAGTAGATCCACTAGACAATGTAGTGGTTGAAGTAGAGTCTGAAGAAGAGAACACTGAGGATAAGAATAAGGAAGACCAGAAAGAAATTCCCTTAGAAAACCATATTCTTACAAATGAGAAGGGGGTAAACCATTTGTCAAGAGTGAGAAAGCTGAGACCTCTAAGACAGAGAAGGAAAAGGTATAGGAAGTTCACTATATGCAAACTACTGTTGTAAATCCCTGTACTTGTCAACAGAACAAGCCCCATCAACATGATAAAATTAGGGGAAATCAGAGAAACAGAAATAACCAGTGGGCTCAAAAACAAGGAATTAATCTAAGCAAAATCAATAGACCAAAGCCTTGTTTTATTTGTGGCAAGTTGAATCATTTAGCCAAACACTGTTATTTCAATCCTGTTAACCAAAGAATTAATTTTCAAAGACAAACACGAAATTCTGTTGGTTATAGGAAGAAATCAAAACAATCAAGGAACCACATGGCTGATAATGTAAGAACAGCACCAATGAAAACTAGTACTGCAAAATCTCATATTCAGAATAAGTTTGTTAAAGCAAAAGAAAATACGCCAAGCAAATCAAGGAGTAACTCAAAGAATAGGAAAGCAAACAAGTTTGTCAAAATTTGGGTTCCAAAAGACACTAAACCTGTTAGTACTGCTACCTCAAATAGTACTGCTAACAAAAATAGTGTTGCTGATAGCAATGCTATTGTTGACCAAGTTAGTACTGCTAATAAGGTTAGAACTGCTAACAAAGTTAGTACTGCTGACCAAGTTAGTACTGCTAACAAGGATAGTATTGTTATCAGTGTTAATACTGGCAAGCCTATAATTAATACAAAGTATTCCATCCATGAGATTCCTGACTCTGATCATCTCATCAAGACTAAGCTTAATGAATATGAGTATGTTGATGAGAAAGGGCAACCCAAGACCACTTTGGATTGGGTTCCCTCAAGACACTAACTGTTTTATCTTATGTGCAGGGCAACCAGCAGCTCAAGGGGAAGATCATTTGGCATGTAGATAGTGGTTGCTCTAGGCACATGACAGGTAACATGTCCTGCCTTCAAATTTTCAAAAGGTTTGGGGGAGGACGTGTTGCTTTTGGTGACAATCCAGCAGAAGGTAAGATAAGTAGTTAAGGTATGGTTTCAAAAGGTAAGATGACTTTTGAAGATGTTTACTATGTTGAGCAATTGAGATACAACCTGTTAAGTGTTTCACATGTCTGTGACAAGAAACATAGTATATTATTTAGTGATACTTAATGTATTATCCTTGCTCCAGGATTCAAGGTAGTTGATGAAAATATGATACTACTTAGAACTCCTAGAAAGGATAATGTTTATTGTTTAGACTTAGAGAGTGTTTCATCTGATTCATCACTAAACTATCTGTTTTCAAAAGCTTCTTTAGATGAATCATCTCTTTGGCAAAGAAGGATGTGTCACATGAATTTTAAAACTATGAACAAACTTGTGAAAAACAACCTTGTGAGAGGTTTCCCTCAAAAAGTGTTTTCATGTGATGATCATTGTGTTGCATGTCTTAAAGGCAAGCAGCACAAAACCTCTCATAAGTCCAATGAAATAAACACAATCTCTTCACCCCTTCAGGTATTGCATATGGATCTTTTTGGTCCTATAAATGTGATGAGTATTGGTAAGAAATCCTATTGCTTAGTCATTTTTTATGACTTCTCTAGATTTACTTGGGTATATTTTCTGAGGACTAAGGATGAGACAAGTAGAATGATCAAATCCTTTGTCCTTAGGATTTAAAACCAAACAAATTTAAGAGTTAAAGTCATCAGATCTGATAATGGAACTGAGTTTAAAAACAGTGACTTAAACAGCTTTTGTGAGACTAAAGGTATTGAGAGACAATTCAATGCTCCTAGGACTCCTCAACAAAATGGTGTTGCTGAGAGGAGAAATAGGAAATTGATTGAGGTTGCTAGATCTCTGTTGGCAGATTCAAAGCTACCCATTACTTTCTAGGCAGAAGCAGTTAATACTGTTTGTTATGTCCAAAACAGAGTTCTAGTTGTTAAAACCCAAGGAAAGACACCTTATGAACTTTTCAAAAAGAAGAAACCTTTTATTGAATTTTTCAAACCTTTTGGGTGTCCTTGCACAATCCTCAACACCAAATCTCATTTAGTCAAGTTTGAAAGCATAGCTGAGGATAGATTTCTTATTGGATACTCCTCTCAGAGCAAGGCATACAGAGTATTCAACAGTTCATCCAGGATTATAGAAGAAAGTGACAATGTCAAATGCAATGAGAACACACCAAATCAGATTGGTACAGCCCCTGATTGGCTGTTTGATATTGATTCACTAACTAATTCTTTGGGTTTTAGTAATGAGCAAATTGCAGGAACAAGTTCAGAAAAGGCACAAGAACAGAAACAAGAGTTTGTGCTGTTCCCAATACCTACAGTTGATCCTGTTGATTTTTGTCAACAAGAAAAGAAAGATTATTCAGAAACAGAGGATTCTGAACCAGAACAGGATGAAGAGGATAAAGGTGAAAAATAGGATGATACTGATGATGAAAATTCTTCAGTTTTTGGGGGAAACACTCCTGAAAAGAATGACTCCAATCTTGATGCAAATATTAATGAGGAGGTTGTCCATCAAACAAGAACTCAGAAGAATCATCCTCCTTAGTTGGTGATTGGTGATATCAGTTCTCCCAGGATCACAAGGCATCAAAGTAAGTTAGGAGGATTGAAAGACTTGTAGTCAGGTTTGTTATCTTGTTTTCTATCTCAGATTGAACCCAAGAAGGCCTATGAAGCAACGAAAGACCCAAGCTTGATAGACGAAATGCAAGAGGAGCTGCTGCAGTTTGAGCTGCAAAATGTGTGGGATCTGGTTGACCTTCCACAAGGACAAAGGGCAATTGGAACTAAATGGGTTTTCAGGAATAAGAAAGATGAGAGAGGAATAGTGATAAAGAATAAGGCCAGACTTGTGGCACAAGGATACACATAAGAAGAGGGGAAAGACTATGAAGAAGTGTATGCACCAGTATCCAGAATTGAGGCAATTAGCCTGTTTCTAGCCTATGCTTCTTTCATGAAGTTCATAGTATTTCAGATGGATGTTAAGAGTGCATTTCTATATGGGAAAATTGAGGAAGAAGTTTATGTTTGTCAGCCTCCAGGGTTTGAGAATCCTAACTTTCCTGACAAAGTATACAAATTAAAAAAGGCACTCTATGGGCTACATCAAGCACCAAGAGCATGGTATGATACTCTGTCTACCTATCTCTTGGAAAATGGTTTTGAAAGGGGAATCATTGACAAGACCCTTTTCATTAAAAAGAAGAAGAAGGACATCCTGCTTGTTCAAATCTATATGGATGATATCATCTTTGGATCCACAAAAGCTTATATGTGCAAAGAGTTTGAGGAGTTGATGCACAAAAGATTCAAGATGATCTCTATGGGTGAACTCACATTCTTCCTTGGGCTACAGGTTAAAAATAAGGAAGATGGCATTTTCATACGTCAATCCAAGTATGTGCATGATATCCTTACAAAGTTTGGATTTTCAGAAGCAAAGCCTGCAAGCACACCTATGGAAACACACAAACAGATCACTACAGATCTTGAGGGGGAGGATATGGATGTTCATCATTATAGATCCATGATAGGCTCCCTCATGTATCTAACAGCTTCAAGACCAGACATTATGTTTGTTGTATGTGTGTGTGCCAGATTTCAAGTGAGGCCTAAGCAATCCCACTTTCAAGCAGTCAAAAGGATCTTCAGATATCTCAAAGGACAACCTAGATTGGGTCTTTGGTATCCTCAGGACTCACCATTAGATCTTCTTGCATATTCTGATAGTGATTTGGGTGGTGCAAACTTGGATAGAAAGTCTACATCAGAAGGATGTCAATTTTTGGGTGCAAGGCTAGTTTCATGGCAGTGTAAAAAGCAAACCCCAATGTCCACCTCTACAACAGAAGCAGAGTATATAGTTGCTGCAAGCTGTTGCTCACAAGTGCTATGGATTCAGAATCAGATGTTAGACTATGGCATTACTTTTCTTCACACTCCCATCTTCATTGATAACAACAGTGCAATAAGCATAGTTAATAATCCAGTGAAGCACTCAAAAACCAAGCATATAGAAATCAGGTACCATTTTATTAGAGATTGCAATGAAAAGAAGTTAATTCAGGTTTTGAAAGTACACACAAGTAACCAATTTGCTGATCTATTCACCAAAGCTTTTGATGTGGGTAGATTCACATTCTTGGTCACAAGTGTAGGCATGATAAACACTAAATAAGCCTCTTTTGATTTTCTTTATGTACCATTTCTGTATAGATTCTTTAATGCTTACTTTCTCATATTTCATTGTGCATGGTGCTGCTAACCATTTGTGTTTAAGTGTTTCAGATTGCTTTCCTAATTAGATACTTGGTACTTCTGGTTAAGTTAATATTGCTCTCACTATTACTCGTACTGACAGTTCAAATATGGTTTCGTATGGTTACTACTGCTAGGTAGTTTATACTGCCAGTGCAAAGTTACTACTGTTTTCCTTATTTCTACTTCCAAACAGTGTTAATAATGCTGGTATGTGTTAATACTGCTAGTCTGTGTTAATACTGCTGGTATGTGTTAATACTGCTAGTCTGTATTAATACTGCTGGTATGTGTTACTTCTGCTTATATGAGTTAATACTACGGGTTTGTTAATGCTGCTAGGGTGCTTAGTACTGCTTTTAACTGAAACTCTTAACCTATAAATACCCTCTCTGACCGCCAAAACCCAAACTTTGAATTTCCATTAAGTTCTCATCCTCTCTCTTTCTCTCTAGAATTCTTGATTACCAATGTGTAAACCCTAGTTGTGTTTCGAACCCTAGAATCAATCAAGAAGATGGCAGAACTTGATTTCGTTGATGACCACAATAAGCTTGCAATGTTACAAAAACCCAAACAAGCTGAGGGTTTTCATGAAATTGTTGATTTCTTATCCCAATCACATATTGCTTATGCGCTAACGGTAAATCCTACCATCTATATGGAGCACATGCGACAGTTCTGGGCAAGTGCATCCATTTAGAATGTTGATGGCAATCAGGTCACTCACTCAAGGGTTTGTGATAAACCTATCACAATCACAGAAGGCTGCATACGCACTCATCTACGTCAAGATGATGCCACAGGTATTTCTACTCTTTCCAAGGAAGATCTATTTCAAGAAATTGGTAGAATGGGGTATGAAGGTCCTAATGATGTTTACAAGTTTTACAAAAGCAAATTTTCAACTCAGTGGAGATTCTTTGTTCATACTCTTCAACATTGTATATCTCGCAAGACAACTGGATGGAGTGAGTTTAGCTTACAATAGCTTATGCTCTTGTCTACTTAGCTACCTCTAAACAGTTCAATTTTTCCCAAATGATTTTAAATGATTTGATGTCAAACTTGGATACTAAATGCAAAACCAAAAGATTTTGTATGTATCTAAGGTTTGTACAAGAAGTACTAAATATGGAATTGACGGATTTACCCTCTTTTAAAGAGGTATATGTACCTAAACCTCCCAAAGGGAAGATATTTTCCAATATGAAAAGGCCTAGTAAGGACTTTTCTGGAAAAGACACACCATTGTTCTCTACAATGATGGTTGTGTCCCACCCACATGGTGCGGCATCAGATATCTTAAAAGCCTGTCTTGAAGATCCTGAAGATCCTTTTGCTCTAAACCCTGTCTTGAAACTGTTAGAAAGTATAGGGATCACAATCAGAGCATGTGTGATGATCTTAAAAGGTTGGAGAAACATAGGAGAGAGTCTAATTTGATCATTGTGAATTTTGAAGAACAAATTAAGGCATATCAGGCCAATGAACTTCAACATTCATATGATCACAACTATTGGAAGTGGGAGAAGAAGGAGTTAGAGATTAAGCTAGAGAAGGCTAGAGAAGAATGTGAGAAAGTTAGGAGTGAATTTGAGAAGGCCAAATTAGACATTGAGAAATTTTCCAATGCTTCTAAAGCAATGGACACTTTACTCAAATCTCAAGTTCATGACAAACTGAAGAGAGGTATAGGCTACAACAACACCCCTCCACCTCACAATAACAACTATATTCCACCCACCTCAGACCTCTTAGAAAGGCAAGATAAGAATGACTTACCTGCAGGAGCCACAGAAGTAGATCCACTAGACAATGTAGTGGTTGAAGTAGAGTCTGAAGAAGAGAACACTGAGGATAAGAATAAGGAAGACCAGAAAGAAATTCCCTTAGAAAACCATATTCTTACAAATGAGAAGGGGGGTAAACCATTTGTCAAGAGTGAGAAAGCTGAGACATCTAAGACAGAGAAGGAAAAGGTACAGGGAGTTCACTATATGCAAACTACTGTTGTAAATCCCTGTACTTGTCAATAGAACAAGCCCCATCAACATGATAAAATTAGGGGAAATCAGAGAAACAGAAAAAACCAATGGGCCTAAAAACAAGGAATTGATCTAAGCAAAATCAATAGACCAAAGCCTTGTTTTATTTGTGGCAAGTTGAATCATTTAGCCAAACACTGTTATTTCAATCCTGTTAACCAAAGAATTACTTTTCAAAGACAAACACGAAATTCTGTTGGTTATAGGAAGAAATCAAAACAATCAAGGAACCACATGGCTGATAATGTGAGAACAGCACCAATGAAAACTAGTACTGCAAAATCTCATATTCAGAATAAGTTTGTTAAAGCAAAATAAAATACTCCAAGCAAATCAAGGAGTAACTCAAAGAATAGGAAAGCAAACAACTTTGTCAAAATTTGGGTTCCAAAAGACACTAAACCTGTTAGTACTGCTACCTCAAATAGTACTGCTAACAGAAATAGTGCTACTGATAGCAATGCTACTGCTGACCAAGTTATTACTGCTAATAAGGTTAGTACTGCTAACAAAGTTAGTACTGTTGACCAAGTTAATACTGCTAACAAGGATAGTACTGCTATCAGTGTTAATACTGACAAGCCTATAATTAAGACAAAGTATTCCAGCCATGAGATTCCAGGCTCTGATCATCTCATCAAGACTAAGCTTAATGAATATGAGTATGTTGATGAGAAAGGGCAACCCAAGACCACTTTGGCTTGGGTTCCCTCAAGACACTAACTGTTTTATCTTATGTGCAGGGCAACCAGCAGCTCAAGGGGAAGATCATTTGGCATGTAGATAGTGGTTGCTCTAGGCACATGACAGGTAACATGTCCTGCCTTCAAATTTTCAAAAGGTTTGGGGGAGGACGTGTTGCTTTTGGTGACAATCCAGCAGAAGGTAAGATAAGTAGTTAAGGTATGGTTTCAAAAGGTAAGATGACTTTTGAAGATGTTTACTATGTTGAGCAATTGAGATACAACCTGTTAAGTGTATCACATGTCTGTGACAAGAAACATAGTATATTATTTAGTGATACTGAATGTATTATCCTTGCTCCAGGACTCAAGGTAGTTGATGAAAATATGATACTACTTAGAACTCCTAGAAAAGATAATGTTTATTGTTTAGACTTAGAGAGTGTTTCATCTGATTCATCACTAAACTGTCTGTTTTCAAAAGCTTCTTTAGATGAATCATCTCTTTGGCAAAGAAGGATGTGTCACATGAATTTTAAAACTATGAACAAACTTGTGAAAAACAACCTTGTGAGAGGTTTGCCTCAAAAAGTGTTTTCATGTGATGATCATTGTGTTGCATGTCTTAAAGGCAAGCAGCACAAAACCTCTCATAAGTCCAAAGAAATAAACACAATCTCTTCACCCCTTCAGGTATTGCATATGGATCTTTTTGGTCCTAAAAATGTGATGAGTATTGGTAAGAAATCCTATTGCTTAGTCATTTTTTATGACTTCTCTATATTTACTTGGGTATATTTTCTGAGGACTAAGGATGAGACAAGTAGACTGATCAAATCCTTTGTCCTTAGGATTTAAAACCAAACAAATCTAAGAGTTAAAGTCATCAGATCTGATAATGGAACTGAGTTTAAAAACAGTGACTTAAACAGCTTTTGTGAGACTAAAGGTATTGAGAGACAATTCAGTGCTCCTAGGACTCCTCAACAAAATGGTGTTGCTGAGAGGAGAAATAGGACATTGATTGAGGCTACTAGATCTCTGTTTCTGGGCAGAAGCAGTTAATACTGCTTGTTATGTCCAAAACAGAGTTCTAGTTGTTAAAACCCAAGGAAAGACACCTTATGAACTTTTCAACAAGAAGAAACCTTTTATTAGATTTTTCAAACCTTTTGGGTGTCCTTGCACAATCCTCAACACCAAATATCATTTAAGAAAGTTTGAAAGCAAAGCTGAGGATGGATTTCTTGTTGGATACTCCTCTCAGAGCAAGGCATACAGAGTATTCAACAGTTCTTCCAGGATTATATAGGAAAGTGACATTGTCAAATGCAATGAGAACACACCAAATCAAATTGGTACAGGTCCTGATTGGCTGTTTGACATTGATTCACTCACTTGTTCTTTGGTTTTAGTAATGTGCAAATTGCAGGAACAAGTTCAGCAATTGTACAAGCACAGAGATAAGAGTTTGTGTTGTTCCCTATACCTACAGTTGATCTTGTTGAATATTGTCATCAAGAAAAGAAGGATGTTTCAGGGACAGAGGATTCTGAATCAGAACAAGGTGAAGATGCTAAAGGTGATGAAAAGGATAAAGGTGGAAAAGAGGATGCTCATCCTTCAGGTTCAGGAAACACAGGTCCTGAAATGCCTATATTGTCAGGAGATGATACTGATGATGAAAATTCTTTAGTTTTTGGTGGAAACACTCCTGAAAAGAATGACTCCAATCTTGATGAAAATATTAATGAGGAGGTTGTTCATCAAACAAGAACTCAGAAGAATCATCCTCCTCAGTTGCTGATTGGTGATATCAATTCTCCCAGGATCACAAGGCATCATAGTGAGTTAGGAGGATTGAAAGACTTCCAGTCAGGTTTGTTGTCTTGTTTTCTATCCCAGATTGAACCCAAGAAGGCTTATGATGCAATGAAAGACTCAAGCTGGATAGAAGAAAAATGCAAGAGGAGCTGTTTCAATTTAAGCTGCAAAATGTGTGGGATCTGGTTGATCTTCCACAAGGACACAGGGTAATTGGAACTAAATGGATTTTCAGGAATAAGAAAGATGAGCGAGGAATAGTTATAAAGAATAAGGCCAGACTTGTGGCACAAGGGTACAGACAAGAAGAGGGAATAGACTATGAAGAAGTATTTGCACCAGTAGCCAGAATTGAGGCAATTAGGCTGTTTCTAGCCTATGCTTCTTTCATGAAGTTCAGAGTATTTCAGATGGATGTTAAAAGTGCATTTCTATATGGGAAAATTGAGTAAGAAGTTTATGTTTGTCAGCCTCGAGGGTTTGAGAATCCTAACTTTCCTGACAAAGTATACAAATTAAAAAAAGGCACTCTATGGGCTACATCAAGCACCAAGAGCATGGTATGACACTCTGTCTACTTATCTCTTGGAAAATGGTTTTGAAAGGGGAATCATTGACAAGACCCTTTTCATTAAAAAAAAAAGAAGAAGGACATCCTGCTTGTTCAAATCTATGTAGATGATATCATCTTTGGATCCACAAAAGCTTATATGTGCAAAGAGTTTGAGGAGTTGATGCACAAAAGATTCAAGATGAGCTCTATGGGTGAACTCACATTCTTCCTTGGGCTACAGGTTAAACAGAAGGACGATGGCATTTTCATAAGTCAATCCAAGTATGTGCAGGATATACTTACAAAGTTTGGATTTTCAGAAGCAAAGCCTGCAAGCACACCTATGGAAACACACAAACAGATCACTGCAGATCTTGAGGGGGAGGATGTGGATGTTCATCATTATAGATCCATGTTAAGCTCCCTCATGTATCTAACAACTTCAAGACCAGACATTATGTTTGTTGTATGTGTGTGTGCCAGATTTCAATTGAGGCCTAAGAAATCCAACTTTCAAGCAGTCAAAAGGATCTTCAGATATCTCAAAGGACAACCTATATTGGGTCTTTGGTATCCTCAGGACTCACCATTTGACCTGATTGCATTTCTGATAGTGATTTGGGAGGTGCAAACTTGGATAGAAAGTATACATCAGGAGGATGTCAATTTTTCGGAGCAAGGCTAGTTTCATGGCAGTGTAAAAAGCAAACCCCAATGTCCACCTCTACAACAGAAGTAGAGTATATAGCTGCTGCAAGTTGTTGCTCACAAGTGCTATGGATTCAGAATCAGATGTTGGACTATGGCATTACTTTTCTTCACACTCCCATCTTCATTGATAACAGCAGTGCTATAAGCATAGTTAATAATCCAGTGAAGCACTCAAAAACCAAGCATATAGAAATCAGGTACCATTTTATTAGAGATTGCAATGAAAAGAAGTTAATTCAGGTTTTGAAAGTACACACAAGTAACCAATTTGCTGATCTATTCACCAAAGCTTTTGATGTGGGTAGATTCACATTCTTGGTCACAAGTGTAGGCATGATAAACACTGAATAAGCCTCTTTTGATTTTCTTTATGTACCATTTCTGTATAGATTCTTTAATGCTTACTTACACATATTTCATTGTGCATGGTGTTGCTAACCATTTGTGTTTAAGTGTTTCAGATTGCTTCGCTAATTAGATACTTGGTACTTCTGGTTAAGTTAATACTGCTCTCACTATTACTCCTACTGACAGTTCAAATATGGTTACGTATGGTTACTACTGCTAGGTAGTTTATACTGCCAGTGTAAAGTTACTACTGCTTTCCTTATTTCTACTGCCAGACAGTGTTAATACTGCTGGTATGTGTTAATACTGTTAGTCTGTGTTAATACTGCTGGTATGTGTTAATACTTCTAGTCTGTATTAATACTGCTGTTATGTGTTGCTACTGCTTATATGAGTTAATATTGCGGGTTTGTTAATGCTGCTAGGGTACTTAGTACTGTTTTTAACTGAAACCCTTAACCTATAAATACCCTCTCTGACCGCCAAAACCCAAACGGCTCTTTGAATTTCCATTAAGATCTCGTCCTCTCTCTTTCTCTCTAGAATTCTTGATTACCAGTGTGTAAACCCTAGTTGTGTTTCGAACCCTAGAATCAATCAAGAAGATGGCAGAACTTGATTTCGTTGATGACCACAATGAGCTTGCAATGTTACAAAAACCCAAACAAGCTGAGGGTTTTCATGAAATTGTGGATTTCTTATCCCAATCACATATTGCTTATGCGCTAACGGTAAATCCTACCATCTATGTGGAGCACATGCGACAGTTCTGGGCAAATGCATCCATTCAGAATGTTGATGGCAATCAGGTCATTCACTCAATTGTCTGTGATAAACCTATCACAATCACAGAAGGCTGCATACGCACTCATCTACGTCTAGATGATGCCACAGGTATTTCTACTCTTTCCAAGGAAGATCTATTTCAAGAAATTGGTAGAATGGGGTATGAAGGTCCTACTGATGTTTACAAGTTTTACAAAAGCAAATTTTCAACTCAGTGGAGATTCTTTGTTCATACTCTTCAACATTGTAAATCTCACAAGACAACTGGATGGAGTGAGTTTAGCAGTATAATAGCTTATGCTCTTGTCTGCTTAGCTATCTCCAGATAGTTCAATTTTTCCCAAATGATTTTAAATGATTTGCTGTCAAACTTGGATACTAAAACCAAAACCAAAATATTTTATATGTATCCAAGGTTTGTAAAAGAAGTACTAAATATGGAATTGACGGATTTACCCTTTTTTAAAGAGGTATATGTACCTAAACCTCCCAAAGGGAAGGTATTTTCCAATATGAAAAGGCCTAGTAAGGACTTTTCTGGAAAAGACACACCATTGTTCTCTACAATGATGGTTGTATCCCACCCACATGGTGAGGCATCAGGGTCACAGCCCATATCTGACCAACCCACTGATGACCTACCCACACCATTCACTTCAAATATTCATCCTCATCTCCCTGTTAATAAGCCAATTCCCCCAATCACTCAAATATACGCAAGGAAAAAGGTACAAAAGGTTCCTTCCCTTCATGTATCTACAGCCCAAAAGCCTACAAGCCCTCTGCTGGAGCATTCTCCATCAGTGAATATCCAAAGGGAATCCACAGGGGTGTCTCCCAACCCTAAGAAGGTGCTCTCTAAGGAGAAGGATGAGCATGTGGGAAGCAAGGCTCACACTTCTGATTCTGCACAAGGTGTGGATCAGGACAGTGTGAACATGACTAAGACCTTCCCCACGGCAACTTTGGATGAGAAATCATCTAAGGGACCCAGTTGCCAAGAAACCAAGGGGGTAGTAGGTGCTTCTGCTAGGCAGAAGGCCTCTACTAAAAGATCCCATGATCCTTCACGGGTGGTAAACACACCTGAAGGAGGTGAGGACAGATATAACTATGATGAATTGATGGAAACCATTGGTAATGTGAACCTCGATGTCCTCAATCAGGGTTCAGAGATAAAGGCGCTGAAAAAGGTGATCATTTCTCAACAAGGCCAGATAGCCAAACTCAAGAAGATGGTGTTGAAATTGGGGCACCAAAAGAAGAGAAACCAATTTATCTTGAAGAAAAAGGGAAGTGCTAATGATGCTTCCAAAAAGTGGGAGAATCAAGAAGCTGAAGTTGAGGAGGGCAGTATGGAATTCCCATTTGAGGGGGAGATTGGTGGAGAAGCTGAAAAGAATGTTGAGGAGAAGAAGAAGGAAGATGTGAAAGCAGCAGAAACTGAAGCAGCAGCAGTAACTACTGAACCAGCAGTAGAAACTGCTAAAGCAGTAGAAACTGAGAAAGCAGCAGCAGAAACTGGAATGTCTATTGAAGAAATAGAGATTGCAGAGACTTTGGTGAAGGCAAAGAATGACACTCCTAAGGCCACTCAAAAGGCTAAGGGAATGGTGATTAAAGAAGGAGGCTCAGAGAAGAAAAAGGAAGAGGTTTGTGTGTCAGAGGCCAAGAAGAAAGGGAAAGAGAAGATGGTTGAGCCTGTGAAACCATTAAAGAAGCAGAAGTAAATAGATTTGGATGCAGAATTGGCAAAGGAGTTAAATGCACATTTTAAAAATGAGCTTGAAAAGGAGGATGATATTCAAAAGGCCAAAGACAGAAATATTGCAAGAGATTTGGCAACAAGGATAAATGAAGAATATCAGAAGAGTTTGAAGACTGCTGCAAAGAGGATTACAATGAAAGCAACCAGACAAAGGCAGCCTTCAAAAACCTTTCTAGCTGCACAGGAAAGAAGAAAGATGATAAACTTCTTGAAATGATCTGTTGGAGTTCCTGAAGGGATGTTTACAAAAATTTCTTTTAGTAGGATAGAAGACTTATACAAAAAGGAGATGGCCAAGCTGCAAGGAGACTTCAATCAGAGCATTGAATTTAAAAGAAAGATGAAAGAAAGGCATGATCTGAACATTCAACAGCCTTTTCCTGACACTGAAGAAGGCACTCTGACTAAAGAAAAGGTAGAAGTGAAGAAAGAAGAGACACTAGCTCAGAAGATTGGAGCTACCAAGAAAATGAAATCAATTGCTACAAAGAGAAAGGCAAAAAGGCCTAGAACTGAGGAAGGTGAGAAAGAGCAGAAACAACAAGAGTAGCAGAAACAAGCAGAGCATGTTGAAACTCAAGAGCAGAGTCAAGAGCAATCAAGTCAACAACCTTCAGAACAGTCAAGACAATTTGATGAGAAGTTTGATTTGTATATGACAGTGACAGATGAAGAACCATTGAAAGTTGATCCTATCTCAGTGAAACCCCCAAAAATCATTCATTGGGATACTTTGATGGATAAAGGCAAAGAATACTTCAGAATCAAAAGAATGGGTGACAAGTATGAGGTCTATTCAACTTGGGGTAAGATCATAAGAAGTTGTACCAGAGTTGATTTGGAAGAAATGTACAAGGTTGGATTAAACTTGCATGGTGACTTGTTGAACGGAACAAGGATGAGCATAACAAAGATGGCTCTGAGTATTTGTGTATGATGTTCAACCCTGATAAAGTTGAATATCTTATCAAAGACTTGCATCACAGAGAAGGATTTAAAAGCATTGATCATTGGATGCTTATTGAAAGATATGGAGTATATGTCATAACCATTGATAAAAGCTTTCATGAGTACTATCTGGTTGATAAGGTGTATGACCACAACCAAGAAAAGTTGCAAGGGATGCTGAAAGCTAAGCTGGTCTGCCCTACAGGTTCAGAACTGGCCAGAATTGTGATTAGAAGAACAATCAATCAAAGTGTAGGTTTGGATCCTAATCAAGGAAGTTGAGCAGTAGTTTTGAAAGCATCATGAACTTCCTATTGTGAAGAACTTAACTTCTTGATTTCAAAAGTTAAGTTAGGGTGAGATTGTTGAGTCTGAAATATACTAAGTCTGGATAATGCTGCTGAGTCTAAAAGATTACTACTACTGAAGATATTTGTACTACTACTTAAAGAGATTACTACTGCTAGTAGTATTAGTATTGCTTGGAGAGTTAGTACTGCCAACAGAGTTACTACTGCTAGCATGTTAGTACTGCTGATGATAAGAAGATGCTGCTAGAGGAATTAATGTTGTTTATATTGATAAGGATGGTTGGTTACTTAAAGCAAAAGATAAGGAGCTGAAGATAATTATGGAATGGATGTTGAAGATCATTGTTATTTTAATAATTATCTTGTAATCTGTTTTGTATATATAGTCTAGAAGTATTAGATTATAGGGAGATACGTCTTTTGTTTTCAAAGAGAGAATTAGCCTCAAGATTCTTAGTGATCCTTTCATTAGAGAAGTATTGAACGTCTGTTGAGCATGTTCAACAGATTGAGGCTTTGGTTGTAATCATTAAGTTAATTCAATATAACTTGTGATTTGATTTTATATAATGTTCCATTAATTTCTTGTTAAAGTGTTATTCCGCAACTTCTTTAAAAAAGTTTCTGAGTGTCTATTTAAATTCTTGTTTTGAATTTCGATCCTGACACATTCTAGCATTCTCATCTCCATCATTAATCCACTTTATTTTTTCCTTTTGCTTCGCCAATTCCAAATTGCATCATCTATTCATAGAGAAGATAATGAAAAGATTAATTAAATGAATTAATATAAAATAAAATAATGACATGTATTCAATACGCAGTACTTAGTGGGACATGAAAGAAATAAAAAAAAAATTAAAGAACATGTATTTGTTTTTAGAGGTATGATCTATGTAAATCTTGTTTGGCAAAAAAAATGTCTGCCTCTTAATGGTTCCAAAATCCTCTGAATGATTTTGTATCCTGACCCACCCTTAACCATTAAGCGCCATGGTTTCATTATGAACAATTAGCAAACAACCATATTTCATTTTACACTGTATCATAAATGCCTTTTAATCATTCTGACCACTTAATCATTCTACACTAAACCATTCAGCAACTGCCAAACAACCCCTTATCCTCATCTATCCTAATCCCTAATGGGATTTTTCCTAGATATATATTGTTTCGCTTATAAATAGGCAGATACTCTAGAAAATACAGGAAGAGTTAAAGAAAAACAAAAGCGATGACAAATTTAAATTTTCATTTTCTATTTTGTTAACTGTGGGTGTTTGGCTCAGCTTGTGTACACCTCAGCTAATCCCATAAGCCTTGAAGAACAACCAGGAAAATTCTCAGTGGCCTTGCAGGACTTGAACCATTGATCTCTCAGAAAATTTTATAAAAACTCAAGCCTTATTGTCAGTTGAGCTAAACCAACAAGGTTTTTAATTAAATTTCCTTTATTAACAAGTTGTTACAGATGAAGGTCAATTTTTTATAGACGAGAAGACTCTTAGAATTAAATCAATCTTCTATACTATAATATAATTTCAATTAAATCATTTATAAAAATCTGGAAATAAAATAATATTTAACTTGTCACTAAATTCATTATTATTTTAGTAGGTTTTTTATCAATTAATTTAATTAACAAGACATGTGCAACCATCACTGCTAATTTCTATTTTGTTCATACCTAAATCTAAGATTTTTTTAATGAAACATTACATCAATTTTTTTATTTTCATTTACAATAAAATCTTTCGTCTTGTAGCATCGAACGTTATCCCAAAAATAATACTTGAGTCAAAGGTCTCAAAATACATGTAACATTCATCAAAAAATGAGAAATTTTCTTATAATTGCATTGAGTATAGCCTACGTTACCATATTTTCAATGATAACGTAATAGCATCTCCAATGGTCCAAGAAAAGGTCGATAGACTTTGAACCAATCAAATATTTTTTTTACATCGTAACGAAAGGTGCAATCTACATGGCATGCATGAACAGGTCATGTCCATGGATCTCTTCGTGGGATTAAAGAAAGAAAAATAATTTAAATCAAACTATCTTTAATAGAGAGAATCGTATAAAAAATAAAGTCTTTTAATTAATTTTCAACAATATATTTATTTTGGTAGCTTAAGTACGACATCTTAAGCATTTAATTAGTAAATTTACATCAGAGACTATATGAAAATTTAATATATTATGTATGGTGATTATGGCACCATTAAAAACCACAAAATTTTTACATTACATTGAAACAATTTTATGCTGGCAGGAGACCCCACTAAAGATTATATAAGAGCATATCCAATAACTATATTAAAATAGAGATTTTAAAGTTTATTGGCCATTTTTTTAAATGTTTATCGGGTAAGTGTTTATCGGCAAGAAAAATCATCCTCACTTACCTAATCGTGTAACATTTTCGGCCATCAAAATGTGTTGTTTATCGGGTAAATGTTTACTGGGTAAAAGTGTTTTCCATCACTTACCGGGCAAGACTCTCATTCGATCATTCCTTGTTATGCCTCTTAGCGGGTAAGATTTTAGTCCTTGCCATGCTCAATCGGTAAGTTAAATGATATGGGTAAGCGCTTACCCGATAAGTATTAAGTGAGCGGACCCTTAGTAAAAAAGATTTTTGCTGCAACAACTATGTTATATGTTAAAAGAGAGGAAATGGAAATCTCCAAATTTGGATAAATCTCTAAACTCTATACATTAATAAGAGGTATTGAAATTAAATTTTAGAAGATAAAAACAATATTTTATTAAATCTACTGAATCTTTTAATAATATAGCTAATGCTATAATTACTAAAACAAGGTTGCCGTTAGAGTTTGATTTAAATCTTTTTTTGAGATTTTAGTTTTTAATATCATATTTTAGAAAAATTATAATATAGCTATTGAAGAGGTTTTACATTCGTCTTTTGCCTAGATAGGGGCCTAAATATGAGAAGTCGTAAATTAGAGCATCTCCAAAAATTCTCTAAAATAGAGAGTAAGACATCATTTAGCATGGCTTATAAGCTAGCTTATTTTCTGGATACATATTTGCATTAACATAAACTAGCTTATAAGCTAACTTTTTGATAAGCTACTTTGAGTAGATTATGAGGGGGGTTTTATGATTATTCCATTTATACCTTCATTAATATCCATTATTATATATTAACTATTAATTATAAATAAATACTAATTATTAAAATTTATTATTAATTAATTAATAAATATTAAATAATATTATCTGAAAATTATAACCTAATTTTTAATTATACGTTGATTATATTTTTAAAATACATTCAATTCTAATAGATTCTCCATTTTAGAGATTATAACAGTGATTATATTTTTAAAATATTAAATTTATCTAATAAAATATTATTTCCCTCTCTAAAATTTTAATTCTAAAGTTTCCTATTGATGGAAATATATAAAAAAAAATATTTTTCTCTCGTTGTAATTATTTGTGAGAGTTTCCAAATTTAGAAAATTTTAAACTCTCTCATACTTTTTTTATTTTAGAAAAGAGTTTATAGAATCTGTTGGAGATACTCTTGTAATTAACCCTCTTCTACTTGTGTCTAAACCACAGACTCATTCACTAAAAAATAAAAACATTAACTGCATCCTTTAAGTTTGAGCAAGGTTAGCTTGAACAACAAAGCAAGGTTAGTTTACATGTTAAGGGGTTGTTTACCAAATTTTCCATTAAGTCCTGTATGGATAAATTTGTCTGTCTAGATAAATTGATGTTGTTGTTTACTTTTTTATCTGAATTAACAGTCTGAATAACATAAATGACCAATTTACCCCTGAATATGAATTTTAAGTTGTTTTATACATTGTTGTTTATTTTTTAAGCCATATATTCATAAATTCATTAATATAATCCAAAAATCAAACAAAAATTCATTAAGTACTTAAACCTCCAAGTTCAAACACAATGTAGCCAAGTTCAAACAAAAAGTAGCAAGTATAAAATAAATATGAAATCGACATTGTAGAAATCATGGTTACAAAAATCTACATTGCAGAAATGTCGAGCAACTATGGAGAAGTAACAAGTTTGGAACAAAAATTGACTGAAAAAACAAGTAAGGAACAACAATCGATTGAAGAAAACAAGTATGGAACAACAATCGACTTAAGAAATAAGTATAGAACAACAATCGACTGAAGAAACAAGTATGGAACAACAATCGAGTATGGAGAAGAAACAAGTATCGAACAATCAGTAAAATCATTACCTTTGGAGAAATCGACCAAAGGAAATTATTGTCTAGGGTTGAAATAGAACCAACAGTGAATTGAAATAGTGTAATCGAACCAGCAATGAACTCGAAGCAGTAAAATCGAACGAGCGGTGAAGGTGAAATCGAAATCGAACAAGCAGTGAAGGTGAAATCGAGCAGCTAGGAGGGTATGCATGTCTTTATTTTTAAAGGGTAGAAATGTCAAAAATGTGTCTTAATGGGGACAATGCATATTTCCCCTACTTAGTGAATAAGCCGGAAATGTTTTCCCGAATAAGTCGGTTTTGTCATTAAGCCCCAAGTAAACACTCCAAACGTCTGAGTGAATAAGCCGGTTTTGTCATTAAGCTCATTAAGCCCAAAGTAAACACCCCCTTAGTCATGTATGTGATAAAAAATTAATTATAAATCGAGGATATAAATTTAATATAATTTTTAATTAAAAATAATAATATAAAATTTAAGTCCGAACAAAATAAAAATTACAACCATTCATAATTATATGTATTTGTATATAAACGACTAAAATATAAAATTATTTTAATTTATTGGAGTACGAGTTTTCGAAGAGAAAATCTAGTAATCCACTATGTGAAAATTTATTACAATTTAATATCTCAAACACCCACAAATTGGGGCACTTTAAAACCAAAGATTTAGGGGGCGTTTGGTTCGGAGGATTCCGATGGAATCTGAAGGAATTGGAATGATCAATTCCATTGACCAAATTCCATTCAGGCGTTTGGTTACCTATGGAATGGAATTGAATTCCACACATTCCACCATTCATGGATTTGGTCATTCCATCACAATTGAGAAGGAATTCAATTCCATTCCATCTCATTTTCTCAAAAAGACAAAACTACCCTCATCTTCCCTACTTGATTTACCTAAACCTATATGAACCTATGCCGACTACCGTTGATCTGAACCACCGCCATCCACCACCGATCTGAACGACCACCGACCATCGCCGACCACCACCGGTCTGAACGACCACCGACCACCGTCGACCACTACCGGTCTGAACCGCCACCGACCACCACCATTGTGAACTGCCATCAACCACCACTGTTGTGAACCGCCGTTGGCCCTCACCGATCTCAACCGCCGCTGACCACCACCATATGAACCGTCGTCGATCACCACCGTTTTGAACCACCATCGACCCTCACCGATCTGAACCGCCGCCGACCGTCACCGTTCTAAACGCCGCCGACCATCACCGTTCTGAACCGTCGCCGACACTCACCGTTCTGAACTGTCGCCGACACTCACCGTTCTGAACCGCCGCCGACCCTCACCGTTCTGAACCACCGCCGACCCTCACAGTTCTGAACCGCCTGACTACCACTGTTCTGAACGCCGCCGACCACCACCGATCTGAACCGCCGCTGACCACTACCGTTCTGAACGGCCACCAATCTGAGCCGCCGACCACCACAGAATTGAATCGCCGTTTTGAACCACCGCCAACCATCACTGATCTGAACCACCGCTGACCACCACCGATCTGAACCGCCGCCGACCCTCACTGATATGAACCGCCCGACCACCACCATTATGAACCATCGCTGACCACCACTAATCTGAATTGTCGCCGACCATCACCGTTCTGAACCGCCACTGATCTGAACCATCATTCTAAACCGCTGCCGACCACCATCGATCTGAATCGTCACTAAGCACCACCGATCTGAACCACCGCCAACCACCACCAATTTGAACCACAATAGTTGGATTTCGATTTCAAAAGTTTCAAAAAGGGTATTTTGGTCATTTACTAATATTCCATTCCAATTCCAAAGCTACATTATGTGAACCAAACAGACAGATTCCAATTCCTTTAACAAATTCCATTCCAGTGTCTGTCAACCAAACAAGTGGTCAAACCTGATAACATTTCATTCCAATTTATTCAAAGTCAAATTCCTTTGAGAGGTTCCATTCCATCCAAAAACATTCTGCCAACTAAACGCCCCTTAGACTCCTAATCTTGTATGTTAGCTCAAATGACAATATGACTTGAGCCTTTAGGGATTTCTCTTTATTGGTCACCGCTTGAGTCCAGCAAGGCCACTGGCTGACTGTTCTTATATAGGGCCATTGAGATAGTCTTGGTACACACAAACTGGCTCGGACACCCACGATTAACAAAAAAAATGGTGTTAAATTCCTTTTTATAAGCTTGAAATCACTCCATATTTTGTTGTTGCACTTATGTGAGGCAGATTTTTAGTCAAGTATTCTCAACATAACATAGTTTTTATTGGATAGGCTTCACCTAGGCTATCCTCCTCTACAAACCCCAAAGTTCATAAGGTTAAAAGAATTTAGTTTGTTGGTTGGTTTTAATAACTAAAAACAGAAAATGAGAATATTCAGTGATTTAGGAAGCTCTTTGAGTTTTACTACATTGCACAAGATTTGTAGTCTGATATAATCGATTTCGATGAGAATAAGGGGACGTTCGGTTAATGGGACGGAATTTGGTGGAATTGGAATCCATCAATGGAATTTGACTTTGAAGGAATTAGAATGGAATTTGATGGAATTTGACCATGTGTTTGGTTGACAAGTATTGGAATGGAATCTCGCAAAATAGAAAATGCATCTGTCAAGGGGTGGGGGTGACGGTTGTGACAATGACAATAGTAGCGTGGTGGTGTTGGGGTGGGTGGCGACTATGATTGCAGAAAATAGTGGCATGGTGGTGATGATAGGAGTGGTGGCGGTGGGTGGGGTGGCGGTGGTGGAATGGTAATATTAATTGATGGTGGTGATGGCGGATATGTTGCCGGCAGGAGTGGTGAGGGCTGGGCTGGGAGGAAATGGTGGTTAAATTGGATGCAAAGTTTATTTTTGTTTTTCTAAAACGAAATTATAAATTATGTTACATTTGCCACGAAATATAATTCAAATCCTTCATATATGCTAAGGAATGATCAAATCCCTCAATCCTGTAATTTGGTGGAATCCAGTGGAATCCAATCAATTCATTTCGTGCACCAAACATCATTATGGAATTTGTTCAAAGGAATTTGCCATTCCAATTCCATCAAATTTCTTTGAATTCCGTGAACCGAACAACCCCCAAGAATTATGGTGATAACGTGAGAATCACCTTCAACTACCTTTATTTACCTATTTTTATCATTATGACCAAAATTTTAACGAAGTCATACATGTAAAAGTGATTAAATGTATATAAAAGTTCGTGAAAATGACTGAAAATGAAGACAAATGTGAAGATAAAGGTAGATGAAAGTAGTTTAAGGTAAATGAAGGTAGATAAAAAATCAACTCATCCTAAAGCTCATCAATGTTATTATCATTCCCACCATATTTGTTATTCTCACAAAATCTCAAATCTATCCTGATATTGTATCCTTGTTTCATTTTGTCAACGAAATTTGATTTTGGGAGCATTTGGTTTGGTGAAATTGTTTTGATGGATTTGTATTTTATTTTGTAACACCCTAAAACTTAAAACGTCCAAATAGGGTGATAACGTGAGAATCACCTTCAACTACCTTTATTTACCTATTTTTATCATTATGACCAAAATTTTAACGAAGTCATACATGTAAAATTGATTAAATGCATATAAAAGTTCGTGAAAATGCCTGAAAATGAAGACAAATGTGAAGATAAAGGTAGATGAAAGTAGTTGAAGGTAAATGAAGGTAGATAAAAAATCAACTCATCCAAAAGCTCATCAATGTTATTATCATTCTCACCATATTTGTTATTCGCACAAAATCTCAAATCTAGCCTGATATTGTATCCTTGTTTCATTTTGTCAACGAAATTTGATTTTGGGAGCATTTGGTTTGGTGAAATTGTTTTGAGGGATTTGTATTTTATTTTGTAACACCCTAAAACTTAAAACGTCCAAATAGGGTATTTTTTAAAATGAACAACATAAAATTTTCAATGTTATGAACAACCATAACCCACAAAGGGAAAGTTTGTACAACAAATGTTTCATAAAATAACAAGACATAAAGCTAACAACCTAATTAATCTAGTTAATTAACGACTAGATTAGAGTGGGTGTTACTATGTCTCCAAAATGATCCCTCTTCACAAAAATATCCCAAAAGCCCACGTCGTAGATGCTCCCAATGGCAACGTTCGGCAACTCACAAAGTCCTAGATCAACCGCTAGTGGGATCTGTAGACCATATACACACAACAAGTGTTATGCTAGGAGCCTAGTGAGATCATACACGAAAGTATAAATGTTTGTTAAGTCTGATTTTATAGTAATCATTGTATTTATAGGCTTGGTCTTATACTGTGTTTAGTTTGCGTATTCTGTATTGTATTGACCAGGGTATTTAAGTCCCTTTGGTCTTTGTCTTTGTAAGAATCTCACGCTCATTCAATACAAGTTTACTCTTTGCGCTTCAATCTCTCTCTCTACTTTCTCTCTCTAAGGTTTAGAGATCTTGGATTATCAATTGGTATCAGAGCCAATCTAGATCTTGAGAGATTTGAGAGAATTGTTTTCAAATTCTGAATTTGTAGTTTAATTCGAAAATTTGATTGATTTTCTTGAATTTTTTCAAGAAAATCTCGTTTTTGAATTTTTCATCAAATTCGGTCGTGTTTTTGAACGATTTTCTGTGTAAATTGGTTTGTTGGATTCGATTTTGAATGAAAAACATTTTTAATTCACATCGATTTGCAAGAAAAACAAGTTTGGGTGTTCAACTTTGAAAATTTTCAAGTTTTTGGAAAAACTCGTTTCACGTACTGTTCTTATCTGAATTTCAAAATTTTGTGGTTTTTGATCAATTTGTTTGATTAAAAGTTGTTTTAAATCAGTTTTCGATCTTATCTGTGAAAGAATTCATCTTTTAATTCTAAGCTGTAATCGATTTTGGTGATTTTTTTCTTATTTTTCAGCGGTTTGTGCCAGATTCATCCTTTGCGCGAGTTCTTCAGGGTCTTTGCGCTAGGTCATATCCAGATCGAGAGAAGATACGCAAAGTCTAAGTTTGCGTTTCCTTAATCTAACGCAAATAAATCTTTGCGTCACCAAAGCCTCACGCAAAGCAAGTTTTGCTTCTTCTCTGTGTCACGCAAAGAAAGATCTCATCATCATCGCAGTGCAAGTTCTCGCTAGTCATTGATCGCGCAAATCAAAGTTTGCGCTAATCACGTATCATGAAAGGCTACTTTACGCCACTGCTTATTCACGCAAACCTCTATTTTGCGTCTTACTTGGATCACGCAAATCTAAGTTTGCGTCTCCAACTACTCGCGAGAATCTCAGTTTGCATCACTAGCTTCTCACGCAAACCTCTAGTTTGCGCCAACTCTTTCCAGACTTGGATTTTTCTGAAGATTGTCATCTATGGATTCTGCAAAGTTTGCTTTTCAAGCTAAGTTCTACACGAGTGACCTTATGATGTATTTAGGCACAGAAACTCGTCCTCCGGTTCTTGTCGATGAAAATGAATTCACTCAATGGCAAGATCGGTTCCTGAACTTTATCGAGCGTCAAGCTAATGGAGATAACATGATGAAATCTCTCACTGAAGGACCTTTTATAAAGCCTAATAAAGAGACTCCTCCAACAACTAAAGAGGCTTCGCGAATGAAAGCTGATCAAGAGTTAAAAGCTAACTTGATGCTAGCTTTACCAAACTCTGTCTACAACCGGGTTGATCATTGCAAGGATTATCCAAATCTGTTGTGGGCACAATTGGAAAAGATCATGCTTGGTTCATCGGTCGCAACTCAACTCCCCTATACACGTTATATGAACAATTTTGAGGAGTTTAAAGCCAAAGAAACTGAGTTGCTAAAGAGTGTTTATGACAGATTCTGTGCCGTTATAAATGATCTGAGGAAAATTAAAGTTGAAAAGACTGAGCTTGAAACAAATATGAAATTCCTCAATGCACTTCAACCAGAGTGGAATAAATCTTGCCACAGATTGAGGAATGATGTCAGAATATCTTTAATGCAGATCCAAGAGTTGTTTGAGATCTTAATGACTGATGAGTGCATTGTAACTGAGAAGAAGGCCAAACTGGACAAGAAGAACAAAAAGTCACTGGACCCGGTTGCACTCCTCACGAGCCAACTGATTGAACAAGCGTTGTCTGATAACGCTTACAATGGGACCACTGATGATGATGGCGAGGCACTCGAGAAAGCAATGATCCTTTTCTCTCAGCATTATCAGAAAAAGTTCCATCATCAGTCGGGTTCAAACAATCTTCGCTTCACTTCCGGTTCAAGAGTCAAAGTGCCTGAGGCTAAGAAAGTTGCTGCATGTTTTAACTATGGAAAGTCGGGGCACATTTCAAAGGAGTGTCAAGCAAAGGTGGTTCGAGATTCGGCATACTACAGAAAGAAATTGGAGCTAGCCGAAAAGATAGAGAATGGAACTTCTCTTCTTGCTGAAGAGGAGTACTGGTTGGATCACTCCGACAATGAAGCTCACAAAGTTGAAACTGCTACTGTATGCTTTGTTGGAGATGATCAATCTGATGATGATGACGACTCCTCAACCGATGTTGATGAGGTACCTTCAGATGAATATCTTTATTACTGCCATTCATGATTTACGCTTAAAGTTATTATCTGAAAAGAATTTAAATTCTGAAAAGTCAGGTTTGATTGACAAATTGAAAATTTCTTTGAAAGATGAAAAATCTATTTTGGTTCATACTAAAGAAGTCATTCAAAAGAAATTGGAGGATTTGGAAAATTCAAATAAGACTTATCTTGAGTCTTTGACCGAAATGACCACTTTAAAAGACAATTTTTCGGATAAAATAAATAAGTTAGAAGAAAAGTTATATCGAAGGAACCAATCTGAACAAACAATTTTTATGAATAAACCATGGAGTGATGAAGCTTTAAAAGAAAAATGGGGACTTGGTTTTGAAAATCCTCATTGTTTAAACAATGCGATTGAACAATCCCCTACTTTATACAAATACGATTATCTAACACTTGCTCAATATGCTCCTCAATTTAAAATTGATTGGATTAATGAAAAGCAAGTGTTAGATATCGAAAATGAGAAAAGAATGAAAAACACGCACAAGGAAATACCTTTTGTTTATACTTATGAAAATGCCAAATATTTTCCTGATAAATCAAGGAGAGGCAGAAAAGGTTTTAATGAAATATCTCTCGTCAAATCTTCAGTATCTGATGATTTTGTTGATATTTTTGTCAATAAATCTGATAAGGAAAATATTTCTTCAATCATTTATGATTCTAAGAAATATACTCCTCCTTTAATATTAGAAGGCAAAATCATTGATCTTGAAGATAAGATGGAAGATCAAAATATTTTAAAAGAAATTGAATCTGATATTATTCTTTCTTTCATGACGTCTAGTCTTGAAGAAAAATTATTTTCTCAAAAACAAGATTCTGTTTCTAGCCTTTCTTCTGATTGTGAATTAAACAAAAAGGAAGTTTCTAAATCTGACATCTTTTCTCAAAATTATTCTGAATCCGATGTAAGTTCAGATTTATTGTCTGATCAGATTGGTTGCTTAGGTAAAATTATTTCTTCTAATTTAAATATTAATTCGAAAATTCTTGATGAATCTTTTACGCTAATTGATCAGTATTATAAACCAAAGCGTAAACGAAGAAGGTCAAAGAAGTCAAAGAAACAAGATAAAGTCATTTCTGACAATTCTAATTCTTCTGATTCAAGTTTTTCAGATAGGACTTTGAGCACATCTACCAAGCAGATTTGGAGAGCCAAGCGGATATCAGATGATTCTACGACTGATGAGGATAGATGTGTAGACAAACTTTATAAAAGTGATTCATTTTCTACTTGTAATAAAATTTCAAAATACTCTATAAATCAAATGATTCGAATTTCAAAACATGTCTCATGTTCTTCCTCTGATTCTAGTTCAGATGATTATGCTTTGTATTCATCTGATGACTGTGCTTATTTTCTGATAATCTTTCTCGTGCTTTAACTGTCAAATCTAACAAATATGTCCCCATAAGAACTGCAACTAACTTTCATAGGCCCAAATTCAAGTGGGTACCAAAATCTCAATCTGACTCAAAGTTGCAGGCACCTCATGTCAAGGGGGAGTAAGAGAAAATTTGGCTTCTGAGTATTTCAGCTCAGAACCCGTGCTTCAAAGACTTCGATTTCTAGACATGTCAGTCTAGGACTCGTTCTTCAATGCTTGTTAGCTTCTGACTAATGAGAAACTGTGAGTACATCTACTATATTCCGTTGCATTTATATCTGATAAAGATGTTGTTCCAGTTTTCTCATATTTTTTAAAGAATCTGAGCTATCTTATTCAAACCCTGATTTTGTTCAACCCAAATTTTTCAAATGATTCACAATTTCTTTATACTTTATGTGGAAGATAATATTATTGAATTATATTTTGTTTCAACTGAATATAAATTTGCCGATCAAATGTTTCTATTTTTCAAATCTCAGCATGTTGATTTTAAAAGTTTAAACCTTCCCAAATTTTATTCTATAAAGAAAAAGTTTTACAAATTTTCTCTCTTTTGAATAAAATGTGTGTCTAGGATAAATTTTCAAGTTGCTTTGTTTATATTAAAGTTTTATATGTTCAACTTTCAAGTCTTTTAAAAATCGAAAAGTCAGCAACATGTTTGTAGCTTTTGATATTGCTTTAAAGATGTGTGATTCGGAATATTTACAGTTTACAATGCTTAGAAAACCTAAAAAGTCGAAATTTTGGATCGTAATGAAAATATGGGCTAAGTACTTAGACGTAAAACCTTGTGTTTGAGATGATTATTAAATTCTTATAAATCAGAAATCTCTAAGTTTAAAAGTTTGTACCTGTGACCTTTCTGGTTTGGGAAAGTAAGTTCTGTGGGATGCTTGTCATCTGGTCCCCTAAGGTCAATTGATTTGGGAGTGATTGAACCCAAATCCTGCAATAGAATTAGATCGAAAGTCATGTTCTACTGGTATGAATGGGTTTAGGATGTGTCGATGTAGCCTTTTTGATCTGGGAAAGTAAGTTCCAAGGGGTGCTTGACACCTAGTCCCCTAAGGCCAACTGGTCTGGGAGCGACTGACCCAAATCCTGCAATAGGGTCAGATAGAAAGTTACGTTTACGGCATGTTCTTTACTTAATAAACTTATTGATTAAAAAGATGCCAAAAGTGCACAAGCTTAAAAGATGCCAAAGAGCACACTCAAGTGAAGATGCCATAGTGCACAATGCTAAAAGATGCCAATGAGCACACATCTCATGATACTTGGTGATATGTTTGAGTTGCAATAAACCTGTAAATTTGTGAAAGTCTGAATTCTTGATGGATTAGTGTGATTACATGCAAAGTTCTCTATTATATTTTTAGAATTGCATTTCCTTGAAGCTAATCGGAGTTCACATGCGAGCACACTGAATAGATTGATGAAAGTTTTTGAAACTGAACATGTCTTAACTGGATATGCAATAAAACTTGTTTCTGTATCCAAATATATACATTTTATTTCATCTGATGGATTTTATTGTGATATTTTACTAAGTAGAATTTTATTTGTTTATGTTTAAATTTTTATATATTTAGTCGTTTCAAAATATATATTCAGTATATTTTTCTTTCTACATTGATGTTTCAATTCTTGTGTTCTCATATCTTTTTAAATGGGTTTGTGCAATATTCAAGGGAGAGTGAATAAGGAGGATTTTATGAAAGATTTTATCTGTTTTTGAGGGGGAGTATCTGATTCTCTATATGAATGCTAACTTGAATTGTTATATTTAGTGCATTTGTGTAGGGGGAGTCAAAGAGGTTATCAGGTGCTATTTTTCAGATTCCAAGTCATGTTTGCGCCACAAGTTGGTAGAGCAAAGCTTAGTTTGCGCCAACAGTTTCTAGCGCAAAACTAGCTTTGCGCCTCCTTCGGCTAGCGCAAAACAAGCTTTGCGCTTCCTTCTGTTAGCGCAAATCAAACTTTGCGCCACCAATGTGTAGAGCAAATCTTCCCTCTTTCTCCTTTACTCTGATTTTGCAGATCTTGAGCTGTCTCGTCTCGAACATTTGCATGACCAAGTTGATCCAGATCATCAAGGTCATGAGGGGGAGAAGTTAAGGAGAAGTTAAAGAGACAAAGAGCTCAAAAGTTTATCTGTTGATCAAGATTTACTCAAGATTCTATTCTCTCAGCTTACTAGTTCTTTTGCTGTTCCTGCTCCGACCACCACTGTTCATTCAAGGTCATTTAAAGGAGGTGTGTCGTCTAGAGCACAAGCTGATGAATCAACTGTTCTTTCAAGTTTATTCCAAACTGGTCCAGTCTTGTCAAGGCAGCAAAGATAACTCAAACTGAAAGATGTTGAGAAGAAGTTTTTTTAAAAGTCAGAAAGATTTGCAAAGTCGCTTAGATGGTCCGTGCAGATTTAGAAGATGGATATTGAAGACCACAGCGCCAATGTTTACTAAGGGGGAGATTGTTAAGTCTGATTTTATAGTAATCATTGTATTTATAGGTTTGGTCTTATACTGTGTTTAGTTTGCGTATTCTGTGTTGTATTGACCAGGGTATTTAAGTCCCTTTGGTCTTTGTCTTTGTAAGAATCTCACGCTCATTCAATACAAGTTTACTCTTTGCGCTTCAATCTCTCTCTCTACTTTCTCTCTCTAAGGTTTAGAGATCTTGGATTATCAATGTTTGTGAAGGAAAGACATTAAATTCACAATATAAAATTACCCGTTCCGCAATAAAAGTACATTACCACAAATCTTATTACCACATGATGTTCCACACCTGAACATATACATAAGATACAACTCTCGATTCATGGGGGAGACCCGTTTCCATCATGGTGACAGGAACACGTGAA
The DNA here is from genome assembly GCA_954870635.1 of Arctium minus. Classification (NCBI taxonomy): domain Eukaryota; kingdom Viridiplantae; phylum Streptophyta; class Magnoliopsida; order Asterales; family Asteraceae; genus Arctium; species Arctium minus. The sequence goes on along the minus strand of OX941094.1, from coordinate 45,778,154 downwards.
TGGTGTCACCTAATGATGTTATTGGGACTACACCTCATGTTCCTGGTTTTAGTGCACATACCGACTCGACATCACCTCAAACCTTCACATATACATTTAGTGTATACTCTAAGGAATTACACCTTAGGACTCACTAAACCTTAGTGCCTATCCAAGCTAGACGAGTTCCACCTCAAGGATCCATGGTCCTTTAGTGTCTACTCTCTAGAGTCCAAAGGTGGAAATACTCATAACCAAAATGGATCTCTTCCAACTCCTCATGCATAAGAAGTTTGGGCTCAATAACTCATAAGATGATACTCATATAGTTAAATCAAGTCACAATATCTTAATATACAAATATTCCATACCCACATAATTGGAACTCATCACAACATTATCACATGGGATGCTCTACGTGCACATAAACCCACTAGATACTGATAGGATCTCAAAGTAGCTAACATGGTAATCTAATACATCCAATTTATAACCCTATGAATTTATCACATATACCAACACATAGGTGAACCAAATACTTCATATACACAAGTCTAGAATCATTTCAATTTATATCGTCATCAAAATCCATAATATTTCTTTTAGGTTAAATCTTCATTAAAAACCCTAAATCATCATTTTTGGTCAAAACTTCAAACTACCATCACATATAACTCACATGATGATTATTATTACTATTACACAATTATGATGAAAGAAGAGCATAAAAGATGAACTCACCAAGTAGGTTTGTAAGAGAAAACCTTAAAATAGAGAAAACCCTAGTGAAGAGTAGATGGAGATTTGAGCGAAGAGAACACCTAGATCTTGCAATAAATGGTGATAGAACCCTAGAAATACAATAACTTTTCTTTGGCCCCTTGGATTCGCATTCAATGAAGAGAGATGAAGCAAAAAGGTTGAAAATCGCCTTAGAGAGGGAGAGGAATCGTATATAAGAAATCAGTAAATGATCCAATGTCTCCCCAATAAACCAAATTTGAGTATTTAAGTGGCAACACCCGAAGGCAATTATAACACGCAAGAGTGTGCTTGAAATTCTCGCCGGACACTCTCGCCAAGAGTGTACCGCGGCCATGGCTCCTCACGCGATTGTGACCAACGAGTATGCCTTTGGCACACTCGTTGGGCATACTTGTGCAACTCGTGCCGATAACTAGTTGACCACCATGATTGTGACACCGTGAGAATGCCTCTGGTACTCTCGCCAGGCATTCTCGCCCAACGTGTCCAGAACCTCCATTTTTGCTAATTCGACCCGAAACAACTCTAATTATTGTTGTCCAACAATGAGACTCGTAACCTTGCACTCCTACATGCATATAAATATACATGCATATCAAACTAAAGGTCACCTAATAAATGACGGTTCTTGAGTTAATAAATAGGATGAAGGAATTACTTGCCTAAAATTCTGGGTGTTACAATTTTGGAATCAGAGGGCTTTGGATTTGGAATCTTTGGTGTGTTTGGTTTGTAGAATTTGAAATGCAATTAAATCCATTCTTTATAAATAACTTATAAAACAAATTATAAATAATTATAAAAATAATTAAATTACCTTTTTTTAATTGATTATTACAAAACAAATGTTTTTAACATATTTTAAAACATTCTTACGTACAAATCCTACAAAATTTCAATAAAATATGATAGTTCCAATTCAAGTGAATTAGTCAATCACAATCTAGAATGGAAGAATCTCACTAGTTATATGTATTGATAGAAAGAGAAAAGGTTACAGTGCAAAGCTTGAAAGTACAAAGTGATTGAAGGACTACTAATCTATCAAAGGACAAAAGCTTATATATCCCATGTGTATTTACAAGTAAGCCCCCTACTTTAATAGAATACAAAATAGACCCTTACAATCTATCCCTTTGTATTAAAGTTGCAAAACATTAAACATGCCTAATATATCTCTTTCTAAGACCAAACGATACTTCAAACCTTCTTATAGTATTTCTGAAGTTGAACCTGTCTTCTGTGATCTCCAAGGCTCTTTCAATCAACTACCTGCCTTTGGAATACATCTTCTTCAAATCTTTATCATCCAAAGCAATCTTGTTGTTCAATTGTGACTTTATCAGCTTCAAAGATCCATCAGAGTAACAAGCTATTTCACTGAATCTTAGAAAGCATTTATCTCCAACACTATTCTTGTAAATCAAACCATGTTCTGGTTGCTCCAAAATCATATACATTGGGAAGTTTTCTATATGGCAATCTCTGATCTGGCTTCAACAAGTTCACCTTAGGCTGATTGCTCTCCAAAACCATTTGTAGATCTGATATGTAAGAAAACTTCACCAAGTTTTTCATGGACCTATTTACCACAAACAAGGCACTTGTTACATTAAATGGTCTGATTGTTCTTCTTTTGAGCTTAGCTAAGATGTCATCAAAATATTCTAACTCCAGATTTTTGAAATCAACTTTCGAGAATACCCATTCCTTTGCATCTTGTCTTATCACGGTGAATCCTAGGAACCACACATTTACAAGCTTCTTAGACACAATATTTTTAATGGACACAATTGTTTTCCTTGTCTTTACCAACCTAACCGCCTGATCCTTTGACATCATATATAAATATACTTAATTGGATCTATTACACTGAGCTTTGTCATATCATATAACTTGGATACATCTAATTGTATGATTGTGTGTACAAATATCTTCTTTTCTAAGTTCTCTAGGAAAGGAACCCTGATCCTTGTTCTTTCCGATCTTGCAGAAGTTTCTGTCCATGCCGGTGCACTTTTAGATCTGTTTGAGCTCTCAACTTGTTGCACCACAGGTTCAAACAATGGTTCTCTTTCTGGTGATACTGGTACTGCTTCATTCATTTGGTGTATCATGTCAAAGTCTCCTTCTTCCTCCATTTCCATATCATAAAACTCAAATAACTCATCAACTTCCTCTTTAATACTTTTCTTTGCAAAGTCAGATCTCTCTTCATTCTCACTGTCTGAATCAATATCTATTATCTCAGCAAATAAACTGTCAACCATCATCTATTGCTCAGTTCTTTTGTTAGCAACCTCAGGATTTTCAACACTTGGTTCCACATGAGCAAGAACTGGGATCTCATCCTCTCTCACTCTTTCATCTTGTCTATCATTAACTCCTTGAGCATCACCAACAACATTTGCAGCCGATTCATCTCTAGTACTCATAGCCTCAGATACTCTTTGCCTCTTGGTCTCCCCCTCATGGTGATCAGGATCAACTCGATCATCATGATTTCGTTTAGATGTCCCGTCTTGAGCTTTACAAGTATCCTCCAGGGTGGAAACATCTTTAGATAATGCATTCAATGATTTGGTGATAGAATATGTTGTGGTTTGCATGAAGTCTTTCAGCTCTAACTAATCAGATTTGGTGACCATTTGACTCTGACTCTCTGACTGCCTCCTTAACAACCTAACCAAATCAGTATCTTTTTTATTATCCTCTTTATGGTTTTCTGATAACATCTTGGCATAAAGTAGAGATTTTAGCTCATCTGCTGATAGATCTTGCTGGCTTGGTGGTGGTGAAAGTGGAGTAGGTTCCAAAATCCCCTCAACAACTTGTTTCCCTTTGATCAACTTTTGAACCTCACATATTAACTTCTTAATAGTGGCATCTCTCTCCATGAAATGATTCTTGACGGAAGTGTTGACAGCCTCCAACCCCTTCTTGAACAAATCCCTGTGATAAAGTATGGGTAAGGAAGCGGTAACTGACCTGGTCCATATAGGATACCAGTTGTAACAACGGTTGAATCAACCGTTGCACCTTTGTTCAATGCTGGCATAGTGCTAACATTGACATGATTTCCATCTGATCCTTGTGAATTACTAGTGTTGGGAACTGAAGAATTCATCAAGTATGGTTAATGCTGCTGGTTCAAAGTTACTACTGATAGAAGATTTAAAAGTTAATACTGCTGAGTGTTACTACTGCTAGTACTATTAATACTGCTAGTCAAAGTTAGTGCTGCTTGAATAAAGTTAGTACTGCTTAGCTAGTTAGTACTGCTAGTGGTTAGTGCTGCTTAGTAGTTAATGCTGCTAGAAGAAGTTAATGCTGCTAATCATGGTTAGTGCTGCTTAAGAGATTCGGATGGAAAGAATGACAGCTGGATAATCTGAAGATTATGGAAGCTTTGAGATATACATGGAAGATATACTGAAGATTTGTTTAATTATTGTAATTATCTTTTGACTAGTATATGTATAGAATAGATAGAAAAGAACTTAAGGGAATTCATTCTTTTAGAGAGAAAAAAATCAACCTCAAGACATAGATCCTAATTCTAGAGAAGTAGAATTCGTATTGGTGAGCCTGTTCATCAATATTGAGGTTGAGTGTGTAATCTTGTAAATTCAAAGCATTCAATATAAGTTTACAGTTTGTTCTTCATATCTACTGTGTTGATTTTCTATTTTGATTAAATATCAAAGTGTTATTCCGCAAACTTCTTTGATATTGTTTCTGAGAATTAATTCTTGTTGAGAATTCGATCCTGACAAGTGGTATCAGAGCATAACTCTCTCAGAAACAGTTATTCATCATGGAAAATCTTACAGAATCAAGCAGTACTTTGGTTTCTAAGGTTCCAATGCTCAAACCAAGTGAGTTTGACATGTGGAAGATCAGAATCAGACAATATATTCTTCTCACTGACTACTCAATGTGGGATATCATTGAGAATGGTCCTTCTGAAGCTGGAAGGATAGGACCAGATGGGAAAAGACCTCCACCAAAGACAGATGGTGAGAGGAAGATCAGACAAACAGAGATGAAGGCCTTGAGCACTCTGCTCTTGGCCATTCCCAATGAATATCAGCATCAATTTTGCAACTGCACTGATGCTCAGATTCTCTGGAATGCTCTAGAGAAAAGATTTGCTGGAACTAAGAGCATCAAAAGAAATCAAAGAGATGTTCTAAAGCAGCAGTATGAGAACTTCACTTCCACAAAGAATGAGTCTATGACTCAAACTTTTGATAGGTTCAATAAACTCATTGGTGAACTGGCTACTGTAGGGGTGAAGATGGAACAAGATGATATCAACAGAAAGTTCCTCAGATTTCTTGGGGATGAATGGACTATGTACACTGTCTCATATAGACAGAGTGACAATCTGGAAGAGAAAGAACTTGATGATTTATACAATGATCTAAGAGTTTTTGAAACTGAGGTAGAAACCAAGAAGAAGCCCTCTGGTTATATTCACAATGCTGCTCTTCTTTCAGCATCCACTGATACTACTGCCAACCCTGAAGCAGTTAGTACTGCCAGTGGAGTAAGTTCAGAAAAAGGCACTGAAACTATCTTTGAAGCCTTTTTGTCCAGTCATAGCAGCAATTCTCTGATTAATGATGATCTTGATCAAATTCACCCTGATGATCTGGAGGAGATGGATATTAAATGGCAGATGGCCATGTTATCCATGAGGGTGAAAAAGTTCATTAAAAGAACTGGAAGAAATAACTTCTCTCAAAGAAGAGAAGATGGAGCTGGTTTTGACAAAACCAAGGTGGAATGTTTTAAGTGTCACAAGAAAGGACACTTTGCTAGAGAATGCAGGAGTGCTGTTCCAAACAACAACCATCAACAAGCTCAGAATGGAGGATACAATCTGAACAAGAATCCTGCTCAAGCCCTTGTTTCTCAACAAGGAATGGGATTTGACTGGAGTGATCAAGCAGAGGAAGCCATTCAGAACCAAGCTCTTATGGCAGAAGTGTCTGATCTCCCCACTGAGGTAAGTTCTAATCTTTGCACTAAATCTTGCATTGACACTGTTACAAGATACAGGGATCACAATCAAAGTATGTGTGATGACCTCAAAAGATTACAAAAGGACAGAAGAGATTATGTGTTGATAGTAGAGAGATTTGAAGAGCAAATCAAAGGCTTTCAAGCTAATGAACTTCAACACTCTTATGACACAAACTATTGGAAGTGGGAAAAGAATGAGTTAGAAACCAAACTGTCTAAGTCCTTAGAAGAGAATGATAGACTGAAAGAGGAACTGTCAAAAGTTAAGCTTGACATAGACAAGTTTTCTTATGCTTCAAAAGCAATGGACTCTCTTCTAAAGGCTCAGATACATGATAAGATGAAGCCTGGTATTGGATACAACAATACACCCCCTCCTTACAATAACAACTATATTTCTCCTACATCAGACTTGTTAGAAACTAAGGAGAAAAAGGACTTGTCTGAAGAAGCTTTTAAGATAGATCCTTTGGATGAGGTAGTAGTTAAGGATTTGACTGAGAAAGGAGCCAGTGAGAACAGGGATAATAATGTGAGTGAAAAGATACCATTAGAAAACAATATTATCACCAATGAGGGATGTGGGAAAATCTGGGTCAAGTCCAAGGAGATAGAGAAGATTAAAGGAAATGATAACAAGGTCCATTACAAACAAACCACAGTTGTGAATCCTGGATCTTGTAAACAGTGTGATTGCAATAAAGCAAAGAGCCTAAACTCTGGTTTAAAAAGAGGAAATCAAAGAAACTGGAATAATCAATGGGCTCAGAAACAAGGAGTTGATCTGAATAAAATCAATAGATCAAAACCTTGTTTTATATGTGGCAAGTTGAATCAGTTGGCTAAGTATTGTTACTTTAACCCTATTAACCAACAGATGAACTTTCAAAGATTTGTGCAAAAATCTGTGGGTTATAGGAAGGCTGGAAAGATACATGTGATAAAGAAATCTATTGAAAGTAAAGGCACTTTAAAGAAAAAGATTTTAAAAGAAAGTGTCAAAATGTGGGTACCTAGAAGTACTAACAGTGTTAGTACTGCTAACAATATTAGTACTGCTAACACAGTTACTACTGCTAACAGTGTTAGTACTGCTGAAAATATTAATGCTGCTAATACTGTTAATACCTCTTCAAAGGTTAATACTGCCAACACAGTTACTGCTGCTAACACAGTTACTACTGCTAACAAGGTTAGTACTGCTAAGCATGCAAGTGCTGCCAAGGCAGTTAGTACTTCTAAAACCAGTACTGATTCTAGCAAAAACATTTCCAAGCCTATTATTGTAACAAAGTACTCCAAGAATGAGGAATTAAAGTTCAAAAATCTTGTCAAGAAAGAATGCAAGTATTTTGATGAGAAAGGGGTACCCAAGACCACTTTGGCTTGGGTTCCTAATTCATACTAATTGATTTATTTAATGTGCAGGGCAACCAACAGCTCAAGGGAAAAGGCATTTGGCATGTTGATAGTGGTTGCTCTAGGCACATGACAGGCAACATGTTATGCCTTCAGGACTTTAAGCATATCAATGGAGGACATGTTGCATTTGGAGATAATCTTACTGGTGGTAAGATAAGTGGAAAAGGTAATGTCACCAAAGGTAAGATGACATTTGAGGATGTCTACTATGTTGATCAATTAAAATACAACCTGTTAAGTGTATCACAGGTTTGTGACAAACAACATAGTATATTATTTACTAATACTGAGTGTATGATCCTTGCTCCAGGGTTCAAGGTAGTTGATGAAAGCATGATACTACTTAGAACTCCAAGAAAGGACAATGTTTACTGTCTGGATATGGACAATGTTGATAGTGATTCATCTCTAAATTGTCTTGTTTCAAAAGCTTCTGTAGATGAATCCTCTCTATGGCACAGAAGGATGTGTCACATGAATTTCAAGACTATGAACAATCTTGTTAAAAACAACCTTGTAAGAGGTTTACCTTCAAAAGTCTTTTCATGTGATGATCATTGTGTTGCTTGTCTTAAAGGCAAACAACACAAAACTTCTCATAAGACCAAAGAGTTAAATTCTGTTTCTTCTTGTCTCCAGTTACTGCATATGGATCTGTTTGGTCCTACAAATGTTATGAGTATAGGCAAGAAATCATACTGCTTGGTTATTGTTGATGATTACTCCAGATTTACTTGGGTATATTTTCTAAGGACTAAGGATGAAACAAGTGGTCTTATCAAATCCTTTATTCTAAGAATTGAAAACCAAACTAATCAAAGAGTAAAAGTCATTAGATCAGATAATGGAACTGAGTTTAAAAATCATGATCTAAACACCTTTTGTGAAGAAAAAGGTATTGAGAAGCAATATAGTGCTCCTAGGACTCCTCAACAGAATGGTGTTGCTGAAAGGAGAAATTGAACACTAATAGAGGCTGCTAGATCTCTGTTGGCTGATTCAAAATTGCCAATTACCTTCTGGGCTGAAGCAGTTAATACTGCTTGTTATGTCCAAAACAGAGTTCTAGTGGTCAAGCAAAAGAACAAGACCCCTTATGAGCTTTTAAATCAAAGAAAACCCTTCATTGGTTTCTTCAAACCTTTTGGGTGTCCTTGTACAATTCTCAATACCAAATCTCACTTAGGTAAATTTGATAGCAAAGCAGATGATGGATTTCTTGTTGGATATTCATCTCAGAGTAAGGCATACAGAGTATTTAACTCTTCTTCTAGAATAATTGAAGAAAGTGACAATGTCAAATGCAATGAGAACACACCAAATCCTGTTGGGTCTGGACCTCAGTGGCTATTTGACATTGATTCACTAACTAACTCTTTTGGTTTCAGTAATGAGTATACAGGAACAGGAAGTGGAGGATCAGGAATCACACAAGTTCAAGAAAGTATATCTAAATCTGTGATTTTTTCCATACCCACAGTAAATTCTGTTGAAGACTGTGAAAAGGAATCATTTTCTGGACCAAGTCAGAGTGAAGAAGAAACTAGAGATGAGGAGACTCAAGAAAATAATGAAGTGGCATCTGAAAACACTTCAGTTGAGTTGCATGAATCCAATCTTGAGGCTGGACTAAATGGAGAACCTAGTCATAACACCAGAGTTCAAAAGAATCATCCTCCACAGCTGGTAATAGGAGATATCTCTTCTCCTATGATGACTAGACATCAAAGCAGGCTTCAGGAAATGCAAGATCAACAACAAACAGTGCTTTCTTGTTTTCTATCACAGCTTGAGCCTAAAAAGGCACATGATGCTATGAAAGAATCTAGCTGGATAGAAGCAATGCAAGAGGAACTGTTACAGTTCAAGCTACAAGATGTATGGGATCTAGTAGACCTTCCTAAAGGTCACAGAGCAATTGGCACAAAGTGGATTTTCAGAAACAAGAGAGATGAAAGAGGTATTGTCATAAGGAACAAAGCAAGGCTGGTGGCTCAAGGATATACTCAAGAAGAGGGTATAGATTATGAAGAAGTTTTTGCACCTGTGGCTAGAATAGAAGCAATCAGACTATTTCTAGCCTATGCTTCTTACATGAATTTCAAAGTCTATCAAATGGATGTAAAAAGTGCTTTTCTCTATGGGTCAATTGAAGAAGAAGTATATGTCTGTCAACCACCAGGGTTTGAAAACCCAAGCTATCCAGACAGGGTATACAAATTAAAGAAAGCTCTTTATGGACTACATCAAGCTCCAAGAGCATGGTATGACACTCTGTCATCCTATCTCTTGGAAAATGACTTTGAAAGAGGAGTCATTGATAAGACTCTATTTATCAAGAGAAAGAAAAAGGATATCTTGCTGGTCCAAATCTATGTTGATGACATTATCTTTGGATCTACAAGAAACAACATGTGCAAGGAGTTTGAAGATTTAATGCATCAAAGGTTCAAAATGAGTTCCATGGGGGAACTTACTTTCTTCCTTGGACTCCAAGTTCAACAGAAGTCAGATGGCATTTTCATCTGTCAATCCAAGTATGTGCAGGATATTCTAACCAAGTTTGGTTTCTCAGAATCAAAACCTGCCAGCACACCTATGGAAACACACAAGCAGATCACAACAGATCTTGAGGGGGAGGATATGGATGTGCATCATTATAGATCCATGATTGGCTCTCTCATGTATCTCACAGCATCAAGGCCAGATATAATGTTTCCAGTCTGTGTATGTGCAAGATTCCAAGTTAGGCCAAAGCAATCTCACTTTCAAACTGTTAAGAGGATATTCAGATATCTCAAAGGGCAACCCAGATTGGGACTTTGGTATCCTCATGACTCACCCTTTGACCTAATAGCATACTCAGACAGTGATCTAGGTGGGGCAAACTTGGACAGAAAATCTACTTCTGGAGGATATCAGTTTTTGGGTGCTAGACTAGTCTCATGGCAGTGCAAGAAACAAACCACAGTATCCACATCTACAACAGAGGCAGAGTACATAGCAGCTGCAAGTTGCTGTTCTCAAGTCTTATGGATTCAGAATCAAATGTTGGATTATGGGGTAACCTTTCTACACACTCCAATCTTTATTGACAACAGCAGTGCTATTAGCATTGTGAATAATCCTGTCAAGCACCCAAAAACAAAGCACATTGAGATCAGGTATCACTTTATAAGAGATTGTAATGAAAAGAAACTTATTCAAGTTGTCAAAGTTCACACTGATAATCAGTTTGCTGATCTATTCACTAAAGCTTTTGATGTGGGTAGATTCACTTTCTTGGTAACAAGTGTGGGAATGATCAACTCTGAATAATCCCCTTCTCAAAAACTGGCTTTATACCTGTATATTATTCTTGGAGTTACTAATCTTCTTTTTCAGGATATGCATAGCAGTACTCAGTGTTTAGTAAGTTTAAAAGGAGTATTTCAGTTAATACTGCTAGCTAGTTAATACTGCTAGTGGTTAATACTGCTAGTGGTTAATACTGCTTTCAGTTAATACTGCTAGCTAGTTAATACTGCTTTCAGTGGTTAATACTGCTAGTGGTTAATACTGCTTTCAGTTAATACTGCTAGTAGTTAATACTGCTTTCAGTTAATACTGCTAGTTAGTTAATACTGCTCGTAGTTAATACTGCTAGTTAGTTAATACTGCTAGTAGTTAATACTGCTTTCAGTTAATACTGCTAGTTAGTTAATACTGCTAGTAGTTAATACTGCTCTAGGTTAATACTGCTTATGTTCCGAATACTATAAATACTCTTTGCCCGCCTAAAAGTTCATAACGACTCTTTGCATACTGTTCTCTTGTGCTCTAAACCTTTTCTCTCTCAAGTTCGAAGTCTTCAGGCAAGCTTTTCACTAAGATCAATGGCATCAATGACTTTCATTGACGAGCACAATGAGATTGCGATGCTACAAAAACCAAAGCAAGCTGCAGGATTTCATCAGATTGTGGATTTCCTCAAGTCAAGCCACATTGCTCATGCTCTTATTGTATCCCCTACAATCTATATCGAGCATCAAAGGCAGTTCTGGGCTAATGCAACCATTGTTGTTGAGAATGGTGTGCAGATGATCAAGACAAGAATCTGTGATCAATCACTCACGGTTACTGAAGAGGTTATTCGCATCAGTCTACGTCTAGACGATGTCTCTGGTATAACCTCTATCCCAAATGATGAACTGTTTTCAAATCTTACAAGAATGGGGTATGGAGGCCCATTGGGAGTTTTCAAATTCTCTAAAGCAAAATTTTCACCCCAATGGCGTTTCTTTGTCCATACTCTTATGCATTGTATCTCCAAAAAGACTACTGGATGGAGTGAGTTCAGCAGCACTATTGCTTATGCTTTGGTGTGCTTGGCCACTGCCAGAAAGTATAATTTTTCTAAAATGATTTTCAGTGATCTTGTCTCAAACATGGGCAACAAAAAGAGCTTCTTTATGTATCCCAGGTTTGTTCAAGAAGTCATTACTCATGAATTGACGGATATACCTCAACCTGTTGGGGTATATGTACCTAAACCCCCCAAAGGCAAGGTTTTCTCAAATATGAGAAGATCTGCTGGGGACTCTGAAGGAGTTGACACCCCATTGTTCTCTACAATGATGGTGGTGTCCCAAACCAATGAAGGTATGGCAGCAGGGTCAAGGCCCCCATTAGACCAACCCACTGCTAGCCAAGCCCAACCTTCCCTCTCAAAATCAATTCCCCAGTCCCTTCTTGAAAAACCAACCTCTCCTATCACCCAAACTTACAAGAGAAAACAGGTAAAGAAGGCTCCTTCCCTTCTTGTACCATTACCCTCTCAGCCTTTAAGCCCTCTAAGGGAGAATTCTCCCCTAGAGAATATACAAAGGGAAACCACAAGGGTGTCTCCCAACCCAAAGGAGGTGCTCTCTGAGGAGGAGGTAGAGCATATGGGTGATGAGGCTGCCACTACTCCTGCTAGCACAGAGGAGGAAAGTGGTAACATCAATAAGACGTCCCCCATGGCAACTTTGAATGAGCAATCATTTGAAGGTCCCTGGTGCCAAGAAACCACAGGGGTGGACAGGGCTTCTGCTAGGCAGAAGACTTCCACTAATAAAAGATCCCATGATCCTTCAATAGGGGGTAACACTCCTGGAGAAGGTGAGGACAGATATAACTATGATGAATTGATGGAGGCAATGGGTAACATCAACCTAGATGTTCTGAAACAAGGAAAAGAAATAGAGGAGATGAAGCTGGTGATCATGTCACAACAAGTCCAGATTGAAAAATTGAAGAAGATGGTGACCAGGCTAGTTCAAAAGAAAAGAAGGAAACAGTTTGTACTCAAAAAGAGGGACAAAGTTCAAGATTCTTTCAACAAGGGGGAGAAGCATGAAGGGGAAACTGTTGAAAAGAAAGCTGAAGTTGAGGGGGAGACAGAGGAAGAGATGGAAACAGAAACAGTTAATGCTGCTGAAGTAAAAGTAGCAGTAGAAACTGAAGCAGCAAAAATAGGGCTATCTGTGGAAGAAATGGAGATAGCAGAGACTTTAGTAAAAGCAAAGAATGACACTCCTAAGGCTACTCAAAAGGCCAAAGGAGTGGTCATCAATGAAGGAGAATCTCAAAAGAAGAAAATGAAGGAGGATATAAAAGGAAAAGGAAAGATGATTGAACCTGAACAACCTTCAAAGAAGAGGAGTCAGATTGAAATGGATGAGGAGATGGCAAAGCAGCTTCAAGAGCAAATGGAAAAAGAGGAGCAATTTCAAACAGAAACTGATAGAGAGCTTGCAAGGATAATGGCCAAGAAGTTAAATGCAGAATACCAAAAGAGTTTGAAAGAAGCAGCTCAGACAGCAACTCAGGCCAAGAAACTCCAAGTAAAGAAGATGCCAATTCAGAAACAAAAGCAGAAAAGACAACCCTCCAAGACATTTTTGGCCAATCAGGAAAGAAGAAAAATGATAAACTTTCTGAAAGGTGCAATTGGTGTTAAGGGGGAGATGTTTACCCACATGGCATTCTCTCAGATTGAAGAGTTGTATAACAAGGAAATGGCCAAGCTTCAAGGGGATTCAGCACAAGGGGAGGAGGCTGAGAGAAGGATGAAAGAGAGACATGATCTCAACATCCAACAACCATTCCCTGAGGAAACCACACCTTCCAAAGAAGAAGCAGAAGAGAAGAAGGAAGAACCTGGAAATGTTGGTATAGAAGCCAAGTCTGGAAAAAGAGTGAAATCAATTGCTCCAAAAAGGCAGTTGAAAAGGCCTAGGGTGGAAGAAACTGAAAAGGAATCAAAACCTTCAGTTACATCCCCAACAGAGCCAGTACAGAGTCCAGAGCAGGTCACTAAGCAAACAGATGAAAGTATGGATCCGTACATGACAATAGTGGAACCTTTGAAAGCTGTTCCAATCTCTATGCAAGCTCCAGAGATTATCTTCTGGGATATTTTGAGAGACAATGGAAAGAATTTCTTCAGAATCAAGAGAGCTGATGGTTCATTTGAAGCTTATTCAACATGGGGGAAAGTCATCAGAAGTTGTTCAAGAGCTGATATGGAAGAACTATATAAAGTTGGGATGAAACTTTATGAACCTGTGTTGAAAGGTACTGAAGAGAATCTTCTCAAAGTGACATTGGAATACTTGTGCATGATGTTTGAGCCTGAAAAAGTGCACCATAGGATTAAAGATCATATGCATGAGTTCATATTCAAGAAGATTGACAAATGGATACTGTTTGAAAACTGTGGAGTATACATGATTACTATTGACAATTGTTATCATGAATACTACCTGGTGGACAAAATCTATGAGCATAGCAAGGAGAAGTTAGAAGGGATGCTTAAAGCTACACTGGTTTGTACAAAGGATTCAGAGATGGCCAAGATTGTGGTGAGAAGAACTGTAAATCAAAGTTTGGGCCTAGATCCAAATTTGGGAAATTGAATCAGAGGTGTTGAAAGCATCTTGAAGAAAATTTGAAGAACTTGACTTCTCTTCCTAAAAGTCAAGTTAGGGGGAGATTGTTGGGAACTGAAGAATTCATCAAGTATGGTTAATGCTGCTGGTTCAAAGTTACTACTGATAGAAGATTTAAAAGTTAATACTGCTGAGTGTTACTACTGCTAGTACTATTAATACTGCTAGTCAAAGTTAGTGCTGCTTGAATAAAGTTAGTACTGCTTAGCTAGTTAGTACTGCTAGTGGTTAGTGCTGCTTAGTAGTTAATGCTGCTAGAAGAAGTTAATGCTGCTAATCATGGTTAGTGCTGCTTAAGAGATTCGGATGGAAAGAATGACAGCTGGATAATCTGAAGATTATGGAAGCTTTGAGATATACATGGAAGATATACTGAAGATTTGTTTAATTATTGTAATTATCTTTTGACTAGTATATGTATAGAATAGATAGAAAAGAACTTAAGGGAATTCATTCTTTTAGAGAGAAAAAAATCAACCTCAAGACATAGATCCTAATTCTAGAGAAGTAGAATTCGTATTGGTGAGCCTGTTCATCAATATTGAGGTTGAGTGTGTAATCTTGTAAATTCAAAGCATTCAATATAAGTTTACAGTTTGTTCTTCATATCTACTGTGTTGATTTTCTATTTTGATTAAATATCAAAGTGTTATTCCGCAAACTTCTTTGATATTGTTTCTGAGAATTAATTCTTGTTGAGAATTCGATCCTGACAACTAGTATAAGGTATCACTACATATGTTTCGATTGGGCCATACAGGTTCTTAGTTTGTTTCCTAGACTGTTGCAGCTCTAGACTCAATGTGCTGCAGTGAATTGAAGTCGATGGCGGGAGTTGCTGCCTATCTTTTTCAATATCATCATTCTCCAAGTGAGAAGCCGATAGATATGAGTTAATTCTCCGTGAGTTTGTGAAAACACAGTCTGTTGGGAGACTGTTGAGTGGATGAGGGGGGTGTGCATTTGCGTTGTTGGGTCCACAACGGTTTCTTCAATACCATATTGCAACACATACAATCCGGTAGTAGATGTGGCTACCCTGCTAGAAGAGGTGTGGGGAAGGCTTTCATTTTCTTTTAGCATTGTCTCACTCTCACCATTTTCTTTTTCTCCACTCTCACTCAAACTCTCAGCATTTTGTACTTGTACTCCCTCATCCATCCTTATCTCTCCACCTGTGTTAGTGACCATAGTGTTAATATCCATAACATCATAATCATGGATTGGAATATCTTCATTGTTGAAAATGTCATCATCAAACACTTGGTCTGGGACCAACATGTTGTAGATTTGTGAATCTCAACGTCATGTGAATAATCAAAGTCATCATCACCATCATCAATATAACTATCTGAAGAGTCTTCAAGATTGACTTCTTTACCATCGTCATCTAAATATGCAGAAAAGATATTGTTGGATCCCATATTCTTTCTTAATGACTTAAACAAACAAACATATGAAATTATAACGGAAGCAAAGATTGTTTAAACCATATTGTTGATCCGTACTCAAAGTAAAGAAGATATCCAATGTGTAAAATAAAGAACAAGTCAAGTATTTACTGGATAATAATGTAGATTATCAAGAACACCATAAAGGTGGTTTAAATCTTACAAAATATTCTTGTACAATTCACCATACAAAAGAGTATTTCTTTATACAAGCAGGTAAGGGAAAGCATACTTTAGAACAATAGGCTGCACATCCTATTTATAGGACTAAAAGGTGAACAGTGTACTTTCCTGACACAAAAGACATGTGTGAACAGTAATCTACCAAAAAGGTATATCTTATTATTTGATGACGTGTCTTCTGAGCTTGCACCTATACTTGTAGAATTCTTCAACTGGAACTTCAGAGAGAATATCTTGAGAGCTCTTATGTAGTGCCTCTGATGAAGCTATCTCTGATGTCTTCTTTACTAAAGTGTCTACCTCTCAAGTGTCTTTAGAGGTAGGCTTATTGTCTCTGGTAGCTATCTCTGGAAGTCCTCTGGAAAGGACTTAGAATATTTTCAATATTTTTACATTCTGAAGTGGGGCTAAAAGATATCTTTAGATGCAGAATCATCTTCATCATCATATATCTCAAAAAAAGTTTCCATGTCACCAATAGCAGTAGTATCAAGATCAGTAAAGGCAACCCATCTCCAAATCCACTCTCATTCACATTTTCCCACTGCTCTCCCCGATCATGAACTCTTGTTCCTAATCCTGCTTGCCTAGACGTAGACCCTCTCTCTCAGCTGAGACATGGGATGCATTGGGGGTAGGTCTCTCCGGTTCTTGTTGGACCATCAATGCATTTTCTCTCCCGTATGCTATCACACACTCTGCTTGTTGATCTGCATATGAGATGAGTTCTTCAGAAATCGTCCTGACATAAGGAAATCAAGCTCTGTTAACTACAAGAATTGCATAGCGTTCTCTGGACCAACAGGTGCATTCTCTCTTCTTGGAATATCCCCATTTCCATTAATCATGATTCGAATGAAGAGCTGCAGAAACCGCTGGAAATGAATGAATGCTCTGGATTTTGTGGGCTTGGCTTTGTCAGACACCACCTCAATCAGCTCATTCCATATGAGCACCGTATAGTCATAGTGTCTATTGAAGACAACACCATGAAAGATGTGTAGGACGGAAATGTTACAGCGATCTACTCCTGTGTGTGCTTAGAGGTGAGGCATCGGTTAATGATAGAGAACAAAGTGTACCACATGGGTGGTAAGAACTTCCTCTTGAAAGCCGATGCTTTGGCTAGCACGTCTATGTACCGCAAAGAAATGATATCTCCACACAGTTCTACTCTGGAGGCAACATCTTCAAACTCTGGTCAGCCTGGAAATGATTCTTGCCTTTGTAGACCAAGTACCCTTATGAGCCTGTTGAGGGTAAGTCTTGTCTCAAAATGATCTATCTGTGCAGCGAAATGATAATCATCTGGTACTGGATGATAAATGAGAGTTTTCCAGAACTGTTGCACATAGATCAATGGCATCTTGTCAGTCTTAATCAACACAGTTCTGAGTGGATGACCCTTGAGTATTTCCATGATGACAGAGTAATTTGACTTCATGTGAAAGAGGATGTGGTTGTTGGGATGGATTTTCAGAAACTCAACTGGTGTAATGAGTAAGTGATCAGGGTTGGATGCATTTACTTATGGCATGAAGGATCTGTATGAGGGCATGGGATTATCGTCATCAGATGCATTTCTTTCATTTTGATGTTGGTGTGCCATCTTAACCCTGAAAGAACACTTGTTAGCACAAACCTTTGAAAAACAATTTTGAGCATTTTTTTTGAAAGAAAATTTCAAAAATTTCCCAAGTCTGGGAGTTGTCGCACAACACATCAAGATGTCATCGTACAACGCACCGAATGGAGGTTGTTGCACAAAGCTTGTGCAATAACATGAAGTTGTCGCACAAAGCTTGTGTGATAACTTTGAATGTTAGAATCATGCGATAACTATGAATGTGAAGAACATAGTGTCATGCGATAACTATGAATGTTCGAACCTATGAAGAACGTTCAACCCAACTTTTCAAAGGAAGGCTTTATGGTTCAAAAGTTGTGTACCCTAATGTTTGAAAAGACATATTATGAACATTCTATGAAAGAAACAAACCCAAAAACCCATAAAAATATGATTTTTATACATGAATATGAAAAGTCACTCAAACAAAATTATAATCCCATGAATAGATTGAATCGTATGAACAAAAACTAATATAAATCGATATAGAAACAAGAAGAATACCTCAGTGACGATGATTCGACTAGAAAACACAATAAAATTTCGAAAAACTCTCTCAAGGATGTGAACAGTTGAAAACATAACTAGGGTTGCTCACGGGTTGGGTTGATCGGGTTGAAGGCATTTCAACAACCCAACCCAATGTTGGCGGTTTGAGAATTTTCAACCCAACCCAACCTAACCCGTTCGGGTTGGTCGGGTTGTGTTTAAACAAAGTAAAAACCATATTGAAAACATAAAAATATGGAAACTTTTCTTTGAAATGCGACAAATCATTCAAAAGAATATACAAGTTCATCAAATATTTAGGTATTAACTTTCCAATAATGTCCTCTTATAAGTTCCATTGCTCGTTATTACAGAGTTGTTTTTGCTAACTTATACATATTAAAGGGAAATATAAATAATTTTAGAGAAGTCACGAAAACGTTTATCAGGTTATCGGGTTGGTCGGGTTATTTTGAGCCTAACCCAATATCAACCTAATAGATTCGGGTTGTCCTAATTTTGTATCGATTATATGTCGGGTTACCCCGGGTTGATTTTTTTCTGGGGTGGTCGGATTGGATTGATCGGGTTGGTCGGTTTTTTGAGCACCCCTAAACATAACTGTTCAACTCATGAAGTATTTATATGAAATTTGAAATTGTTAGATCTAAAAGTTGGTCAAAATTGTCTAAGGGGTTGTTTGTTTTTTTCTAAAAACCTATTAATGGCTCTTAAGTCTGAATCATTCAGATTTTTTTACACACCACCTCTTATTAATCATAACTAAAATAAGACTTCAGACTTTAGATCTCTTAAAAAAACAAACGACATCTAAGTGTTCATCTCTAATCACCTTGATCAGAGATCAGAGCTCTGATACTGAAGGCTCAGAGCTATGAAGACTGAAATATGATATACTTTCACACATTTTGTCTTTTCTCAACATTACGAAAAAATGACTTGCTGTGGGTCAAAGTCAAAAATTTCTTAGCCTACAAGTTATAACTTTAAACAGAAAGGACATGTCGAAAGCATGATTGTTCGACCCACATTCAGTTGCATCCACGTCGGCTACCAAAATTATTTATATTTTATTTTTTTAACTTAATTTTCATATACATTTATATATGGGTTGATTTGGTTGGATTGAAAACATTTAAACGATCCAATCATATGTTTATAGTTTGAAAAATCTCAGCTCAATTCAATTCAAACAAAAGTACAATCCAACCCAACTTAAATCGTACTAGTTGGTGGAGTTGAAACTTTGGTACACCATCTTACAATCTGATTAAATGATTGTGTTATGAATTAAAATCAAACAAACAGATAAGGCTAATAAACTCAAAAAAGAAAGCCTAAGGCTTAGGCACATAAAATTTATAAAATTAGGGTTGAAATTGTGATATAATTTTGAATATAATTAATTACGGGTTGATTTATATCTAATATACTTGTAATAACTAATGACTTAATAATCATATTAAATTCATGGTATATAAATATATTGGGTTCATCGAGTTCGGTGGGTTCATATGGCCCTAACCCAATACTAGTTTTTGAAGGTATTACGTACAACTCAATTAAGTATCAAATCGCTTCGCTTTGGTTAGTCCTCATAAAACAAATTTTTAAAATTGCTATTAAATTGCATTATAATATGACTTCTGAATTAAATCGTATTATTAACCTTCTTGTATGACAATTTAAAAATATATATATCATATGGAAACATCTTCATTGCCCTGAATTACATGTTATATCATACTAGAAGTGTACTCGCACAATGCAACTAGATACATCACGATTTTAATGTTTCATTTTATTTTCTGTTTTTTGTCGATTTACATTACGATTTTGGATGGTTGTGAGAGAGTGATAATGATTTTTTTATATAAGTTTGTTTAATTTAGACTTAATAATATAATGTTTTTTATAAAAAAAAATAAGTATTTTGTTAGAATTCAATGATTATGAGTTAGTTATTAATTCAAACATATAGCTTTAGAAATTTGTACTCATGCATCACGACTTGTATACTTGAATTTTAGGTAATTTGTATCAATAAACAGTACTCAATGCATAAAAGTACTAAACCGACGACCAAAAAATCTAATTGGTTCTAAAAATATAAAACCATAACTTATTACAATAAATTATAAATTTAAAAGTACATCAATAATAATCGAATAGGGATATATAAGATAGTAAAATATAATAATTGAACTCAATTACAAACTTAACTACAAAATATAATGTAATTTATTTTGGTTTAATAATATAATGTTTTTTTTATAAAATATTATGTTAGATTTTTTTAATTATATTTTATAATTTTTATATTTAAATTTTTATATTTAAATTTTTATTTTTATTTTATATTTAATTATGCTGAAGTGAATTTAGGGGAGTTAAAGTGAGAAATGATTTTAGGGGAGTTAAAATGGTTAGAGATAATGATTGAAAGTTAATAAATAACATTAAATGTAGTACATACAACTTTAATGGTTGCTTTTTAAGAGATTTTAATTAATTAGTATTAAATAGCGGTACATTAAGCTTTAAGACTTGTTTTTAAGAGTTTTTTATGTTTGCTTTATAATATAATATAGATTATGGTCCGAGAAGTATAAGTTATACGTAAAACTTTACTCTAATCACAATGGGTAGAAACACTATTTATGTGAAAACCCTCGACTAGATAAAGAGAAGCTTCATGAGTAACTTCACAACTTATTTAAAAGAAAGAAACATTTTTAAAATGGTATAACGACTATAATATTATTGTTTATATAGTTTTGCAAAACACGTTTGAATGAAAAAATTTGCCTACAACAGATACAAACAATGAAGATTTTTTCATATATAGTTTTAGAAAGGTTTGTATTCGTACAATATTTAGGTGCCATTTGTTTTTTAAGAGGTCTAAAGTCTGAAGTCTTAATTTAGTTATGATTAATAAGAGTTGATGTGTAAAAATGTCTTAACGATTCAGACTTAAGAGTCATTAAGAGATTTTTTTTTAAAAAAACAAACAACCCCTATTTTGCACACAATTTTATGAAAATAACACACATGGATACAAACAACAAAACACGGATTTGAGATCATGGGCACGAAATGTTGTTAGATCAAAAATATACAGGTTGAAATGTTAGAGATCAACATGTTAATCGATAAAATTGGTATGAAATAGAAAAGTTTGAAACTTTATTAAATTATAGGAATTAAGACAAATTTTGTTATATTTCTATTTTTTATTTGAAATTGATTACATTTATAAGAGTAAAATCCATGTCATTTTTTCTTCGAAATTATGTTTTTATCATAATAATATACATACGAGAAGCGTACTCGCGCAATGCAGCGAGATACATCACGATTTTAATGTTTCATTTTTTTTTTTTTTTTTTTTGTCGATTTACGGTACGAATTTGGATGGTTTTGAGAAAATGATAATGTTTTTTTATAAATTTGTTTAATTTAGACTTAATTATAAAATGTTTTTTATATAAAAAAATTAAGTATTTTGTTAGAATTCAATAATTATCTTATATATTTTAATGACATCTAGAAAAATAACCAATTATATATTTAATAATATAATTAAAACAAATTTATAGTAATATAATATATTAATTAATAGTGATAAACGGAAAGATCTACATAAAAGGAAGGCTCTGCACATACCAAATTGGTGGGTGTTAGAAGCCTGCAGTAGTAATATATATATATATATATATATATATATATATATATATATATATTGTGCTTTAATACTTGTAAATTAAGAGATTTTTAAAATATTGCATAAAATGATGGTACCTTGTGCCTAATTGTAACACCCCAAAAATGGGACTAACAAAAATTTCCGGAAAATGGAAATGTAGTAAATAAATTGCCAAGACAATGAGCTCATACACCAGGAAACCATAAATGCCAGTTAATTACAAGTTTGTAATAAGAAGCAATAATAGATGACAACACTCTAATCTAGGCCTCACTAGACATAAGATTACAAAAGGTTGTCAACTACATTCAAAAGTATAGTTTTCAATATTGGCATCCCAAAAATGCTCCCAAACTCACCACTAAAGACGTCTAGGCCTCCTTGGCGCTCGCGCCGCTAGAACCTGAGATACATACCAACAATCAAGTGTTAGACCAAACGGGTCTAGTGAGTTGCATAAAACATAACATAATTATATAAAGCATGTTATGAACAATTAAGACACTTCCAACACCAAAGTCCATACGGGGTCAATCATGGGGGAGACCCATCACACCAATGAGTTTTACCTCGAGTCAATGTACCTTGATGTTCACTCGTTGAGAAACATCCCGAAGGCCCGGCACACTTGAAGACTACCTCCCAGGCATTACTCCAAATGGCGGAGGTCTAGGCGCATACCGTTATGGTGGCACCTAAGACTACATCCTCCTAGCACTTACTCCTGGTTCGTTCTTGTGTACTTACAATGTCCGTCTCTATACATCACTTCATACCCATAAGATACATGTACAAGACCACAACCATTCCAAACATACTTAGGTACAAAACTCTAATGTATGTAAATACCCAATATAATCCATTACTCACCAAGGCATATATGTAAACATGTTCAAAACATCAAGAGTGGTAATCTCATCCATGTCCATAACCATATTCAAGTCTAAACATTAATAATACCAAAATTAGCAGTTAGGTCAAACTTATCAGGTGATCAGATCTTCTCATAACAATAACACATTAGACATAAAAGCATATAAAGTATGTATCTCATTTTAAAGTAATGTAAGAAACTCACTATCTAGGGTTTCACACAAAACCCTAGAAAACTTGGATGAGAGGATGAGAACTTGAGTGTGCCTTAAATACTTCAGTTGATGACTCTTGAAGCTTCCTCAACCACCAATAAATGTCCCCAACTAATCTAGGGTTTCAATGAATGTTTGGTAGGTTTAGAAGTAGAAGAAAATCGCCTATCCTAGTTCCAAGCCGGACCCAAAACGATTTAAGATGAGAAGTGAAGTCAAAGTAGTCAAAGTGGTGTTTTTATACTCTCAGACACCGCCGGCGATAGTGCCTGGCGATTGTGCCAATGGCACTATCGCGGGGGCATCATCGCCCCACTCCAACGACTCTCGGTACAACTCAGGCGATAGTGCCTGGCGATTATGCCAAGGGCACTATCGCGGTGGCACAATCGCGACCACCACCGACCCTACGGTACAGCTTCCGCGATAGTGACCAACGACTGTGCCCAGGGCACTGTCGCGTGGCACTATCGCGCCACACCCCCTTAGCACCAAAACTTGACTTTTATAATGCTCAATGAAGTGAAGCTAAATGCGCAGATGAACATGCTATTAACAGGTTAATATATCACACATTAAGCATACAAAGGGATTCTCAAGTTAACCAAAAAGTCAAGTAACGAGGAGAATACTTACCTTAGATTTTCGGGTGTTACAATCCTCCCCACCTAATAGGGATTTCGTCCCCGAAATCTTATTTACTAAAAATAGATGCGGATATCTTTTCTTCATGTCCTCCTCCGATTCCCAAGTCACGTTAGTGCCCCGATGATGTTTCCATTGAACCTTCACCATCGTTACTTCTTTATGCCGCAATTGTTTCGTCTTTGACTCTAGAATGGCTTCCGGTTCTTCTACACATCGGTTCCCGTTATCTACTCGAATTTCCGTCAAAGGAATAACACTTTCCTCCTCGGCCAAACACTTGCGAAGATAGCAAACATGAAAGGTAGGATGGATTCCGTCCATCTCTGGCGGTAAGTCTAACCGATAAGCTTGAAGTCCAATTTTTTCTAAAATCGTGAAGGGTCCAAGGAAACGGGGGCTAAGCTTCCCGCGCTTCCCGAAACGGATGATCCCCTTCCACGGCGATACCTTCAACATAACCCGGTCTCCCACTTGGAAGTCCACCGGTCTTCGCTTTTTGTCCGCGTAACTCTTCTGTCGGTCTTGGGCCGCCTTTAATCGCTCTCGAATGCCCTTTACTTTATCCGCCGTTGCTTGCACAATTTCCGGTCCCGCAAATTGCTTTTCTCCCGCCTCGAGCCAACATACCGGGGTCCTACATTTCCGTCCGTAGAGCGCCTCGAATGGATCCATTCCGATACTTGAATGGTAACTGTTATTGTAAGCGAACTCTACTAACGGTAGGTGCGAATCCCAAGTTCCCCCAAAATCTATGACACACGATCGAAGCATGTCCTCGAGCGTTTGGATCGTCCTCTCGCTTTGTCCGTCCGTTTGGGGATGATACGCCGTACTCAACTTAACCTTCGTGCCCAACTCCCTTTGAAATCCTTCCCAAAACTTGGAAGTAAACCGGCTATCTCTATCCGAGACTATGGATAACGGAACACCGTGCCGTGACACCACTTCGTCAATGTATAGCTTAGCAAGTTTGTCCATTGGTAACGTTTCCCTCATCGCCAAGAAATGAGAACTCTTGGTAAGTCTATCCACTACCACCCAAATGGTATCATGTCCTCTTAAAGTCTTCGGCAATTTCGTGACGAAATCCATCGTGATGTGCTCCCACTTCCACTCCGGAATGGTTAACGGTTGCAAACTCCCGTAAGGTCGTTGATGCTCCGCTTTCACTTGAAGGCATGTGACGCACCTTTCCACATAATTCGCCACGTCGAGCTTCATTGCCGGCCACCAATAATGAAGTTTCAAATCTCTATACATCTTGGTGCTACCAGGATGTATGGAGTATTTTGACTTGTGTGCCTCCGTCAAGAGTAACTCGCGGTTTCCCCCAACTTTTGGCACCCAAATCCTCCCTTGAAATAACTTGAGACCGCGACTATCCTCCGATAATAAGTCCCTTTGCTTCACCATGACCTCGTCCTTGAGATTCTCCTCGCGAAGTGCTTCGACTTGACTCCTCTTGATGTCCTCCATGAGACTTGATATTACCTCAAGTTTCGCAAACGTTAATTTACTTTCCCCTCCGTAGCTCTTTCGGCTTAAGGCGTCCGCTACCACATTGGCCTTACCGGGGTGATAAAGCAATTCACAATCATAATCCTTCAAAAGCTCCAACCATCTCATTTGCCGCATGTTGAGCTCCTTTTGGTCAAAGATGTACTTCAAACTTTTGTGATCGGTGAACAACGTACACTTCGTCCCATAAAGATAATGCCGCCATAACTTTAAGGCAAAGACCACCGCTGCTAACTCTAAGTCGTGCGTGGGGTAGTTCTTCTCGTGATCCTTGAGTTGTCGCGATGCATACGCGATCACTTTTCCTCTTTGCATCAAAACACACCCGAGTCCAAGCTTAGAGGCCTCACTATAAACCACAAAATCTTCGAATCCTTCGGGCAAGGATAGGATCGGTGCTTCGCATAACTTCTTCTGAAGGGTTCGGAAGGCTTGCTCTTGTGCCTCGGTCCATGAGAACTTCACGTCTTTCCTTGTCAGAGACGTGAGTGGAGACGCAATCTTTGAAAAATCTTGGATGAACCGTCGGTAGTAACCGGCTAAACCCAAGAAGCTCCTTATCTCCATTGGGCTCGTCGGTGGTTCCCAATTCATCATTGCCTCGATCTTAGCCGGGTCCACCTTTACCCCATCCTTTGACACCACATGGCCCAGGAATTGCACTTCTTGTAGCCAGAATTCGCACTTCGAGGATTTGGCGAATAATTTCTCTCGTCTAAGAATCTCTAAAACTTCCCGCAAATGTTGCCGATGCTCTTCCTCATCCCGCGAGTAGATCAAGATATCGTCGATAAAAACTATGACCGACTTATCTAGGAAGGGTCGGCATACTCGATTCATTAAATCCATGAACACGGCCGGAGCATTAGTCAAACCGAATGGCATGACTAAAAAATCGTAGTGACCGTACCTCGTCCGAAACGCCGTCTTCGGTATATCGCTCCCTTTCACCCGCACTTGATGGTAGCCGGATCGCAAGTCTATCTTGGAGAAGCACCCCGCTCCTTGAAGTTGATCGAAGAGATCGTCGATCCGGGGTAGCGGATATTTATTCTTTATGGTGACTTTGTTGAGTTCGCGATAGTCAATACACATTCGCATAGACCCATCCTTCTTCTTCACGAATAACACCGGCGCTCCCCAAGGCGACGAGCTCGGTCGTATGAATCCTTTCTCAATTAGCTCTTGGAGTTGCGTCATCATCTCTTGCATTTCTGTCGGGGCCAAACGGTAGGGAGCACGAGCGATTGGGGCAGCTCCCGGGGTAAGGTCGATGTGGAACTCCACTTGCCGTTCCGGTGGAAGTCCGGGTAGGTCGTCCGGGAAAACATCCGGGTAGTCGCACACCACTTCCACTTCTTCCAATTTCTTCTTTTCCCGCTTCACGTCGATTGCGTAGGCTAAGTATGACTCACATCCTTTGGCTAGTTTCTTACGTGCTTTGAGTGACGATATAATCGTATTGGTTCTTTGGCTCTTTTCTCCGTACACTAACACTTCACCTCCTTTAGGCAAGGGTACCCGAATCAACTTTTTAGAACAAAATATGCCGGCGTCGTGCTTAGCTAACCAATCCATTCCCACTATTACATCAAATCCTCCAATGTCGGTCGGTAACAAATCTATAACAAAGAGCTCTCCACTTAACTCTAAGATACACCCTACGTAACTACTCCGAACCACCAAATGTTCCCCATTAGCTACTTCTACCACTAGGGAATCATCCAACGAACTACAAGGAGTAGAGAGGTTCTTGCAAAAAGAGGTAGACACAAAAGATCGGTTCGCACCAGAATCGAATAAAACACGGGTAGGTAGAAAGTTCACTAGAAACGTACCCGACACTACGTTCGCCGCTTCTCTTGCTTCGTTAGTCGACATTTGAAAGGCCCGACTTGGCGCTCTCGGTAGGACTTCTTTCCTTGGCGGAACCCCGCTTGACGCCCCTTGATTACCCCTTGCTAGCTTAGGGCAATCGCGTTTGATGTGCCCCGGTTCCCGACACTCATAACACACTCCCCGCGAGGGGCAATCCCGACTCATGTGGTCCTTTCGCCCACACTTGAAACATTCCAAGGCTCCCGAAAACGGCCTCGGATTACACGGACCGAAGTGCTTACTCTTACACTTGGGGCACCACCTCGCCTCTCGTCGCTGGTCCGTGTTCCTCCCCCCGATAAAGGGTTTGGAAGATCGCACAGGCCCGGTTGGCCCCTCCCATTTATGCTTCTCGCCTTGAACTTTCTTCTCCTCTTGCTCTTGAATCAGATCATCTTCCACCAATTGGGACTCCTCTATCACTTCTTGTAACGTAACTTTATGAGCATTCCTCACGCCCGTCTTCATATCCGCGGGTAGTCCCTTCACAAAGGCTTTTATTTTGGACTTCTCATCTGATGCCAAATGTTCGACTATGCTGAGCTTGTACAAGAACTGTTTAGCATAATCCGCGACTGATAGGTTTCCCTTCTTCAGATTCTTGAACTCTTCCTCTATTTTTTCGAGGGCTCTCTCGTTGCAGTATTTCTCCATGATTTTCTTCTTGAATGCCGGCCAAGGAAGCTTGGCCAAAATCTCCGGTGTGAGTGCCCTTCGGGTGATGTTCCACCAACTCAGGGCATCCCCTCTAAGAAGTTGAGAGGCAAATTTGACTCTCTGAGAATCTGCGCACTCACTTGACTCGAAAGCCATCTCTACATCTTGAATCCATTTAATGCAGACCAGCGGATCAGTTGTTCCCGAGAATTCCGGAGCTCGACTACACAGAAAGGTCTTGAAAGAACAACCCTTTTCCTTCCCTTTATCAGCTCTGACTGCATGCTCTTCGGTGCCCACAACATTATCCGCACTGCCCGATCCCAAAACCACATTGTCCTCCACCGTCTCGTGCCTACGGTTACTTGCATCTCGGTCTTCTAAGACCTTCAGGAGTTTCTCGTCCCGCTTGTCCATTGCGGAGTTCATCATTTGCATTATGCTGGCTAGTAGGACCGACTGGGGGTCCGCTTCTTGAATAACTGGGTCCTCGGTTTCCAAGTTCACTTGGGGGTCTGCGTCTATGATACCCTCTAGCATTGGGGGTATCGGTGGAATGACTTGGTCTATCAGCGCGTTCACCGGTCGGGTAAACTCCGGAGCGGTTACACTTGCTTCATTTGCTTCTTCGGTCGCCCCGATCCGACTTCTCGTGTTTACCATAACGAACTGTCACACATGACCAGAGTGGTACCGATTAATTCTTTAAAAGATAATCGATTAAATACGTACTACTACAAGGATTAATCATCACAATAATAACTTCAAACATGCTCACGTAATCATAGATTCAGAACAACACTGGCCAAGTGAGATTGTGAACATATTTTACACAAGAATCCTCGTTGTCATCATTATAATTCTCAATCAATGTAATTCCGAATTCCTAGTACTCTCCCCACCTAAGATTGCTCTACCCAAGTGGACAGTGATCTTATAAGCCTCGCCAGTCTAAGTCTAGGTATGCTAAGGTCAACACATAGTTCACTTAAACTAGAGCTCTGATACCAACTTGTAACACCCCAAAAATGGGACTAACAAAAATTTCCGGAAAATGGAAATGTAGTAAATAAATTGCCAAGACAATGAGCTCATACACCAAGAAACCATAAATGCCAGTTAATTACAAGTTTGTAATAAGAAGCAATAATAGATGACAACACTCTAATCTAGGCCTCACTAGACATAAGATTACAAAAGGTTGTCAACTACATTCAAAAGTATAGTTTTCAATATTGGCATCCCAAAAATGCTCCCAAACTCACCACTAAAGACGTCTAGGCCTCCTTGGCGCTCGCGCCGCTAGAACCTGAGATACATACCAACAATCAAGTGTTAGACCAAACGGGTCTAGTGAGTTGCATAAAACATAACATAATTATATAAAGCATGTTATGAACAATTAAGACACTTCCAACACCAAAGTCCATACGGGGTCAATCATGGGGGAAACCCATCACACCAATGAGTTTTACCTCGAGTCAATGTACCTTGATGTTCACTTGTTGAGCAACATCCCGAAGGCCCGGCACACTTGAAGACTACCTCCCAGGCATTACTCCAAATGGCGGAGGTCTAGGCGCATACCGTTATGGTGGCACCTAAGACTACATCCTCCTAGCACTTACTCCTGGTTCGTTCTTGTGTACTTACAATGTCCGTCTCTATACATCACTTCATACCCATAAGATACATGTACAAGACCACAACCATTCCAAACATACTTAGGTATAAAACTCTAATGTATGTAAATACCCAATATAATCCATGACTCACCAAGGCATATATGTAAACATGTTCAAAACATCAAGAGTGGTAATCTCATCCATGTCCATAACCATATTCAAGTCTAAACATTAATAATACCAAAATTAGCAGTTAGGTCAAACTTATCAGGTGATCAGATCTTCTCATAACAATAACACATTAGACATAAAAGCATATAAAGTATGTATCTCATTTTAAAGTAATGTAAGAAACTCACTATCTAGGGCTTCACACAAAACCCTAGAAAACTTGGATGAGAGGATGAGAACTTGAGTGTGCCTTAAATACTTCACTTGATGACTCTTGAAGCTTCCTCAACCACCAATAAATGTCCCCAACTAATCTAGGGTTTCAATGAATGTTTGGTAGGTTTAGAAGTAGAACAAAATCGCCTAACCTAGTTTCAAGCCGACCCCAAAACGATTTAAGATGAGAAGTGAAGTCAAATTAGTCAAAGTGGTGTTTTTATACTCTCAGACACCGCCGGCGATAGTGCCTGGCGATTGTGCCAATGGTACTATCGCGGGGGCATCATCGCGCCACTCCAACGACTCTCGGTACAACTCAGGCGATAGTGCCTGGCGATTGTGCCAAGGGCACTATCGCGGTGGCACAATCGCGACCACCACCGACCCTACGGTACAGCTTCCGCGATAGTGACCAGCGACTGTGCCCAGGGCACTGTCGCGTGGCATTATCGCGCCACACCCCCTTAGCACCAAAACTTGACTTTTATAATGCTCAATGAAGTGAAGCTAAATGCGCAGATGAACATGCTATTAACAGGTTAATATATCACACATTAAGCACACAAAGGGATTCTCAAGTTAACCAAAAAGTCAAGTAACGAGGGGAATACTTACCTTAGATTTTCGGGTGTTACACTAATAATTTGTATTTAAGATTTTTTTATTCGTTCTTTATAATATAGTATAGATATGTTTGGGTCAAAAATACACGACTACGACAAAGAAGCATTTAATGCTTATTTCACATGACTCGTCTTGTATTAAGATAAGGTCCTATCGACCAAGCATAACTACGACACTCGTGGACACTATCTCAAAAGTCGGTCGAGCGTCGTACGACCGACATAAGATTACTCTCGACCACGACTACACTAACGTACGACCCAACGTTCTTTTCTTATTTCTTTAATGCAGGTTTAATGCTCATAAAAACCAACGAATATAACTGACATCGGACATCAAGATCATTTAAGCAGCTTCAACCGTTACACCAAAAATCAATGACACAGTTATGAAGATCAAAGACTATAAATCAACAAGATATCATCTCATTCGAACGACTACTACTACGAGTTTACAAATTATACAAAGAACAATCGAAAACTCTCTCTCTCTCTCTCTCTCTCGCATCACACGACTGAAGCTCTATACGCACGACAAAAGTGTGTTATACACGACTGACTGCTGTTACTTGTTTTTATACTTTGTACTTCATATTTATATTGTACAACACTGTAATACATAAGGACATCTCCCCTGTTTGGCGATCATAGTGCACAACGACATCTCTCTGTCGTCCGCGGTTTTTTCCTCGTTGAGGTTTTTTTCGTGTCACCAATTCTCATGTCTCTTTATTTTTCTTATTATTGTGCATATTGTTGTCTGGTTACTTTCTTTAGTTGGATAAAACTCCACATCGACCTTAATTTATCCTTTGGGTGATTTTTGGTATTAACAGGTTAGCGCCCATCGTGGGGACCCATCTAAAGAACATCCTCGACAATAGTGCGCCTTACTAACAATTTCCTCGAGTATTTTTTGTTTTATAGGACAATGTCAGCTCCTCAGGGAACTCAAGAACATATTATGGCTTAAATGAACATGGAGTTGAACGCGTCTCGTGATCAAATTGAAACTTTGACAAATCAACACAGGCAATCAGTGGAAGAGAATGAATCCTTAAGAAATCAGAACGCTAGCAACGCTGCAGGGCTTTCGCATGCTTGAGGTGAATTTTGCATGCCCTGGTCGGGACCACCGCTTCCCAACTACCCAAGACCGTTTTTCCCTGGCATCTCTAGTCAGCCTATGCCGACGTTGCCACCTCCACTTCCACCATTCTTTCCTTCAACAACACATGTCCCCACGATGCTATTCGTAACATCGATTCCGCCCTTCTTTCACTCGACAGTGCCATGTTGGTCCCGGAGGTGCTTAACAAGTTTGTGGAAGGGGGGGGGGGGTTGAATACAAACACAGAATTTAAAGTTTAATAAATTGTTTATTGATAAATCAAACACAATTTACAAGTCTGTTGCGGAATAAGATTAAGTAAAACTCAATCTAAACAAACTTAAGAAAACACTAAGATGGTTGCACAAGATTATAGAGAATGGGGGATTTAAGAAGTATAGAAAACTATTAATCAGAAACTCCCAAACATATCAAGCAATTCTCACAATATGATGTAACAGTGATCAAGAACTAGAGAGAGAAAGTGTAGAGAGAGAAAGTAGATCTTGAATATTAACCACAAGTCTGAAATGTTACAATACGTGCTTAGTTCTCTAGCTACAGAATTACAAAAGCCATATCCCTATTTATACCAAGGGAACATGGACAAAGCTTAATGACAAAGCAAACTAAACACCATTGACTAACTATTACAAAGACAATGTTGACTTTTACATCTTTGACTTTCCTATTAAATTTTGGATACAATATTTAGACTTAACAATCTCCCCCTTTGTATTCAAGATTTAATAAAAATATGATACTAATCTTCAGCACTTGATTCTTCAGCTTTTGTCTCTTTAACTTTGAAGCTTTCACAGTCTTTACTCTTTCAGCCTTTGAAGAATCTTGAAAAGTCTTTTTAACTTTGAAGCTTTGAAAGTCAACATGTCTTGAACACGAACCAGAATTCTTGAAAACTCCTTTGAAACTTCAACTTTGAAACATCTTTCACAAACTTTGAACATCTTTCACAAACTTTGAACATTGAAACATCTTTGGAAAATCTTGAAAAGTCTTTTTAACTTTGAAGCTTTGAAAGTCAACATGTCTTGAACACGAACCAGAATTCTTGAAAACTCCTTTGAAACTTCAACTTTGAAACATCTTTCACAAACTTTGAACATCTTTCACAAACTTTGAACATTGAAACATCTTTGGAAAATCTTGAAAAGTCTTTTTAACTTTGAAGCTTTGAAAGTCAACATGTCTTGAACACGAACCAGAATTCTTGAAAACTCCTTTGAAACTTCAACTTTGAAACATCTTTCACAAACTTTGAACATCTTTCACAAACTTTGAACATTGAAACATCTTTGGAAAATTTTGAAACTTCGAGGGATCTTTGACAACTTGTATCTTCATCACTTGTGATCTCTGAATTGTCTTCAGAAAACAAACTTTAACAAATCATCTTGATTTATCTTTGAACAAACTTTCTTCAGAATCTTTTGTCTTTGAATAAGCGGAAGCATTTTTCACTTTGACAACTCTTCATAGCTTTGCAATGATCTTTGGAAAATTCTCCCCTTTTTTGGTGATTGAGAGCAACATGATCATCAAAACTTCATCAATTTCATCATAGTCTTTGATTTCCCCTTTTGTAACCAAATAACAATCTCCCCTTTGACAGTCGCCGTGCTTTGATCTGAGTAACTGAATCATTAACTGTATATACCCGAATCTTTTCAAATT
The DNA here is from genome assembly GCA_954870635.1 of Arctium minus. Taxonomy (NCBI): domain Eukaryota; kingdom Viridiplantae; phylum Streptophyta; class Magnoliopsida; order Asterales; family Asteraceae; genus Arctium; species Arctium minus. Next base: position 45,745,270 of record OX941094.1, on the reverse strand, counting down.
CAGATATAATGAATGTGGTAACCCTGATTCAACAAATGAAACAGTTAGGAATGCCTGTCAGTAACACAAAGTCACTGTGTACAACGAATGTACAATTTAAGGAGCTGGATTGATGATGACTCCCCAGGACTTCCATTCAATCATTGAAAAACACAAGGTTTATCTATAAATGTTCTGACAGAAAAACAAATTTTCTATGTGCTCGTGCTTGTGTATGAAAGAATTTAGCACAATGAATGTCTTTCATAAGGCTCAAATTGTGTAAAATGTTGAGACAACAACATGTATTACACGGACTCAATGTGCATGAAAGAGGTACGAAGGTGGGGCAACATTCCTTCTTTTTCAATATCTAAATCTTCCGAGTGAAGATTAGATAGCATATATCTTGCGTCCCCAAAGAAAATGAAACATTTCTTTGTTAAGAAAGAAATGAGTGGTTGGTGGGGTAATAGCAAGAGTTGGCATGGGCTCACTGCCTTTTTCAATGATGGTCACCATAGAATGTGAACCAATCAGTAGATGTGGCTGCCCGGCTCAGAAAGTGGTAGGTGCAGAGTTCTGATATTCTTTTAACTCTGATCTCACACATGAATCCCATGATGAGTTATCTCCCCCACTCTTTGATTTTGACCCCTCACCCCTTAATCACTCAAGGATAACTTCTTGGGTAGGAAACACATGTTACGTGAATCCATGGAAGTTATGTTTAAGCTCACACATGAATCCCATGTAAGTCCTAAAAAGCATGGTTGCTCAACAATTTAACTGAACAGTTAAGCACAAAGATAACAATGTCAGAATGTATGCTCATTTAAAATTATGAATGAAATTTGAGCATTTGAGCGTTGAAGATTTCTCAAAACAAAGATATTGAATGAATGAAATGAAATCAAGAGAATTGTTTTGAGAATCTGACAATGTATCAATCAGATCAAATCAAATGGTTAGGATATCAAAGAATTGGAAATTTGTTTATATGAATGAATATAAATAATATATCAATGAAAGCACAAATATGAAAAAGATGAATGATGCTCAACAACTTTGAATTTCAAACGGGGGTATTACCATCGAAAAAAAATTGTTTCGATATGAGACATGGTAATAACAAATTGATAAAGTACTGAACCGGTGTGTATGAATACTTGACAGTATATGGATAAGATAATACGCAAGTATTGATCTTGAGAAACACACGGTCAGTTAAACATTAAGATCAAAATTGAAAAACATTTAAAGTCACACTTCTAAATTCATAAAATCTTTTGAGAATAGAGAAGTGGTTTGAACATTTAAGAAACTGTTTTTCATGCTTGAAAGTTGTTCTTCTTTCAAACAATCAGAGATCTAGGATCAGAAGATATTTACCTTTTCAGCCCCCCCTCAAATCATGATATAATGATTTAGGTCTTTTAAGCTCCCCTTGGATATTAGCATAATATCTTCTTTGATCATTGAAAAATAGGTCCTGATATGTTATGTGATCAAAAGCCATCACCTTTACTCCTCCTATAAATTAAGCATCTGAAATATGTTAGTTAAAACATGATAGAGATCAGACACTCCCTTTTGAATTGTAGACCATCATATCAGTAAAATCTATCAGTGAAAAAGTACAGGTAAAAGATCAGATCAATTCTCTTGGGATGTAGACCATCATATCCATCGGATGCAAAAACACAGGAGTAAGGTCTTTTTAATCGCTGAGGTCCGAGTGCTAAACTGTTGTGTTTAGAAGTCAAACTCCTTTGCAGAACGGGTCCTAAGCTGTGTACTTAGAAGCCATAGTCTTTCAACTTTGAAGTCCGGGTTTTGAACTGTTGTGTTCAAAAGCCTTCGTTCTCTTACTCCCCCTTGACTTGAAGTGCCTGCAACAAAGAATCAGTTTTCTTCTTTGGTACCCACTGGTATTTGGGTCCACGAATGTTAGTTGCAGTTCTTGTAGGGTTATAGAGTAAGAACCATACCAGTAATGATCACTTGTCTTGTGGATATGATCATGTATACAGCAGTAAGAACAATAATATTTATTACCTTTATGTGCTTTGTTCTTCTTTGCTTTCTGTACATGTATACATGATGTGTTTCCTTTCAGCTCATCTATCTTGTCATCTTTGACTGATTTCTTCTCCCAGACCAGTTTCTCTTTCTTGTAACTACTTCTCCTCGGATATGTATCTGAACCATCTAAATATCCATCATAGAAAATGTTAGTTTGACGAATCTGATCAAAAGATTTAACTGACCTTTGTGAAGAGACAAATTTCTGATTTGAACTTGAAACAGACTTTTCAAGCTATTTGATCTTTGAAGCAAAGGTGTCTCTTTCTTTCACAAGCAGGTCAATCTTTGTCTTAAATTCAGACTTCGTTTTCTGCTCTTTCAGCGCAGTAGCAGATTGTTCAGATAACTTTGAAGTCAGTCTTTTGATTCCAGTCTCAAAGATTGATCGTTCTTCTTCAAACCCTTTCTCTGAATCATTTCTCTGGCCTGATAATTCCTTGAATAATCCCACATTCTTCTGTTCAATGGCCTTCTCTTCTTGAGCAAACTTCTCTCTTTCCAAAATAAGTACTTTCTCAAAATCAGAAATTTGTTGAGAAAGTTTTATGCATTTAAGATCCACAGACTTTTTTTCTTCAAAACACTTTTTAGAGAAATCTGAGAACTTCTTTGAAAAACTTTTCTTTTCAGTATCAAAATCAACTTTATGTTCAGCAAGCTATTGTTCTAAAACAAATATGTTCTTTCTTAGATCAGCATTCTCAGATTCCAATCTCATTATCTTCTCATCATTTATTTCAGAAGAGCTCTTCAGAAGATCTTCATTGATTGTCTTTAAAGCACTAACTTCTTCTTTCAGTATGATGCTTTCCTCATAATACTCTTTTGACTTTTGAGAATGAAAGTGAACAGCATAACCCATATTCACTTTCTCTAATTCAAGCTTTCTATTCTTCTCTTCAAGCTCATCAAAATATCCCATATTGAATGAGTACATCAGCTTGATATGAAAGATTGTTCCAAACTGTATATCAGAAAATCAAAAATCAGATCAATTTAAAATCTTTCGAAATATTTAAAATTTGAACAACACTTGTAATGGTGCAAGACTAAGTTTTGTGTGAACTGTGTATGGCGCAAACCAAACTTCTCGTGAGCAGAGAGTAGTGCAAAGTAAAGTTCTCGCTATCAGTGTAAGACGCAAAGTGAGCTTTGCGTGAGACTTGGATGGCGCAAAGCAAGCTTCTCGTAAGCCGTGGAAGACGCAAAGTACACTTCTCGTGAACAGTGGATAGCGCAAAGTATGATTCTCGTGAGCAATGTAAGACACAAAGTAAGCTTCTCGTTATCAGTGTATGGCGCAAAGTGGACTTTTCGTTAGACACAAGATACGCAAACTAGATTTGCGTGAGTAACAAGGTTTGCGTGATCCGAGAAATATGCAAACTTTGCTTTGCGTGAACAGCTAGATACGTAAACACAACTTTTCGTGATAAGTGCAAGACGCAAAGTAGATTTGCGTGAGCCGAAGGATACACAAACTTTGCTTTGCGTGATAAGCTAAAGACGCAAATGTAGCTTCGCGCAAATGAATAAGAGCTAGCGCAAAGCGTAGATCTAGCGCAAACTTGTATCTGACTTGCTCATTTCGATCCAAATCGATTCAAATATGCAAAAATGTTCTCAAAACTTATCAGCATCATCGAAAAACAATACGAAACACAAATTCACTATCAAAATTCGATTAAAACCAACAATTCACACAAAATCAATCAAGAACAGTGTTCGAGTTCGAGTTTCAAGAAAATTTCAAAAATCAAGAATTGACATCGAATTTGATCGAATTACGATATGAAATCAATACAAGAATCAATCATAAACACAAATCGAATCTAATGATTCCATTTTCTTGCAACAAAAACAAATTTTCCACCAAAAGTCGGAAGAACAATAAAAACACGAGTTCTTGAAAAAATTTCGAAAAACTAAAATTTTCGATCTAAAACACTCCAGATTTCAATTCAAACTTTGATCAAATCATTTCTGAAAATTTTGGTTCAGCTCTGATACCAATTGTTAATCATAAACTCCCAAACATATCAAGAAATTCTCACAATATGATGTAACAGTGATCAAGAACTAGAGAGAGAAAGTAGATCTTGAATATTAACCACAAGTCTGAAATATTACAATACGTCCTTAGTTCTCTAGCTACAAGATTACAAAAGCCATATCCCTATTTATACCAAGGGAACAGGGACAAAGCTTAATGGCAAAGCAAACTAAACACCATTGACTAACTATTACAAAGACAATGTTGACTTTTACATCTTTGACTTTCCTATTAAATCTTGGATACAATATTTAGACTTAACAAAAACAAGGGTTTCTATATGATTGAAAGATGAAGGCTAGAGGTGAGCACTTTCTTCAGATGGAGAGGTAATCTTTCTATTTATACCCTATGCATTAAATGCATGGCAGGGCACTTTACACGTGTCCTTCATTGATTGGCTGAGAGGGTCTGACTTTGGGAGGCATGCTTTTGACCGTATCATGAACAATGTAGTTGACAGAGTTGTTGTACAAATTGTGGCAGAGGTATGTCCGTTCTGACACATTGTACTGGTCGTACAAGATAAGACAAAAGAGACTTGAGGCATAAGCTAAGTGATCATCGATCGCTGAATTTCTCTTCCTTCAGAGATACAAAGAAGTTCATCTATCGCTGAAGTTTTTCCTCAGGTTTCTTCGCGTATGAGTAGAGTCGTCTTTGCTTCACTGATATCCGCATCAGGTCACTAGTAGACTTGTCTTTGTTCAGCAGCTTCGTCTTCGATTCAGCTATGAACATCTTGTTGTCGCGAAACTTGTCTTCAGGGATTACGTTATATCAGAAACCATCAGCGATAACTGAACAGACTCAGTCTGATCGCTGATAGTGAAACACTAATACATATTAAATCACTGAGAGAGTTTGGATCAACAATCTCCCCCTATTTGATAATGACAAAGTAACTGAAGAAAATTACTTTATAGTTCAAAATAAGGAATAATCAGGACTCATAACATACATGTCCTAATTACTATTTTGAGGGATCTTTTACAGTACTGATAGGGTTAAGTACACCACTGAAATTTTCATTAATTCAGAGATAGAATTACAAGATATGAAAATTACAAGTACAAGTGAGGAACTAACTACTGTAAGTTTAACTAATAGATTACAAGAAATAGGAAACTAATCTATCAGCTACCTAAAGAAGACTTAGGAGGATTAACCATGTAGTCAGGTATTTATTCTCCTCTTTTCCTTCGATCTGAAGATTCTTGACTAATGATTGTGTTGATCGGTTCAGCTAAAGGAGAGAAGTCACACCATAAGCATAGGATATCCTTGAGATGACTGAGGGGACAAATAGGGATGTCAGAGACTCTTTGGAATCTGAGATGTTCCTCATCATCTCTGAAGAAGATTCCAAAAGGCTCTTTGAGTACTTTCCCTGCAATATATGGTCCACCAGGGGGCAGGGATAGATCAAGTACTGAGAGATCAGGAGGAGGACCAAACAGAACTTCTTTTGAGAACTTGATGGAGGTTTCGTTTCTTGTTGAAACATCATTCTCAGATGAGGAGGAGACAGGCTTTCTTTTGAGTTTCCTTGGCTTGTAAGGAAGAGCATATGGTACCTTTAACACAGCAGTGACTCTATTGATGAGGGCTTCTAGGATGCCTTCGACATAGCCTCTGTAGGTTGATTTGGATTTCTTCAGCGCATCTTTGAACTCTAACCATTCCATGTAGCCGAGACTTTCAAGCTTTGAAACAAACATAGCCTTAGAACTTCCATCCTCTCTGGTTATCTCCATTGTTACAGAAGTTCGGTCCTTCTTCTTTCTCCCAGATGACAACAACTGATATCTTTAATGGGTAGGAGCGATAGTCGACTTTATGTTTGCACCATTCGACAGTATTATCGCTGACCGCTTGTTCTTTTGAGCGCTGCTCTTCAATTTCCTTCAGCAAAGCAGCCTGGACTTCCACTGGATTCTTTTTCAGTTTCTTTTCTTTGACTTGAGAAGACTGAACTTTGAGAGCTAGAGAAGCATCTCTTTGACATTCGACGAACAGTTTCTCAGCTCTGACAGATTCTTCAATTTCAGCTTCAGTCAGGAAGTCTAGCCCTATAGATGGATTTTGAAGAGGTATCTTCAGCCGCTGACTCTCCAGATGAGAGATCATCTCCGTTCTTCTATTAAGTTCTTCCTCTGACCAATGAGCTGGTCTGGAGGGCCTTCCTGGATGGAGCATGGCTTTTTCCTCTTCTTCTTGTTCATCAATCTCATTTAAGGAGATTGGGATTATTGACTCATCAGCTATAGAAGTTGGGATTATTTGAAGTTCCTTTCCCTTAAGCGGGAGAGAGAACTGTCTGGTCAGAAAATAGATGAAAAGAGTTAGTGTATGTTTTGGGAAGAAGAAAGATGAAGGCTAGAAAGAAACAGGGGTTGGGAATTTATAGAAGGATATAGGAATAAGTGAAAGGCATACCTGAGAAGGATTCTCCCCCTCGGATGGTGAAACATTTTTCAGGCTTCCCTCAGTAGCTGAACCCTTTGGTTTGCTTTGGGAAGGGGTTCCTGAAGAAGTTCCACTTCTCCCCCCTGCTGTGATAACCTCTTTCGAAGCTATCACTGATGAGGTGATCGCTGCAGAAAACCATGGAGACTGGTCTTCTTCATCGTCATCATCATTATCATGATGTTGCTCTTTATCTTCATCCTGGAGATCAAGATCTTCATCCTCTTCTTCCTGCTCTTCTTCGTCTTAAAATAAAACTTGATCGAGCAAAGATGGAGGGGCTTTGTCAGCAACCTTCTCCCCCTTAACCTGAGAGGGAGGCTCTTCCGTCTGAACTTCATCAGCAGCTGCATCCTCCTCAAGATTTTCTTCAGTACGCTCTTTCTCCCCCTCTTTGTCATTATCAGAATGGGGGAGGTCAGAGATAGTAGGAGAAGCTTTTGATGATGCCAGGGATCGGACCTCAGCCTCCAGACGCTCCAGACGGTCTTCAATTACAGGGATGTCTGAAGTGGTTTGATGAATAAATTCAACAGTTATATTCATTAAGGTGCGGTCAGCCTCTGTGAAAGCAGGAGTAGGCGTTGGAGTTGGTGCATTCAGCTTTTCCAGAATCTGCTGGAGGAGTGATATACAGGAATCGACCTTGGTAGATAAATCCTTTACATCCTTGCTGATAAGTTGAGTTTGTTGATGATTGACGACTAAGTCCTCCTTGATCTTCATAACCTCGCCCTGAAGATTTGAGATTTGGGAGGCTTCAGATTTTGAGGAGCAAGTAGTTGTCAGCTTCTTCAGCTCTTCACCAGTGGTATTCACAGCGCTGGTGGTTTCGTTGATGGAGGTGGTGAGAGACTCCACCTTGATACCTAAACTGTTGACATGAGAGTCAACAGTCGCCATATTAGGACTTGAAAGAAAAGTCATATTAGGACTTGAAAGAAAAGTTAGTTTCTGAGAAACAGGCTTATATGGAGATATGGGAGTAGTGTTTAGGTTTATAGGAGTACCTGAGTTATCAAACAGTTTGTAGAATTGCATAGATTCTTCAAAAGTTTGATTGTCAGGTCCTATGGGTGCAAACTATGGTTGCGTAGAAATAGATGGAGGGTTAGAGACCAATGAAATAGAGGGATGAGAGATGGGGATAGAAGAAGATGGGAGTTGGGTGGTTACCTCAGCTTGTGGTTGAACTGAAATAGTTGGAGATGTGACTGACATGGTGGCAGCGACCGAGATCGCTGGCACGGTTGATGTGATCACAGCTGCAGATGTGGAGGAGAGTCCCACAAAACCATCTAAGGTAGTTTGTTGAGAAACTACCCCAGGCCTTGAGCTAGGGGCGATAGTCTCCTTAGTCAATTTGGCCTTCTTCGAAAGACCAGAAAGACTAGTTGATAGTCGTTTTGAAGCGGTGGTAGCGGCAGGGCTAGCAGAAGAACGAACCTCCTGCGTGGCCGCTGAAGTAGAAGAAGTATGGAGGGAGAGACGGGAGCGAAGAGTAGAGATACTTACCTCGTTGTTGACCGGTTTGACTTCCAACGATCGTTGACCCACTTTGGCGAAAGTACCATCTTGAGTAGTGGGGTAAGAGTTGGGGTAGAGAAACTTCAGATATGCACAGATGAACCTTACATATGGGATATTGGGATCCCTCTCCGTCGTCTCTATCTTTGATTTGAGATCGTCAAAGATAGCGGTGGCATAGTCGAAGTTCTTTCCAGCGATCACAGAGTAAGCCATCTGTAGTTGAACTTTGCTTGCCTGATCCAGTGACCCACTCTTCCCACTCATACATTGAATAAGGTGTGAGAAGATGTAGTTCAGTTGGGAAGGCATGTTTGCCTTCTTAATGATGGTCAGGCGCTTGTTGGGAATGGTTGAGCGAGGCTTGTTGTCCCAACAATATTCCATATCATCCAGAAACTGGATGAGTTCAACATCTGTTGGAAGGGCATCGAATCCACTTTTGGGTTTGTCAGGGAATCGGAGTGCCTTCCTCAGGCTGTATGCAGTCATCATGCCTAAGCCTATATCAGTGCTGAAAGAGATAGCAGGAACCTGGTCACCTTTCTTGTTGGTGATGGAGGTTTCCGCAGCAGTGAACTAAAACTGTTGAAGAAGAGTTTTGGATGGTTGAGGATCCACAGTGATTGCATAAGCAATACACGACTGCTTCAGGAACTTAGCTGCTTCCACCAGGTGTGGGTATTTGATACCATCAAAGTCCAATCGGGCAAGATGATTGTTCTTCGGAATTTCAGATTCAGAGAGAGCAAACTTGACACTCTTGGAAGCAATGAGAGTGGATTGTGCCATTTCTGAAGATGGAAAGAATCAGAATAGAGAAAAAGGTTTAGAGTCCAAAACTAAATAAAAATTTTACCAGTTTCTATTAGAAGAAAGAAACATAGAAAAACCAAAATATTTTTAGATTAAAACTGTGTTCTTTGTTGAAGAAGAAAGAACAGTAAGAAAACCAAAGGTTTGAATCAATAAAATCAAAAAATGATTTTAATGGTGAGAAATCTTGTAAAAACCCATAATGATGGAACATATATAGGATTTTGTATCAAAATTTAAAAGGAAAGAAGAACAAAGTGACCTGTTGATCTTGAAGAAGATTCAAAATCTTGAAGAAGGTGTTTGTTGGAAATGCCTTGAGAGAGAGAGAGAAAGAGAGAGTTCTTGTTCAAAAAGATTTCCAGAAAGCGTAAAAGATAGGCATGAAAAAAAACATTTCTTTTATACGTAGAGAGAGAGAGAGATAGATAGATAGATAGATACGAATGTTCATCATGACATGGACACGTTTGACGAAGTTGATTGGATAGAAGGGCAACGGACGAACGTGTCAGAAAAAGGCATGTCGTGGATTGTCGGTTCAAATGACGTCATGATGAGAGAGAAAAACGTGTCATTTGTCCTTTTTGAAATTATCTCTGAAGAGTCAGAGATAGATTTTCCTTTGAAAGAATCCCTGATAAAAATTCAGAGATTGATTTTTATTTCAGAAGGATCACTGAAGAGAAATGTCAGTGATAGATTTTGTTTATCAAAAAACTTTTAGTCATTTGAAGAAAGAAAATGATTAGTTTATTTAAAAAAAACTGTTGAATGAATATTCAGTGAGAGAGTAAGAGAACATACCTGAGAGTCAGAAATTTATTTAGAGATAGAGTGATAAAGGGGAACTTATAATTACTGACATAATGCATGAAGATGAAGAGTTACTCTTCAAGATTCAGCATTCCAAGCTCACTGATGAGAAAGTTCAACCTTGTCTCATCAAGAGGTTTGGTAAATAAATCAGCTAGCTGATAGTCATTGGGGATAAAGTGAAGTTCAATATCACCATTCATCACATGATCTCTGATAAAATGATATCTGATCTCTATGTGTTTTGTCTTTGAATGTAGCACTGGATTATTTGCTATAGCGATAGCACTAGTGGTGTTGCAATAGATTGGAATCTTTGATAGCTGAAGGTCATAGTCTAATAGTTGATTTCTCATCCATAAGACCTGAGCACAACAACTTCCAACATCTACGTATTCAGCTTCAGCTGTGGAAGTGGACACTGAATTTTGCTTACTAGCTTTCCTCCTAGGAGTTGACATCCACTAGTGGTGCTCTTTCTATCGAGTTTACAACCTGCAAAATCACTATCAGAATATCCAGTTAGATCGAACCCTGAGTCTTTGGGATACCGAAGACCTAGGTTCAGATTGATAGCGTGCACATAAACAAGTAGAGTACATGATGTTCGGTCGGCTCGCTGTAAGATACAGTAGGGAGTCTATCATTCCTCTATACAGTGACATTAACAGGTTTTCCAGAAGGATCTTTGTAAGTGTCAGAAAAGGTGCCATAGGAGTTTTCATAGCTGAAGTTTGTGTTAGATCAAACTTCTTTAGCATATCTTTAACATACTTACTTTGGCTGATAAAAGTACCTTTGTCAGATTGTTTGATCTGAAGACCAAGAAAATATGTCAGCTCACCCATCATACTCATTTTGTATTCTTTCTTCATTCGTTCAGCGAAGCGAGTATATAGAGATGGGTTAGTAGAACCAAATATGATGTCATCGACATATATTTGTACAAGAATAATGACCTTTTATCTTTCTGAAAAATAATGTATTATCAATTTTGCCACGTTCAAAATTTCAGAGATAAGAAAGGATGAGAGAGTGTCATACCAAGCATGAGGGGCTTGTTTTAGACCATAGAGAGCCTTATCCAATTTATAAACATAATTTAGATACTTAGGGTCATAGAAACCTGGGGGTTGTTCTACATAGACTTCTTCATTCAACTTTCCATTTAGGAACGCTGATTTTACATCCATTTGATATACAATGAAGTCTTTGTAAACTGCATAAGCTAAGAAGAGTCGAATTACTTCGAGCCTAGCCACAGGGGCAAAGGTTTCATCATAGTCTATGCCTTACTCTTGTCTGTATCCCTAAGCAACAAGTCGAGCCTTGTTGCGGGTTACAGTTACATGTTCATCTAACTTGTTTCCAAACACCCATTTTGTGCCTATAACAGTTTTATCAGATGGTCTAGGAACGAGATTCCAAACTTTGTTGGGAGAGAACCCAGTCAGCTCTTCTTGCATAGCACTGACCCAGTTTGGATCTCTGAGGGCATCATTAGCCTTCTTTGGCTCTATTAAAGAAATAAAGTTGACAAAGAGACAAATATTACCTGAACTTCGTCGTGTCTGAATACCTGCATCGGGATCACCGAGAATTTGATCTATGGGGTGGTCTTTGGTCCATCGCTGAGCAGGAGCATGATCGCTCATTTCAGAGATTGGATCAACAATAGGAATGTTCACTGATGAGGAAGCTTGAGGCTCATCAGCTATCAACTGTTGAGTGTCAGACAGATCATTGTATTCTGAGAGGTGTTCAGACAAATATGGATCTGATGGAAGAAGTGTGTTTAGAGGCTCAGCTGAAACCCATGAGATGGATTCAGCGTTCAGAGGTATGATGTTTGGATCTTCATCAGCAGATGGAGGATCTGAATGATAATGGTTTGAGAAGAAAGGTTTTGTTTCTCTGTGATGAGAAAACATCCAAGCATTGAATTCTTCATTGTCAGAGATGGTTTAGAGTTCGCTGAGCGAGTTTCATCAAAGGTGACATGAATTGTTTCTTCCATAAATTATCTTCTTTTGTTGAAAACTCTGTAGGCTTTGGAGATAGAGGATTATCCAAGAAATATTCCATCATCCGCTTTTGGGTCGAACTTTCCAAGTTGATCTATGTTGTTTAAAATAAAGCACTGACAACCAAAAATATGAAGAAAACTGATAGAAGGCTTTCTTCCATGAAAAAGTTCATAAGTTGTCTTTCCAAATCGCTTTACTATCAGCGATCTGTTTTGAGTAAAACATGCAGTGTTTACAGCTTCAGCCCAAAATTGAGTAGGGAGGTGAGAATCGTTCAGCATTGATCTAGTATCTTCAATGATCGTTCTGTTTCTTCTTTCAGCGACTCCGTTTTGCTGAGGCGTTCTTACTGAAGAAAAGTTATGAGAAATTCCCTTGTTCTCAAAGAAATTGTTCAGAGAACTGTTTTTGAATTCAGTTCCATGATCACTTCTTATTGAATGAACAGTAAGATTATTCAGCACTTCCATCTTTTTAACAAAAGATATTAGTTCTTCTGGAGTATCACTCTTGCAGCGAAGAAAGATAACCCAGGTGTAGCATGAGTATTCATCTACAATGACAAGTGTGTATTTCTTTCCATCTATTGATTTGATATTGACAGGGCCAAACAAATCCATATGCAAGAGTTGAAACTAGCTTTTGTCTGTTTTCCTTTTTCACATGCTGAGCAGAGAGATTCTTTAGCATATGAGTGTTGAGGAAGACCAGAAACCAGTTCCTTAGATGAGAGAGAATTCAGGGTTTGAAGTTTAGATGAGAGAGCCTTTTGTGCCATAGACAATTGACATCAGAAGAGGCTTTAGAGAGAAAACATACGTTTTTAGTGGTAGTAGAGTCCATATCTATTACATAGACATTTTCTTTACGATAACCACTGAGAGAAAGTTTTCCTTTCTCATTTACCACTGAACATGCTTTCTTGAAAAAGAGAACTTCATAGTCTTTGTCAAATAGCTGACTGATGCTCAGAAGGTTGTGCTTCAGTCCGTCTACATAAGCGACTCTTGTGAAGGTAGTTATCCCATTGCTGAGGACACCAAACCCTCGGGTATATCCTTTTACATTTCCACCAAAGGTCACTGAGGGACCTTTTTCTTCCTTGTATTCAGTGAGCATGTCTTTTTGTCCAGTCATATGACGAGAACATCCACTATCAAGATACCAGATGCCCTTTGATCTCTGCAAACATAAAGAAGATTAAGCTTTCTTTGGTACCCACTTTTCAATGGGTCCTGTAGAGTTAGTGGAGATGGAAGGTTCAACAATCTTCACAGCAGATGAAGATTCAGCTTCAGTGGTAACCTTCACCCTAGTTAATTTCTTAACCTTAGTGGTATTTTTCACCTTGGTAGATTTTTCAGGTTTGGTGACCTTCTCAGCCTTGGAGGCATTCATCTTCACTTTAGATGATTTATCATCTTTAGTGGCAGTTGGACATTTTCTTGCAATATGGTCAGTAAATCCACAGTGATAGCATTTTCTATATTTGAAAGTGGTTTTAGGAGCTGAAGTAAAAGGTTTTGAGAATTTAACATGAGCAGGTCCAACTCCAAGAATGCTTTTCTCATGAGATCTGGGAGGAACTTTCATTTCTTCCGATCTCTTTGGCTTAAGATCAATCTTTAACTTTGGAGGACAGAGATCAAAGATTTCTATCACAGAGCTAGACGATTGATTCGCTGAAGGTTTAGGAGGAACTTTCAGATTTGCTTTCTTGGAAGCCTTCTGAGGATGGAGAATGGATTTTCCTTTATCCGCAGACTTAGAGCCTTTGGATATTTCCTCAGGCATGGGATTAGAAGAAGATGAAGGATAAAACTGATTATAAGAAGTGTCAGAGATAAAAGAGACAAACGTTCCAAACTTAAGCATGGAACTGTCTTCTTTAGGTTCATCCTGTGGTTTCCAAAAACCAAGACGAGTTCTATCACTACCAGGAGCTTGAGCATTTATTATCTCAATGATCTTTGTTGATGATTTGCACCATTTTTCAACAGTGGATTTTTCTGTATTTAGAGCAGTGATGGCTTGTTCGCGTTCAATGCTGATGATTTCATTAACAATGACTTGATCTTTCAAACTTTCCTCTAAAAGAGTTAGTTCTCTGATCTTTTCATGACATTTCTCTAGATGTTCAGTTAAATCAACGTTTTTGTTCTCAGCTAGAGTTTTGCCGTTTAGAGCATTGTATAGATCAATCGTCAGCACATCAATAACGCGACTTCTCTCTTCTTCAGGTAGAGAGGGATTAGTAGAGATAGATACCTAAGATGATATATAGCTCATAGAAGTTTCAGTTGGTTCTTCCACTTCTTCTTTAATCTCAGCCATGAGGCAGAGATTAGCGACTTCTTCTTCATCACAACTTGATTCTTCTGATTCAGCCCAGTCATGTTCTTCAGTGATGAGACCTTTACCTTTTCGCTTGTAGTTTTTCAACTTTTGATAATTTTCTTTCAGCTTAAGATACTTGTCATCGCTGGATCTTCTCAAGGTAGAAGGTTTGAAGACTTTCTTTGACCTGCACTCACTTGCAAAATGTCCAATCCTTTCACAGTTAAAGCAAGTAGCAGTAGCCTTATCAACAGGGGTTGATTTTGGCTTGTCAGTAAGAGAGAGAGAGAGGCTTATTTCTTCGGAAATTGCTCTTTCTTGCAAATCTCTTAAAAGAGTTTGTCAAGAGTGCTAAGGACTCATCAAACTCTGAAAGATCAGTGTCTGATAGATCCTCAAATTCATAATCTAACTCAGTGATAGTGAGAGTAGATCACTGAGATGGAATTATCTCTGAAGAGACTAAAGCAACAGGAATGCTTTTGGAGTCTTAAGAATCTTTTACAAGATTTTTCTTCAGAAGGTTTGATTGCTCCTAGTTGAGCAATATTCCATACAAGGTGCTGAGAGAAAGAAGATTTAAGTCTTTTGTCAGCTTGAGACATATTGAATAATTGTCCCAACATTCAGGAAGACATTCTAAGAATTTAGTTAGGACCTCAGAATTAGAATAGGTCCTTCCAACGGTTCTTTGATCAATGATTAAGCAGTTAAACCGCTGATGAACATCATCCAACGATAAAACTTTCATACTGTCTTACCAAGTTAATCTTTTGAGTCTCTTGGATTTCAGTGGTGCCTTCATACTGAACACATATAGTGTCCCACATTTCTTTGGAGGTTTTAAGATGCATGATGGAATGGAAAGCTTCATCAGGCAGAGCCATAGAGATAATGGTTTTTGCCCTTGCATCTATACCAACCTTCTTTTTGTCATCATCACTCCATTGTCTTATTTTCTTAACGGCATAGCGTTTAGGGACAAAAGAAGTGGTGGTAGTAGCTGGAACGGCATCTATGATTTGGACAGGTTCATAGGGTCCATTTGTTATGTACTCAGGTATAGTTGGATCTGCACCTTCAAGAAATAGCATCATTCGATTCTTCCAGAGAGAAAATTTATCTCTGCTAAATCGAGGCGATTTAGAAAGTGAACCATTATCATAGTAGTTTGTGTTTGTGTTAAGTGTCATGTTAGAATATCAAGGAAGAGAATAAAGCAAGATCTTGTTTATTACATTAAACAATCTGCTCTGATACCACTTGTTGGTCCCGGAGGTGCTTAACAAGTTTTTAGAGAGGGGGGGGTTGAATACAAACACAAAATTTAAAGTTTAATAAATTTTTTATTGATAAATCAAACACAATTTACAAGGGTTTCTATATAGTAGAAAGATGAAGGCTAGATGTGAGCACTTTCTTCAGATGGAGAGGTAATCTTTCTATTTATACCCTATGCATTAAATGCATGGCAGGGCACTTTACACGTGTCCTTCATTGATTGGCTGAGAGGGTCCGACTTTGGGAGACATGCTTTTGGCCGTATCATGAACAGTGTAGTTGACAGAGTTGTTGTACAAATTGTGGCAGAGGTATGTCCGTTCTGACACATCGTACTGGTTGTGCAAGATAATACAAAATAGACTTGAGGCATAAGCTAAGTGATCATCGATCGCTGAATATATCTTCCTTCAGAGATACAAAGAAGTTCAGCTATCGTTGAAGCTTTTCCTCAGGTTTTCTTCGCGTATGAGTAGAGTCGTCTTTGCTTCACTGATATCCGCATCAGGTCACTAGTAGACTTGTCTTTGTTCAGCAGCTTCGTCTTCGATTCAGCTATGAACATCTTGTTGACGCGAAACTTGTCTTCAGGGATTACGTTATATCAGAAACCATCAGCGATAACTGAACAGACTCAGTCTGATCGCTGATAGTGAAACACTAATACATATTAAAATGTAATTTACACTAAGTATAGAAGAGGGTCTTTATCAAATCACTGAGAGAGTTTTGATCAACATGCCAATTCCCACGATGCCTCCTACAACGTCGATTCCTAGAATGCCAATACCCACTTTCCAATATAATGGATATGCCTCTGATTCGTCACAGCGAAATGGTTTCTAAAGTACAGAACATGTCCCACCGGTCGTCCAAGGGAATACTCAAGACGAACCTGTCGCCCAAAGACTGAAGATGTTAGAAGAGCAAAACAAACGTGTCCTATCACTCCTTGCGAAACTTCCCGGTGCAGCACTACCTGTCGACGTCGAGCCTCGCACAGAGTTCCAAGCGTCACCCTTCGTCGACAAGATTGTGATAGTTGACGTCCCGAAGAATTACAGTATCCCAACGTTCACGCCAAAGTATTCTGGTATCTCGGATCCAACTGAACACGTCGTTCAATACAAACAGTTGATGTGGACAGTATCGATCCCACACCAATATCAAGAGGTGTGTATGTGTAAAAGTTTCGGAGCAACCCTCACAGATGCAGCTCTGCAATGGCTGATTGGCCTCAAACCAAAGTCTATCGGATCATCCGCAGAACTGGTAAATCCATTCTCCCAACAGTTCGCCAGTAGTCGCAACATGGAGAAGCAGTCTAGCGACTTGTACTATGCCGTGTACAAAGTGGGAGAGACCATCCGCAGTTATTTCAACCGATTCAACGCTGAAATGATTAGCGTATGAAATTGTGACATCAAGACTGCGATCGAGGAATACAAACACGGTCTAGATGAAAGCTCAGGTCTACACACCAATCAGACAAAGTACCACCCAGAGAACTTTGAAGATGTTCGAGCAAGGACTTTGGCTTATATGAGGGTCGAAGACGACACTGCCTTTTGACGAAAAGACTCTAACGACAAGAAATCGTTGAGTGTGAAGAGGCCAGAATTCAAGGCCAATACGATAGTTAAGTCCGAGCCGTCGAGACAGATATCAAACGTCAGGTTCGACAAGATGAAAGTCTCTACCACAACCAAGTTTCCCCAATACCCTAAGGTTTCCTCTTATGGATTCAAAGGTACTTCTAAGGACTTGGTCGAAGCATTAAGAGTCGCGCAGGCAATAGTTCGATGGCCAAAGTAAAGCGACAAAGCTCATGTTAAAAAAGACAAGACCAAATGGTGCAACTTCCATGACGACCATGGTCATACGACAGACGACTGCATAGCACTTAAGAAGGAGCTCGCCTGGCATGTCCCAAAGGGTAATCTCAAAGATATCTTCGACGAACCAGTGACACCAGACAAGAACGTTCGACCACCGTCCCCTGTTCACGAGAAAATTGTGAACTGTGTTATGGGAGGGTCAGACGTCTGCGGTTTAACCTATTTCGCAGCAAAGAGGCACGCCAGTCAGGGGGGCAAACATTCAACAAATCCCTCGATCCTCACATTCGAAGGAAGAATTAGAACTGGAGTCAATGAAGATAACGTTCGA
Source organism: Arctium minus (assembly GCA_954870635.1). NCBI lineage: Eukaryota > Viridiplantae > Streptophyta > Magnoliopsida > Asterales > Asteraceae > Arctium > Arctium minus. Next base: position 45,727,708 of record OX941094.1, on the reverse strand, counting down.
TCATGACGATCTAGGCGACCTACATAAAAAACATCACGATGGGTCAATCATACAACTCAAGGTCGTAACCCGGAGGGTGTTGGTCGATGGAGGAAGATCAACGAATATAATCTATCTCAACACCATCAAGGCTATGGAACTCGACAAGTCAGAGATCGTTCGTCGCTCGACGGCACTGGTAGGATTCAACGAGGACGCGACGAGCACCTCTGGAGAAATCACCTTACCAGTCTATGCGAAAGGAATCAACAAACAGACCAGATTTAGAGTCATCGACTGTCCTTCGGCGTACAACATCATCCTTGGTCGACCCTGGATACACGACATGAAGGCATTCCCTTCGACGTATCACTAGACCATGAAATTCCCTACGCCATGGGGAGTCCAGGAGATCAAGAGTGAACCTAAAGTTGCTCAGGATTGCTACAGAACATCAATGAAACCTAGAAAGCAATCCATCTAGTAATTACAGAACCAGGATACTCTCGACACCGTCAATAACTATCGATTGGAGGAGGTTATCCTGGATCAAAGCAAACCGAACCAGATCATCTTCATAGTTTCAACGCTCGACCCTTCTATTAAAAAAGAACTAATCTCTTTTTAGCAGGATCATGCTGGCTGTTTTGCCTAGACGCACGAAGACATGGTTGGCATCGACCCTGACGTCATTTCACTTAAACTGAATGTGGATCCATCATTGAAACCGATGAACCGGAAACATCGAAAATTCTCTCCAGAACGGAATAAGGTGATTAATGATGAAGTCGACAACCTCCTCAAGACCGGGAAGATCCGAGAAGTAAAATACCCCGACTGGCTAGCCAATGTCGTGGTCGTGCAAAAGAAAAACGTAAAATGGAGGGTGTGCATAGACTTCACATATCAGAATAAGGCATGTCCAAAGGATCCATTTCCTTTGCCGCATATTGATGCATTAGTCGATGTAACTACTGGGCATTAACTCTTGACGTTCATGGACGCATACTCGGGCTACACTCAAATACTTATGCATGTCGACGATCAAGAAAAAATAGCCTTCATGACAGATCGAGGTATTTACTGCTATAAGGTTACGCCTTTTGCTTTGAAGAATGCAGGTTCTACGTACCAGCGTCTTGTCAAAAAAAGTTCAAAGATCGACTGGGCGATACTATGGAGGTATATATTGACGATATGCTCGTCAAGTCGTGACAAGATATTGATCATGTCGAGCATTTGTGACAATCATTCGACATCCTCCGAAAATACCATATGAAGCTCAATCCAACGAAATGTTCCTTTGGAGTTAGCGCCGGGAAATTTCTAGGGTACATGGTGACTCGATGAGGCATTGAGGCCAACCCCGATCAGATTAAAGCTATAGTGGAGATCAAATCACCAAGAAACTTCAAAGAAGTGCAACGTTTGACAGGTCGAGTGGCAACCTTGAACAAGTTCATATCTCGGTCGTCAGATAAATGCCACCTGTTCTACAACGTCCTACGAAAAAAACAAAGGCTTCTAATGGACGGACGATCATGAACGGGCACTGCAAAAATTAAAAGAATACATGGCGTCCCCTTCATTGCTATCAAAACCACAAGACAACGAAGTCTTGCAACTATACTTAGCCGTCATCTATAACGCGATAAGTGCAGTCCTGGTAAGAGAAGACGGAGAACACCAATTGCCTATCTATTATGTAAGTAAGTCTTTTCTCGACGCTGAAACCAGGTACTCTTCAATGGAAAAGCTCTTATTATCACTAGTTACTGCAGCAAAAAAGTTACGACGTTACTTTGAATCACATCCTATAACTGTCGTTACTAACTTTCCACTTAAGTCTTTCTTGAGAAAACCAAAATTGACAGGTCGACTAGCGAAATGGAGTATATATCTCAGCAGTTACGACATAGATTTTAAACCCAGGACCGCGATCAAATTGCAAGTCCTAGCAGACTTTGTCGCCGACTTTAGTCTTGAACTAGAGAAAGAAACACAAGACGATGTTTGTTCTGTGGCGACTCACGACGACAAACCCAGGACTCTACATGTCGACCGATCGTCCAACACTAGAGGTATAGGATTGAACATCGTCTTAAAGTCGCCACAGGGGGGTAAGATGGTGTACTCCATACGGTGCAATTTCAAGGCGACCAATAACGAGGCAGAGTATGAAGCCCTGATCATAGGGATGAATATAGCGCACGACTTGGGGGCAAAAGGTTTGCATGTCAAGAGAGACTCCCTCCTTGTCGTGAACCATATGAAAGGTGAATTCGCGGCTAAAGATTCAAAAATGACATCGTACCTCAGGATAGCCTAGGCGAAATCTAAAGAATTCAAACCTTTCTCGATCGAACAAATCCCAAGAGATTTGAATACTCAAGCAGATGCTTTAGCCAACCTCGGATCGGCACTTACCAAACCTTTGTTCGACACAGTACCCATGGTTCATCTCAAGACGTCGTCCATTGATCACGATGACATTGCTCAAGTCGACAACGAAAAAGAAGATTGGTCGAGCGATATAATGAACTATTTAACACAAGACCAACTTCCTGAAGAGAGAATGGAAGCTCGAAAGATTAGATTCAAAGCATCCAGATATGCCGTGATACAAGGCAGACTTTTCTGACGATCATCTACGGGACTTAATTTGCGATGCATTACCAGTAAAACACAAGTCCAGAACATCCTACAAGAAATGCATGACGGCGAGTGCGGTAATCACTTAGGTGGTCGTAGTCAAGCCAATCGAATATCACGACAAGGTTACTATTGGCTGACGCTACGACAAGACGCCATCAGGTATGTACAAAACTGCGACGCATGTCAACAACACTCAGGTACGACGCATAAACCTTCTTAACCTTTACACTCGACATTGGTCTCCTGGCCTTTCATGAGGTGGGGTATGGACATCGTCGGTAAGTTACGACCTGCCCCTGGGCAAAAGATATTTTTACTAGTTCTTACAGATTACTTCTCTAAATGGATAGAGGCAGCCGCTTTTTCCCAAGTTCGGGACAAAGAGGTCATATCCTTTATCCAGACTAACATTATATGCAGGTTTGGAATACCATCCGAAATAGTTTGCGACAATGGATCTTAATTTAACAGTGAAAGAACTCAACAGTTCTGTGAGGATCGCAATATAAAACTCACGACGTCGACACCTCGATATCCTCAATCAAATGGACTTGCAGAATCGAGCAAGAAGACTATTATAAACTTGATCAAGAAAAGGTTGAAAGCGGCAGAAGGAAAATGGGTCGAAGAACTTCCTTCAGTCTTATGGGCAAATCGTATGACTCCACGTACGTCCACTGGACAAACCCCATTCTCCTTAGTCTATGGTTGTAAGGCGGTTCTACCCGTCGAGGTCCATTTACCAACATCGAGACATAACTTAGTTGACCATAATTTAGTCGATTTGAGTTACGATCTCGACGCTCTTGAAGAAATGAGAGAATCAACGTTGATTCGAATGGCATCCCAGAGACAATCAGTTGAACGTTATTTCAACAAAAACGTAAAGACAAAAGTCTTCCAAGAAGGCGACCAAGTATTACGTCGAGTATTTCAAAATACTCAAGAGCCAAATGCATGTAAGATTTCCATTAAATGGAAAGGTCCATATCGTATATCTAAAGTCGTGGGAAAAGGCGCTTACAAACTCCAAACCATCGACGACCAAGATATCCCACCTAGTTGGAACGCAACGCATCTGAAGAGGTATTTTCTCTAAGTCCCTTAAATTATTTCATTATGATTATTTGACAAGACCAAGTACTGACTTAAGCATCGGAGGATCGTTGGATAGCCAACGACCAACCTCTGACATTGTTTTCTCTCAGGATCACATGACATAAGACTATAAGTCAAAATCTCATAACTTGGTTTTACAACATTCCAAAGAAATGTGGTTACAGTTCTCGACTTAGAGAAACTTTCTCACTGTGAATAAATGCCTTAGTCGCAAGAACTTTGAGATTGAACTACTTTGATTGATTTAGTCGCAAGTATCCTTGGGTGAAATTGTTTGAAATGTCTTAGTCGCAAGTATCCTTAAATTATCTTTGGATTGAGTGAATGCCTTGGTCGCAAGAATCTTTGAACTGTTTGGATTGCCTTAGTCGCAAGAATCATTGTATGAAATTATTCGAAATGCCTCAGTCGCAAGATTGTCTGTAATGTTGAATCGTGATTATATATGGATTGAATGTCTTGCTTTTCATTTGATTGGTCGTACGACTTGTGAGTTCGAAAAGTTCTAAGTAATTTTTTATCTTGTGATATCATGTTATTGAAAAACACTCGACAGGGTAAACTAAAAGACCATTTATGTTATAAACCAAAATTAATGGTTACAAGTGGAAGGCTCGACCACCAACGGTAGACCATAGAAAATATAAATAAACGATACAAAAAACAAAGGGCTCAAGACGAAGGAGCGTCTTCTGCTGGCTGCGACATAGAGACGTCACCCACCTAGGCTTCATCGACTTGGGCCTCATCCTCGACCTCAACCACCTCGACATCCTTCTCATACTTGGAATCCAGATCCTCCTTGTTCCCGACGTACGCGAGATAGATCTTGAGGTCTTCACCAGTGTTGGCAAAGGGATTCTTCCCAGCCAAATATCGCCTCATGATGGCCGCCTTCGTCGTCCATTATGTGAAAGCCTCGACGGACTTTAGCTTCTCCTCCAACTCCTCGACCTTGGCCTTCTTCTTGGCCTCCTTCTCCCCCATGCCCCTGATCTCTTTTTCATTCGTGACCAGGGACACTTGGGTCCGCTCCAATTTTTCCCTGGTCCCCTTCAAGATCTCGCACAACACGTGAAGATGTGTCTGCACATTTGTCGTCTGACGACCGGAGACTTCCAAGAATTTATGAGCCTCTTGGAGTCTCACAGTCAGGGATTCCACTTGAGACATGGATTCACTCTCCCTGGCGAGAGCGGCTCGCTCCCTTTACAACGTCGCTTTTTCTCTGTTGAGAGCATGCGGCACCGCCCGACGAATACGTTCCATATCCCCGTAGAGACTTAGGGAGGCCTGGAATGTCTACAAAAGAAATCATTCGACAATTATCACAATATTAAATACGACAGTTATATTACAAAGATAAGAAAATGGTAAGTGTCGACCCTTACCAGAAAAGCGACAACGGAGACATTAGACCCTACATCATCGATAGTCATCGCCTTGAACTTCTCCTTGAAGACAGAGAGTTGGTATTTCCCCAGATAAGGAAATATCCTCGACCTATCAAGGATATCGTCTGCCAAGAAGTCAGACGGCAACGTGAAGTTGACCATCTAAACTTCTGCAGGTCCCTTCCCCTTATCGGTTGCTTGGGGGTTGGAACCAGAGGCCTTGGTCGCTTGAACATTCTCCGCAAGAGGCCGCTCGATGCCAGATCCCTCCTGTACCGGAGGCGCAACACTTATGGGGATCGCCGTTATGGCATCACCTATCTTCGCCTTATCTTGAGCAGCGATGCTTGATACGTCACTTGCCTTCGACGATGGTTTCCTCGGGACCGTCATCCTCAATCTTTTGGGCACACTCGAACCAGTAATCGAGAGTCCCTTCCTCTTCTCCTTGCCCTTTCGGGCCAATTCCAGCAGGGCCTTCCTCCGATCGGCCGCAGTGGACGTCTTTGTTGAAGAACCACCTAAAAAACAAAGAAAACAGCGATTAAATGCACGGTAAAACAAGGAAAAAGGAGAGAACAAAGGGACGAGTACACTACCTGCCAACTCCTCCTCCTCTTCCTTCTCTTCCTCCTCTTCTTTCTCTTCGACTTCCTCGACCTCGACCTCTGAAGGCTCGACAATGGTCACTCCCTCGTCGTCGTCTGCCTGTTGAAGAGGGGTATACGACTGCTCGACTAAGCTATACCCGAGGAAGCTGTTGATCTTGTACACCGAATCACTATTCGATCATACTTCTCGAACTTAATAGCTGAAATCAAAAGAACAAAAGAAAGAACGTTAGATGCAAATCAATAGAAAACATACAACAAAGATTAAAAAAACGTAAAAGTCTTACTTGACGTATTCGAGAACGTCTCTGGCACGTCGCTGTCTGGATCCAACGACGCCGAATGCACGAATGCGTATCTGGCTTTCCACCCACGGTCGTTGACCGCAGTGTTAAATACCAAGGTGGGATCACCTCGATACTTGGAAAATAGGCTGTAACAGTGGAAACCGTCCACCTTCACCTGGTACGCTGTAAGGAAGTTGTTCACGATGAACGGCGATCCCCACTCGCTCATTAGTCGCTCGATAACCGAGACGACTCTCCAAAACTGGGGCATGAGTTGCCCCGGGGCAAGAGTTGCCCCGGGGCAAGGCTGAATGTATGCATAAACAACCTCGACAGTGGCGAATAGGGCCACTTAAACCCTATCTTGAAGGTATACTCGTATATCACGAAGTACCCCTCAGGACACATGTCCAGACGTACTTGGCCCGTAGAATTAAGAGTCACAGTATAAGGTATTTGCGCTAAGCACCTAAGATCATCAAGGACATCCAGACCTTGGATCGTACTAGCAGGTTCGCTCGACATCAATAACCCAGTCAAATTAATCTTAAGTTCAGAAAAACCAACTATATCCCAATTTTTTCTAGGTTTCCTAGCTAAAGTCTTGAATCGCATGTAAAAAACTGAGAAACGATCGTACCTTATATAGTCGCTCTAACCTCGAAAACTATGGCAATGATCACACTGATTTTTTGGTAACGATCGTACCTTACTAACAATTTTGTAATAACCGGGTTAAAAAGTAAAGGAATTAAAAGTTCGGGTAAGAAAGTGGAAAAGCCATAATAGAGGGGCCTGGAGTGAAAAGTGGGGAAAGGAGGGATTTAACCCTAGAATTTAATGTTTTGTGTGGCAGCTGATAAATTTTGGCAAGGGAGAGAAGTGCAGTGGTTCGATCGAAAGGAAGCAATAGAGGCAAGGATTTGGTGATCTTCAATCTTCTAAGGTAAACATCTAATCTTATTTTCTATTTTAGTAAGAGATTAGCAATTGTTTTCAACATTTTAGTTGGGTTTTGTATCTGTTGATGGTTCCCTGAAGTTTGAGTTTTCTGGGTTTGATGTTTTGGAAGTCGTTATAGAATTAATTATGTGGTTAATGGAATTTTGTTGAAATTTAGTTTCTGCATCTGATTATGGATTCTGGGATTGAGTTATATCGATTTCTAAGAAATAAGATGGGGGATACAGTATCTATTATCGATCCTTAGTTAAATTTTCCGTTCGGCGGGGGCACTGGTCGATAAGGAGTTCCGGTCCTCGTTTTGGACACCGGTCGACACCGGTTAGTGCTTGACATCGGTCACCGGGGGAAGTGAAACCCCGGCCAACATTTAGGCGTCGGTCGAAAGAGGGGGGAGACTCCGGTCGTGACAATGGGGGGAGACCCCGGTCGAGAAAAGAGGGGGACCCCGGTCCATGTTCACCCTGGGCGGACTTGGGTCCGGTCCCCGGACTATGTGTTGGGCCGAAGCCCACATGTTGTTTTAATAAGGTTTTCATGTTTGGGCTTTGTTTTCTAGAAGGCCCATCATCATTTAGTTTATTTCTTGGAACATAAGTGCTTTGTCTCGAGTTGTTTTTCTTATGAGCCGAGGATACTTTTAGAGTTGGTGAAGTTGGGATTTCGGTGTTAAGGTCGAACCTTGCTAAAATAGAAAGAATCGGGTGTTCACCGGTCAATGTTTCCTTTATATGTTTCGGACCGAATTATAGAAGTAGGCGCGAGATTCGAGCTATGGACGCTAGGTGAGTTTTTCTGAACTAAACTTTTGTAAACGAAAGCATGTGAAGTTTAATTTTAAACTTTGATTTATTTACGATGGCATGTTTATTATGAAATGATTTAAGTGTGATATAAATTGTTGGTGTTTAAATGTATGCATACATTATATGTGGAGATTGTGACCTAAGAAGGGGAGTGTGGCCCGCCTACTCGTACCGGGGAGTGTGGCCCGTTTATGCCATTGGGGGTGTGTCCCAAAATTAAGGCAGTGCGAGTTAGACACATCGTATTTGACGGTCGTGTGGTCAGTAGGGTGTTTTATCTTTATGTGCTTATAAATCTGTTGATTTAAATTTGCTGGAAAGTTATTTTGTTGCTTATCTGTTAGAGGGGACTCACTAGACCTATGGTCTAACCCTCGCTCTTTCAAAACTAAAAATCTTTTCAGGCAAGCGTGAATTAAAGAGAGCAGATAAGGGCAAATGGAAGATGTAGCGGGAAGAGATAGAAGACCGTCATCTTAGATATTTATTTTTATTATCTCAGTTGTGTAGGTTGACTTTGAAAATCCTGAAATTTTATTGGAAGCTTGGGGCCGTTTCGTCATGAATTTTTATTCTATTATTAAGATTTAAATTGCCATATTGTCGTTTCTGGTTGGGTTGTTACAAATTTCCTCGAGTATTTTTTGTTTTAGAGGACAATGTAAGACCCTCAAGGAACTCAAGAACATATTATGGCTCAAATGAACATGGAGTTGAATGCGACTCGTGCTCAAATTGAAACTTTGACAAATCAACATAGGCAAGCAGTGGAAGAGATTGAATCCTTAATAAAATCAGAACGCTAGCAACGCTGTAGGGCTTTCGCATGGTCGAGGTGAATTTAGCATGCCCTGGTCGGAACCACCGCTTCCCAACTACCCAAGACCGCTTTTCCCTGGCATCTCTAGTCAACCTATGCCGACGTTGCCACCTCCACCTCCACCATTCTTTCCTTCAACAACACATGTCACCATGATGCCATTCGTAACATCGATTCCGCCCTTCTTTCACTCGACAGCGCCAATTCCCACGATGCCTCCTACAGCGTCGATTCCCATAATGCCAATACCCACCTTCCAATATAATGGATATGCTTATGATTCGTCACAGTGAAATGGTTTCCAGAGTACAGGACCTGTCCCACCGGTCGTCCAAGGGAATACTCAAGACGACCCTGTCGCCCAAAGACTGAAGATGTTAGAAGATCAAAACGAACGTGTCCTATCGCTACTTGCCAAACTTCCAGGTGCAACAGTACCTGTCAACATCGAGCCTCGCACTGGGTTCCAAGCGTCATCGTTCATCGACGAGATTGCGATGGTTGACGTCCCGAAGAAGTACAGTATCCCAACGTTCACGCCAAAATATTCTGGTATCTCGGATCCAACTGAACACGTCGCTCAATACAAACAGTTTATGTGGACAGTATCGATCCCACACCAGTATCAAGAGGTGTGTATGTGCAAAAGTTTCGGAGCAACCCTCATAGGTGCAGCTCTGCAATGGCTGATTGGCCTCAAACCAAAGTCTATCGGATCATTCATAGAACTGGTAAATCAATTCTCCCAACAGTTCGGCAGAGAAAGAAAGACGATGTGACAAAGTCATGAACCTTTAAAAAAGTTTATAATTGTCGATGCTCTTAGAACCTCACAACAAATCGTTTCACCTAACCCGATTCAACTTGTTTTAATTACTATTGATCCATATATTTCACCAAATATAGCAATAAACCATGGGAAAAACATAAAGCTTATTGAACTTTACGCTTTTAATATCTATCTTATTGAACATCATCCTTTTGATATCTATACGAGAAATGAGAAATCTGATGTTATAAGTAGATTTGTACTTTAAAATCATATGGCTAAATTCTTTATCATAATATTAATAAGAGTAAACTATAAATTTGGTCATAGTGATATGTCAAAAATAACACTTTTTATCTGTGCAGTTTCAAATTTACAAGATGGCCATCATGGTTTGTCAAAATGTTTGATTTTGGTCCCTTTCTTTAATGACCATTAAAAATTTCCGTTAAATAATTGGTATTTTTGTTATTTTATCGATTTTTTTGTCTTTTACCCAATCAAAAACCATAGAGACCAAAATCATAAAATCGATTTTGATTGGGTAAAAAATAAAAAATCAATAAAATAATAAAAATAACCGTTAGAGGGAGTGATTAAATCCGGACGTTTTTACAAACCATATGTACTAAATTTGTAGTTTACTCTATTAATAAGAAATAGAGAGAATTACACTTTTGGTCCTGACCTTTGTTGATTTCTTTGAAAGTGGGACATGTGCTTCATTAAGTGAAGTTGTAATCCCTGAGGTTTGGATTTTGCTTTAAAAGTGGGACCTGGTCACTAACTCCATTAAAAAGCCTTGTTAGAGTCAGGGGCAAAATCGTCTAACCATGTTTTTGTCCTCTTTTTGCACTTTTGTTTGTTTCTTTATACTATTATGTAAAACAATTGAACTCTAGGGACCAAATTTTGTAACTAACTCATACATACATACATATATATATATACACACACACACACACACACATATATATATATATATATATATATATATATATATAAATAGGGATCATCGTCCCTATGACCACCATATCCCACGGCCATAGGAACGAAACCACAGGGGGTGTGTCTTGAACATAATCACAGGGGAGTTTTAGACATTACCACAGGGACGATCGCAGGGGTGGGGCAATAATTATCGATGGCCCAAAAAACACATAGGTCCAGGTTGTGAGGGGGAGAAGGGGTTTTGGGAGGAAGAACGATGTGGTGCCACAAGTTTTTGATGGACCATCATGAATCGTCGACGTTTTCTGGTGCCTATATTATCCCTATCTTCCCGAGGATATCGTCCTTGTGGTGTCTATATCGTCCCTGTGGTAAACTCGCACCACCGACCATCTTTTACACGGGACCATTCTTCTCAGACAACATCTCCAAATCTTTGGTGAACGTTGGTATCTCCAACTTCACCTCCGGGATGATAAGTTTGGTAGGTTTTGATGGGACGTTGTAAGTTTGATGGGTTTTGATGAAGATAGAGGTTGGTGGTTGCTTGGTTTAAGGAGAAGATGGGTTTGGGGTGTCATGTGGGAAGGGAAGGTGGAAGGGGATACACCAGGAAAATAGTGGCTTCCCAAGGGATGGCGGTGGTGTTGGGTTCACCGGAGAAGCAGGGACCCCGGTGGTCCCTAATATTGTCCCTGCATGTGTGTGTGTGTATGTGTGTGTATGTGTGTGTGTGTGTGTGTGTGTAGGATTAGGTTCATTTGAGAAATGGTAAAAATATGAGAAATAAAGAAATGATCCTAGCCCTTTATCTGGTCAACATTTGCGGCTTTGACCGTAAAGCACCGTATAATTCCTTGTGTGGTCTGTATAAGATAGAGGGGTAGTTTCGTAAAATACACGGGACGAGTTCAGGTATGAATCATTAAATTAGTTCATATGTGAATCATAAAGGTCCATATATGAATCTGTTAATTAGTTCAACTGATTCACATATGAACCTATAGTTAATTAGTTCATATGTGAATCAGTTAATTGGTTCATATATGAATCACAAAGGTTAATATATGAATCAGTTAAAAGAGTTCATATGTGAATTACACTGATTCATATATGAACATATATTTAATATGTGAATCATACAGGTTCATTTATGAACTCGTCTCGTGTATTTGTAAAAATTACGAAAATGTACTTTTATCTTTGGAATAGCCGCAACTTTTGATCGGTCAAAGCCGTAATTGTTGACCAATCAAAGACGCAATATTTGACCAGTCAAAGCCGATCTTGACCGAATGAAAGGCTAGGATTACTTCTCTATTCTCATATATTTAGCATTTCTTAAATGAACCTCTCCCTATATATATATATATATATATATATATAAATATAGACTTAAGTTCGCGTGAGACCAAACAGTTTCCGTGAGACCGGTGAGACCAAACTTTAAAGTATGAAACTTCACACCAAAAAACTGTGAATGTAAAAAAAAATCGAACTTTTCATAGGGAAAACATCGTAAATGTTACGTTCACGGTGTTTTTCGCTGTGTATGTTCGTTTTTTTTTATCTTCACAACGTCTTCACTGTGAAGGTTCGGATATACCTTCACAGTCTTTTATCTGTGAAGGTTTGATTTTTTTTTAACTTGGTTTAGGTTTTTTTACGTTCATAGTGTGATTACATTATGAAGGTTCGAATGTTTTTTACCTTCACAGTGTTTCGGTGTGAAGTTTCATGTTTTAAGGTTTGGTCTCACGCGGTCTCACGGAAACATCTTGGTCTCACGTGAACCTAACCCTATATATATATATATATATATATATATATATATATATATATATATACTAGTTGTCTACCCGCGCGATGCAGCGCGGGTGAATCACAATTCTGAAACAAATAATTTTTCTGAAACCGATATTTTTTGTTCGTATTATTCTCGTTTTCTCCCAAAATGTTTTAAAGGTTAGTATGATCTAATTGCAAAACAGTTACTACCATAAAATATGTTTATTAATAAGATATCTAGAAAAATAATTGCAAAAGTGTCGAGTTTCCAAATCCATATATTCACAACTCGTTAAAAAGTTTAAAATTCATGACTAAACAAAACATACATTACAATCATATGTAAAAATGCACATTCGTAAATCCATAATATGATAAGACACGTGAAGCGTCAATCTGTAAGTTTGTCCTGCAAAAAAACATAATTATTTTAAATAGAAACATATTGTACCAGATGTGTAGACTCCAACATGATTGAATTTTTCACAAGCTTCACTAATACCTTTGTATTGCCCCGTGATATCCCTCTAGTTGTGTACTCGCGCAATGCGGCGGGAAGTAAAAGTTAAACAAACGTAAACATAAATGCAAAATACAAACACGCTTTTACATTATCTGATACGATTGCCTAAGATCGAAAATGAAACAAACAAAATAAAATTTCGACATCGAAAAGAAAAACAAAGACATATGTAAACCCTTATGCAACTTGGGTCGCCTAACTCATAGGAATATGGAACAAGCTTTCACGGGATTTGGATCACCTAACTAAATTTCCCATGCACAATTCTGATGAAACGTACAATTCTGACGAAACGCACAATTGAACTATTTTCTTTATTTTATTATCTAATTGTTATAAATGGTTTCCTAAGAAACAACATGTCTAAATAAATAGAACCACATGCATATACAGCTCTGGTTAGGTCTTCAAATCAAGTCAAATGACATTAAACGAATGCATCTTGATACATAAAACAATAGCAAGAATTAAAGATAAAAAAAAGGTGTAGCCAGAAATTAAATCTAGACAAAATTAGAGGGTTATATTATTGTTTCAGGTGAAATTATAAAAACAAAAGGTGGGTAAAACTGTAAAGCGTAGCTAAATGCTCATGTATGAATTTTATATATGGGAGTTTTAACCATAACCCTTAAATAGTAAAGAAAAATCTTGTTTGCCACTTGATTCTCTTTCTTCTCTTATCTATTTGTTGCTTATGTGATCTGGTAAATAATGTAATTTCAATTCTATTTTCCTTTTTTGCCCAAAACATAAACAAAATACACAAATGAAACAAAATCTCTGGCCTTTGCATACTTGCAAAAGACAAAACGCACAAGGGAACAATAGATAATTCCCAAAGTATACCATTGCCATAAATGGTTATCAAGCCATTAGAAGAAGTATTCCTGGGAAAACTGTACAATAAGCATATACATAAACAAATAAGTATATAAGATTAGGATTTTTGCAGCCCATCTACCAATGTTAATTCAAGATTTCATCATACTTTGATCAGTTTCCATCAGCTTTCTTTCGTTGCGCATTATCTCATCTAACTTTGAGCTCAAACACGGAAGATATCATGTTTGCACCCAAACATCCTTCTCCATTCTAAGATGAAGAGCAAGATAAGGCCCTTTGCTTCTCATCCTCTACGTAAGTTTCACATGGTCAATACAAAGTTATCATCAAGTTCATCTTTATCTTAACCACCAGAGCTATGCATCTTGCTAAAAAATAAATAATAACATTTATGAGTAATATAACAATAAATTTTGATGTCGAGTGAACATGAATCATGATACAATTAGTCAACGTCTGATCAAGACTTCACATCCATATTCAAGTTCAATCAAATTCTGATATCTATTTGGTGTAATAACTAAACTTACTCTTTGCCTGCAATGTGGATAGTCGAAAACAAGTCAACCTACAAAATCAAAACATAACTCAAAATTAAGGCACCAAAATCAACCAAATCCTTAACTAAAGTTGGATACACGAGGTGGATAAGAAATCAATTTAAGCAACAACATAAAAAAAGGTTGGAGACGAGACCAAGGGAACATTTACCAGTAACAAACAACGGAGGTTTGCAATTTACAAGAATCCCCTTTCTTAAACCTCATGTAATCTGCAATGGAATTATTTTGTAAAAATCGGTCAGAGGATCCATAAAAACCAATCAGAAATTTCAAATACACCAGTCGGGAATTTCTATAAAAACCAAAGTAATGAATGGTAATACATGTGTTTAAATGAATTCAATCAGAAACTTCAAATACATCCAAGGAAACCAATTGTGCAATCCAAAAATTGGTCATTGAAAAAGGAATCCAACTCTTACATCAAGAACTATTACCCAACTGAGATCAATAGCCAAATTAGATATCAGAATAGCCCAAAAGACCAACTGATGAAGACTAAAGAAAATAGTAGAAATCAAGAGTGAGAATGTACCATGAAAATTGTTTTAGACAAGAAAAAGTTGTCCAAAAACAAGCAAAAAACAATAAGGGGACAGAAAGAGAGCAGATCAACATCACCAATTTAATTCCAACCTTATAACTCCATAAAAACTGATGATCTATTTGTGCAAATACAAATATGGCCAAAGACCATTGCAAATCTGTTAAACCAAAACAACAGCCAAATGAACCTTATCCAGATCTGCATAATGAGGCTAATTTGATACCAAAAACAACAACTGAACTAAGATTCCAAGGGAACAGTAACAGAATGTTCAAACCGACCGTAAGCCATTGCAAGAAGAATCATCCAGGGATGCAATAACTGAAAATAACCATAGCCTGAAAATGAAACTGGACTGAAGCCAAGGCAGTAGCTGATTAAAGGCATTAAGCCATCTGGATTACCAATTCCAACTGCAGTAATAAAAACTTTTAGATGTTTTAGATAAAGGTACATGACAAACTAATTTACATAAAATCTTTGGTTTAGACACATGTTGGTCAACATCATTAGAATCATCCCTATCATCTGAATTAGCTGTAAACACAACACTAAACTAATGGCAAGACAGCTTACCAACTTGTACTTTATCAAGAAACTCAGTTTAACAAAGAAACTGATTCGATAAACAAGATAAAACAGATAAATTATTCATAAATCCAAATACACTAAAAAGAGAAAATTAAGTTTAAATTTGAATAACCACCTTGGAAGAGAAAGAGAAAGAGGCCGAGCGAGAACACTGAAAAGCAACATTGGAAAGATAAAGGTTATGCAATATTAACTTGTCCATCCTGTTTCCTACATTGTAAATTCTAAATTAACATAATAGTCCACCCCACGACATAAAAAAAAACCTTTTTACTAAACATACATCTGCAAGAAGATTTGGATGGAAAGAAAAATCACACAGTAAGATATATCTTTTCAAAACAAACATGTTCTTAGAAACCAGAATCTTAATAAATGAAAAACAAACCTGTTTTCATTGGAACCGAGAGTGAGTAATCGATTGGAACCAAGAGTGAGTAATCGAAACCTAACCGTATAATAGATGGTCTTCAATCAACAACAAAACTGTTCTCTGAAACCAAAATCGAAATAAATGAAAAACAAACATGTCTTATTCTTCAAAACAAACCTGTTTTTCGAAACCAAAATCGAAACTAAAAATTGAAACCAGAATCAAAATAAATGAAAAACAAACCTGTTCTTCGTTTGGAACGAGAGCGAGTGATTGAACCCTTGTCTTGAGCTTCACTTTTTGAAGATGATCCCCTCTTCGTTTCTTGTTGCTTGATAACTTCGGTTTTAACAGAGAAATCTGGACTCAAAATCGAACAGAGAAATCGATGTGAAAATGTAGCAGGTAGAGGATACGTTTTTGGTAGAAGGAAGCGTATGAAGAAACCCAAATAGGTATGGGCTGGAGGTCAGAAAGTATGGGCTGGAGGGTGTACTGCCCTGTTTTTAAATTATTGCATAAAAAACTTGTACACTATGTTTTATGAAGTGTACTTAAGAGATTTTTGAATTTGATGCATTAAAGTGCAGTACTTTGTGCATTGTAAGTTGTATTTAAGATTTTTGCTTAAATGTATATTAAGGTAGTATAGATATAAGTTAATTACATGGTTGGTCCTGTAATTTGGTGGTTTTTACAAAAACGAAAAAAATACAAAAAAATAAAGAAAACATGGTTGGAAGGAAATACCTCTGGCTCTAGCGTAGCTTTTTAATGGAGTTAGTGAGCAGGTCCTTCTTTCAAAGCAAAATTCAAACCTCAAGGACTACAACTTGACTTATTGAAGTACAAGTTCCACTTTAAAAGAAACCAACAAACGTTAGTGACCAAAAGTGTAATTCTCTCTAAAAATTTTAAGAATAAATTACATTTTCTGTCCTTGTGGTTTGTTAAAAATTTCCATTTTCGTCCATCTGATTGCAAATTTGTAGTTTTTGTGCAATTTATTGTTATTTTCATCTGTAGGTTTATTTTTTTTACCTATAAGTATAAGGGACTAGAAAGTAAAGAATTTTAAACCATGGGGATGAAAATAGAAATAAATTATATATAAAAAGGATAAAAAAATAATGAATCGTAAACCATAGGGATAAATCATAATTTCAAAAGTATAAGAATGAAAATAGAAATTTTCAACAAACCATAGGGACAAAAAACATAATCTACTCTAAATATAATAATGATGAAAATAGAGAAATTTTCAAGCATTATGTATGCCTAACTAACATTCAAGGTTCGTTTTATATTTGAAACTTGTTCAATATGTAGTTAAAGCTATAAAAAGACAATAAAGAAGGGTGGGCATGTAAGAACGGGAAGGTTATAATTATAAAAAAATGGAAATTTCCGTAACTCAAACAAAACGTATCCTATAAAAAGATAACATATTTTGTTACGAACTCTATTATAGTAAACATGTTTTGGGAAATGTTTGAAAACAAAAATAGAAATGGATTCAGTTATTGATACATTCATTAACAAATACAAACAATTTCGAACCAAACTTGAACTTGATTTGCATCCCGAGCATTCTCATAGGCGACCTTGAGAGTGCTTTGCATCTCGCGCTGTATCGTACGTGAAAATCGAACTCGCATGGGCTTCGTTTCGCATACAAAGTTTTTGAATAATGGTTATTAGAATCGGGTCCTTTTTTGTTTTAAAAATTAAATATAGACCCTTAATTGTGACTTTTAAAAGTATGTCATCAAAATAAAATTTTAAGCAAGCTACATATAATTTTCATGCAATTTTCCAGAATAAAATAAGATGAATTTTTTTGAAATATATAGTAATTTATATAAAAAAAAGTATAAATAACTGATAACATAATATATAGGTTGAGTTACGACTTATATTGAGTATTCTTAGAACTTCTTCAACCGTCTGTTAAAAAGATGGTATTGCCAGTTTAGGTTTTTGTATATATGCCATGTGGAAAATACGACAAACCATAGAACCCACCACTAAGCTTATAAAAAAGTAATTTAATTATCAATTTTTATATTGAAAAGCTGTTTTCTAATAATTTTAATTTAGATACAATAAATTATTTGAATTAATCTAACTTTTTTGATGTAAATTTTTTTAATAAAATTGGTTATTTATTAAATAAAATTATTGTATTGTTATAGGAAAAGCATGATAGAACAACAGTAAATAGAGAGAATGAAATCTGTAATTCTCATTAATCATAAGCCCTTTAAATAGGAAGAAGTTTACAAAGAAAAGGAAATATTCATTACTGTAAATTCTAATACTAGGAAAATATTATATCAATCATTTCCTTTTGATGATGGCACATAATCCTACAACACTCCCCCTTGTGCCAAGTCAAAGGAGTGATAGTGCACAATTGTTGTCTCGTTAAAACCTTACGCCAAAATAAAAACTCAGTGGGATAAAAAAAATAGGACGAAGGAAAGAGTACAACGCACCAGTTTCTTAGTCAAGGGTATAGACTTTTTCTTCAGTCTAGTTTTCTCTTAGATTCGTACATTAATCATGATGATATATAAACAGTTGCCTCACTAAAACCTTACACCAAGGAACAAAACCCAATGGGAAAAATAAAACCTTGGTTGAAGTAAAGAGCACAACATACCAATATCACAAATATAGTAGACTCCCCCTTTTGTCTATTACTCCCCCTAATTCGTGCATTAATCAAGGGAGTTTGGAATACATTTGCACTTGCTTTCTACATGTTTTCCAATATATGGTTTTAGGTAATGATTTGGTAAAATGTGTCATATTCTCCTGACATCTTACTTGATTTAATTGAATTTCAATGAGAGTTTTCTTATTGCTGATTGTATAAGACTTAAGCAGAATATTTGATGTATCTTATGTTCATTTCTTCAATACATGATGCATTATTTCCATATATGCAAGTAGGATACCAGTTGAACCCATAATTACTAGCTCCTCTACTATATGCAATGATAGTCCTTAATCATATACATTATTTAATTATCATGGGGAGTAATATTCTTAGATTAGTTCAAGGGGGTAGTTACAAAGGATTGCTTAATTCACTTCCAAGCAATCGGCGTGTTCCTTGTGGTAATTCTTTATCCAGTTTGGGAACAACCTTTGTATGGGTCATACAGATACCTAATATCAGCAAAGACATGCCAAGACATTGTTTGGTGTTTTTCTATAAGAGCTGGTACTTTTGCTGCTTACATTCTAAGTAGGTATTGAAGTTTCATTATCAACCCCATTTTTCTTTCTATAGGGAAAGTATAAGCCTATGTCAATGGTTTCAAAAGATTAATTTGATATCATTCCAATGACGTTGCGTAGGCGCTGAGCTAAATCTAGCTAACAAAATCACTGAGAAATACAATATACGGTCAAGTGTATTATGCTAAGTACAATATGCGCTTGTACTTAGATAGGGAATTCCAACTCCCAACATTTTTTGTCATCATCCTTTTAGACGAAATGGATCTTTCCTTATATCTGACGCTTCGACCGATCATGGGAGTGCTAACCGGATGCGCTTTGTCCATATTAAATTGCCTGATTATTTTCTGGACATATGCGATCAGTGAATTAATATTTCACAAACTTGGTGTCCTAACTCAAATATCTAGACAAAACCCAGTTTTCCCAAGATCTTTCCTCTCAAAATCAGATTTCAAGTAGCTTGTGGTTCCTCTTATTTCATCAAGAGTGCCTATTATGTTCATAACATTGACATATAGAGCTACTTTGAAAATCTGGAACTTGTTTTCCATAATAAATACGCAAGGGAGTAGTTCATCGTTCTTATATATCCTTTTCCAATCAAGTATTCCATTAGTTCTTATATATCCTTTATGGATTAGATTGCTTTAATCTATAAAGTGGGCGTTTCAATATTATTGCAAACGCATTTCGTGGTTTAGAGTTACTTGATTTTGGTAATGTAATATCATCAAACACTTTTATATATCTCTAAATCTAGATCCCCGTAGAGATATGTGGTAACCACATTTATGAGATGCATTTCCAGTCCTTCGGAAACTACTAGGCTAATTAATTAGCATAACATTATAACGTCCATCACGGGAGAGTAAGTCTTCTCGTGGTCAATCCAGGGCGTTGTGAGAAACCTTGCGCCAAAGGAGAGTCTCATACATTATGACTTGATTATTCTCATTACGCTTTACGACAAATGATTTATCTATGTCTTACAGGCTTTACACTTGGTGGGTTAGCACTACCAAACCAAATACATGTTCATTTTTCAAATAATATGATTCTCCTGGGATTGCTTATTTAGGCCAATTTGCTCTTTGCTGATATTTTTCAACTGAATATGGTTCGATGTCAATGTACGCTATCATCTCATAAGCAACAATATATGCGAAATATATCATCAATGAGTATGTATGATCTGTCCATCGACTCATATGCACTCTCATAATTCATTTGAGATTTCTTTAATCTCTGGAATCAATATTAATTTTGGAGCGTCCTCCAGTAATGATTCATAGACATAGTTTAATCAAAGACAATCTCATGAGAGGTTTATGTATTGATGACAAATATTTGTGCCTTACTCTTATCTTCCTTTAGATGAGTATCTATCGAACTAAGTAGCTTCCCCCATTTCTGTTTAGGAGCTACGACCTCAACCACACCTCCACCATGTGTGATTGCAACGCACTTTCCAGCGACGTTGTGCCCTTGTTTGGGGACTTTAACCTTGCGAGTATATTTGCAGCTCGTATATGTGATCTTGTCACTTCTGGAATAACATTAAACGTATCAGGTATCGAGTCGGATTCGTTTGACTTCAACATTACGTTGTGAAGTTTTTTTTTTTTAGAATCAAAATAAGACAAGGTGGGAATATTCAATGACACTTCCTGTCGTTCCCATTGAAAATCCTTTTTTCCTATCTCCCCCTAACGACGGGAAGACTGTCTCATGAAAGTGACAACTCGCAAATCTAGCAGTAAAGAGATCACTAGTCAAATATTCTGATTAGCGGATAATTGTTGGGGATTCATATCCAACATATACCAAATCGTCTTTAAGGACCCATTTCGATGCGTTGTGGGGCGCAATTGGCACATATAATCAAACATGCGTAAATGTAAAGTATCAAGCTTATATCCAGTTACCAACTGGTACGCATGAGGTTGGTTAGCAAGCAGTGGGTCTAAAAACGAAAAAACACTGCATATAAAATTGCATAACCCCAGGTAGATGTGGGTAAATTGGTGCGCATTACTAATACTATTATTCCCAGATCTTATCAAGTTCTAATTGTAAAACAACAATCAAGATCAAGAATCGTAGTCACATGTCATTGATTCAATTCAAACAATTACAAATCTCACAACATTCACTTTCTCTCACTACTCTCTCTCTCTCTCTCTAGAATGATTTTCTATAATGCTCTTCTCTAATCTGCTCTCTCTATCAATCTTACTTGTTGTGTTGTTGTTCTCACCACATTACAAGGACACAAGGTATTTATACCTTGACACAATTACAAAGAAACAAAGAAACACAATACATTGACTTTGACTTTATTAACAAAATGACTTTGACTTTCCATGAGAGTTGACTTTCAGCCTTTGACTTCTTGACCTTTGGTCTTCAATCTTTATGATCTTGAATCCAACAAATTTGTGCTCTAACATTCTCCCCCTTTGGATCAAGATCATTACTAAAAGATTTTAGTAATGCGATCTTCTCTCTTTAAGCTCAATTTGAATAAACTCCCCCTTTGATCAACCTTTATCATTTCTTGTAATCTCCCCTTTGATACAAAAATGATTTTCTCAAACAATCCACATTCTTCCCTATTCATATGAAAATTCTGACATTCTCCTCTTTCTTTGAAAAGCACAATCTTCAATACTTTCAGCAATCTTCCAAACAATCTGTTCTTCAAAAAATATTAACATTCTCTCCCAAAGGTTGTAAAACCTTTTTCACAAATAGAATTTCAACAAAATCTTCAAAGTCTTTCAGCTTTCAATCAAATCTTGAACAACTCTCCCATATCTTGAATTTCGGACATTTCTTCAAACTTTTCAACCAACATTTCTTGATATGAACTCTTCTCCCCCCTTTTGATGAATAGAGATTCTATAACATCAAAACTATCATCAAGAAATATCTTTATCCAATCTGACCACTGATCTATCCAAGAGCCTCTGATTCGTTGCCAATTCGAACAATGTATTCATCTAGATCTTTTCAAATCCAGACAAAATAGAAATGTAACACCTGAATCAACAAATGAATCAGTTAATATGTCTGTCAGTAACACTAAGTCACTGTGTGTAACGAATACACATAGGAAAGGAGCTTTTGTTATGATCACTCCCCTAGGGCTTCCATTCAATCATCGAAACACCACAAAGGCAATTTCTATGAATGTTATGACAAGAAAACAAATTTCTTGTGTGTTCATGCAAGTGATAGAAAGAATTAAGCATATGATGATTGCTTTTATAAGGCTCAACATTGTGTAAATAAACACATACTCAATGTGCATGATTGAAGTGCGAAGGTGGGGCAGACTTCCTTCTTTTTCAATATCCATATTTTCCAAATGAAAACCAGATAGATTATATGTTGTGTCCCTAGAAAAATATGAAACATTTATTTTTGAGAAGAAAATGAGTAGTTGGTGGGGTTTAGTCAATAGTTGGCATGGGCTATTTGCCTGTTTCAATAATGTTCACGAAAATTTGTGAAACATTAGTAATGTGGTTGCCCGGCTCAGAAAGTTGTTGGTGCAGAGTTTGATATTCTTTTACTCTGATCTCATACCCTCTTTCTTTTAATCATTAAGCTCACATCTAACCAAACTCTCTTTTCCATTTTACCTCAACGCACAACCCACACTCATTTGTTTTTGACTTCTCACACTCAATCACTATGGATTAACTTTTTGGGTAGGAAACACTGGATAACGTGAATCCATAGAAGTTCATTTAAGTCCTAGCACAAAGAACCCATATTTTCTATAAAGCATATGTTGCTCAATATGGTTTAACTTTGTGAGTTAAAGCTCAAATACAAGTCAAATGTATATATGCTCAGAATATAATCATGAAAATATGAGCATTTTTAAACATTGAAGATATTTCAAACAAGTAAATTGAATGAATGAACATGAATGCAAGAGACTTGTTTGAAAATCTGACATTGTATGAAAATGATCATAAATGAATGATATAACAATCAAAGCTTATGGTCAAGAATAATGGATATCGTCTATATGAAACAAAATATAGACATTCTTGAAATGACGTTTCGAAATGAAATTACGCTCAAAATTCTTTGAAATACAAGCGGGGTGTCTTACCATCGAAAAATTGGTTACAATTTAGAGACATGGTAAGAAAATTTTGAACAAAAAAAAATCAAATCGGTGTGTGTGAATACTTGAAAGTATATAGAAAAGACAATACGCAAGTATTTATCTTTGGAAACACACGGTTTGTAATCATGTAAGCACAAGTAAATCTTGAAAAACATTTAAAATCACACTTACAATTCATGAAATCTGTTTAAGAATCGGGAACTGGTTTGAACATTTAAGAACATGTTTTTATGATTGAAAGTCGTCCTTCTTTCAACCATGTATGAGATTAAGATAAGAAATTTAACCTTTCTATGCAGTCTTAAATCTCATGAAGTCAGCTGAAGTCATAAAAATATGATCTTGATAGCTTCTCTCAAAAAGCACAAGTCTCAAAGTCATATCAAAGCAAATTTATTCACAAATTTATTTAAAATAAAAGACATAAAGCAGTAAAACAATTTGAGTACGGGTTCTGATCTGAAATAATCAGAAATCATAATTCTTTACTCCTCCTGAAAATATGCATCTGAGATTTATCAGTGAAAAAGCACATGATAGAGATCTACAACTTCCTTTGAAGTGTAGTTCGTCATATCTTCCGAATACATATTTCCAGAAAAATTTATGTACTCCCCCTTGAAGGTTGATATCCTTTTCTGAGTATCTGAGTACACTATCTTATCAGCTCGGGAGTAGCATCTCTTTTTCATCATTGAAGTACGAGTCCTAAACTGTTGTGTTTAGAAATCAAACTCGTTGAAGTACGGGTCCTAAGATGATTTACTTAGAAGCCTTGGTTCTCTTACTCCCCCTTGACAGTAGGTGCCTGCAACACAGAATCAGCTTTCGGCTTTGGTACCCACTGGTATTTGGGTCCATGAATGTTAGTTGCAGTTCTTATGGGAGTAACGGAATAAGAACCATACCAAAAATGATCACTTGTTTTATGAACATGATCATGTGTACATCAATAAGAACAATAGTATTTCTTACCTGATAACCTGATTAATTGATCTTTCGTGTAGATATGATCAGGTTTACCTTTACGCGCATTGTTCTTCTTGGCTTTATGTTTATGTACACATGATTGCATTTCTTTCAGCTCATTCTTCTTCTCATCTTCCTTTTCATCTTCAACTGGTTTCTTCTTCCAGACCAGTTTTTCTTCTTTGTATCTCCTTCTTCTTCTTCTTCTTCTTTTGAATGTATATGAACCATCTACATTTTCATCAAAGAAAATGTTAGTAGAACGAATCTGATCAAATGAATTGACTAACCTTCTTGAAGAAACAGGTTTCAAGTGTGAGCTTGAGGCTGTCTTTTTGAATTCAGCTGAATTATTTCTAACTGTGTGGATTTGTGACCTTGGAGTCGTGTGCTCAGTCACCACCACCTTTGAAACAATCTTTTCAAACTCTTTTAACTTTGATGAATAATTGTCTCTTTCTTTGACAAGAAAGTCAATCTTCATCTCAAATTCAGACTTCGTTTTCTTCTCTTTCAGCACACACTCAGATAGTTTAGATAACTTCTCTGTTAGCTTCATAATCTCAGCCTCAAACATGCTTCTTTCTTCTTCAAATCCCTCTTCAGCATCCTTTCTCTGGCCAGATATTTCTTTAAAGAATCCAACATTCTTTTGTTCAATGGCCTTCTTTTCCTTGGCAAACTTTTCTCTTTCCAATACTATTACTTTCTCAAAATCTGAAACTTGTTGAGAAAGTTTTATACATTTCAGCTCAACTGTCTTCTTCTTATCAGCACATTTTCTGGAAAATTCTTCGTAGCAAACCCTTTCTTTTCAGTCTCAAAATCAGATCTTTCTTTGGCCATCCTTTGTTCCAAATCAGATATCTTTCTATTTAGTTTTTCAGTCATACTTTCTAAATCCTTAGCTTTCTTCTCATACTTCTGGACTGACTCTGCTTGTATTTGAATTTGGGCAAGTTGATCTTCCAAATCTGAGATCTTTCCTTTCAACTTAGTATTTTCAGCTTCTAAACTCAGTAATTTTTCATCATTCAACTCAGAAGTCTGTTTCATAAGTTCTTCATTTACAATCTTTAATGCACTGACTTCTTCTCTCAGTAGCTTCTTGTCATCAGAACATCTCTTTGCTCGCTTTAAATAACAGTCAACTGAAGAAACAAGATCTCTATTCTCTAATTCGAGCTTGGCAATTTGTCTTTCAAGATCATCAGTAAAATATCCCATCTTGAATATCTGTTACAAAAAGAAACTTGAAAAATGATCGTTAGAAATTCAGAAACTTTGATCATAATAAGAACTTTGTCCCCCCTCCGCAGACTTAGCACGGGTGGGGTCAAGGGGAAACGCCCTTGCGGGGTCTGGGGGCAGCGCCTCTAGAGAAAATATTTTGACAATTAAAGGGAATATTACAGTTTTGAAAATTTTGACCAAAGTATAGAAACTCGCAGATCACTAAAAAAGGCTTGAAACTCGCATACGCCTAAACTCGCAGATAACTGTTCACTGAGAAACTCGCAGACTGAGTCGTGCGCATTTGGAGAATCCACAAATGCCTACTTGCGTGTTTTATCGAACTCGCAAACTTAAACTCGCAGAAAGAACGATGTTCAAACTCGCAGACTGAAGAACAAACATGCAAACTTCGATTTGCGCTTTTCTAGAACTCGCAAATAGCACTTTGCGCTTTTCTGGCCAAAATCAAAATCTTTCAGTTTGCGCGTTCTTCATCTCTTTACTTGACCTTTTGATGTGCGTGTTCATCAACCTTTGCGTGTTCTTGCCTTGCGAGTTTTCCAGATCTAGCGAGTTCTTCCTCTCTTCGTCCAAAAACTCGATTTTTCCATCTGAAATCGACTCAAAAAGTTGCCAATTGATCTGAAACTTTGCAGATCACTTCTAATACATGATTCGAATCAATTACAACATACGAATTTCATATTACAGCATCAAAAATTCAAATTTGATCTGATTATAGTGTTCGTAAAAACTTGAACAAAAACTTCAAAAATTTCCACAATTCACACGGATTTGTTGAGAATTAGACTAATCAATGAACACAAGACTAAATCTAGAAAATCGAATCTGAACAGTAAGTTTTCATGTTCTTGAATTGTCGACCAAAAATTCTTCAATAATCAATTCAATTTTTGTATTTCTATCTGCTCTGATACCAATTATTATTCCCAGATCTTATCAAGTTCTAATTATAAAACAACAATCAAGATCAAGAATCGTAGTCACATGTCATTGATTCAATTCAAACAATTACAAATCTCACAACTTTCACTTTCTCTCACTACTCTCTCTCTCTAGAATGATTTTCTATAATGCTCTTCTCTAATCTGCTCTCTCTATCAATCTTACTTGTTGTGTTGTTGTTCTCACCACATTACAAGGACACAAGGTATTTATACCTTGCCACAATTACAAAGAAACAAAGAAACAGAATACATTGACTTTGACTTTATTAACAAAATGACTTTGACTTTCCATGAGAGTTGACTTTCAGCCTTTGACTTCTTGACCTTTGGTCTTCAATTTTTATGTTCTTGAATCCAACAAATCTGTGCTCTAAAAAATACCCTAGATGTCATCATATTCTTTTGATAAAAACTTCTATGAGACCGTTTTATATATACACATGGGGTATAGGAAACGCTACATTGATCCTCATACATATGCAATTAACATCAAATCCTTATGATGTAAATTTTTCAGCATTCCAAGTCATGTAGACTTGATGAAATAATCAGGGTGGTGAGCCCTTAAACGTATAGCTAGTGCTAGGAGTGTAGTATTTCATGTAGACAATAATACGACATGCGTTCATCGTGTCGAAACCAGAACCATAAAGTTTTAATGGCCCGCATTCTGGATGTTTATGTCCATAAATATCACCTTGTATGCGTTGTAACAATAGAATATTTTTGTATTATGTCTTTAGCTTTAGGATGATCTCATTCCTGTCTTGGCTAAAGATTAGGGTATATACAAAAGTTTTAGGTATTCGAGAGGGCATATTATGATGGCAATGTTGTTTCTAATGCTGCAGAAGTCAACAGTTGCAATTTGCCTCGTTTTGCCTATCACTCGAAAGAGAATGTGTCTATGTGTATTTTGAAATGCACGGATCACTATGTCATAACCATGGTGTCCCACATGGTCATGTCGAAACATATATGTGTCATTTCCCTAAAGTTCTTTATTGGTGACAAAAATGTTTCGATGACTCAATAATCTACTAGCTAGTTTGACACATAGTTTCCATGATATATGTTTACTTTCAAATTCATTATAACTTATGTATATATGCTCATTATAATTTCCATTTGATACGAATATCTTTACAAGGTTCCTATTGATCTTGTACTAATAAGAAAATGACAGTTCATCGTCTAAGTATTTCGGTTGAATGAAATATAAAATAAGTATTTGTGTATCATTTTAGATTGTGTGGAGTATTCAACAAAAACTCAAGTTCTCCTTGATACATTCCTATATGGAACGGAGAATATTGATAGTTTTGTTATTTATTTATTTAGATGTATTTCTTTACATCCTATAATGGTTACATATTCGATTTTACTTAAGCAAAAGAAATTAATTAAAATGCTATAAAATAAATTTCAAAGAAACCTATACTTTATCATTCTTAAATTAATGTGATATATTTCATTTTTAACCTGTTCCCTTTTCGACATGAACACTCTTTAGTGCATTTCTTATTTGATTGTCCATTTTCACCAGGGGCGGTAGTTGTATCTCTACTCCAGATGTTGAAAAATCATTCCCGACCCTTACCGAGACCCTGACCCCGTTCTAGGGTTTCGTCCACATAGTGCATAAATGTCACATGTGTGAAATTGTTTTTAACTCTCTATTCTTTGGAGTTGTTTCCACCTTTAATGCTTTCATTATTGATCTCGAGAATTTTCTTTGTCTCGACATATGTGGTGTTGTTATTCGAAAGAACCTTGTTATATCTCTCAACCACTTGCAGTACGTTGATGAGTTTGCCTAAAGGTTACTTTCCAACTTATATTAGTTCATTAATTTTTTTGATATATGAAAGGTGGAAATAATGTTACGAATCATGTCATCTTCTGTGAGTTCCTTGCCACAGAGATTGAGACGCGTTTTGGATATAACATTTCTTTGTTGAAATCAGTTACCTTTTTGTAATCGAGTAAGTGGGTTTCATTCCACTGTACGATTAGTTCGGGAAGTACATATTCATGACTACTCCCTATTATCCCTTTCGGGACATCTCACATTTCTTTTGGGGGTTTCTAGTAAAGGTATTCCTATGAAAGTTATGATTTATATGTCGTCTCAAAACATGAGGGTATTTGTTTGTACCTTTTCAAAAGGTTGGTTTTAGGGTCAATTGGGGAGTTGATGGACTTTAGGTATTTTTGTGTACCTTTTTCAAAAGGATGTTTATATACTCATTTATGATACTCAGATTCTTTTGAGTTTACGATGTTGATTTTGGGATGAGTTGTTTCAACCATTTACATTTATAAAGGATAATATATGGTTTTCTTTTTAATAAGAAAATGGATTATGGTTATGAAATAAATTAAAATTTTCAAACGAAGTAGTAGATATTTCACAATATTAATTAAGCATATCCTTTAAACATGAAATCATAGATGTACAATAACATGATGTTAATCGGTTTATCAGGCTATCAAAGTTCATTACGATACTAAATGTAAAAGAATCGAAACTATACCTGATTTAATTGAAGGAGTAGTAGGATAAAAAGGTAATATTTTGGTGTCGGGTTTGATAATCTTCATAGAACGTACGTGCTGATAACGTGTTATAGGAAAAACATGATAGAACAACAGTAAATATAGATAATGAAATCTGTAATTCTCATTAATCATAAGCTCTCTAAATAGGGAGAAATTTACAAAGAAAATGAAACATTTATTATGGTAAATTCTAATACTAGAAAAATATTATATTAATCACTTCCTTTTGATGATGACACATAATCCTACAACATGTATAGATTAATTACTTATTATTATTATTATAATATTTATTTAAAAATTATAATTACTATATTTAAAAATAATTTCATAATAAAATATGTAATTTTAATATGATCTTATAAATTTGTTTTTTTTTACGGTATGATTGGAATTGATTTTTTTTGATGTTATAATTGGAGAGGATCTTATAATATATAATGAGAAGTGGGTAGGTTTACCAATTTTTTTCATTTCGTAAATATTACTTAATATATTATATCTGATTTATAAAAATTAATTTATTAAACTAATGATCAAAATGTAAGAGATTACAAACATTTAATAGTACTTTTGATGACCTATGAATTGTTAGAACCATTTCCTTTTTATCGAATTTTAAAATTTTACAAACTTAAGTCGTTGTTAATAAAATAAATCGAAATTGATAAAGTTTTATATAAATGGGTTGAAATTGTCACTACCATAAATTTAGGTTTATAAGACGACAATAATTCCTAGGTGTTGTTATTCCCAGATTCTAGTTCCTAAACACAATTAATCAAACACAAACAAGATTTCAATTAAATTACCTGTTTGATTTCACTTTCAAATCCAAGATTACAACTTTCTCTCTCTAGAACTCTCTTTCTCTCTCTAACGTATTCTCTCTCTCTAAATCGTATTCTCAGATTCTCAACAACTTATTACAACCTCTAAGAAAACAGAAATACAAAGCTATTTACATCTACATCTATTACAAGGAAACAAACAAATACAAATGTTGACTTTGACTTTATTACAAAAGACTTTGACTTTGACGAGAGTTGACTTTCTCAGCTTTGACTTTCTAGAACTTTGACTTTTGTCTTCATGATCTTGTATCCAACATATTTATGCTCTAACAATCTCCCCCTTTGGATTCAAGATCACTATTGAAAGATCTAGCAATTCAGTCTTCACTTTTAAACACTTTGATAACAATCTCCCCTTTCTCTTTGACGGTATTCTTTCCAAAAATGTCTTCAAACGATTAACAATCTCCCTAAAACTTTCACAAAACACATTCAGACTTTGGAAAGAAATTATCTTCAGAATCAACTCGGAATGCTTTAGCAAACAATCTTCAAAGAAAATTTCCTCAAAATCAACACATCTTCAGAAATTCTTTGATCTTCTTCAAATCTTTACTTTGAATCTTCTGACTTGGACATTTCTTCAAAATTATCTCTTAAAACTTTATCATTTCTTGATACCATCTCCCCCTTTTTGATGATTTGAGCATCTGTATCATCAAAACTTTCACCAAGAAATGTCGTTGACCATTCTGATTTGTTAAACTGAACCTCTGATTCTGTGATCCATAGCCAAGTATTCATCTAGATCTTTGCAAATCCAGACAAAATAAGAACATGTAACTCCTGAATCAACAAATGAATCAGTTAAAATGTCTGTCAGTAACACGAAGTCACTGTGTGTAACGGATACACAATATAAAGGAGCTTTTTGATGTTCACTCCCCCAGGGCTTCCATTCAATCATCGAAACACCACAAAGGCAATTTCTATGAATGTTATGACAAAGAAACGAATTCCTTGTGTGTTCGTGCATGTGTAGAAAGAATTAAGCACGAATAATTGCTTTTATAAAGGCTCAACAGAGTGTAAACCACTGAGACAACAGTAGATAAACACAGACTCTAAGTGCATGATTGAAGTGCGAAGGCGGGGCAGACTTCCTTCTTTTTCAATATCCAGATTTTCCAAAAGAAACCAGATAGATTATGTGCTGCGTCCCCTTGAAAATTTGAAACATTTTCTTTTTGAGAAGAAAATGAGTGGTTGGTGGGGTTTAAGCAAGAGTTGGCATGGGCTATTTGCCTGTTTCAATAACGTTCACCAAAGAATTGTGAAACACTAGTAATGTGGCTGCCCGTCTCAGAAAGTAGTTGGTGCAGAGTTTGATATTCTTTTACTCTGATCTCACACCCTCTTTCTTTTTAATCATTAAGCTCACTACTAACCAAACTCTCTTTTCCATTTTACCTCATCACACCCACACTCATTTCTTTTCGACTCCTCACACTTAATCACTAAAGGATTAACTTCTTGGGTAGAAATCACTGGTTGACGTGATTTGATAGAAGTTTCAATGAAGTCCTAGCACAAAGAACCCATATAATCCTAAAAAGCATGTTGCTCAAATGGTTTAACTATAGCAGTTAATGCTCATATACAAATGTCAGATGTAAATATGCTCAGAAAATAATCATGAAGATATGAGAATCTTTTTTAAACATGAAAATATTTTTCAAACAAGTATATTAAAGGAATAGGAATGAATGCAAAAGACTTGTTTGAAAATCTGACATTGTATGAAAATAATCAGAAATGAATGATAAATCAATTAAGGCTTATGGTCAAGAATAATGGATATGTGTCTATACGAAACAAAATATAGACATTCATGAAAAACCATTTCGAAATGAAACGACGCTCAAAATTCATTGAAGTACAACCGGGGTGTCTTACCATCGAAAAATTGGTTACAATATGAGACATGGTAAGAACAATTTGAACAAAAATTCAAACCGGTGTGTGTGAATACTTGAAAGTATAAAGAAAAGACAATACACAAGTATTTATCTTTGGAAACACACGGTTTATTAATCATTGAAGCTCAAAATGAAAAATGAAAAATGAAAAATGAAAACATTTAAAATCACACTTCCAATTCATGAAATCTTTTGAAGAATCGGGAAGTGGTTTGAACATTTTAAGAACATGTTTTCTATAATTGAAAGTTGTCCTTCTTTCAACCATATATGAGATTAAGATTAGAATAGTAAACCTTTTCGCTTCGTCTTGAATCTCATGAAGTCAGCTGAAGTCATAAAGATATGATCTTGATAGCTTCCTCTCATCCTGCACAAGTCTCAAAGTCTAGTCAAAACAAATTTCTTCACAAATTTATTTGAATGTAAAAGACATAAAGCAGTAAAACGATTAATGTACGAGTTCTGATCTGGAAAAAAAAAAATCAGAAATCAAAATTCTTTACTCCCCCTGAAAATATGCATCTGAAATTTATCAGTAAAAGGCACATGATATGATTGAAGTGTAGTTAATCATATCTTCCGAATACAAATTTACAGAAAAAATTTATGTACTCCCCCTTGAAGGTATATTTCCTCTTCTGAGTATCTGAGTACACTCTCTTATCAGCCCGGGAGTAGCATTTCTTTTTCATCATTAAAGAGCGAGTCCTAAACTGTTATGTTTAGAAGTCAAACTTCGTTAAAGTACGGGTTCTAAGTTGATGTACTTAGAAGCCTTGGTTCTCTTAATCCCCCTTGACTGTAGATGCCTGCAACACAGATTCACTTTTCGGCTTTGGTACCCACTGGTATTTGGGTCCATAATTGTTAGTTGCAGTTCTTATGGGAGTAACTGAATAAGAACCATACCAATAATGATCACTAGCTTTATGAACAAAATCATATGTATGACAATAAGAACAATACCTCTTTTTAGATAACCTGATGAATTGATCTCTCGAATAAGCAAGATCAGGTTTACCTTTCAGCACTTTGTTGTTCTTTGCATTTGAGGCAGATACAAATGATTTGTTACCTGTCTTCTCTTCCGTCTTTCCTTTCTTTTCTTTCTTCTTCTCATCATTCTTCTCATCTTCAACTAGTTTTACCTTACAAACCAGCTTCTCTTTTTCATATCTTTTTCTTCTCCTTCTATGTGTACCTGAACCATCTATTTTCCAATCATAGAAAATGTTAGTTGTACGAATCTGATCAAATGAATTAACTAACCTTCTTAAAGAAACAGTTTTCTGATGTGAGCTTGCAGCTGTCTTGAAAGAACCAACTGAACTATTTCTAGGTGAGTGGATTTTGGACTCTGGAGTCGTATGCTCAGTCACCACCACCTTTGAAACAATCTTTTCAAGCTCTTTTATCTTTAAAGATAAACTGTCCCTTTCTTCAATGAGTAGGTCAATCTTTTTCTTGAATTCAGACTTCGTTATCTGCTCTTTCAGTGCCTTCTCAGACAGTTCAGATAACTTTGTAGTCAGCTTCTTTATCTCTGCTTCAAACAAACTTCTTTCTTCATCAAAGTCCTTTTCAGCATTCCAACATTCTTCTGTTCTATGGTCTTTCTTTCCTTGGCAAACTTTTCCCTTTCCAGAATAATTACTTTCTTAAACTCAGAAATCTGTTAAGAAAGCTTTAAACGTTTCAGCTCAACCGTCTTCTTCTCTTCAGCACTTTTTCTAGAAAACTCGGAGAATTTCTTAGCAAACTCTTTCTTTTCTTTCTCAAAAACTGATCTTTCTTCAACAATTTGCAGTTCTAATTCAAATATCTTCTTTTCATTAGCACACCCTGTTTGCTGAAACTTGACAATGTGATCTTCTAATTATGAGATCTTGTTCTTTAACTCAGTGTTTTCAGCTTCCAAAAACAAGACCTTTTCTTCATTAAGCCCAGAAGTCTATTTCAGAAGATCTTCATTTATTTTCTTTAACACACTGACTTCTTCTCTCAGTAACTTCCTTTCATTAGAATATTTCTTTGACCTCTTGGTGTAGTAATCAACTGAGGAAGCAAGATTTTTGTTCTCTGATTTGCGCTTTTCAATCTTTTTTTCATCATCATCAGAAAAATATATCATCTTGAATTATCTGTTTGATTTATTTATGCAATAAGAAACTAGAACTGATCGTTAGTCCAAAATAGAAATCTCAAGAAAATACAAGAAATCTTGAAATAGAAATTCAGGAATTTTGATCACAATCAGAATTTTGTCCCCCTCCGCAGACTTAGCACGGGGGTCCCGCTACCCGGTTAGAGGGTGGGGTCAAGGGGCAGCGCCCCTAGAAAAAAAAAATCACTATTAAAGGCCAAATTACAGTTTTGTAAAATTCTCAGAAAAAATTCCAAGTAAACCAAGCTTTGTGCGACACACGGGATACGCAAACCACAACTTTGCGTGACACGAAGCTTGCGCAAACTACACTTTGCGTGATGAACTGCTTATGCAAACCTCACTTTGCGTAATGAACAGCTTACGCAAACCTCACTTTGCGTAATGAATTGCTTGCGCAAAACTAACTTTTCGAGATAAGCTTATTGCGCAAAGCTTACTTCTCGATCCGAACTTAATTTCTTCAGCTTTTCGTTTCACGTTTAAAACACAAACCTCTATTTTCGTGAATCGTTGATTACACAAAGTTCAACTTGCGTTTCTAGTTGAATACGCAAACCTCAATAATGATCACTTGATAAATTTTCTCGATGAATCTTGCGCAAACCTCGGATGAACTTGCGCAAAGTTTGGATCTTGCGCAAACTTCAAAAATCTTTCAAACCTTCACCAAAAACCATTTTAGACCTCGAATTTCAGTACGAAAATTTGACAATTTGCTCGCCTAAACCTCTAGAACACAATTCTAACAACTAATTTCGATCAAATACACAAAACGATACAAATTGATTTGAAT
The DNA here is from genome assembly GCA_954870635.1 of Arctium minus. NCBI lineage: Eukaryota > Viridiplantae > Streptophyta > Magnoliopsida > Asterales > Asteraceae > Arctium > Arctium minus. Next base: position 45,693,250 of record OX941094.1, on the reverse strand, counting down.
ACAGTGCACAGAACTCGTGAACTACGAACTCAACAAAAATCAAAATCAAAGATCGATTACAGTGCAATTCATGAAACAAACTAAACAGACTCGATCGATTATACTTTTCTAACAAAACCTAATCAAAAACAACTTGAAATTCGCACAAAAACTCTAAAATCGATCTGGATATCGAAGAACACAGTACGAACATTCTGAATTTTCTTGAATTTCGATTTGGATTTGCTCTGATACCAATTGTTATTCCCAGATTCTAGTTCCTAAACACAATTAATCAAACACAAACAAGATTTCAATCAAATTACCTGACTTTCTCTCTCTAGAACTCTCTTTCTCTCTCTAACGTATTCTCTCTCTCTAAATCGTATTCTCAGATTCTCAACAACTTATTACAACCTCTAAGAAAACAGAAATACAAAGCTATTTATATCTACATCTATTACAAGGAAACAAACAAATACAAATGTTGACTTTGACTTTATTACAAAAGACTTTGACTTTGACGAGAGTTGACTTTCTCAGCTTTGACTTTCTTGAACTTTGACTTTTGTCTTCATGATTTTGTATCCAACATATTTATGCTCTAACAGGTGTCTTAATAGACCATTTTACAAGACTTCAGTTTATAGGACAACACATTAAAACGTCTTATCTAAGAGTGTTGTAATAAGTTTTACTGGACGTCTTAACAATTTTTTCATCACACTTTTAATACTAAGAATCATATTATCTATTTTATAGATAGCTTTTGTGAAATATCCTATAAACATATTTTTTTATAGAACACTTGTTTATATAAGACATTTTTTCAAATAGTATCATGTAAAATAGCTAATATGATATTTTTATATAAAAATGTCCTAAAAAACTTGTTCACTACAAGAAAAAACCTTGTTAGTGACCATAATTTTAGTGACTACTTATATTTTGGTCACTAACTATAAGATTAGTGACAAAAATAAAGATCGTCACTAAAATATTGTCACTAATATGAATTTAGTGACAAAAACTATAATTTGGTCACTAAGATTGGTCACTAATTCTCATGGCCACTTTATTTTCATCATATTAATCAAATTTAATGGCTAAAATTTGTGACAACCGAATTTTTCGTCACTAATTGTAAAAGCTCATGTATTTAGTGACCAAAATAATGGTCACTAAGTTGAAATGGTTAGTGACTAAAATTGGAGGTCACTAAGTCCAAAGTAAGCGTGATTGAATGTGTTATAGGCCAAAAAAGGTGGTCACTAAGTTAGAATTGTTAGTGAGTAGAAAATAGTGGTCGCTAATTAGACTTCACTAGTTAGATATTTGTTATAAGTTGGAATGGTTAGTGACCAAAAATTGGTGGTCACTAAGTTAGAATTGTTATTGACAAAAAATAACGGTCACTAATTAATTTTCACTAGTTAGTGAATTGTAATTAGTTGGAATGGTTAGTGACTAAAAACGGATGGTCACTAAGTCAAGTTTGTTAGTGACTAGAAAGTAATGGTCATTAATTGGTCTTCACTAGTTAGAGAATTTTTATGAGTGACAAAATATTGGTGGTTACTAATAGAATTGTTAGTGACAAAAAAAAAAGTTGTCACTAATTAGTTTTCACTAGTTAGAGAATTATAATGAATTTGAATGGTTAGTGACCAAAAATTAGTAGTCACTAAATTAGAAATGTTAGTGACAAAAGTTATAGTCACTAACTAGTCTTCACTAATAAAAGAATTGTAATGAACCGGAAGAGTTAGTTGCCAAACTTTGATGGTCACTAAGTTGAAATTATTAATGACTAAAAATTAATGGTCACTAAATTTACATTTATTAAAGAAATTAAGATAAAAATTATTGTAGAAAATAAAGCCTAATTAAAGATATAAACTAATATTTAAAAAATAAAAAGAATAAAACAGTGTATTTTAATGTTCATACGGTATTGAAAACTTTTAAAAGTATAAGGGTGTATAGATGCATGTTAGAAAACCTAAACCCTAATTTCCTAAATCCTATTAGCACGCACCGCTCAGTCTCACCATCAAATACGAATTGCCTCCTCCAAATCGATTTCATCATCTCCACCATTTTCATCGTCTCCACAGGTATGTCGAACACAACTTCATTTTTTCGAGTTTTCTAGTTTCGATTTCTGTTAAATCGAGTTATGTGGTTTTGATTTGCTCAATTGATTTATGTGGTTTCGATCTCTGTTGGATTTGATTTTTGTGGTTTCGATCTCTGTTGATCAATAGAGAAATTATCTGGTTTCGATTTCTTGAGTTTCGATTTCTTGAGTTTCGATTATGTATTGCTGTTACAATCGACTTATTTGGTTTCTTTCTTGAGTTTCGATTATGTGAAGCTGCAATTGTGATTTGTGAACACAGGTGATGATGCTTATAGGAAATCTCAACTATCCTTTATCTAAATAAATTCCAAGGCTCCATAATACACTAATACATCAATGCTTGTTGGAAATCTCAACAATATGCTTATTCTTGAAAGTGGTTTTGAATTCTTTTGATTTCTTTGAAAGTGGTTATTCTTGGTGACAGTAGCTTATTCTTGGTGACAATATGCTTATTATTGGAAATTACTGCATTAGTGCATTCTATGGTTGTATGTGACTTCACTTAGTTTAACATTGTGGGATAGGTTACTGCATTAGTGCATTCTAAGGTATCCTATGAATAAATCTTCTAGTACATAGTGGAATAGGTCGATGCATATGCTTAATCCCAAGCTTATTATCCTTATTCACTTTGGTTTTCTTGAATGTGTCCTGCAGGAGGTTATTCATCGTATTTGGTGCCAGCTGCAGCACTAGGAGCGATGGGGTATTGTTATATGTGGTGGAAGGTAAAGTTGCTACCAATGTTAGAAGGCGGGAAATTGTTCATGCATAATTGTTGCAATAAATCTCACTTATTTCATTTTTTCAGGGTTTGTCTTTGTCTGATGTTATGTTTGTAACTAAGCACAATATGGCAAATGTTGTAACAACGGTCTCAAAACAATTAGAGAATGTATCTGATGCGCTCGCTGTGAGTAAACATCAAATTGATTAACTTTAATATATTTTTTTATTAATTTCTTGCTCATGGTAATTGCTAACTCTTGCCGTTTTCTTTGTAATCAAAACTTGTAGTCCACAAAAAGGCATTTTATCAAAGATACTTGAAAATTTGGACTGGAAATTAGACGAGCTGAAGGAAATGAGTAAACTTATTGGAGATGACGTAAGACAACTCTATTAAAGGTTGTTATTTTCATGTGAGATAAAGATTAACATGTCTACACGAATATATTATCCTAAACTTTTATCATGTTACTGTAAGAGCAATCCGATAAGAATCATGGTACTCCTTTTAACATGTTATATTCAAAAGAAATGCAACACTAGTCTATCTATCATAATTTGTAATTAACATGAGTACAATCTGAGCTTTGTGCAGGTAAATGATGTAAAGTCCAATCTTAATCAGATAGGTTATGATATCAATATGATCCATCAAATGGTGGCTGGATTGGTAAGTTTTCTCATAGTTTTGTAAATAATGATGGATATGGAAGTTTTCTATTTTGTTCTCTTTTACTAATGCAGCAAGTGATAACTAAATTAACAGGAAGGAAAAATTGACCTAATCGAAAGAAAGCAGGTGAGAGTAATTCTATTTTTAATCTGTTTCGTTTCTGTTGCCTCAATTTCATGAAAGATTTCTCAATTTGGTTTTCTTTGACAAGATATGACAAAAACTATAATTTGGTTTAGAATTTTGATTAATATTGGAATTGATTAAACACAATTCCAGAGGAAGTTTTGTGTTATGATTTTGTATGCTTATCGACTTCCATTTTTTCATGATTAGACCAAAAGATAGAGAAACAATCTGAACAGTTGAGGGACTTATCAAGTAGATATGAACATGACAGGAAGATATGGGTTGCTGCAGTCAAGAAATTATCACACAGAATAATGGTAATTAGCACAACTATTACCAATTTAAATTGAAATTTATCTTTTCTGCCCATTTAACATAATCTGTTAATCAGGTCTTGAAACAAGATCACTCCCAGCTCTCTCTTCAAGCACACCAATGCGTTGACACAATTCCTGATCTAAATAATATGTTTTCTGCAGTTCAAGCATTGGGTAAGCAACTCATTATTTCGTAATAGGGTTGGGTTCTGGTGAGAAGTTGAGTTAACGGTGAGAAGTGGTTATCAACCGTTGGATGAGAAATGGACGCACACTAGGATGATATGCACCAAGATAAGATGCACCGAGATGCACCAGATTAATTCCCTTCTAAGCCGCAATTCATGGGAGGACTTGAGATTAAAATAGATCAAAAGGTTCAAATCTACTTCTCACGCTTCTCACCATTAACTCAACTTCTCACACGATCCTTCGCCTTTCGTAATAACCATAGTTCTAGCACTTTTGGCCCAAATTAGCACACAAGATCAATGATGACAATGAATTGATAGCACCTTAATGGCAGTTGAAATTGAGACCTGATAAGGTTGTTTGAATTTCAGTTCTGTTTTTTAAAGTATCTGTTTGATCTTTTTCTTTTCGTTTTATAGTTGCACAGTGTGAGGATCTTAAAATGAAGTACAATGAAGAACAAGCAAAGAGAAGAAAGCTTCATAATCAAATCGAGGATGCAAAAGGCGCAATTTATTTTCCTTTTTTCGTAACAAACATATGAAGTTCGCATGGATTTCCCGCCTCATAATACAATTTATAAAGACTATGTTGTTGCATACTTATTTTTACTTGTTACTTATTATCAGGAAATATAAGGGTGTTTTGTCGTTGTCGTCTACTAAGCAAAACAAAAGCTTCAGTTGGGTGTTCAACAGTTGTAGACTTTAAAGCAACAGGGAATGGAGAACTTGGGGTTGTAAATAGCGGTTCGATCAAGAAGACCTTCAGAATTGATAGAGTCTTTACACCAAGTGACAATCAAGGTTCCATTGTGCTTGATTAATCTTAATTGAATTAGGTTTTATTGCATAAACTATATCCTAATACCTTCTCGTTTATTATCTTAATCAGTTGTTGTTTTTGCACATGCTTCACCATTGGTAACTATAGTTTTGGATGGGTACAACGTACGCATATTTGCATATGGACAAACGGGCACAAGAAAGACATTCACCATGGAGGGTACAAAGGGAAACCGAGGGGTGAATTACAGGACTCTTAAAGAGTTGTTAAAAATATCGAAAGAAAGAATCGTTGTTGCCATCCACCAAACGTTGGATAACTGTCTTGTTCTGTTCTTTCCTGTTCCATCTTAGATTTTCATTGTTATAAACCATTAGGTTTTATTTTTAATGCAATAACAATTATAGTAGAAATTAGTGACAAATTGTTTTCTTCACATTTTATAATTAGTGACCACTTTCTTTTGTCACTAACAACTATTAACACTAGTGACCACATATTTGGTCACTAATGGTGCTAACGGACTTTAAAGGAGCCGTTATCTTGAACTCAATTAGTGGCCGATTTTGTGGTGGTCACTAATTTAATCAAGTTAGTGACGACTTTCTCCATTTAGTGACGATATTTAGTGACCAAATTAGTGGTTACAAACACAGTGACCACTCTATTTTTGTCACTAATTAGTGACCATTTTTGTATTTGGTCACTAACGCAAATCAGTGACGGACCTTTAGTGACAAAAGGTGACCACCCAAATTTTGGTCACTAAAATGCATCAGTGACCAATTTTATATTGTTAGTGACCAAATTTTTTTCGTCACTAAATAACAATTTTCTTGTAGTGTGTTACAACATCCAAAAAACATCTTATAAACTTATTACAACACTTTTAGATAGAATGATTTATTGTTTGATCGTATAACTTAATTCTTATAAAACTATATAGAGTAAACTACAAATTTGGTCTATGTGATTTGATGGTTATAACACTTTTAGTCCTTATAGATTCAAAATTACAAATTAAACATTATGGTATGCAAAAATGATCGGATTGGTCCCTGCCTTTAACATCCGTTAAAAGAACACGTTTAGTCAAGGGCATTTTAGTTTTTTCTAGTGTAATCTCGTTTTATTTTAATAAATAAATAAGTAAATTACAGTGACCAAATTTGCAGTTTATTCACTGTCTGTGAATTTGTCCCTTTCTCTCACTCTCGTCAAACCATCTCTCTGTATGCCTTCTCTACATCATATCCCCTCCCCTACCACCACTGTAACATACCACCAGAGAAGCACCAGAATCGAAGCAACTCACCACCACGTTCAGGATCGAAGCAATCTACCACCAAAAAAACCGTCCCTTTCGTCGATTGAACCAACCCACCACCAGAAAAGCAACCCCCTTCCATATAAAACCCTACAAATAAAAAATAAAATCAAACTAAATTTAGGGTATGAGGGTCATGATTTACAAAGGGAAATTGAGGGCGTGGGAGTCGCAAGAGATGAAGGACTGGTGAAGAAGGATCCCTGTGTTTGTTGACTTCTTTCTATCTTGGGCATAGTTTTGTTTTCTTCTATGAGTTCCATTGTTTCCTAACAACTTAGAGTAACTATTGTGAGTTCGAGGCTTGGGTCCAACTTAGAACAACCCATCCTCCCTCTCCTCGTCTCTTCGATCTAACAACCTATAGGAAACCAAAATTGCAGAGTTTGGATTTTTCGTCCCTGTAATTTACTCTTTGAAGATACAAATGATTTTGGTTTGGATATTAGTTCCTGTAATTTACCCTATATACATCAATCTCTCTATGTAAATCGAACCCCTCAATTGTTGATAGAACGTGAATTTTATGGTTTGGTTCAAACGTGTAAGGTTTGTTTCAGATCTGTATGGTTTTGATCTTGGTTATAATCTGGGTTATTCACTTAGTTTTTTATATTGGTTTGAATCTAGATTTGGTTTTGAATTTGATTTTGAGATTTGGATTTGGAAATGATTTTGATTTTGAAGTGTACTTGGCTGGAGAAGATGAATCGTCGCCGAAGGTGATGACTGGTGCCTAAGAAGATGGCTGTAATTAATGATTTTTTAAAGAAAAACAATAAAAACTAGAAAAGTCTATAGTACCCCCTAACTTAACGGGTTCTTTTAACTGTCGTTAAAGGCAGGGACCAAATATGGCCGTTTTTGCAAACCACAATGGCCAATTTGTAATTTCAAAACTGTAGGTACCAAAAGTGCTATAACCATCAAACCACAGGGACCAATTTTGTAGTTTACTCAACAATCTATTAAGATGTTTAGACATTTTGACGTCCTATAAATCTAATTTTATTGTAATCTTCCTTTTTAAGAAATAGAGATTTAAAACACTGAAAATTTCATAAGGACTATTACAAGCAACCTCTTAAGAGCCAAGTGTGAAAATTTCGAATCCAAGCGCTGCCAAAATCTTTTTGGCCATGAAGGTTCACCTGCAATGACTCTAGGCTATTCATGGTCGTCTGAGGATTAGTCAGTACACGTAAACTGGCTTGAAAACTCACGATTACCAAAAAATAGTAATAATAATTTCAAGCCAAGTATGAAGTTTAAAGCGAGGGATTGAAAGCTTGATTAGCATTGTAATAATCGTGACTTCTTTATTAAAGTTGAGAGTAAGGTTGGGTTTTGTTCGAAGCCTAATTGTGGAGGACACTAGTTGTAAATATGAATAAAAGAGATTTAACCCTAATACCCTATTCTCTATTCCCTTTTGGTTGGAGGCGGTTGGGAGAATCAAGAGGTTGGGGAAGAAGGCGATTTTGGAAGCAATTGAAGCAGAAAGTCTGTTCTCTGGTAATTGAAGGTAATCATCATCCAACCTTATAATCTAGTGTTAATGGGTTATTATACAACTTCCTAATCTAGTTTGATTAGATTCTTGGTAAGGAAAAATCCATATCTGGACTCTTCCCTAATGGTTGAATCCTTGGACTTAAGAGGTGAAAACAATGGGGTTTTGATCATCTAACCCACGATTGAGAATTTTATTTGAATAACTCCTTCTTTGGAAGGATTTCTTTTCTAGCTTTTGGTTTAAAATCTCGAAGTCTAAGATTATCCCAATCTCTCATTCGATCGAAGCCCGGTGTTGCATTATGCACCCGGGAAAGGGATCTCCGGGAGATGGGGTCCCGGGCGAGTGAAACCGGGGAGCCCGGTAAGCACCGGGAGAACCCAGGAGACGGGAGGCCCCGACAGTGGCTTGGGAAAGAGAAGAGCCGGGAGTCGGCTGGGGTCGAGTGAACCGGGCGGGACCCCGGGAGTCGGGGAGGCCCAGGTAAAGAGTAGCCGGGAGTCGGCAGAGGGGGGGGGACCCGGGTATGGCAAGACCCCGGGTGGCGGAGTTGGAGCCTGGGCGGGGACCCTGGGAGTCGGGGCGCTCGGGTGGGTGTTAGCTGGGAGGCGGGGGTAGGATCGGGATGACTCGGGGGGTAACCCGGTAGTGGTCGGGCGGCGGCAGTCCAGGAGAGGACCCGGGAGCGAGTCGAGTGGGCTGTTGCGGTAGAGTCTGGACTCATGGTACTCTTTGTAATTCTTTCTACCTTAGGTGAACGGCGTAAGAATTAAAGTGTATGTGAGGAAGCCTTTGCAATCAGGTGAGTTTTTCTAACCCAATCCTCGTAGATGATTACGTAATATTTTATATAAATGCGAGATTTTGTTAAATGCGAGTTATGTTTATCATTCAATGCGAGTTATGTTTTTATCGTGCTTGATATGTGGAAATGTATGCATACATTGTTGTTAGCAAAATGGACAAGTTGGGGGGGGTGTCCCGCCTGTGCTCATGCCGGGGGGTGTGTCCCGTATATGCCATTGGGGGGGGGGTCCCAAATAAGGCAGTATGATCCAGACACGTTGTTACCTCCGCGTGACGGTAGTGTGTGCGAGAAGCGTGTTTGTAAGTATGATGATTTATTTTAAAAGCTGAATTGGTTTATATTTCGATAAATCTTTTATGTGGCTTTATCATGAACTGTATTAGAGGGAACTCACTAGACCTTTCGGTCTAACCCTCGCTCTTTCCAAACTACAAACCTTTTCAGGAAAGTACCCGACAGAGGGTTCTAGCAAGGGCAAAGAGAAGTTGTTGGTGAGAAACGTGGCATTAGAGAAGATTGTTGCGAGATACCAGATTTAGCTAATTTTGTATTAAATCTCAGTTGTGTAATAGGTTTTGTTTCCGCAAACCTTGATTTTTATAGCGTTGACTTGGGGCTGTTTCAGCATTGATTCATATTAAAGTTTATTATGCTTTATTCCGTTAGTTTGGATTGTTACAAGCATGTAAGATACTGGGATTTTGGAGATGATAATAGGATCGAATAATCTTAAGAATCTTGTGTGTTTCACATTCCAAATATGATAATTCGATCCTAATAGCATTGGGTTCACAAATTCCATATTCGGATAATTATTGAGTTTTTTCTCTAATTTCAAAAGTTATGGAAAAAGATAGAGATCTTATACCCAGATTCTCATTTTTACATATTTATATGAAAGATCGATGGTTATGAATAATTTAATGGTAATAACTATTAATGGATAATATTGAGGGGTAGTAACAACCGAATTAGAGTTCATAATTCGAAGTTTTAGTCTAAATCACTGAACATACAAGTCCAAATTTTTGAATGCACACGTCAAGATTTCTAAGTGCATACATTCAAATTTATTCACAAGTCTGACTCTTAAGGACCAAAATTCTGAATATGTTAGTTGAGACTTAGGACTTAGTCAATTTCCAAAGTCCAAGAAATGCACAAGTCTTACTTTACTGTCCAGAGTTTATGACTGTTCGGTTCGTTTTATATTAAGAACTATATGGATAAAGTTGTCTGTGTTAATAAAGTTGTCTATATGATAACATATAAGTTTTTGTTTGGTTGTTACGCTGAATAAACCGTCTGAATGTCAAAAATGACCATTTTACCCCCAAGATATGTTAAACAATAGTAAAAGAGAAAATCAATAGAAGTAGTATTAATAGACAATTGGAAAAAGAAACAAAATAATAGACATTTCATCAAACACCTTATATCCACCACCATTTTTTATAGATAGTTGAGCTTCTCGAAGACCTTCACAAGGAATACGAAAGAGTAATAGTAGCTTGCCTAGATTCAGTTAACATGTGTAACACCCATAAATTCTAATAGGACGGTCAACAATCGGTCAAGGAGCGGTCAGCGGCCAACCGAGAGAAACGATCGAGGAAACGGTTGAGCACAAGACGCGAGAAGACACCTTAGGCAATACGCGCGGCTTGGACCGCGCCCTCAAAGACGCGGCTAGGCCCGCGCAAGCCACTATTGTCCCTGGCCTAGATACACGTGCGGCTTAGCCCGCGACTTGAGGTCGCGACCAAGTCCACGGGAGACCATCTGGTCGATTAAAACCCACTTTCTAGGGTTTTCTCTCATTTCACTCCCAATTTCCACTTCTCTCTTCCTTGGGACGATTTTGAGAACCCAAGAGTCGATTTTGGAACAGCTTGAGGTGAATCCACTCAAGAGAGATCAAAGGGTTGGTGATTTGAAGCTTAGTTATGGGGAAAGTAAAAGATTTCATGGGAGATACGTGGTTTGGAAGATTCCAGGTTCCATTTGAGGTAAGCATCTTGTAAATCCAAGCTTTAGTATAAGGATCATGGTAGATCTAAAAGTTTTACTTGTTATTGTTTTATTTCTAGTGTTGATAAAATGGGTTATTTGGAAACCCTGGCTCTTTGTTGAAGATGACTTGGAAATGGTGGAATCTACACTTCTGGAGGTTAATGGTTGGATTTGGAACCTAGGTTTAACTTAACCTAGCAAGGTGAGTTCAAGTTGCGTTGTGAAAATTATGTACATGCCAAAAACGTCTATTTTGATGCATTGAAATGTTTTCTTAACATTTATCAAAACGTGATTGTTATTTGTTGAGGTTTGCATTTGGTACCATAAGTTTATCAATCATGAGAAATGCCCATACTTTGGGTTTTAGACATTTTGATAACTAAATCATATTTACGGATTCTTTGGACGATTTCTCTTATAAATGGGGATTATCTTGGTAGTAATGCATTTTGGTGTATTTGGATTTGAAAATGCATATTGTTATGATTGGGACATTTTAGAAATGTAAATGATACGATTTCTATGGAAAATGGTTTGTCCCCAACCAATGAAGGATTTTGAGTTAATCATGTTTTAGAGCATGTGTTTTGTATGAACGCTGGTTAAATACGTTTTATCGCTTATGATGACTTTTATTGAATGGTACTTGAGTTGTGGAGTTCTTTGGCTCGGTTTCAACCCTGTTGGGTCTTGGGGGCATTTGTCCGGTTTTGATAGCTCGATGTGGAGTTTTGAGTATAATTTACATTTATTGTTTTCTATTTGAGAATCACATGTTTTGAATGCGTAGATCATTCAATTTGGAGTCATGTGATCTAGATTACAATGCAATGGATCCATAGGCATAGAAGTCGGCTTTATTGTGTAAATGTGAGATAGAATTCCCAAGTTGTAATTTGGAAGAGGCATTGGTTACATGATGTAATTTCTAAATGAACAAACTTGTCGTGGATGGTGAGATCGCAATGACTAAAGACTCGGTTTGAGTTGATGTCCGTAATGACTAAAGACCTAGATAGGGTTGATGTCCGCAATGATTAAAGACTCGGTTTGAGTTGATGTCCGAAATGACTAAAGACTCGGTTTGAGTTGATGTCCGTAATGACTAAAGACCTCGATAGGGTTGATGTCCGCAATGACTAAAGACTCGATTTGAGTTGATGTCCAAAATGACTAAAGACTCGGTTTGAGTTGATGTCCGTAATGACTAAAGACCTGGATAGGGTTGATGTCCGCAATGACTAAAGACTCGGTTTGAGTTGATGTCCGCAATGACTAAAGACTCGGTTTGAGTTGATGTACGAAATGACTAAAGACTCGGTTTGAGTTGATGTCCGTAATGACTAAAGACCTGGATAGGGTTGATGTCCGCATTGACTAAAGACTCGGTTTGAGTTGATATCCGAAATGACTAAAGACTCGGTTTGAGTTGATGTCCGTAATGACTAAAGACCTGGATAGGGTTGATGTCCGCAATGACTAAAGACTCGGTTTGAGTTGATGTCCACAATGACTAAAGACTCGGTTAGAGTTGATGTCCGTAATGACTAAAGACCTGGATAGGGTTGATGTCCGCAATGACTAAAGACTCGGTTTGAGTTGATGTCCGTAATGACTAAAGACCTGGATAGGGTTGATGTCCGCAATTACTAAAGACTCGTTTTGGGTTGATGTCCGATATGACTAAAGACTCGGTTTGAGTTCATGGACAATATGACTAAAGACTCAGTTTGAGTTGATGTCCGATATGATTAAATACTTGGTCTGAGTCGATGTTGATAATGACTAAAGATCTAGATTGGGTTGATGTCATAGGCTTTTCCATCCTCGAGACCTATTCATAACATAGATACGTGGCTTAGCTTGGTGTGCCCGCCACGTTCAATGGAGACGGGTCTCCCCCGTCACTGAAAGACGTTGTCTTGGGTATTGAGCATTATCATGTTTTGGTGACATTTTGTATAGGTATTGTTACCCATGAATCGTGGATTTTAACTATTAAACCTTATCATGTTTTTGGATATTTTGGATAATAGAGTTTGTCCAGGTTTTCAGTATTGAATACATATTCTTATTTGTGTTTTGGGTGAGTATTCGGTTTTCGAAGTCATCTTGGAAAGAATGTTTGGTATTGGTATTTTCATCACGAAAGTGTCGGGCTTTAAGAAACATGTTGACTTTATACTTTTATATCTACCACTTTAGAAATCATGATTTAAATTCAATTGACGATTTATATACTTGTGATGGAAACTCTTGAACTCACTAGGCGTTAGCCTAACCTTTTTATTTGTCGGCATGTGCATCAGGTTCTGGCTGGGGATTAGTACTAGCGACACTATGAAGAAAGGAGTGCTAGATGTGTGTTCGAGGAGTGAATAGCTTGGTGAAGTCTTCCGCTTTTGTATTGGGAAGAGCAATTTGTATTTGGGTTAAGTAACACCCAACTCCGGTTTAGTCCTTGTATGTTAATGGAGTTTATAATTGTTGAGGTTAATTATAGAATTCTACCTTGAGGTATTTTGAGTTTTGATTTGTAGGAAGAAGTTTTGTTCCTCACTTGATGTTATATCGAAATTTTAAATTAGTTGCTCTTACCAAATTTGAGGGTGTTACAACATGGCAATTAAAATAATCCAAATTGCTGCTATTTTCTTCCAGTGGGATTTGGTGGATTTGGCAGCCAAATTTATAGCCCCCTCTTATCATCTTCTCCGTAATTCTAGAAATCTTCTTGAACGTCATGAAGAATTTGTGGATATAATACGTAGTGTAGTGGATCTCGTGAGAAAGAGAGGGAAAAGAAGAGGAAAGGGATAGCTTCGGTGGATGATGGTGATGGACCGATGGAACTTGGAAGAGCAGATCGATTTCAGGGATTGATTTGAGATTGATTCCAGAGATGAATTTCAGAAAGAGCAAATCGATATGAGGGATCGATCGATTTCAGAGAAAGAGCAGATCGATATTATCTTTTCATCTCCATGTATAGAGATGAGAAAGAGAAGATCGAGCAACATAAATTGAAAAGAGCATATCGAGAGCTGCAAGAGAGAGACGATGATGGTAAGGGCAGTAGGAGGAGGATGAAGCATCATATTTATGGAGGAGGAGGAAGAAGAATGATTTTAGGGAGTAAGGAATCGTGTTTTTTTACATAGGTAGTGAGGGAAAATTGTGGGCTAAGTGTATATGACTTTATTTTATGGGTTGAGTAAATAAGTCACTGATTTCCAGATTAAGGCATAACCTGACAACCAGTTATGGCTGAGCGAATAAGCTATATGCACTATACAGCCCATTAAGCACAAACGAACCCCAGTCGAATATCACGATAACTTAAGAACTCTTATCACAATAGCCCAAACTTATACTTAGTGACATTTTTACTAAGATCGACTCTTCAAAGTTCCAAAGGGGGCGCCAGCCCCTTGGACCCCACTTTATGGCGATCTAAGATGATAGGGCAACATTTGTGAGTATGCACTCCACACCTCTTAACTTATGTATGTTTGCCTGATCACTTTAATCGATCTCAAATAATCACAACTATACCAAAATATTTGATGATACTAAAATCAACAATATAGCGAGTGTACACATGAGTCATGAAGGTGGTGCACTACCATTACAAGTAACCTTGACGGAAATAGTTTTAAAGTATTTGGACGAGCAAATTGCATAATAAAATAAGTCTATTTTATTTTGTTTGTTTAATTATTTAAAAAATTTATTTTAATACATACGAAATAAAATATGTCAAATAAAAAATTAATAATTTTTTAGTTACAAAATTAGAATATATTTCATTTTTTATAATGATATTTTAATTTAATAACATTAAATATATTTTTATATGTTCTATTAAAATTGTAATAAAGAAATGGCATGTATTTTGAAACTTAATTGTAATAAAAATATGTTCTTTAAAATAGAAACTAAATTAAAGTAAAATATATCTTAGTTTGATATAATGTGCGTCATATAAATAAAATCTCATCCACATTTTATACACTATAACAAAGTTGGCTTTTCAGAACACCTAAAATACATAAGCATCATAATAGGATATTTTATAAAATTTAAGTTTATAGGACCAAACAATAAAACGTCAAATCTAAAATGTTACAATAAGTTTATATGACGTTTTTAAAGGTTTTAGCAAGTTTTTTAGGACGTCTTAAAAAAAACTATTGTATTAGCTATTTAATAGGACAATTTTGAGAATTGTTCCGTAAACCCATATTTTTATAGGACTTGTGCTTATAGAACACTTTTTTAAATAATGTTGTATAAAACAACTAATACAACACTTTACTTTAAAAGCATTCTATAAACCTATTGAACCATTTTTAAATATGACATTTTAATTCTATAATATATTTTATTAAACCACTTAGATATTTTTGAATCATCTTATAAACCGATTTTATCCTAATAACATAATAAAATAATAAAACAAAACAGTGTTTCGATTTTATCCTAATCTATTGGTAGCTAATTATTGTGCACTCAAAGCGTGGATACTGAGTTTCCCAGAGTGGACACAAGTATATATTAACACTGGGATCGCTACAAGTAATAAAATGGTACAAGTACCGAGTATCGTACCCACAGAGACTGGACTTACTGAGAATTGCTAACATTCATGAACTTCTTGCACAAGTTTCGAGTTGGGAAAAATATTTGTTTGATTGGTGAATTAATTCTAAAAATGTGAAATGAACTTTTTATAAATAAAGAATGGTATGGGTGTAAGCATTCCTTGAGACAAACGTAGTAACAAAATGGTCGGGCGATTTGTAGTACGGAAAGTCTATACAAACCCGATCTCTCGAAAGTGGATTTTTAAAGACCGGTCCTACAAAATGCTCGTAAAGTGTCCATCGTTACCAACTCTTAATCTTGCCGATTTAACTAAGTTGATAAAAATCAAGTTCTACCGGTACGGAGATTTATACCCAAATCTCTTTGTGATATAAATCTCCTCCGATGTTTGAACCTTAGTAAATCATACAAAACCCGTATCTCTACGTGGTTATCAAAGACTCTCTCAAATCTTGTGCATCACTTAAGCCGTATTTCGAATCCACCCCTCTCGAGGTCAAGATCTAATATTAACACTTCAAAGTGATCGACTTATCTGCATTGAGTTTAAGTCCCGACTCAAGTGACCAAGCTTAAGAGCTAGCAATAATGGCAACACCCAAGTGTTGCCTACTAATCTCAAGTTAACTCACACCCACACCCAAAAGGTGCTTAGCTCATGCTAATAAAAGACATAACAATATAAGAGAAATAAAAGTTAACTACTTGCATGAATATAAATAAAGTAAGATAAAAGTAAGAAAATAAATTACGGAATTTAAAGAGCAATAAATTAAAGTACTTAAAATTAAGCTTGCAATAAATAAAAAGACTAGAAAGTTTAATACATAAAAGTAAAGAACAAGAAATTAAAGACAATAATTTAAACTAAACTAATATTTAAAACTAAGTTCTCTCTTTTTAGAGAGAATAACTTAGAATGAAGAGAGAGTGATGGAATTGTTGTTGTGGATTTGTTGTTGGTGGAATGATGGATGAATGGATGGATTTGTTGTTGGTGGAATGATGGATGAATGGATGGATGGATGTTCTCCCAAAGTGAAGAACCCAAGGCCTCTTTATATAGGAATGAGAAGGAGAATACCCAATGGGATATTCCAAAGGATATTCCTTTTGTCCTCACACTCTCCAATGATGACCTCATGCCTCCATATGCCAAAATGACCTATTTAATTCGGATAAAGCATTTGACCCATGGATCTTCGGGTGCCCACTGCAGGCACTCAGTGCCCTCCCCGATAGTTTTCCATATTTCTGTACAAAAAATTACTTTTGATGCCATTATCATAACTTGCTTTAATTATAGACCAAAAGAAGATAGAAAGGAACAAAAGTGGGTATAAATGAGAAACAAGACACGGAAAAGAGCGATAAATAACACTCAGGAATAAGGGTTATCACATCCTCAAACTTGAACTGTTACTTGTCCTCAAGTAACCAAAAACTAGAAAAGAAAGTTTTACGAAGAAAGAAAACGATAGAGAAAAAGAGAAGAAAAACCAAAAATTAAATTACCACCTACGGAGGGATCGTTGATTTTTCTCTAGCGGGAGTTGATGTACATTCTTCCATCATTGACATAGGTTCCGATGAAATTAATCGGTAGGACTTGAGGGTTAGTGTTTGTTAGAGCATAAATATGTTGGATTCAAAATCATTAAGATTGAAGACAAAAGATCAAGAAAGTCAAAGCTGGAAAGTCAACTCTCATGAAAAGTCAAAGTCTTTTGTTAATAAAGTCAAAGTCAACATTTGTATTTTGTTTGTTTTCCTTTGTAATTGTCAAGGGTATAAATACCTTTGTTTGTCTTTGTAATCAGAAGTTAGAGGTATCAATCAGAAGTACACAAATTAGAGAAGAGCATCATTCATATCATTCTAGAGAGAGAGAGAGTGAATGTAGTGAGAGAAAGTGAGAAAGTTGTAATTTGAATTTCATCAATGACATGTGATTTAGATTCTCATCTTGATTGTTTGTAGCAATTAGAACTTGAAAATAGGGAATAACAATTGGTATCAGAGCAGATCCAAATCGAAATCAAAGAAAGAAATCAAGAAAAGTTCGTTGTTACTGTTCATCGTCACTGTTCATCGAAGTTCAAATCGAATTTCGAGTTTTAGTGCAAATTAGGTGTTGAAATCGATCAGAGTTTGTTCATATAGTATAATCGATCATGTTTGTATGACTTGATTTGTCAATTGCACTGTAATTTTCTTGTAATTTTGAATTTTGTTGAAGATTTTGTACACGAGTTCTAAACATTGTAATCGAGTCGATTTGTATAGATTTGTGTTTTAGATCGAAATTAGTTGATTGTATTGTGTTCTCGATGAATATTTGAGTAAATTCTCAAAGTTTGGTGCGAAAATTCAAAGTTTAGATCGAATTTCGGTGAAAAAGTGAAGAACACGCACGGATTTCTGAAGAACGCGCTAGACCTGCAAAACGCGCAAGTTCTTCGTTAGAACGCGCAAGCTGAAGGACATCAGTATTGGTCAAAACGCGCAAGGCATTGTTAGCGAGTTCTAGAAACTCGCTGATCGAAGTCTGCGAGTTTGGAGAAGTTGGAAAATTTTCTAAGGATCAGAACGTGCACGTAGTGGTTAGCGAGTTCTACAAATGCGCTAATCGAAGGGTGCGAGTTTGAGAAGGAACAGTGATCTGTGAGTTCTTTCATCGTGCGAGTTTGGAATTTCAAGAAAAGTTTCTACGTGGTGGAACACGCAAGTATTGACTAGCGAGTTTTAGAAACGCGCACGTCTCAATTAGCGCGTTTCATTGTGAATAGTGATCTGCGAGTCTTTCGATCTGCGAGTTTGTTCAAAACGCGCAAGTAGGCACTGCTATCTGCGAGTTTCAACGAGTTCTTTTGATCTGCGAGTTTCACTTTGAATAGTAGCGGGACCCCCGTGCTAAGTCTGCGGAGGGGGACAAAATTCTGATTGTGATCAAAATTTCTAAATTTTTATTTCAAGTTTTTCTGTATTCTTGTGTGATTTCATATTTGGATTAACGATCAAATTTCAAGTTCTTTTTGTTGTAACAGGATGTCTTCTCAAGGAAAAATGACATCAAAAGAAGAGATTGCTAAACTTAAAGCAGAACTTCTTCATCTTGAAGGACGATTTGCACGAAGATGTCAAAAGTTGGAAGATTTACATATGGACGTTGCTGCATATAAATGTCATATAGAATATTATAAGAAGAAACATGATGATCAAGTTGACATTTATAATACTCTTAATGAGTGGATGAATGCACATATAGATTACCTGAAGAAGAAAACAAGTTCAGGTCAATATTCAGAATTTTTTGCCAAATACAAAGAACATTTTCAACAACTTGAAAAAGAAGTTATTCAAGTCTTGAAAGTTGATAAATGGTTGGAAGCTGAGAAATTAAAGACTGAGAAATCTGAATTACTGCAAAAGATCTCTGATTTGGAAATTCAGATAATCCAAATTCAGCAAGCAGATTTTGTTGACAGTTATGAGATGAAGATTAAGAGTCTGGAAGATGCTAATGCTGAGCTTCGAAAGAAAATATCTGATTTGGAACAAAACATGGTCAAAGATAAATATGTTTTTGAAAGTGACAAGAAAGAATTTGCAAAGAAATTCTCAGAGTTTTCCAGAAAGTGTGCTGATGAGAAGAAGACGGTTGAGCTGAAATGTATAAAACTTTCTCAACAGATTTCTGAGTTTGAGAAAGTAATCATACTGGAAAGAGAGAAATTTGATAAAGAGAAGAAGATCATAGAACAGAAGAATGTTGGAATCTTCAAAGAAATATGCAGTCAGAGAACAAATGCTGAGAAAGACTTTGAAGAAGAAAGAAATATCTTTGAGACAGAAATAAAGAAGCTAACTGCAAAGTTATCTGAGTTATCTACTTGTGTGCTTATAGAGCAACAAACTAAGTCTGAATTCAAGACGAAGATTGACCTTCTTGTAAAAGAAAGAGACAGTTACTCTTCAAAGGTAAAAGAGCTTGAAAATATTGTTTCAAAGGTGGTGGTGACTGAGCAAACGACTCAAGAGTCAAAAATCCACTCACCTAGAAATAGTTCAGTTGGTTCTAATAAGCCAGCATCAAGCTCACATCAGCAAACTGTTTCTACAAAAAGGTCATTTAAATCTTCCAATAAGATTCGTACTACTAATCTTTTCTATGATAGCAAAATAGATGGTTCAGGTACACATAGAAGAAGGAGATATAAAGAAGAAAAACTGGTATGGAGAGTGAAACCAGTGGTTGAAAATGAGACGAATGATGAGAAGAAGGAAGAGAAGAAAGGAAAGAAGGAAGAGAAGAAAAGTAACAAATCATTTGTACATGAATCAACAGTCAAGAAGAACAAAGTGCTGAAGGGTAAACCTGATCTTGCTTACTCGAGAGATCAATTGATTAGGTTATCTAAAAAGAGGTATTGTTCTTATTGTCGTACTTATGATTATGTTCATAAAGCAAGTGATCATTACTGGTATGGTTCTTATTCAGTTACTCCCATTCGAACTGCAACTAACACACATGGACCCAAATACTAGTGAGTAACAAAATCGAAGATTGATTCTATGTTACAGGCACCACAAGTCAAAGGGGATTAAGAGAACCGATGAGCGAAGGATTCTAAGTAAATCAACCTAGGACCCGTATTTTAACGAAGTTTGACTTCTAAACACAACAGTTTAGGACTCGCTCTTCAATGATGAAAAAGAAATGTTACTCCCGGGCTGATAAGATAGTGTACTCAGATACTCAAAAGAGTAAATCAACCTTCAAGGGGGAATACATAAATTTTTCTGGAAATATGTATTTGGAAGATATGATGAACTATACTTCAAATGGAGTTGTAGATCTTTATCTTGTTTTTTTTTACTGATAAATCTCAGATGCATATTTTCAGGGGGAGTAAAAGGATTATGATTTCTGATTATTTGAGATCAGAACTCGTACTTTAATCGTTTTATTGCTTTATGTCATTTACATTTGAATAAATTTGTGAATAAATTTGCTTTGACTAGACTTTGAGACTTATGCAGGATGAGAGAAGCTGACAAGATCATATCTTAATGGCTTCAGCTTGACTTCATGAGATTTAAGATTGCATGAAAAGGTAAATTTCTTATCTTAATCTCAAATATATCTGAAAGAAGGACAACTTTCAGATATAGAAAACATGTTCTGAAATGTTCAAACCACTTCCCGATTCTTAAACAGATTTTATAATTTGGAAGTGTGATTTTAAATGTTTTCATTTTATTTTTGTGCTTAATTGATAAACAAACCGTGTGTTTCCAAAGATAAATACTTGCGTATTGTCTTTTCTACATACTTTCAAGTATTCACACACATCGGTTTAATTTTTGATCAAATTGTTCTTACCATGTCTTTAAATTGAAACAATTTTTCGATGGTAAGACACCCCGCTTATACTTCAAAGAATTTTGAGCGTTAATTCATTTCGAAACGGTTTTTCAAGAATGTCTATATTTTGTTTCGTATAGACAATATCCATTATTCTTGACCTTAAGCTTTGATTGTTATATCATTCATTTCTGATCATTTTCATACAATGTCAGATTTTCAAACAAGTCTTTTGCATTCATATTCATTCATTTCATATACTTGTTTGAAAATGATTCAATGTCTAAAAATGCTCAAATCTTCATGATTATATTTTATGAGCATACATTCATCTGACATTTGTATATGAGCTTTAACTGATAAAGTTAAACCATCTTGAGCAACACATGCTTATTAGGATATTATGGGTTCTTTGTGCTAGGACTTATATGAACTTCTATGGATTCACGTTAACCAGTGTTTCCTACCCAAGAAGTTAATCCATAGAGATTGAGTGTGAGGAGTCAAAAAGAAATGAGTGTGGGTGTGATGAGGTAAAATGTAAATGAGAGTTTGGTTAGAAGTGAGCATAATGATTAAAAGAAAGAGGGTGTGAGAACAGAGTAAAAGAATATTAAACTCTACACCAACTACTTTCTGAGCCGGGCAGCCATATTACTAGCGTTTCACAACTCTTTGGTGAACGTTATTGAAACAGGTAACTAGCCCATGCCAACTCTTGACTAAACCCCACAAGCTACTCATTTTCTTCTCAAAAAGAAAATGTTTCACATTTTCAAGGGAACGCAACACATAATCTATCTGGTTTTCATTTGGAAAATCTGGATATTGAAAAAGAAGGAAGTTTACCCCATCTTCGCACTTCAATCATGCACATTGAGTCTGTGTTTATCTACTGTTGTCTCAGTGGTTTACACTATGTTGAGCCTGAAAAAAAAAGCAATCTTTCGTGCTTAATTCTTTCTACACTTGCACGAACACACAAAGAATTTGTTTCTTTGTCATAACATTCATAGAAATTGCCTTTGTGGTATTTCGATGATTGGATGGAAGCCCTAGGGGAGTGAACATCAAAAAGCTCCTTTATATTGTGTATTCGTTACACACAGTGACTTCGTGTTACTGACAGGCATTCTAACTGATTCATTTGTTGATTCAGGAGTTACATATTCTTATTTTGTCTGGATTTTCAAAGATCTAGATGAATACTTGGTTATGGATCATAGAATCAGAGGCTCAGTTTGACAGATCAGAATGGTCAAAGACATTTCTTGGAATAAGAGTTTTGATGATATCGATGCTCAAATTATCAAAAAGGGGGAGAAGATATCAAGAAATGTGTATTTCAAAGAAATGTTAAAGTTGAAAGAATTGTCCGGAAAGAAGTATTTGTATTGGATATGGAGAGAAATATTTCAGAATTGAAGTTTGTTCAAAGTTGATAAGCGAAAGTTCAAAGAATTTCGAAAGCAAGCAGATTTTGGAGAAATTTTATTTGAAGAAAGTTGGAGAAAACATTCAGAGTTGTAAATGAAGATAATTTCTTTCAATGTCTGAAAGAGGTTTGTTTATAATCTTGAGGGAGATTGTTACTATTTTTGAAAGATCAGACGTTGGGAAGATTGCTGAAAGTTTTTGCAGACAAAGCTTATCAAAGAAGAATTTCATCGTGTTAAGGGGGAGTTTGTATATTCTGTTTGTATCAAAGGGAAGTTTACAAGAGAAGATAAAGATTTTTCAAAGGGGGAGTTACTTCAATCGAGCTTAAAGAAAGAAGATCGTATTGCTAAATCTTTTAGTAATGATCTTGATCCAAAGGGGAGATTGTTAGAGCATAAATATGTTGGATTCAAGATCATTAAGATTGAAGACAAAAGATGAAGAAAGTCAAAGCTGGAAAGTCAACTCTCATGAAAAGTCAAAGTCTTTTGTTAATAAAGTCAAAGTCAACATTTGTATTTTGTTTGTTTTCCTTTGTAATTGTCAAGGGTATAAATACCTTTGTTTGTCATTGTAATCAGAAGTTAGAGGTATCAATCAGAAGTACACAAATCAGAGAAGAGCATCATTCATATCATTCTAGAGAGAGAGAGTGAATGTAGTGAGAGAAAGTGAGAAAGTTTGTAATTTGAATTTCATCAATGACATGTGATTTAGATTCTCATCTTGATTGTTTGTAGCAATTAGAACTTGAAAATAGGGAATAACAGTGTTTGATGGGTACAAAATTTTACTAACTTCCTCAAACTTGAGTGATACTACAAAAGGATTTTATGTCTCTCTTTATTTTTCACTTTTGAGTATTTTTTTGATCGCATTTCCCAAGACTTGTGATTTTATCAATTGTTCTATGACTTTGGGTTGTGCGTGTCTCCCAATTTTCCGAAGACTTATTTTATCCCCCCACCCCTTTTAATACTTTTTTTTGAATGATCACGTTATTTTGATGGTGATCATTTTGTACTCCCCCCCTCCTCAAACTTGAGATTATCGATGTCCCCATCGATGGAAAAAATATGGTATGGTGAGGTATCAACGGGTAGGTGTATGGATTGGAATGAAGGGATCACCTACGTCCTTTTAATCACATCAAAAACCAAAGTCACGAATGTAAGAATGTACCTGAAAAAAGCATGCTAGAGACAAAAAAAAAATGATCAACAACCATGGATTAACATAAACGCCATAAAATGTTTAAGCAACATACAAAAGTGACGCAACCAAAGTTAACAGTTCCCAAATACCCAAAAGAGAGAACACAAAAAGTTAATTAGAACAAGTTTTGATAATAACATCAAAAGTACCCTCATGGTACTTGATGAAGCTATGGATGAACATCGTCGGCGAGAGTTGATGATCCGATACTCAAGGAGGTGAACGGTTGCGTCTGTGGTGGCATGGTGGAGCTAGCGTTGACGATGGTGGATGGTATGGTGGTGGACGACGGAAGGCAACGTGATCGGTGAGAAGGAGTTGGGTGAGGGTTGGGAACCAACTGCTTGGAGCGTGCCATGGAGAAAATGAGAGGGTTCATTTTGAAAGTGATAAATCACCCTCCTCTTGTTTAAAATCCCGCCTAAATTCTTCGTGGGCGCATTTTTGCAAAAATCACGACCAACTCCTGCAAATACACAATAACAAAAACACAAAACTACTAAAATTAGACAAGACAATTTACAAGGTTGTTTCCAACCCAACACTCGAACTTTTAGGATGACAAGACGGGGGGTGAGGGCACATCCTTCGACAAAAACCGTTTTTTCTTGTGGTTATGATGGCTCAACCTCACTTCTTTCATACCTTGATTCACTTTCATTGGTGGTTGCACTTTAACTGGACTCTCCAATTTTCTCTCATCCTCATTTCCTTCTTCAAAATGCTCAACACACTCTTCAATATCTAGACTAAGGTCTTCACTTAGCAGATTAATGGCTGAACAATCTTCCAAATCACCATATAACTTAAGGGACTTAAAAACATTAAAGGTCACTTTTTGGTCATTTACCCTCATGGTAAGTTCACCCTTTTGGACGTCAATCAACGTTCTACCGGTTGCTAAAAATGGTCTGCCTAAAATGATGGGGACATCCTTATCTGCTTCGTAGTCCAAAACTAGAAAGTCAGCCGGAAAGATGAATTTATCGACTTTTACCAAAATGTCCTCAATTTTTCCTTTCGGATATGCCAAAGATTTGTCTGCGAGTTGCAAAGTGACTGTGGTGGGTCGAACTTCACCAATTCCTAATTTTTTAAAAACTGACAAAGGCATGAGATTTATGCTTGCTCCCAAATCACATAGAGCATGTCCTACTTCTTGTCCCCCGATAGAACACGGAATGGTGAAACTTCCCGGGTCCTTTAGCTTCGGCGGGATTTTGCAAGTAAGAAGTGCACTACATTATTTGGTCAAAGCAACAGTTTCAAATTCTCCCAGCCTTCGTTTCTTGTTGAGAATATCTTTCAAAAATTTAACATAACTTGGCATTTGCTCGAGAGCCTCTACCAAAGGAATGTTAATGTGGAGTTGTTTGAAAATGTCCAAAAACTTTTTGAATTGTTCATCCACATTTTTGTTTTTTAATCTCTCAGGAAAAGGTAGATCTCGCAGATCTGGGGTTGCTTTGTTCTTTTCAGGAATGCATGGAAGTACTGGTTCTGGAGTGGGCACCACCTGCCCACGGTGAGCAAGTTGTGCTGGATTGCACGAAACACTTGGGTCTGATGTTTGGGCCGAAGTTTCTGGCTTTTCTGCTACCTTAGGAGTTGGAAAAAACTTTGGAAATTTTGAACTATCAAAGGGGTGTGAGTTTTCTTCCAAAGTTGGTGAGAGTGGTGATTTTTCGACCTTTTTATATTTTTCTACGCTCTCAATTTCTTTTATGCTCACAGCCTTGATATGTTCCTTATGGATGCCTTTAGGATTTTCGGTGTCACTAGGCAAAGTCCCTTGTGGCCTATTCTTGAGTTCGATGGCAAATTGCCCAAGTTGGGTTTCAAAACCCCTCAAGGTTGCATTGGTTTGGTTTATAAAACCTTTAAGTAATGATTCGATTGAACCATTACCGTCTGATGCATTTTGTTGCCTAGGTGCATGTGATTGTGAAGATTGTCCTTGTTGAAAATTTTGAGGGTGGCTTTGGTGAAATCCCGGGGGATTTTGTGGTCGGTTTTGGACTTGACTTGCCCCGGGGGGTTGAAGTCCTTGACTTCCCGACCATGAGAAATTCGGATGGTTTCTCCAATTCGGGTTGTATGTTTGGGAAAACGGGTTATTTCTAGCATGATTCCCAACATAGCTTACTGATGCGGGATTACCGGGGCAACACTCAAAAGGGTGATTTTCTCCACAAAAACTACACGACTCATTTAAAGCTTGTTGAATAGCTTGCACTTGATTCTTATCTCCATTAAGGCTTAAATTGTTTTTAACCAAATTAGTTAAAGCTACAGTTTGTGCATTTAAAGCGGAGATGGCATCAATCTCACGAACTCCTGATGCAGTCTTAGGAATTATAGCACGAGGGTTTGACCAATCTGTGTTATTATTGGCAACTTTTTCCAAAATGTCATACCCCTCGTTGTATGTTTTTGAAGTAAAAACGCCACTAGCTGTGGCATCGAGGATGATTTTAGCAGAATTAGAAAGACCATTGTAAAATGTTTCTAATTGGATGCAGTGAGGAATTCCGTGGTGGGGACATTTTCGAATTAAATCTTTGAATCTCTCCCATGCATCCGATACTGCCTCATCTTCCTCTTGTTTAAACATTGAAATCTCATTTCTAAATTTCACATTCCTAGTGGGAGGAAAGTATTTCTTTAGAAAATTTTCAGCTAAACTCGTCCAAGTGTCAATTGAATGAGGTGGCTGAGAATTTAGCCAGACTTTGGCTCTATCTCTCAATGTGTAAGAGAAAAGTGTCAACCGTAAGGCTTCTGCGGAAACTCCGGGAATGAGAAAATGATCCGTCATTTCTAAAAATGATTTTAAATGAGAGTGCGGATCTTCCGAAGGTAATCCTCCAAATTGACCCATTGCTTGGATCATTTGAAACATTACCGGTTTCGGTTCAAAATTTTGCGCAGTAATGTGGGGCCTAAGAATACCCGACTTGAGTTGATCAAATTCGGGTGTTGCATAGTCCCGTATTCCCCTTTCTTTATCATCATCAATTTTAATCGTTGTTTCCACAAGCGGAGGCGGAGGATTTGTTGCCCCTTCCGCCATGGTTTGATTTAAAATTGGGTTTTGCCGATTTCCTCTACCTCTTCTTCTTCTTTTCAAAGTTTTTTCAATTTCAAGATCGAGAGGTAAAAGTTCACCGTGTTGTAGCCGTGGCATACAACACGATAAATGCTTTGAAGGTGAAACAAGTGACACAGGCTCGAACAAAAATCAGTATCTCAGGATGTAAAATCGTGCCAGTCCCCGGCAACGGCGCCAAAAACTTGGTAGCTAATTATCGTGCACTCAAAGCGTGGACACTGAGTTTCCCAGCGTGGACACAAGTATATATCCACACTGGGATCGCTACAAGTAATAAAATGGTACAAGTACCGAGTATCGTACCCACATGGACTGGACTTACTAAGAATTGCTAACTTTCATGAACTTCTTGCACAAGTTTCGAGTTGGGGAAAATATTTGTTTGATTGGTGAATTAATTCTAAAAATGTGAAATGAACTTTTTATAAATAATGAATGGGTATGGGTGTAAGCATTCCTTGAGACAAACGTAGTAACAAAATGGTCGGGCACTTTGTAGTACGGAAAGTCTATAAAAAGTCCGATATCTCGAAAGTGGATTTTTAAAGACTGGACCTACAAAATGCTCGTAAAGTGTCCATCGTTACCAACTCTTAATCTTGCCGATTTAACTAAGTTGATAAAAATCAAGTTCTACCGGTACGGAGATTTATACCCAAATCTCTTTGTGATATAAATCTCCTCCGATGTTTGAACCTTAGTAAATCATACAAAACCCGTATCTCTACGTGGTTATCAAATACTCTCTCATATCTTTGTGCATCACTTAAGCCGTATTTCGAATCCGCCCTCTCGAGGTCAAGATCTAATATTAACACTTCAAAGTGATCGGCTTATCTGCATTGAGTTTAAGTCCCGACTCAAGTGACCAAGCTTAAGAGCTAGCAATAATGGCAACACCTTACTAATCTCAAGTTAGCTCACACCCACACCCAAAAGGTGCTTAGCTCATGCTAATAAAAGACATAACAATATAAGAGAAATAAAAGTTAACTACTTGCATGAATATAAATAAAGTAAGAGAAAAGTAAGAAAAAATAAATTACGGAATTTAAAGAGCAAGAAATTAAAGTACTTAAAATTAAGCTTGCAATAAATAAAAAGACTAGAAAGTTTAATACATAAAAGTAAAGAACAAGAAATTAAAGACAATAATTTAAACTAAACTAATATTCAAAACTAAGTTCTCTCTTTTTAGAGAGAAGAACTTAGAATGAAGAGAGAGTGATGGAATTGTTGTTGGTGGAATGATGGATGAATGGATGGATTTGTTGTTGGTGGAATGACGGATGAATAGATGGATGGATGTTCTCCCAAAGTGAAGAACCCAAGACCTCTTTATATAGGAATGAGAAGGAGAATACCCAATGGGATATTCCAAAGGATATTCCTTTTGTCCTCACACTCTCCAATGATGACCTCATGCCTCCATATGCCAAAATGACCCATTTAATTCGGATAAAGCATTTGACCCATGGATCTTCAGGTGCCCACTGCGGGCACTCAGTGCCCTCTGCGGGCACTCAGTGCCCTCCCTGACAGTTTTCCATATTTCTGCACAAAAAATTATTTTTGATGTCATTATCATAACTTGCTTTAATTATAGACCAAAAGAAGATATAAAGGAACAAAAGTAGGTATAAATGAGAAATAAGACACGGAAAAGAGCGATAAATAACACTCAGGAATGAGGGTTATCATCTATACATATAATAAATAAGTACGAAGGACACGTGTCGCCTTCTGGTTAATCCATTTTTTCATTTTCCCGCCTAAACATGTATCTGGACGCGTTTTACATTATAAGTTCATTTAGCACATCCACATTCATTCATCCTTAAATCTTTCCTTAATTCAATTTTTTTAATTTATACCTTACATTTACTACCCTTATAATTAGGTATGTAGTTTACTTTTAATCCATTACTTTTTTATTTTTCATTTTAAACTTTTATCATATAAACATAAATAATGTATATGAACTAAAATACATTAAAAACATTTTTATTTTTTACAAATTATACCATTGTAATCGTTTCGTCAATACCTTCGAAATGAGTCTAATATTGAATATTTTTGGATTTAATTATATTATTAATTTTCATAAATATATACGAATTAATGTGTCAATATTAGTATGTGATTTGTAATAAATAATCACTAAATTGTCTTAATTTTTTTTTTACTATTTCATATCAATTTTTACTTCAAGAGTTTTTTATAAAACCTCATCCTCTTTAAATTTTTATACAAGAATTTTGATTTTTATCATGAAGTTTTATAAAATAACATTTTTAATTTTTAATTTTTAATTTTATTTTCTTGACATTATGATATTTTAATTTTAAAAATATTAATTATAGATAATGAAAGTATAATTAACAATAGAACAAAGAATGTTGTATATAAAGAAGTATTTGGTAATATATGATACGTGATTCTTATTTATTAATATTTTAACTATGCATTTTTCTATAATTTCATTTACGTTATATTATAAATTTTGTTTTATAAATTCTTAATATTTATTCATATTTTTATTAATTTTTTGCAAATATCCTTTTTGAAAACTGCCTAAAACAAGGACATTTTATAACCAGTTGCAAAAAAAAAAAAAAAAAACTTGAAAAAATAGCATCGTGCTTTCGATGATCATTCATATATGTAAGATAAGTTTTTTGAAATGATTTAATTTTTTTAAATTACCTCGTGTAATACACGGGGCGAATCTAATAACATAATAAAATAACAAAACAAAACATCATGAAACAATCAAAACAAGGATTCACATTCATGCCACAACAAGAACATTGTGAAACGTTAGGTATACTTGCTTTCTTTCGTCATGTTCTCATTACTCTCACACACGTGTCTCTACGTGTGTAAATATATTAATGTGTTTTTAATGTTTACATACAAACACTACTCTCTTCGTTCTAAAATAAGTGTCGACCATTGAAACAACATACAATATTAAATATGTATAATTATTACACTTTTTTTAACCAAATGACTTATTTATCCTTATCTAGTTTATCTCTTTTCACAACTCTTAAATATTTATTAAGGATCTATTTGAGAATTTAGTTATTTACTTTTGAAAGTGGACACTTATTTTAAGACAAACATAAATAGAAATTTGAATACTTTTGGGATGGAAGGAGTAATATATTTGAGTTTGGGTAAATTACATGTTTGGTCTTTCACGGCATTACAATAGAAATGAATTTATATGACGTAACAAGTACCTAAGTATCTTAAATAATCTCAGCTTAAGCACACATAGGACATTTTGATTCTTTGAAAGAAGATATGTAGGCAATTCGACGTATATCCTGATGTGACCCACCACTATCTATGCATGTATTATCCGTCTCGACTCTATAATATTTTGCTTCTAAGGTGGTGTGTCGGTTTGATTTCAATATGATGTAAACATGACTCGGATCTGTCACCGTTTACCGCATAAAAAAGAAATCAATAGACTATTTTATAGGACTTAAGTTTTACAAAACCAAACAATAGTACGTCCAGACGTCCCTTTCCTATCCCTTAGGTCCTTTATTTGTCGAGTACAATCTATTTCAGATAGATACATATTAATTGCAACGATTTTTTGTCTGTGGTGTTTTTGAAATATTGTTTGATGCATATATAGAGCATTGCATTTTATACAGAACATATTTATATTATCTAAAAAATCATATTCAACAAAGGATTAACTTTAGATTGGTGAATCAAATCCCTCGTTAATATCTAACTTATTCATTCCCTAACTAATGCCTAGCAAATTTCCATCCCTAAATCCCTTAATTAAAGCATTATGTCACTAATCCGTAGCTAAACCACTATGTCATTGTTCCCTCGCTGGCAAATCCACCGTTAATTCATCCTTGTTCCATCGTTGTTCTTGGCGTTTTTATTTTAAGAGTGAAAATCATAAAAATCTTATAACGACCATTTTGCAACGAATTGGCTATGGAATTGTACGTCGCTAATTTTGGAGACTTATCGCAAATCTGTTGCAAAATATATTTACGACTAACTGAATAACGAAGATTTTTTTGCAACAGATCAACAATGGATGTGGTTGATGGTTTCGTTTGTTGTTGTTGCCCTTGTTTCTTGTAGTTAATTTATAGGACACTTTTGGTTGTGGTTAAGGATACAAACTCCGGTGGCTAAGGCTCCATATCAACCAAACACCGTCGACACTGCAGTGCATCTTTGACTAACCCCATTATTTTAGCACTGTTTTCTTGAGCCACAACCATTGATTTAGGACCAGGGTTTAACTTGTTTTGGGGTTTGATTTACATTTGAGTTTGATTGAGATTTGTGTTAAAAACTTTTATATTAGGTCTTGATTTAGGTTTTAGGGTTTGATTTTAGTTTTTGTATCCAAAAGCATTCAGGGAATGAAGTTTTTGTTGATGTTGTTAAATATTTATGAGATTGTTGATGTTCTTCATTGTTCAAGTGAAGACGATGATTTTTGAAACAAATAAAATAGGAAAATTAAAAAAATAAGGTTAAATGGAAGAAACTTGTAAAATTGACCTAAATGTCCTTGTAGTAACAGACAAAGTGGATGTAGGTCTAGAGACCAAATCCAACACAAAGGTGCCAATGGCGAGTACTATTCTGATATATAAACGAGTTCTGGGACAACTTCCTAAAAACCACCAAATCATAAAGACCAAATATGTAAATAAATTTATATTATATTATAGGGTAAATTATATGATTCGTCCCTGTGGTTAGTACTTTTTAACAGATCTTGTCCCTTTTGTAAGAAAATCAACGAATGACATCCATGTAGTTGCATTTATACAATAACTTGGGTCCCTATCACTACCTACCCGTTAAGAAATTCAATTAAGGTATGGACATTTTATTCTTTTTCAAGGTTTTCTCTCACTTGACTTTAAAAATTAAAAAATTAATATTTATACAATATATATATATATATATATATATAGGCACATATCCGCGCGATTCAGCGGAATGTAAGTAAAGAACGAACAATTAATTTTATTTCCTTATAGACATGTCATCAACAATCAACCATGACCTAAGAATCACAACTTATGAAATCATAAACCCATAAAAATATTCAATAATTAATTTATATTACAATTATTGACGAAAAAAGTTATGATGATATATTTTATAATAAGAATGAAACATATTTTACGATTATGTATTTTTAATGTGCTAACGGTGGAAAAAAATAAAACGTATGGATAGAAAACAAATCAGTTCGTAGATATTCATGATATTTAATAGTAAGGTTAAATTAAAAAAATATTCAATATTGTGCTCGTTTTAAAAATATTGATGAGACGATTATAATGATATATTTTGTAAAAAGAAGAAACGTATTGTTTATTCCATTTTTGTTCGTATATGATTATTTATGTTAATATGATAGGTATGTAAAATAGAAAATAAGAAAACAAGAGATATAAAATAAATTAAATAACTAATTGTAAGGGTGATAAACGTAACATTTAATTGAATTAGGAAGTGAAACATTGAGAAGTTTTTTTTGGCTTTCAAAGGTTTGTAAAAAACTGTGTTAGAATTTTTATAATATAGTAGAGATTACCGTGATTTATTTATAATAAGAATTAAACGTATTTTTAATATATTTTACGATTATGTATTTTTAATATGCTAACGCTGAAAAAAAATAAAATGTATGGATATAAAACAATTTAATTCGTAGATATTCACGATATTTAATAGTACGGTTAAATTAAAAAATATTCAATATTGGGTTCGTTTTGAAGGTATTGACGAGACGATTATAATGGTATAATTTGTAAAAAAAGAAACGTATTTTTTCATTGTATTTTTGTTCATATACAATTATGTGTGTTAATATGATAAGGGTGTAAAATTAAAAATGAAAAAATAAGGGATATAAAGTAAATTAAATAATTAACTATAAGGGTGGTAAATATAATATTTTTCCCTCAATAATATATTGTTTTGCAGTTATGAACTTTTGGTGAGCAAGAAACCCATTGTTTTAAATAAAGTTTTAAGTCATCCGGAAGAATGTCTCCGGTAGTGCCAAACATTTTCCACCAATTGAAAAACCAGTTTGGAACTGGTAAGTGAAAACAGTTTTCACATATTTTCAAGAACCAAGAATGTTTCTTGTTTTCATTCTCATATAAAAGGATTTTTTCGAAACTTGAGATGTAATCCGAGTAATTGAATTTAAAATTACACTTATGAAGTGTAGAAAACCATTCTCTTTCAGCTAATGGAGATATACCCCATTCTTCAAAAGATATAATCTTTTTGATAATGAATTTTGAGAAATTATAAATTTATGTCCTATTCGAAGGAGAAAAATGAGTTATTTCTACAAAATTTGTAGAAATTAAAAGACCCTTAATATAATATAATATAATATAATATAATATAATGCGGGGCTCAACTTTTTGAATAATAACACAAATTAACATCTAATCAAACACTTCAAATATTTTAGGATGCATTTATTGACTTTGTTAGATCCAATAGTCATTCATAGAAGTATTAAAAATAGGTTAAGTATAAGAACCACATAAGACATATGCCACAGATACGAAGTCTCAACAGAAGCACAAGATCAGAGCCTCTGTCGACTACCTTCCGAGAAGAACTTAACCTAAAGATCATCATCAGACCATAGAGCCTTTGTGATCCTTCACAGAGCCTCTATGCTGGGAACTTCTGGAAGTAGAAGACTTGTGCAATTATTGAAGATTAAAGATCATGTGCCTCTCACGTGCGCCTGCTGTACGAAGATCCTCAAGATCAAATAGTACACCACGATGGATTACTTTCCAGGTGTCATTCCTTTTATGGAAATGGCATCCTTGTTTTGTACTATTGCGTGCTCTTTGTTTTGTATAAGTAGGGAGCATATTTTGCCATTGTTGGTACCACACCACGACACACCACCACTATCGAGCACACAATTTGTATAAACGCTTAGACAGAGAATTTGTTGAGAGCTTTCACACATCGGTGTGTGTTCTTGGCGTAATATTTAAGTTTATGAAGATAATCTGTTAAACATCCACTTTCTATTATTTACTGTTATTTTTATGACTTGTGTATGTGTTTCTACCATATATTCTAGACCATCGTATGCACTAAAAGGCTTCCGCACCTCAAAATTTGTTCTTGCATATTTGGTTTTATCATTGTTGAGTAAACTGGGATCAACAATTGGTATCAGAGCAAACTTTGATGTTCAATATCAAAGGATCATCTCTACAATGATTCCAATATATTTGGTAGAATACTTGAACTGATTTTAGTCTTGTTCTTCATTCCTAAAGAAAAGTCTCTGTTTTTGTGCTTTTTTCAGACTGTTTGAATTTGGTACATCTATTGGAGTTGTTTCTTACCTTAAATCATTCAATTGTGTATTATAGATCTATTAGAACTCTTTTCTTCCAATTTAGGCTTAATATCCTCTTTCATTTCGTCCTCAAATAATCAGTTTTCTTCTTCACTGTTTGTACTCTATTTTCTTTGAAAACCTTTTCATCTTACAAAAATGGCAAATGCAAACTTCTTCACTGTTGGTTCCCAAACCAAACCTCCTACTCTATTGAGGGACAAATATCCTCAATGGAAGATCCGAATGATCCATTTTTTCGAGGGGTTGACCAAGGAATCATTGAATATATTCACAATCCACCATATGTGCCAATGGTTACTATCCCAAGGGTACCTGCAACTGCAACCACCCCTGAGGTTCCCGAATACCAAAAACCAAAACCTGTTATCGAATGGAACCCTCAAGACTAGGAAAAGTATGAGCTGGGAAAGAAAGCCAAAAGGTTACTGTCGGTCCAACAATACTAATATCAAGTTCTTAGAAACAACACAATAACGATTACCAACCTGTATTGATATATAGAAATGGTTACAAGGTTGATCAGATTAAAGCTCTCTTGTGTTCTCTGTGTTTTCTCTCTTTTACACCTTTAAGTGTGTGTTTTTGTGTTTATAATATCTGATCTTTTTTTAGAGGGTGAGAGATATCACCTAGTATCTAATCTAGTGTGTATTACACACTTCCTAACAACTTGCAATATTAAACAATAAAACTAAATAATATCTAACATTTAGATATTATACCTAACTAACTAATATTATAACTAAACTAACTAGGTTAAACTAATATCTAACAAACTAGATATTAATTTAAGTAGTACAATAATAAAAAAATACATTGATATTTATTATAAACGACATAGACTTTAATATCGAGAGTCGACGTTTCGGCTTTAGCTTCAGATTGCGATCTTCAGTTTGGATGATCTTGAATCCAATGAGACCGTGTCTTAACAATCTCCCCCTTTGGATCAAGATCATTACGAAAATGATTTTAGCAATTCAGTCTTCTTGTTTAGCACAGAAGATGCAATCTCTTTCTCTAGCTTTTAAATCAACATGTCTTTTTCTAACAATCTCCCCTTTTGAAGAGTGGACGTGATTCTTGAAACATGTGATCTTTGCCATTTTTTGTGTAATCATTCTCCCCCTTTTTGATGTTAAGTGCAACGACTTCATCAAAACCTTTTGTAAGAAATGTCTATCTTTCGGTTAGAGCCCCTGATTCGTCAATTCATATGATAGTCATCCAGATCTTTGCAAATCCAGATAAAAATAGTCGTGTAACACCTGAATCAACTAATGAATTAGTTAACATGCCTGTCAGTAACACTAAGTCACTGTGTGTAACGAATACACATTGGAAAGGAGCTGTTTGATGTTGACTCCCCCAGGGCTTCCATTTAATCATCGAAACACCACAAAGGTTATTTCTATAAACGTTATGATAAAGAAACTAATTCCTTGTGTGTTTGTGCTTGTGTTGAAAGAATTAAGCACAGATGATTGCTTATAAGGCTCAAAATTGTGTAAACCTCTGAGACAACAGTAAGTTAAACACAGACTCAATGTGCATGATTGAAGTGCGAAGGTGGGGCAGACTTCCTTCTTTTCAATATCCAGATTTTCCAAATGAAAATGAGATAGCATATGTGCTGCGTCCCCTTTGAAAATGTGAAACACTTTCTTGTTGAGAAGAAAATGAGTAGATAGTGAGGTTTGATCAAGAGTTGGCATGGGTTAGTTGCCTGTTTCAATAATGTTCACCACAGAATTGTGAAACACTAGTAATGTGGCTACCCGACTCAGAAAAAGTTGGTGCAGAGTTGTGATATTCTTTGAACTCTGTTCTCACACGCTCTTTCTTTTAAACAGTTTGCTTACTCTAATCACACTCATTTCTTTTCGCTTCTCACACTCAATCACTAAGGATTAACTTCTTGGGTAGAAATCACTGGTTAAGGTGATTCCATAGAAGTTGTGTTAATTCCTAGCACAATGATTCTTGTTTTCCTATGATGCATGTGATGCTCAGATTGGTTTAACTATTTCAGTTAAAGCACAATTTAGATCATGAAAACATTTAAAGTCACACTTCCAAATCATGAATTCGGTTTAAGAATCGGGAAGTGGTTTGAACATTTGATAACAATGTTTTCTATGATTGAAAGTTGTCCACTTATCAACCATATATGAGATTAAGATAAAGGATTATACCTTAACGTGCGATCTTATATCTCATGAAGCTAAGCTTAAAGTCATAAACATATGAACTTGTAAGCTTCTCTAAAAAATTCTGCAAAAGTCTTATGTCAAGTCAAAGTAAAATTTATTCACTTAAAATGAAAAGACAAAAAGCAGTAAAACTTTTTAAAGTACGAGTTCTAATCAGAAAATAATCAGAAGTCATATCCGAACTCCTTGACTTGAAGAGCTCCCCCTAAATTCTTGCATTACAAAAAAATTTGGCATTAAAAGGTACATGCAAAATTTTATGAGCTCCCCCTCGAAGTAATATTGACCACTTGTCAATTTCTTCTCATTCTCCCCCTTGGATTATGAACATTATATAGAAGTGCAGATATCAATCAGAGTTAAGAATTTAGAAAACTTTTATAGGTAACTACTGATTAGATTTTAAGATTTAGCATACCAAGCTTAGAGATAAGAAAGTTGAACCTCTTTTCTTCTAAGGGTTTGGTGAACAAATCGGCAAGTTGATAATCAGTTTTTACAAAGAAAAGTTCAATTGTTCCTTTTTCAACATGATCTTTAATAAAGTGATACCTGACGTCTATGTGCTTAGTCTTGGTGTGTTGAACAGGATTCGTTGATATTGCGATGACGCTCTTGGAGTCACAGTATATCGGGATTTTGTTGAAGTGGAAACCGTAGTCGCGCAATTGAGTTCTCATCCATAAGACCTGAGAACAGCAGCTAGCAGCAGCTACATATTCTGCTTCGGTCGTGGAGGTTGAACCACAAAGTTGCTTCTTCGATGCCCAACTTACTAGTTTGTCACCGAGGAACTTTACATGTCCCGACGTGCTCTTCCTGTCTAACATACAACCAGCATGATCTGCATCTGTGTAGGCTGTTAGTTCAAAACTAGTATCTTTAGGATACCACAGACCAAGATCTGCAGTGCCCTTTAGATACCTAAATATGCGCTTTACAGCAGACATATGGATTTCTTTAGGATTGGCCTGATATCGTGCATATAAGCATGTTGAAAACATTATATCTGACCTACTAGAAGTAAGATACATTAAAGAACCTATCATCCCTCGATAAGTCCTAACATCAACAGCCTTTCCCGAAGGATCGGTGCCAATTTTAGTACCTGGTGCCATTGGGGTACCAATCGGTTTTGAATTTTCCATTTGGAACTTCCGAAGAATATCCCTAATGTATTTTGATTGATTGATAAAAATACCCGATGAAAATTGTTTTACTTGTAAACCGAGGAAGAAATTCATCTCTCCCATCAAGTTCATCTGAAATCTAGACACCATAAGGTTTGCAAAATTCTTACAGTACTTAGTATTTGTAGAACCAAAGATAATATCATCTACATAGATTTGAATTAAAATGATATCGCCTTTTTCCTTTTTGATAAACAAAGTGGTATCTACCGTTCCTTTTGAAAACCCAGACTTGACTAGAAAAGTGGAAATGACATCATACCAGGCTCGAGGTACTTGTTTCAGACCGTAGAGTGCTTTATCGAGAATGTAAACGTGAGTCGGATTCTCTTGATTAACAAAACCCTCTGGCTGAGAGACGTAGACTTCCTCCTTCAGAATTCCATTTAGGAATGCTGTCTTCACGTCCATTTGAAAGACAGTGAAGTTCTTGTGGGCTGCGTAGGCTAGAAACATTCTGATTGACTCTAATCGCGCCACAGGAGCATATGTTTCGTCATAGTCTATTCCTTCCTCTTGTCTGTATCCTTTGGCTACTAGTCTTGCCTTGTTTTGGATAACGGTACCATCTTCATCTTTCTTTATCTTGAAAACCCATTTCATACCTATAATGGTTTTACCTTTAGGCTTTGGTACGAGTCTCCAGACTTGAAGTGCATCGAACTGATTTAGCTCTTCTTGCATTGAGACCACCCATTCTGGATCAGCAAGTGCCTCTAATACTCTTGTTGGCTCGAACTTGCTCAGAAAGGAGTCATGCATGCACATGTTCATTGATGCTGACCTAGTTTGCACCGGTTTTGATGGATCGCCAATGATCTGGCTTAGCGGATGCTCTTTGGTCCATTTATGTTCATGAGGTAGTGGATTAGATGATTGTATGTCGGTTGTATCATCTACAAATCCACTTGTACCTTCTTCTGATTGTTAAGGAGGATTGATGGTTTCAGTTGAAGTGGCAGGTTCAGAAGGCTCAACAGGTACAACTTGTTCTGGTTGTAGATTGATTTGTATAGTATCTCCTACTGTTTCAGCTACTTCTGTCTCTTTATCAGTTGTCACTTCTTCAACTGTTGGAGTCGGCATTTGAATTGTAATCTCTTGTTGAATCGGGGCATTTGATTCAATAGGAATATCTGAACTGGTTGGATGAGTAGTCGTTAAGTCTTCCATCCTGTCAACCACAACAGATTTCTTTACATTAGATCCAACAAATTCATCATAAAACAATTCAAATAATAAATCTAAATCAGATAAATGGTTAGTAGAAGTTGATGCTTCATCTGATTTATTCTGTTGAGACGTAGGTCCTGAACTGAGTTGCCCAGAAGCTAGTATTCCTGTTATAACGGGTTCTGAACGTTGTTGTTCGGAAGCCATTTCTTCATCAAACGAGACGTTGATGCTTTCAATCACTGTCTTTGACTTCTTTATATAAACACGGAATGCAGTTGATGTCGAGGAATAGCCAATGAAGATTCCTTCATCCGCTTTAGCACTGAACTTATTTAGACTCTCCCTATCGTTTAGAACGAAACACTTACACCCAAATATATGGAAATATTTGATTGTCGGTGTTCGTTTGTTGATTAACACATAAGGAGTCTTCTTGAATCTTCGATGTACCATGGAGCGATTCTGTGTGTAGCACGCAGTCGATACAGCTTCTGCCCTAAAAAATATAGGTAAGTCTGATTGACTTAGCATAGTACAAGCAGCCTCGACTAGCGTCCGATTTCTTCTTTCAACCACTTCATTTTGTTGAGGTGTTCGAGCAGCAGAGTATTGATGTGAAATCCCAACAGATTCGAGATATTCTTCGACTTTGTTGTTCTTGAACTCTGTGCCGTTATCTGTTCGTAGAAACTTGACCGGTTTCTGCAGATTCACCTGGGTCGTCTTTAGGAAAGTGATGAGAATATCAGGTGTCTCATCCTTTGAACGTAGAAACTTGACCCATGTGTATCGCGAGTAATCGTCCACGATCACGAGTATGTACTTCTTTCCGCCTAGACTTTGAGTTCGCATCGGACCGCATAGATCCATATGCAATAACTCTAACGGAGCACTTGTACTTGGTTCTGGCTTTGGTTTATGAGGTGCCCTCTTCATCTTGCCCTTTTCACAAGTTGCACAAAGATGTTCTCTTTCATACTTGAGCTCTGGAAGTCCTTTGACGAGCTTTCCACTGACCAGATTGTTGATGTACCTGAAGTTGAGGTGAGAGAGCCTTCGATGCCATAACCAACTTTGTTGCATTGATGCTTTCGTCAGTAGACAAACTTGCTTGTCAGTCTGGACATTTGATAAATTGATTGTGTAGAGGTCTGATTCTCGAGTACCGACCAAGAGTTCTTCGCCTTCTTCATTGCAAACTGAACATCTCTTGGCTTTGAAGTTGACCTCTAAGTCTTTGTCACAGAACTGGCCTATACTGAACAAGTTGTGTCGTAAGCCTTCAACATAGCTCACCTTCTTGATAGTGACATTGTTCTGTTGTACATCACCGTATCCCATGATTGATGAAAACTGTTCGTTGCCGAATCTGACTGTTCCGCAATATTTTTCTTTAAAATTGGACAGTATCTCTTTTGTCCTGTCATGTGCTTGGAACATCCGCTGTCCAAGAACCATGTATGACTAGTCTGCATAAGAGAAATTACAAATTTAGAGATTTATACGACAACATTGGAATAATCACTTTGATTATCGAAGTGCGGGTCTTGAACTGATTTGTTCAAAAGCCTATTTTGACTTTGATGTTCGGGTTTTGAACTGCATTATCTAAAAACCTATTTTGTCATTGAAGAACGAGTCCTGATCTGTACATAATCAGAAGTCGCTTTCTTTTTAAGCTTTGTGTGCCTGCAACACAGATTTAGCCTTAGGTACCCACTGGAATTTGGGTCCTGCTGTGTTAGCACAAGATTTTGGTACCCATTTCAAATTGGGTTCTCTTTTCTTTTGAAATGTAATGGAAGAATTAGTATGAGATGAATGCACATGGTAATTTCCAAACCAATCTCCAGAATCTTGACAAGAGATAGAAATATGTTTATCATAAATAGAAGACTTTCTAGCAGATAAAGATAACTGAAATAATTGCTTCATTGTATATTGTTTACGAGAAACAACAAGTTTTGAGTTCAAAAGAGCAACATCAGCAATTAAGACATCTTTATTAAGCGAAGTCTTACTACAATTAACACTATTAAACGATAAAACGGTCTTGTCAAGATTCCGTTTGGGTTGCCATTGAGAATTTACTTCTGGCCTTTGCTTGCTCAGATCTGAAACATGTGAAACTGGTGAGTTAGACCTTTGAGCAACAAGCGATTGCTTCTTATTAGAATTACCAGTAATGTTCGGTTTCTGTGAATGCTGAGATATATTCTTACCTTTAGCACTCTTAGCGTTCACAGAGACTGATTTATCAACGAAAACTTTCGTTGATTTTGCACTATTAACAGGCATACTGGTTTTTCTCAAAGTTTTCTTAACAAAAGATGAATGGTTAGGAAGTTTTGAATTAAAGTCAAATTGTTCAGAACAATCATCTAAACCACCATTAGAGTTCAAAAAATCAAATCGTTTATCTGATGAACTAATCATATCCTCAGACTGTGAAGCCTTTGAAATTATAACATTTTTAAACACTGTTGAAAAAACCTTTCGTTCAATATTTATCAAAAGTCTTTCATCTGATAAGGAATTCTCGAGTTCAGAAATTTTACGTTCTAAAACGAGAGGAGGGACATATAGTTTACCTTGAATAGGCTTCGCCTCCATTTCCTTTTCAGAATAACTTGGAAAGAAATCACTTGAAAGAGTTTTCTTCTTTTGATATATAGGATTTTCATTATAACTATTATTCGTCTTTGCATAATTAAATGGAAGATGAACTTTAGCTGA
The DNA here is from genome assembly GCA_954870635.1 of Arctium minus. Classification (NCBI taxonomy): domain Eukaryota; kingdom Viridiplantae; phylum Streptophyta; class Magnoliopsida; order Asterales; family Asteraceae; genus Arctium; species Arctium minus. The sequence continues at coordinate 45,652,142 of OX941094.1, read as the reverse complement.
TTTCAATCGTTTTTCCGTTTCATTGGCTTCATCCTTTTTCGATAGTTTAGTCCAAAATGTTTTAAACTCAGGGATTCTACGAGCTAATTGCATTGAAAGATGATCATAAAGTCCTGGCACTTCAAACATCCCTTTTTGTAGACAGTGAGGATTCTTATAACCGATTCCCCATCTCTCTATTTCCTCTTTGGGTTTGTTTAGAAAAATAGTCTGTTCAGTTTGACCCATTTTATATAACTTCTCTTCCAAACTTTTTAATTTTCCCGGTAAAGAAAAGTTTTCTTTGGTACAAGAAGCATGCAATTTTGTAAGCTCATAAATATCTATCTCATTTTTTAGCAGTTTAGACTTAAGATCAGAATTCTCTTTAAGAATTATTGTCTTTTCCTTAGCGTTGGTGTCATTATTTCTATGAAGAATCTCAACTAATACTTTATGCTCAACAATTTCATTGCTAAGTTTCTGTATCAATTGGTTTTTGTCAGTTATGACACCATTTTCTTGCTCAAGATTAGATTCTAACTCTTTTTGTTTTAAACTCATGGCATGCATTTTATTCATGAAATCTAAATCTGATAGATTACATACCTCTTCTTCTTCACTGTCTGAATCAGCTTCAACATCTGATTATATCTGGACCATCAAACACATGTTGACGGCTTCATCTTTTTCTTCATCCTCTTCTTCTTCTTCATCTGAGTGATCGAGCCAGTATTCATCCTCAGCCATCAGTTCCTTGCCAGCCTCCTGTTGCTTTACAAGAAGCATCTTGTTCTTGTAGTAGTCTGAGTTTATGACTTTTGGCCTTCGGCAGTCTCTGGCATAATGACCTGTTTTGCCACAGTTGTAGCACGTTGGTGGCTCTGTCTGACTGGATCCTTCATCTTTGAACTTTCTCTCTTTTGGTTTCCTATCCTCTAATCTCTTCCCTTCATACTGAAACCTCCTCTCTTCAGGATTCCTTTCCTCTGTTCTTTTCCCTTCAGATCTCTTTCCTTCATATCTGCTTCCTTCAACCCTTTCCTTGTGGATGTAGTTGTTTGGACCAGAAGAATATCTCTGACTATTTGAACTTGGCTTTGTGTAGAACCTTTTCTGAAAAGCACTTGTTAGCATAAGCATTGCTTGCTTCAGTTGGTCATTTTCATCCGTGTCAGAGTTTGCATAAGCTTCATCTTCATCTGATTCATATACAATCGCCTTGTTCTTCTTCTTTCTGACTACAAGAGCGACTGTGTCTTCAACTGTCTTTCCTTTCTGTCTCTTATCTTCTAGAATTTCATCCACATCTTCTTCATTTTGTCTAAGGGTTTCATACACCTCATGAAGTGGAATCTCATTCAGATCTTTTATCTGCTTCATCTGCCTAGCAAATCTTTTCCATTCCGGTTGAAGAATACTCAGGAATTTGACGTTTAGCTCAATTTGAGATTTGTTTACTTTGTTCTTGCTAAGTTCGTTCAGCAAAGTCACAAACCTGTCATAGGTTTCTTCTAAAGTTTCTCCCACCCTGCCTCTAAATTCTTCATAAATATTTAGGCAGTTGGAGATTTTAAGCTGATTCCCAACCTTCGAACCCAGCATCATCTTTTCAAGTTGATCCCACATTTCTTTGTCGGAGGCCTTGTAGCTGTCAATCTTTACGTATATCTCATTTGGGATTCCTTGTAAGATGTATGACTTAGCTAATCTGTCGCCTTTGGCTCTTCTAAGGTTATCATCTTGTAGCTCATGAAACTTAAGTTCAACTTCAGTCGGCACATTTCCAACTACACGAGTTGTTATGACTGGTTTCATAACCCCTTCTTCAATAGATGTCCTGATGAACTCACCCAACTCATATCTGTCAATGAAGTTCAGAAACCGATCCTTCCACTGTTCGTATTCTCCTTTGAAGAGAACTGGTGGCTTGGTGTCAGTTCTTATTGCGAGGGCTTCTCTGGATGTCATTCTGTATTGATTATAAGTCCAGATAAAATTTGATCACACAAGAAATTTTGTTCCCCTAGGCAGACTTAGCACGGGGGTCCCGCAAAAAAAAAAAGTAAGGTTTGCGGGTCTAGTTGGAAGCGCAAAGTTGAGGTTTGCGGGTCTAGTTGGAAGCGCAAAGTTGAGGTTTGCGGGTCTAGTTGGAAGCGCAAAGTTGAGGTTTGCGTTTCTGAGGTTTGATCCGAGAAGTGAAGTTGAGGTTTGCGATTTCTCTTTGAAGCGAGAAGTGTGCTTTGCGTTTGGCTTGAGAGGCGCAAAGTGAGGTTTGCGGGTCACTTGAGGAGCGCAAAGTTGGACTTTGCGTTTCACTTGAGACGCGCAAAGTGGGACTTTGCGTTTCACTTGGGACGCGCAAAGTGGGACTTTGCGTTTGATGTGAGACACGCAAAGTTGGACTTTGCGTGTGTTCTTCTTCTGCTTTGCGTATGTTCGTCCTTAAACTTCGAAAATCGACTAGAACTTGATCCTGAAACGATTAGCAGTACCAAAACACTACCCTTATGTCTAGAAACACTTCTAGAACTGATTGTAAGCACTCGTTCTCAATAACACACACTTTTTCGAAATTAATTTGATAGCACAGTGACTTAAAGCTTTCGACTGTTTCTTCACTAAAATCACAAAATGGAACTCGATAGATGATTTAAAATGAAATCAAACACCAACAACTCTATCTAGCATGCTAATCGATCACAACCTGATCGATTTTAACACCTAAAACACTTAAACACTCAAAATCGATTTCCAAACAAGAACACAGGGTCGTTTTTCAGAAAAACTTGATTTGATCTTAATCAGGCTCTGATACCAATTGTCGGTCCAACAATACTAATATCAAGTTCTTAGAAACAACACAATAACGATTACCAACATGTATTGATATATAGAAATGGTTACAAGGTTGATCAGATTAAAGCTCTCTTGTGTTCTCTGTGTTTTCTCTCTTTTACACCTTTAAGTGTGTGTTTTTGTGTTTATAATATCTGATCTTTTTTTAGAGAGTGAGAGATATCACCTAGTATCTAATCTAGTGTGTATTACACACTTCCTAACAACTTGCAATATTAAACAATAAAACTAAATAATATCTAACATTTAGATATTATACCTAACTAACTAATATTATAACTAAACTAACTAAGTTAAACTAATATCTAACAAACTAGATATTAATTTAACTAGTACAATAATAAACAAATACATTGACATTTATTACAAACGACATAGACTTTAATATCGAGAATCGACGTTTCGGCTTTAGCTTCAGATTGCGATCTTCAGTTTGGATGATCTTGAATCCAATGAGACTGTGTCTTAACAGTTACTCATCATGGCCATCCCAAATGATCTTTTTCAGTCTCTCGATGCATGTGAAACTGCCCAAGATCTGTGGGTAGAGCTCGAGAAGCAGTTGGAAGGAGGAGCTAAGACCCAAAAGAATAGACGAGCTCAGTACATAAATGAGTACTATGCATTCAAAGCTTTGCCGAGTGAGCCCCTACAAATCACATATTATAGGTTCAATTCTCTGATTAACATGTGCAAGAATTTCGACATCCACAGAACTTCTGAAGAAAACAATGTCATTTTCCTCAAGAGTTTAAATGACGAATGGATTCAGTTGTCTATGTCTCTGCAAACTACTCAAGACCTAGACACATGGACCTTAACTGACCTATTTGGCACTCTGGCTTCCCAAGAACATTGTATTGTCTAGGCCAAAACCAAACGGGCGGGCCTCTGGCACTAGTGGGCAAAACCACAGAGGGGCAAGAGAAGCCACAAAAGGAGAAGGCTCTAGAGGAAAACTCAGAAGAAAAAGATGAAGAAAGCGTTGATTGCAGATAGCAAGGAAGAGAAAGAGGTGAACATGGCTTCAATAGCCAAGTCTTTGGAATTAATCACCAAAGAGTTCAATCGTGCATTCAAGAAGAACCCATGTTCAACAGAGGGACTGAAGAGAGAGCAGGCAGAAGTGGTGATTCCAAGGTTATGGACCACCACAAGGGTATGAACCGAGAAGCCACGGAAGAGATGAGTATTAAGATCAACATAGAGTGTGTTAAGTCTAAATATTGTATCAAAGATTTAATAGGAAAGTCAAAATGTAAAAGTCAACAATGTCAAAGTCAAAGTCTTTGTTTTGAAAAGTCAAAGTTGGTTTCCTTAGTTGTTAAGTTTTGTTTTAATATTGTGGGTATAAATAGGTTTAGTCATTGTATTTTCCAAAAGAACCTCATTGTAAAATCAGAGACGTGTGATTGAATTTTAAGATCTACTTTCTCTCTCTACTCTCTCTCTCTAGACTTTGTTTGACGAATCTTGTTAGATTGAGAATTGCTTGATAAAAAGGGATTAACAATTGGTATCAGAGCCATACCAAACATTTTCAGAAATGATTTGAGCAGAAAATTGGAGTGAAATCTGGAATTTTTGGATCAAAAAGTTGTATTTTCTTGAAAATTTCAAGAACACGACTGTTTTCTTTTGGTTTCTTACTGATTGAATCAAATTCGCATTTGTTTGTTGTTCTTTGATTGTAAAAATGATCAAGTTGTGATCGATTTATGTTTAGAAACACAAAATATTCACAAAGTTTTCTGAATCAATCACAAAATATGTTTGATTTTTGAAATTTTTTGGATCTTGTTTGAAAAATATTGATCACTGTGAACTTGGAACTAGAACTGAAATTTGATGTTTTTAGTCATGTTTGATGCTTAGAAAAGTGTTACAGGTTGTATTTCGATCATTGTGGATAAATTGGAAAATCAATTTTCAGGTTTGAATTAATTTAGTTTGAATGCTATAGAAGCCGGCGCAAAGTTTCATTCAAATTAGTTTTCATTGATCTGCAAGATATAATGGGATGGTGAATTTGAAATCGGAGTATGAATGTGATTGGTTGTATACAATAGTGGATTTGAATCAAACAAAGGATGAGAAATCTTTAATGGGTCGGTGGTGGTGATTATCAGCTTTGCGTTTCAGCTTATTCACGCAAACCAAAACCTTGCGTTTCTGTCGACTTACACAAACCACAGAGGTGTTGATTTCAAATCGGAGGCTGTAGTTTTGGAATCACAATTTGAAGTCAAAGAAGGATTATGATTGGATGCAAATTTCAATCATGGGTCGGTGGTAGATAAGGCTGGAACTTAATTCCAATCGGTGGCTGCAAATTCATTTGGTCACATGAGGTTTGCGTTCTAGGCGTCACACGCAAACCACAACTTTGCGCTTCTGACTGCTCACGTAAACCCAATTGAATGCTTTGCTTTGCGTTGCTAATCTCAGTCATATGCCATTATTTTTTTTTCAAATGGAAGAAATGTGATGATGATTTCAACAATTGATTCTGTCATCTCAAACCCAGGATTGCGTTTTGATTTGTTCTCATTGAGATAATGGGGCGGTGGATTTAATTGTTTGTCGGTGGTCTTTCAAGTTTGTGCAAATAAATTGAATAATTAAGTGGAGTTTCAATTCTTGTTTGATTGATTGAAATCATTTAGTCTCATCTCACGCAAACATGAAGTTTGCGCTTTAGCCTTCTCACGCAAAACTCAAAATTTAGTGGGGCAGTGGAGTTTTCAATTAATATGAGATTTCAATTTGAAGTTGTGATTTGATTGTGATTAGTTGAAAGTTTCTATATTGCACCAGATTTTAATTGATCTGATTCATGACTTACTGTTTTGCTGGTTTTGAATTATTTTGATCTGCAAGTTTCAGCGCTTTGAAAGTTTCAGAGATTGAATTTTTCTGAGTTTATTTTGTTGTGATCTGATTTTGATTTTCAGTCAAAATATTTGAATTGTTTGGGAACGATCAATTTTTTTTTATCAAGCTGTTTCTCATTCAAAGTTTACTGAGAGAGAAAATTTTAGATTGTCTGTATTTTGTTTTGAATTCATTTCAACTAACGATCTTTTCTTCAAATTCTGTTTGAAACAGAATGAATTCTCCAATTTTACTCAGAGGAAGATACGAGCAGTGGAAAGCTGATTTTTTCAACTTTATAGATACACATGAGCTGAGTTTCTATATCAGATTATCCTTGTTTGAAGGAGAGATGAAACTTCGTACTCCAACAAAAGATTGTACTGATGATCGGGAGAAAAGAAAGAGTGCTGATAATATGGCTCGAACTTTTCTGTTGAATAGTATTCGTCATGAGATTAAGGGTCACATAAATACATATCAGTTGACAGGAAAAGATTTATACAAGTCAACAGGAAAGGAGATATGGGACTATCTTGAATGGACGATGTTAGGGCCAACGGTTGTGTCTGAGCTAAAAGGAAAGATTTCTGAGTTGAAAGCTACAATTCAGCAGACAGTCTCTGTTGAGAGCAATGAGCAAAAAGTTAAGAAATTGGAATCTGAGAATGCTGAGCTTAGAAAGAATATATCTGATTTGGAGCAAAAGCTTATTGAAAATAAAGCTAATTTTGAAAGTGAAAAGAAAGGTTTTTCAAAGAAGTTTTCAGATTTCTCAAGAAAATGTTTTGAAGAGAAGAAGTCAGTTGATCTTAAATGCATTAAACTTTCTAAACAAGTTTCCGATTTTGAGAAAGTACTTATTTTGGAAAGAGAGAAGTTTGTTCAAGAAAAGAAGGCCATTGAACAAAAGAATGTGGGATTATTCAAGGAATTATCTGGCCAGAGAAATGATTCAGAAAAAGGATTTGAAGAAGAAAGATCCATCTTTGAGTCTGAAATCAAAAGACTAACTTCCAAGTTATCTGAACTGTCTGCTTCTGCTGAACGAGCAAAAGACGAAGTCTGAGTTCTCAAAGAAAATTGACCATCTTGTGAAAAAAAGAGACATCTTTGCATCAAAGATCAAAGAGCTTGAAAAGTCTGCTTCAAGTTCTACCCAGAAATCTGTCTCTTCACAAAGGTCAGTTAAATCCTTTAATCAAATTCGTCGATCTAACATTTTCTTTGATGAATATTTAGATGGTTCAGATACTTATCCAAGGAGAAGAAGTTTCAAGAAAGAGAAACTGGTCTGGATGAAGAAATCAGACAAAGATGATAAGTCAGATGAGCTGAAAAGAAACACATCATGTGTACATTCTCACATAGCCAAAAAGAACAAAGAGCATAAAGGTAAACCTGATCTCAAATACTCAAAAGATCAATTACTCAGGTTTTCAGGTAATAAATTTAATTGTTCTTACTGTTGTACACATGATCATATCCATAAGACCAGTGATCACTTCTGGTATGGTTCTTACTCCATAACCCCCACACGAACTGCAATTCACATTTCTGGACCCAAATACCAGTGGGTACCAAAGAAGAAAATTGATTCTGTGTTGCAGGCACCTCAATCCAAGGGGGAGTAAGAGAACAATGTCTCTTGAATAACATAGTTCAAGACTATGGCTTCTAAGTAACTCAGCTTAGGACCCGTACTTCAAAGGATTAAAGCCCTCTACTCCTGTGATAATAAAAGATATTACTCCAACACTTACATGAAGATATCAACCTTCAAGGGGGAGTATACTATTTTTGCATCCGATGGATATGATGGTCTCCATCCCAAGAGAATTGATCTGATCTCTATCCTATACTTTTTCACTGCTAGATTTTTCTGATATTGATGGTCTAACAATTCAAAAGGGACTGTTTGATCTCTATCCTGTTATAATTGACATATTTCAGATGCCTAATTTAAAGGAGGAGTAAAGGTGATGGCTTCTGATCACATGACAGATCAGGACCCGTTCTTCAATGTTCAGACTTAGGTATTTTGCAAATATCCAGGGGGAGCTTAAATGACCTAAATCATTATATCATGATTTGAGGGGGAGCTTAAAAGGTAAATATCTTCTAATCTAGATCTCTGATTGTTTGAAAGAAGAACAACTTTCAAGCATGAAAAACAGTTTCTGAAATGTTCAAACCACTTCTGATTCTCAAAAGATTTTATTAATTTAGAAGTGTGATTTTAAATGTTTTTCATTTTTGAGCTTTCATGTTTAACTGACCGTGTGTTTCCAAAGATAAATACTTGCGTATTATCTTGTCTTTATACTGTAAAGTATTCACACACATCGGTTCAGGACTTCATTTGCATTTGTTATTACCATGTCTCATAACGAAACAATTTTTCGATGGTAATACCCTCGTTTGAAATTCAATGTTGTTGAGCATTAATCATCATTTCCAAATTTGTGCTTTCATTGCTAAATTGTTTATATTTGTTCATATAAACAAAATATCCAATTCTTTGATACCCTAACCATTTGGTTTGATCTGATTGATACATTGTCAGATTATCAAAACAATTCTCTTGATTTTATTTCATTCATTCAATATTCTTGTTTTGAGAAATCTTCAAAGTTCAAATGCTCAAATTTCATTCATATTTTTTAAATGAGCATACATTCTGACACTGTTATCTTTTTGATCTTAACTATTCAAGTTAAACTATTGAGCAACGATTCTTCTTAGGAATTACATGGGATTCGTGTGTGAGCTTAAACAGAACTTCCATGGATTCACATAAACCTGTGTTTCCTACCCAGGAAGTTATCCTTGAGTGATTGAGGGGTGAGGGGTCAATATCAAAGAGTGGGGGAGATAACTCATCCGGTTGAGTTATTCTCATTGTGTGGAGCAGAAAAATGGAAAAGAGAGTTTGGTTAGAAGTGAGATTTAATATTAAAAAGAAAGAGGGTGTGAGATCAGAGTTAAAAGAATATCAGAACTCTGCACCAACCACTTTCTGAGCCGAGCAGCCACATCTTCTGATTGGTTCACATTCTTTGGTGACCATCATTGAAATAGGCAGTGAGCCCATGCTAACTCTTGCAATTACCCCACCAACCACTCGTTTCTTTCTCGAAAAAGAAATGTTTCATTTTCATTGGGGAAGCAGCATATATGCTATCTAATCTTCACTTGGAAGATTTAGATATTGAAAAAGAAGGAAAGTTGCCCTACCTTCGCACCTCTTTCATGCACATTGAGTCCGTGTAATACATGTTGTTGTCTCAACAGTTTACACAATTTGAGCCTTAATGAAGCACAATCATTGTGCTAAAATTCTTTCATACACAAGCACGAGCACACAGAAAATCTGTTTTTCTGTCAGAACATTCATATAATTACCTTGTGTTTTTCAATAATTGAATGGAAGTCCTGTGGAGTCATCATCAAACCAGCTCCTTATATTGTACATTCTTTGTACATAGTAACTTTGTGTTACTGACAGGCATTCCTAACTGTTTCATATGTTGAATCAGGGTTACACGCTCATTATGTCTGAATTTGAAAAGATTCGGATATATACAGTTCATGATTCGGCTCTTCAGATAAAAGTGCGGAAACTGTAAAAGGGGAGATTGTTAGTTGTTCACAAAGAGGAAATCAAAGTCTGAGCTGAAATTGATGAAGTTTTGAAGATCTTTATGCTCACATCATCAAAAAGGGGGAGAATTTTATAAAGATTTAATTTCAAAGTTCGAAGTTCAAGACAGAAATTCAAAATGCTTCCGCTGATTCAAAGTGAAAAGATTCTTAAAAGAAAATTCAAAGATAAATCAAGATGATTTGTGAAAGTTTTTTTTTCTGAAGACAGTCCAGAGATCACAAGAGATGAAGATACAAGATCAGAGATTCCAGAGATTCCTCAAAGATGTTTCTATGTTCAAAGACAGTATTCAAAGTTTGTGAAAGATATTCAAAGTTTGTGAAAGATGTTCAAAGTTTGTGAAAGATGTTTCAAAGTTGAAGTTTCAAAGGAGTTTTCAAGAATTCCGTTTCGTTTTCAAGACTTGTTGACTTTCAAAGCTTCAAAGTGAAAAAGACTTTCCAAGATTCTTCAAGAGCTGAAAGTTTAAAGATTGTGAAAGATTCAATGAGACAAAAGCTGAAGAATCAAGTGCTGAAGATCAGTATCAAATTTTTATTAAATCTTGAATACAAAGGGGGAGATTGTTAAGTCTAAATATTGTATCCAAGATTTAATAGGAAAGTCAAAATGTAAAAGTCAACAATGTCAAAGTCAAAGTCTTTGTTTTGAAAAGTCAAAGTTGGTTTCCTTAGTTGTTAAGTTTTGTTTTAATATTGTGGGTATAAATAGGTTTAGTCATTGTATTTTCCAAAAGAACCTCATTGTAAAATCGGAGACGTGTGATTGAATTTTAAGATCTACTTTCTCTCTCTACTCTCTCTCTCTAGACTTTGTTTGACAAATCTTGTTAGATTGAGAATTGCTTGATAAAAAGGGATTAACAGAGTGTTTGACCAAAAAAGCAATGAGAAGAGAATGAGTGAACACCAGCAGATACCGGTTGAGTACCCACTGAGGGGTGCGTAGAAGGAAGACCATAGAGGATCTGAGAAAGCCATGGCCAGTGCCCCACAAAACAATGAGTGTTTCAAGTGTGGCAAGCCCGATCACTTTGCTGCTGAGTGTCGTAGTTAGCCCCACAGAGGCCAGCCTGTTCGAGATTCTACTTTCTACAAAAAGAAAGCTGAATATTATGCTCAAAAATCATTGATGGCAGAACATGACAATTGGATCTCTGATGAATCATCTGATGAGAGTGACATAAATGCTCTATTCTGTGGCATGGCAAAACTCAACAACTCTGATGCTGATAGTGAGGTATCCACTTCTGACTCTTGCTCAGATGACACTGAAACTAAATTGCTTAAACTAACAGAAGAATTTCATGCTTTTGAAAATACATGTTCAGATCTGAAAAATAAACTTGCCTTTTATGAAAGAGAAGCTATACTTCTCACTTAAGAAAAGGATAAGTTATTCCTTGAAAAGAAAAATCTAAAAACTGACCACTTCACAGAATTAAAATCTTTAAAAGAAAAGGTTATTTTTCTTGATCTTGCTTTGAAAAATAAGATCTAAGAGCTTAAAGACAATGAGAGTGACAGAATGAATATTCTTGCTCTGAATTTTTTTTTTCCAAAAAGAAAGAGAAGTCCTCCATCAAGACTTGCTCAACAAAGATCTTCTGATTAGAAAATATCAGGATGCATAGAAGGTGCATGAAAAGGTTAACACTCAGGTTGGTAGAAGAGGAATAGGGTTCTGTGATATAGATCCCTATACTGGAAGTAAAAGAAACCAATCACTATTATCCGTTTTTGGCCCTGGGAAAATTCAAAAATCAGATTTTCTCAACTGAACTTCTATATTTAAGAGGCGCAGAACCCCTGGAGAACCGCATGAGAGGAGTCCATTGTTGATGACAAATGTTTGGTATGATAACAGAGATTTGTCATCTTAAATCTCTGTCAAAAGAAATTTTAAACCAAAGAAATATTTGGAAACCCAAGATCATATAGGACTCTTCAAATTTGGCTATCCAGAAACTCAAGCTCGTGTGGCCTTTGTGTGCGTGATAACTCCTGAAAAGGAACTGTCCTCTGAGGCGCCTGAGTTTATTCCACCCTCTGCAGAAGGAAATTTGTTGAAACTTTTTGAGAATGATTTGAAAGAAACATATGAAAGCCAGTTTTTCAATGATCCTGATCTATCCTCTGTCATACAAGAAATCTTTGAACAAGACTAGATAGATATCTTTAAAACTCCTGAAATTATCCCATGTATCTCAAAAGATTTACCTGTTTTCATGCACAATGTAGAAAAGGATTGTCATACATGTACAACGAGTCATGCCCTTGTCTAAGAGATATTCTTGATTCTTAGTCGGAGCCTGAGGATGAATCAACCTCTGTCGATTCAGAGACTGGTTATGTCGAACCAGAGGTAGTGCCTTGCAAACTAGAGGGTTTTAAATTACCCTCTGGCATTCTTAAAAAAACAATTCCTTCCAAGAAAAGCTCTGCAAGGTTCCCTATCTGCCCTGACTTTCTAGACATGTATCTACAAGCTAAAACTTCTCTTGAGCTTAGAAGGTTAAACAAACAAAAGGAAATGTCCTCTCAGAATCCAAAAGCTCTAAGACCTTCAAAGCCAACTCACGTCAAATACACTTGGCAACAAAAGAAGAAATGGATTAATAATGACAAATCTTTTGCTTCTGTGGCAGTGAGACCGAGATAAGGTTACCACAGAGGGTGGGTACATCCGAAGAGTCGACTGGAGAGGAATTTTAATAAAAATAAATCTTGTCTATATTGGTCCTTCTGTAAAAAGAAGTCTGATGCTAGGAAAGATTGTACTCTAAAAACCTCTGTACCCATCTTTCATGAATTTAATGAAAAGATTAAGCAACTTGCTTCTGGTGTTCATCATTGTAATTGCTTCAATCTCATGCATAAATTAAGTCAACACTTTTCTGGTCCACATTGTTTCCTCTCGAGACCCAAAGCTAAGAATGCAAAATTCATGGGTCAAAAGAAACAAAATGGTTCTTCTGTCAAAGAAGCTAAAACCAAACCTAAGAATGCTAAAGCAACCTTAAAGACTCCTAACAAAAATGGACCCATTTGGAAATGGGTACCTAAATCTCCTATATCTGTGCAACAGAAGCAGCGTGTGCCCATATGGTACCTAGACTCCGGGTGCTCGAGGCACATGACTGGCGACAGAGGGTTACTCTCCTCATATAAAGAAAAATCTGGAGGAGGTTCTTGTAACCTTTGGAGATAACAAGAAAGGACAAATCAATGGCTATGGAGTCATTTCCAAGGAGGATATCGATGTTTGTAGAGTTGCATATGTGGATGGCCTCAAGCACAATTTATTGAGTGTAAGCCAACTCTGTGACAATGGATTCGATGTCATGTTCAAAAGAAAATATTGCTCTCTGCTAAGTGAAGAAACAAACACAAAGATTCTTCGGGCCGACAGAAGAGGTAATCTGTACCTCATAAACTTTAAAGCAACAAACAAAGATGAAAAACTTTGTCTTGTTTCAAGTAAAAACGAAGAAGCTTGGCTCTGGCACAACAGGTTCTGTCCCTTAAACTTTCATACTTTTGACAAACTTGTTAAAATGAATCTGGTGAGTGGTCTTCTAAATCTAAAATTTGACAGAGATCATCTATGCTCTGCTTGTGAAATGGGTAAACTCAAAAGAGCTTCCCACAAGACCAAGTCAGATGTGTCTTGCACTAAGCCTCTGTATATGCTTCACGTTGACCTCTGCGGTCCCATATCTGTACAGAGCATATGTGGCAAGAAGTATATACTTGTTCTAATTGATGAATTATCTAGATATACATGGGTTGAATTTGTCCAAAACAAGTCTAATATTCCCTAAGTACTTATCACTCTTATGAGAAAAATCCAAGTTCTATATGACAACAAGGTACAGAAACTCATAAGTGACAATGGTACTGAAATCAAAAATTCAACCATTGATGCCTATCTTGCCGAAGAGAGAATTTCACATAACTTCTCTGTCGCAAGAACTCCACAACAGAATGGTGTTGTTGAAAGGAAAAATCGAACACTGGTGGAGGCTTCCAGAACTATGCTCACCACATCTGGATTACCTACTTCCTTTTGGGCAGAAGCCGTCTCAACCGTATGTTTCACTCAAAACAGATCTCTGATTGAGGAAAGACACTCGAAGACTCCATACCACCTAATCAACCAGAGGAAGCCAAACGTCAAATTATTTCATGTATTTGGATGCAGATGTTTTGTCCTGAACGACAGAGAGCATGTTGGAAAGTTTGAACGAAAAGCTGATGAGGCCAAGTTCATTGGTTACTCATCAACCTCCAAGGCATACAAAGTCAATCTGCTCAAATCGAGAATGATACTAGAAAGTATCAATGTATATTTCGATGTCTCATTTCAAATGACTTCTGAGTAAATCAGCTTAGGACTCGAACACCAAATGCAAGTCTCTGGTGAGACATCTACTCGAGCAACTGAGTTAAATCGGCTAATGTTTGATGATGATAATCCCTCTACAGATGATCACAGAGCCTCTAAAGTCGAACTCTCTACGGACCAAGCACCACAAGGTACATCTCTTACTAGTCCCAATGTTACTTCACCCTCTTCAACTTCTTGTGTAGAAACAATTATTGAGGGGAGCTAGTAAAGAACCCAAACGTTCAAGACTCCATGACAAATCAAGCTGAAGATCATACTCCAACAACCACATAGGACTCATCTCCAGAGAAAACCGAGAAGTCAACTCAGGGTACCACAGAGATCTCCACCTCAACTCAAGGAAACACATCTACCCCTGTGATGAGCACAAATGATCAAGTACCCGATGATGCATTCACAGAAGTACAAGTTGATGCAACTAGTGACCATCTTCCACGAATGTCTAGATGGACAAAAAGTCATCCACAGAGCTAAATCATTGGTGATCCTTCTGACAATGTCAAGACTCGATCAACCACTGCAAACTTTTGCTTTTACACAAATTTTGTCAATATGATTGAACCCAAGAAAGTTTCTGAGGCCCTGGACGATTCAAACTAGATAGAGGCTATGCAAGATGAGCTTCTGTAGTTTGATCGCAACAAAGTATGGTCCCTAGTACCTCTACTTAAAATTAAAACTGCTATTGGGACCAAATAGGTCTTTAGAAACAAGAAGGATGAAGATGGAGTGGTCATTAGATACAAGGAAAGATTGGTGGCCAAGGGATATTACCAAGAAGAAGGGATTGACTATGAAGAGAACTTTTCCCCTGTCGCGCGGCCAGAAGCAATTAGGATATTCCTAGCATTTGCAGCCCATAGTGGATTTAAGGTGTACCAAATGGATGTAAAGTCAGCCTTTCTGAATGGTCAAATACAAGAGGAAGTATACATCCAACAACCACTAGGATTTGAGAGCTCATAATATCCAGATCATGTCTACTTTCTGGACAAGGATCTATACGGACTCAAACAAGCCCCCAGAGCCTGGTATACCGTCTCTCAAATTTCTTGCTTGCTAACAATTTCGAAAGAGGTACTACTGATACTACTTTATTCTACAAAAGGAGAAAAGGTGAGATTTTGCTTGTCCAAATGTAAGTGGATGACATTATATTTGGGTCTACAAATGAAAGTTATTGCAAAAACTTTGAGATATTAATGAAGAGCGAGTTTGAAATGAGCATGATGGAAGAATTAAACTTCTTCCTCGGGCTTCAAGTCAAACAATCCACAGAGCGAATTTTTGTAAATCAATCAAAATATGTCTTTGGCATACTTTTAAAATTTAAACTCTCTAACTCTTCTGCAATGAAAACCCCTATGGCTACTAGATCTAAGTGTCACTCGGATCTAGAGGGCAAATCTGTCGAGTGCAAACTCAACTGAGGCATGATTAAGGTCTCTTCTATATTTGACAGCAAGTGGACCGAATATCATGTTTGCCACATGTCTCTATGCAAGGTTTCAAGCAAATCCAAAGGAATCACACTTTTATGTTGTAAAGAGGATCTTTAGATACCTTAAGGGAACCAAAAATCTTGGGCTCTGGTATCCAAAGAACTCTTGCTTTGATCTAATGGCTTACACAGATTTAGACTATGGAGGATGCAAATTACACCGAAAAAGCACTTCTGGAAGTTACCAATTTCTAGGAGGAAAATTAGTAAGCTGGACTTCAAAGAAGCAGAATTATGTGTCCACATCTACGGCAGAAGCTGAATATGTTGCTGCCACTAGTTGTTGTTCACAAGTTCTGTGGATGAGAACATAACTCAGAGACTATTGTTGGGAACTGAAGATGTGAACAAGTCTTTAATGCTGCTAGTTCAGAATTACTACTGCCAGAGGACTTCAAAGTTAATACTGCTGAGTATTACTACTGCTAGTAGAATTAATACTACTAGTCAAAGTTAGTGCTGCTTGAATAAAGTTAGTACTGCTTAGCTAGTTAGTACTGCTAGAAGTTAGTGCTGCTTAGTAGTTAATACTGCCAAGACTCAGTTAATGTTGCTTCTAAGATAAAGTGAAGATAATGATGAAGAGATCGTGGTTAAAGATAAACATGGAAAGCTGAAGATATTCATGGAAGCTTAGAGATAATGATAAAAGATATTCTGGAGATATTGTATAAACTGTAATTATCTTTTATCTTCAGTATATATATTGTATAGTTTAGAA
Source organism: Arctium minus (assembly GCA_954870635.1). Lineage (NCBI taxonomy): Eukaryota > Viridiplantae > Streptophyta > Magnoliopsida > Asterales > Asteraceae > Arctium > Arctium minus. Next base: position 45,636,131 of record OX941094.1, on the reverse strand, counting down.
TAGTGATATAACTTTTAATTGAATTCATTGTAAGTTTTAATTCTAGAGAGAAAATCAACCTCAAGGCATAGTTCCTAATTCTAGAAAAGTAGAATTCGTCTTGAAAGAGTCTGTTCTTCAAGATTGAGGTTGAATGTGTAATCTTGTGATTTTAATCATTCAATACAAGTTTACAAGTTGTTGATCATATACTGTTTGTTTACTGTTACATTGAATATCAAAGTGTTTTTCCGCAACTTCTTTGATATTGTTTCTGAGTATTCATAATTCTTGTTGAGAATTCGATCCTGAAAAGTGGTATCAAAGCGAGTTCTCTCAGAAATATCTATTCATTCATCATGGAAAACTTTGCAGAATCAAACAGTACTCTGGTCTCAAAGGTTCCAATGCTCAGACCCAATGAATTCGATATGTGGAAGATCAGAATCAAGCAGTACATACTCCTCACTGACTATTCTATGTGGGACATCATTGAGAATGGCCCTTCTGAAGCAGGAAAGATTGGTGCAGATGGAAAGAGAACTCCACCAAAAACTGATGCTGAAAGAAAGACTAGACAGACAGAGATGAAAGCCTTGAGCACTTTGCTCTTGGCTATTCCCAATGAATATCAACATCAGTTTTGCAACTGCACTGATGCAGAGATGCTCTGGAATGCTCTAGAGAAGAGATTCTCAGGTACCAAAAGTACCAAGAGAAATCAGAAAGCCATTCTGAAGCAACAATATTAGAACTTTATGTCAACCAAGAATGAGTCCATGACTCAAACTTTTGACAGGTTCAACAAGCTTCTTGGTGAACTAGCTACAGTGGGAGTACAAATTGATCAAGATGATCTAAACAGAAAATTCCTAAGGTCCCTGAGTGATGAATGGACCATGTATACTGTGTCTTTCAGACAGAATGATCAACTGGAAGAAAAGGAACTTGATGATCTATATAATGATCTAAGAGTTTTTGAATCTGAGGTAGAGGCTAAGAAGAGGCCTTCTGGGTATGTTCACAATGCTGCACTCTTTTCAGCATCAATTGATTCTACTTCCAATCCTGAATCAGTTAATGCTGCCAATGGAGCAAATCAAGAGAAAGGCACTGAAACTGTATTTGAAGCCTTTCTGGCCAGTCATGGAAACTCTTCTCTTATTAATGATGACTTGGATCAACTCCATCCAGATGATCTTGAAGAGATGGACATTAAATGGCAGATGGCCATGCTCTCTATGAGAGTTAAGAAGTTCATCAAAAGAACTGGGAGGAACAACTTCTCCCAAAGAAGAGAAGATGGAGCAGGTTTTGACAAGTCTAAGGTGGAATGCTATAAATGCCATCAAAAGGGACACTTTGCTAGGGAATGCAGAAGTGGAGTGTCTCACAACAACAACCATCAGCAGACACAATCTAGAAGCTTCAACAATAACAGAAACTCTGCACAAAGAAGTTGTCAAGGATAAAGACAACACTGTGAGTGGTGAGATTCCTATAGAAAACCACATAATCACCAATGAGGGATGTGGAAAGCATTGGATCAAGTCCAATGAGATAGAGAAGACTGAGGGAAAGAACAAGAAGGTTCACTATAAGCAGACCACTGTTGTGAACCCTATCCCTTGCAAGCAGTGTGCATGCAATAAATCTAAGCCCCAAAAACATGATAAACCAAGGGGAAATCAGAGAAACTGGAATAACCAATGGGCACAAAAACAAGGCATTGATCTGAGTAAAATCAATAGACCAAAGCCTTGTTTCATATGTGGAAAGTTAAACCATTTGGCTAAGTACTGTTTCTTTAACCCTATTAACCAACAGATGAACTTTCAAAGATTTGTGCAAAAACCTGTTGGTTATAGGAAGGCTGGAAAGAAACATGTGATGAAGAAATCTGTTGAAACTAAAAGCCCCATAAAGAAAAAGGTTTTAAAAGAAAGTATTAAAATGTGGGTGCCTAGAAGCACTAAAACTGTTAGTACTGCTAACAGAGATAGTGCTGCTAGAAGCATTACTGCTGCTACCAGTGTTAGTACTGCTGAAAATTTTAATGCTGCTAATACGGTTAGTATCTCTTCAAAGATTAATATTGCTAACACAGTTACTGCTGCTAACACAGTTACTACTTCTAACAAGGTTAGTACTGCTAAGCATGCAAGTGCTGCTAATGCAGTTAGTACTTCTAAAACTAGTACTGCTTCTAGCAAATGTGTTTCCAAGCCTATCATTGTGACAAAGTACTCCAGAAATGAGGAGTCAAAGTTTAAAAATCTTGTCAAGAAAGAATGCAAGTATTTTGATGAGAAAGGGGTACCCAAGACCACTTTGGCTTGGGTTCCTACTTCATACTAACTGATTTATCTTAGGTGCAGGGCAACCAACAGCTCAAAGGGAAGAGCATATGGCATGTTGATAGTGGTTGCTCTAGGCACATGGCAGGCAACATGTCATGCCTTCAGGATTTCAAGCATATCAATGGAGGACATGTTGCTTTTGGAGATAATCTTATTGGTGGTAAAATAAGTGGCAAAGGTAATGTTACAAAAGGTAAGATGACATTTGAGGATGTCTACTATGTTGATCAATTGAAGTACAACCTGTTAAGTGTATCACAGGTTTGTGACAAACAACATAGCATATTATTTACTAATACAGAGTGTATGATCCTTGCTCCAGGGTTCAAGGTAGTTGATGAAAGCATGATACTACTTAGAACTCCAAGAAAGGAAAATGTTTATTGTCTAGATATGGACAATGTTGATAGTGATTCATCCCTGAACTGTCTTGTTTCAAAAGCTTCTGTGGATGAATCCTCTCTTTGGCACAGAAGGATGTGTCACATGAATTTCAAGACTATGAACAAACTTGTTAAAAACAACCTTGTAAGAGGTTTACCATCAAAAGTCTTTTCATGTGATGATCATTGTGTTGCTTGTCTTAAAGGCAAACAGCACAAAACTTCTCATAAGATCAAAGAGATAAATACAATTTCTTCTGGTCTCCAGTTATTGCATATGGATCTGTTTGGTCCTACAAATGTTATGAGTATAGGCAAGAAATCTTACTGCTTGGTTATTGTTGATGATTACTCCAGATTTACTTGGGTATATTTTCTAAGGACTAAGGATGAGACAAGTGGACTGATCAAATCCTTTATCCTAAGAATTGAAAACCAAAATAATCAAAAAGTAAAAATCATTAGATCAGACAATGGAACTGAATTTAAAAACTTTGATCTAAACACCTTTTGTGAAGAAAAAGGAATTGAGAGACAATATAGTGCCCCTAGGACTCCTCAACAGAATGGAGATGCTGAGAGGAGAAATAGGACACTAATAGAGGTTGCTAGATCTCTGTTGGCTGATACAAAACTGCCAATTACCTTCTGGGCTGAAGCAGTTAATACTGCCTGTTATGTCCAAAACAGAGTTCTAGTGGTCAAGCCAAAGAACAAGACCCCATATGAGCTTTTAAATAAAAGAAAACCCTTTATTGGATTTTTCAAACCTTTTGGGTGTCCTTGTACAATTCTCAATACTAAATCTCACTTAGGTAAGTTTGATAGCAAAGTAGATGATGGATTTCTTGTTGGTTACTCATCTCAGAGTAAGGCTTACAGAGTTTTTAACTCTTCTTCTAGAATAATTGAAGAAAGTGACAATTTCAAATGCAATGAGAACACACCAAATCCTATTGGGTCTGGTCCTCAGTGGCTATTTGACATTGATTCACTAACTAACTCCTTTGGTTTCAGTAGTGATGATTATGCAGGTCCAGGGAGTGGAGGATCAGGAACTACCCAAGTCCAAGACAGTATATCTAAATCTGTGATCTTTCCCATACCCACAGTGGATCCTGTTGAAGACTGTGAAAAGGAACCACCTACTGGACCAAGTCAGAGTGAAGAAGAAAGTAGAGATGAGGAGACTCAAAACAATAAAGAATCAGAAGTAGCTGCTGAAAACACCTCAGTTGAGTTGAATGACTCCAATCTAGAGGTGGGACTTAATGAAGAACCTAATCATCACACTAGAATTCAAAAGAATCATCATCCACAGCTGGTAATAGGAGATATATCCTCTCATATGATGACTAGAAATCAAAGCAGGCTGCAAGAAATGCAAGACCAACAGCACACAGTGCTTTCTTGCTTTTTATCCCAGCTTGAGCCTAAGAAGGCACATGATGTTATGAAAGAGTCCAGTTGGATAGAAGCAATGCAAGAAAAGCTACTGCAATTCAAGCTGCAAGATGTTTGGGATCTGGTAGACCTTCCTAAAGGCCCAAGAGCAATAGGAACAAAATGGGTCTTCAGGAATAAGAGAGATGAAAGAGGCATAGTGATAAGGAATAAAGCAAGGCTGGTGGCTCAAGGGTATACACAAGAAGAGGGAATAGATTATGAAGAAGTATTTGCACCTGTAGCCAGGATAGAAGCAATTAGATTATTCCTGGCTTATGCTTCTTATATGAAATTCAAAGTCTATCAAATGGATGTAAAAAGTGCATTTCTCTATGGCTCAATTGAAGAAGAGGTATATGTCTGTCAACCACCAGGGTTTGAAAACCCAAGCTATCCAGATAGGGTATACAAATTGAAGAAAGCACTTTATGGACTGCATCAAGCTCCAAGAGCATGGTATGACACTCTGTCATCCTATCTCTTGGAAAATGGCTTTGAAAGAGGAGTCATTGATAAGACTCTATTTATCAAGAGAAAGAAGAAGGATACCTTGCTGGTCCAAATCTATGTTGACGATATCATCTTTGGATCTACAAGAGACAACATGTGCAAGGAGTTTGAGGAACTAATGCATCAAAGGTTCAAAATGAGTTCCATGGGGGAACTTACTTTCTTCCTTGGACTCCAAGTTCAACATAAGTCAGATGGAATCTTTATCTGTCAGTCCAAGTATGTGCAGGATATTCTAACCAAGTTTGGTTTCTCAGATTCCAAACCTACCAGCACATCTATGGAGACACACAAGCAAATAACAGCAGATCTTGAGGGGGAGGATATGGATGTTCATCACTATAGATCCATGATTGGCTCTCTCATGTATCTTACAACATCTAGGCCAGATATAATGTTTCCAGTCTGTGTATGTGCAAGATTCCAAGTTAGGCCAAAGCAATCTCACTATCAAGCTGTTAAGAGGATATTCAGATATCTCAAAGGGCAACCCAGATTGGGGCTTTGGTATCCTCATGACTCATCTTTTGACTTACTTGCATACTCAGACAGTGATCTAGGTGGAGCAAACTTGGACAGAAAATCTACTTCTGGAGGATGTCAGTTTTTGGGTGCAAGACTAGTGTTAAGGCAGTGCAAGAAACAAACCACAGTGTCCACATCTACAACAGAGGCAGAGTACATAGCAGCTGCAAGTTGCTGTTCTCAAGTCTTATGGATTCAGAATCAAATGCTGGACTATGGGGTAACCTTTCTACACACTCCAATTTTTATTGATAATAGCAGTGCTATTAGCATTGTTAATAATCCTGTCAAGCACTCAAAGACAAAGCACATTGAAATCAGGTACCACTTTATAAGAGACTGCAATGAAAAGAAACTTATTCAAGTTGTAAAAGTTCATAATACTAACCAGTTTGCTGATCTATTCACCAAAGCATTTGATGTGGGTAGATTCACTTTCTTGATAACAAGTGTGGGAATGATCAACTCTGAATAAGCTCCTACTTAAAAAGTGGTTCAAAGTTAGTGCTGCTTGAATAAAGTTAGTACTGCTTAGCTAGTTAGTACTGCTAGAAGTTAGTACTGCTTAGTAGTTAATACTGCCAAGACTCAGTTAATGCTGCTTCTAAGATAAAGTGAAGATAATGATGAAGAGATCGTGGTTAAAGATAAACATGGAAAGCTGAAGATATTCATGGAAGCTTTGAGATAATGATAGAAGATATTCTGGAGATATTGTATAAACTGTAATTATCTTTTATCTTCAGTATATATATTGTATAGTTTAGAATAGTGATATAACTTTTAATTGAATTCATTGTAAGTTTTAATTCTAGAGAGAAAATCAACCTCAAGGCATAGTTCCTAATTCTAGAGAAGTAGAATTCGTCTTGAAAGAGTCTGTTCTTCAAGATTGAGGTTGAGTGTGTAATCTTGTGATTTTAATCATTCAATACAAGTTTACAAGTTGTTGATCATATACTGTTTGTTTACTGTTACATTGAATATCAAAGTGTTTTTCCGCAACTTCTTTGATATTGTTTCTGAGTATTCATAATTCTTGTTGAGAATTCGATCCTGACAACTATGGTCTGGACATCGAGAAGATTCCCATTATCTGCGACTCAAAAAGTGCCATTGCGATCTCTGCCAACCCAGTACAACACTCCAAGACCAAACATATTGATATCAGGTATCACTTTTTGAAGCATCATATGAAACAAGGTACGATCGAAATGTATTTTGTGCCAACAGATTATCAACTTGCTGACTTGTTCACAAAAGCCTTAGACGAGAAAAGATTATCATTCTTAGTTGGTAAGTTGGGTATGTTAATCCTGAGTTGATCCACAGAGCCTCTGCACCCTGATACAGAGCTTCTAGTGTACATAATTTTATTTAGTCTGTATTGTTTCATTTTTGCATGTATAGCTTTCCTTCTGTATGTACAGTAGTTCCTTCCATTATCATTGTGCATCATAACTTTGTGGTTCTTTGATCTATGTCTTGTGCATTACTAATCATATTTGATCCAAGCATTGTTCAAGGGGGAGCAGAAGGAGATCTAGCGTCAAGGGGGAGCAGAAGGAGCCATTCTATCGAGAAGATTGCAGATGGAGGTAAGTTATTCGCACAAACCCAGTGTCAAAAACACTTTTCTCGGACACAAACTTGCATATATGGTCTTCTCTTAATTAGAAATTTTTGGTCATAGAGCTTCTGCGACCTCTCATAGAACCTCTGCGAGATGTAAAATAACCTCTACGCCTAAAAGAGACCCCTTTGATCACATCATCGATTTTCATACTTTTTGGGTAAAGAAAAGTTGTCTTCTTGTGCAAGTTCAAGCCATCCACAGACCACATAAGCTCTTTCAACCACAGAGCTTCTATAACACTTATAACTCTCAACACTCTATAACTTTTGAGTGTCACAACCATTTAGGTTTAGCTAATGCCACATGCATGAGAATTGTGGGAGGCGCATGTAGTTGATCGTGCACCACCATTAATGACGTGGCAACATTTGATTAGAGGGTGATCTGAACCGTCGTTTTTTAAACGTCTTTTACAAACGGCTATGTACTAATTACGGATTCCAATTTTTTATATTTTACTGCTAAATTCTTTTACCCTCTCACACCATAAATACCCAAATCCTTTCACTTTTTACCCTTTACTTGCTATTCATCTCTCTCAAGAACTCCGACATGAAAAACCTACAACTTCTTTCTTCTACTTTTTCTTCAATGGCTTCCCAATCTGTCTCCGGCGAGAACTCCAACTACTCTGCACCTAGGAGCAATGACCACAACTCTGACAGTATTGATCAAGAACCCATCACAAGCCGATTGGTATCCTTCGCCAACCATGAATATCACCTAAACTTACTTCCTTTGAAACCAAACAACCACTACGTGGTTCTGAACACCAAGGCCTTCGCAAGATAATATGAACCCATGATCCTCTTGCTAAAAAACTATTTCATCTCAACAGCCCTAACCATGACTAGATCTGACATTCTTGAAACCTACATTCAGCAGTTTTGGCAAAGCTGCAGATTTGAAAAACATGAAAATTTTGGTTTAGCCATCATTGGATATGCTACAGGTCCATGTGCCAACAAAGTTTTAGAACTGGGGATAAACAAGAAACTTATTTCCACAATCTTCCAACTCCTAACTAAAACTCAATTGAACTTGGCAAGATACTCTGAAGAACCCTCTGATGAAGAATTGGTAGATTTTTTGATCTTCATTAGCTATACGAAGTTTATCTCCAAGAGGATTGATTTCAGAAGACAGTTTCTCCCACCAATCTGGAACGTTTTGTTCTCCATTGTCAACCAAACACTATCTGGAATGATTGGTAGCCCTGACTAAACGAGTCAAAACATACTCGCAATCATGTATGGCATCTACTTCGACCTACTTCTGAACTACACTCAATTGATACTAAGGGAAACGATAGGAGCTGTGGTGAAGAAGTGTGATGAGCAATACAGAGGCAGGGCTCTGTCGTCCTTAATCTTTCATCGATTCATAGCAGTACTTCTGGGGAACGCAATGATAGGAGAAGACAAGCTCCCCGCAGAAGGCAAGATGATCAAGCTCCATGCCATGAACACTCATAAACCCACCATAATCCCCTCTGGTTATCCAAATGCTTAACCATTCCCTGCCAAATTACTTGCTTATTTAGGTAGTGAAGGTAGGAGGGAATACATATGTGGACACAGGTCTCTAGAACCGAGTCCTGGAACCCCTCCACGCATAGGATGCAATCCGGGTGAGGAAGTAGTTTTCCTTAGGACAGGGGGTGAACAAGGAGATGCTCAGAGACAAAAGAGATATGAGGTAAGAATAGAGCATGGAGAAGGTAGTGAGAGAAGAGAGAAGAAGAAGGAAAAGAAAAATAAACCCCATAAGAGGACAGAAGAAGAAGAGGTCCCAAACCCTCCTGAGAACCAAGTGACAGAGGTCAAAGATCCTCAAAAGAAGAAAAATAGAAGACTCAGAAAGAAAGTCGAAGTGGAAGAGGAGGCCCAAGTCCAACAGGCCTCTGTACACACTCCAGAGGTACAAGCCCATGTGTAGAAAAAAGGTTCCTGCATAGGAAGAGGAGAAACCTCTGCAGAGGAGGAGGAGGAGACTGAGAAAAGAAATAGTTAAAGATCCTCAGAACACAGAGGTCGATGAAAGAACTAAACCTCAGAGTCTGATAGCTCTGGAAGCAATAATAGCGAAAGATACCATCGAGAGACTAAGTCCACAGACCACAGAGGACATACCTCAGAACCATACATCACCAAAGACCTCTCCACCAAAGGAGAAGACCACCGAAGAAGAAGTGGTGGTGGAGGAGGTGAATGAAGAGAAGGAGGGTGAGGAGAGTGAGAAATATTAGGAGGCGGAAAATGAGGGCGAAAAAGATGCCCTAAATGGCACACCATCCAACCCACTCCCCTATGCTACCCACACATCTGTCTCTGCCGGTCTAGTACAGAAAGACATTGAAGAAGGAGTGCACACTCCGAACCCCACACCATCAAGTCGGACAGAGGATCCTTTTTCATCCTCTGCTCCAATTTTAACCGGGGAACCCCAAACCACCACATTCTCTCAAAAGGATGTTGGTGCTGACATAGGTGTTCTCTCGCCCCAGAACATGCCACTCTAAAACATAGAGACATCTGTTGTCTCTGTCACACACAAGGGACAAATCCAAGGTTGTTCAGAGAAACTAGTGAGTATGCACAAAGACACTGAGGTTATAGACCGACCTCAGAGTCCACTCATTATCGATCAAGTGAAAGACTCTAAATCTCCACTTGGTAAAGATAATGACAAAACTTCTGTAGATGACTCTTCTTCTGAAGAGCTTCAAGAATCAAGAGAAAAACCTACAGATCCCAACGTCAATCCAAGCTCTGGAGGTACCAAAGAAACAATGGCCAAATCTGGATCATGTATTGATCTAGAGGTTACCCCCGGTGCATTTGTTACGAAGGATGAGTTCCAAATCTTCGCTGACAATATGTACCAAAGAATGGACGAGTTACAAAGCTCTATCACTTCCCTCTCTGCAAACAAAGTCGAGAAACTCACAGAGGTAGCCACGAACCTCAAGAACGTGTCAATGGCCAACTCTGTGGAGATAAACAAGCTCTCAAACGCCTCTGAAAACTTTGTCTCCAAATCCGACTTCAACAAATTGGCAGACTTGGTCCAGCAAACACAGTGGCTCTAAAGTGTCTGGTAGACATTATCACTCAGAAGAATCAAGCTCAAGCAGCCCCCGCCAGCATGTCAACCTCTGCAGAAGATGTTCTCAGAGCTCTGGGCACAGAAATTAAGGACATGGTTCGCAGTACCATGGTCCCTGCAACATCCTCTTCCGAACACCAGTTTGAAATGAGTTTCCCATCCAACCTGGAAACCAAGGCCGAGCTCCACAAAATGGGAGAGGCTCTGCTCAATTGTGTGAACAAAATAGGGAATGACTTTAACCTAGAAGGCCAACATTGCAGCAATAGCAATCAAGAAAAATGTCACTCTGATGAAATTCATCACCGACTACGAAGTGAATAAGGCCACCATGGTGGCAGGAGACATTGTGTCCATGATCAAGCACTCTGTAAAAACCAATCTCAAACCTGTCGGCCAAAAGAAGAAGAGAAAGGAACCCTCTTCCTGTCAAGCAGAGGCAGAAGGAAATAAGAGGAGGCATGATGACCAAGGACCAGATGGTTCTGGTTCTTCTGCTCATCATGAGGGGGAGACTCTGCCATCACTAGCTGCAAAACCCATAGTTGCAGCTCCCTTAAATGTTGTACCCTTGAGCTCAGAGGGCACATCGCAGAAGAAGACATCATGCACCTTTGAAGCTCACACTTCAAAAAGCGTTCCAGTCATCATCACTCCTACAGAGCCCCTATCAAAGCCAAAAGTGAATGTCGGGTCATAATGCATAGTAGAGGGTCTGGCCAAATTTTTCAGATCAACAAGTCCTGAAATCATTCCAGAAGCCTCTGCACCTCAAGTATAATACTCGGCAATCAAACCCGTCAACATTTGTGAAGAGAATGTCCAGACCATGCCCACAGAGAAGACTCCACAGAAGATCAAGGCCTCTACCTCTGAACACAAGAAGAAGAAACCCTTAGCTACTGATACAACTGATCCAAAAAAGCCAAGTGATGATCGAGTAAAGGACATTGTTCAATCCATGGATGCCATGCGGATCCCAATCCCAGGCCACCACTGAAAGAACTAACCTTTCACGAGAACATCTACAACTACCTATATAGTGTAGAAGATGAACGGGTATTCATAGATCCGAACATTCACCCTCTGATGAAAGAGGATGTCAGAAGAAGGTTCTGACGAACGGCTCAAGAAAAGATCAAAGTCTTCTCAATACGTGACATTGAAACAGTTATGGGCATCTCTCTGTACTCTTTTGCAAACAAGGAGGTTATGTACGCCAAGTATTACGTACAGAGGAAGGATGGCCAGAAGTACGTCTTCTCTAACGCAGATTTTGTCAACCTTTGCCCCTATGATCTTCCTCAATTTCACTCATTCACAAAACAAAGGTTAGGCCAGAGAAAAGAGTTCACAATTGCAAATGGTGTATCAAAGAGGTCATGCGCAAACATGTCAAGTATTATAGCAAAGTGAACTTCCAGATAGCTCTTGAATTGAGAGTCGATAAGCTATCAATCACAGCCCCAGATGACCTCATCCTGGGCATTGAAAATATACCAAGAAACTCCTTGATCGTAGATCTCGAAAATTGTTTTGTTTACAAAGACGATGATGGCCAAAATAAGATATTCAAGCCACATTAGAGTAACAAGTACTCTAGTGACACTCTGGTAAAGTTAAAGAACACCATCAGACACAGAATGGGAACTGAAAGAGTACAGAAGGGGCCTGTAGAACAGATGATCTCTGACATCAACACTCAACTGAAGTTCAGGGATCTCATCATGACTATGCACAAAACGTTAATAGCTTTACCAATCCAATAGATGGTTTCCTCTCAATAGTTTCCTTTGTAATTCAATACCTATAAATTTTTTTCTTTTTGTCTTCTGTAAATGCCTTCTGGCATCAAACTTAAGTGAATGAATTATGTCTTTAGAGGATGAGTTCCTTTCACCTCTTGGTCTTACTTAGCCCAAAGCTCACACTTCCAAAATTTTATTTTTCAATACTTAGGGGAGATTGTTAACTCCAATAGTCATTCATATAAGTATTGAAAAATAGGCTAAATATAAGAACCACAGATATTCCCAACAAAAGGCCTCGGACGTTGGGGATTTCCCGACCGACCCTCCCACTTACTCTTCTTGCCTGCCTGGGCCTTTTATTTTCTGTTCTGGAGGATGTCATCCTCCACTAATTGAGATTCTTCTATCACATCTAGAAGTGTGGTCACCTTGGCGTTTCTCATAGTGGTTTTCATCTCCACCGGTAACCCCTTGTGGTGTGCTTATATCTTGGCTTTTTTTATCGGGGGCTAGGTACCCCACAAAGTTCAATTTTTCTACGAATAACCTGGAGTAATCGGCTATGGAACGGTCTCCCTTTGTCAAGATTCTGAACTCATCCTCGATTTTGTCCAATGCCCTCTCATTGCAATATTTGTCCATAACCTTCTTCTTGAAATCCTCACACGAAAGTCGGGACATATATGTTGGATCAACGGTTGACCGATGACATTCCACCATGCGAGAGCGTCACCCCAGAACATCTGAAAAGCAAAACGGACCCTTTGTGCCTCCTCGCATTCACAAGATTCGAAGGAAAGCTCTAGCTCCCGAAGCCAATTCATACAAATCACCGGGTTTGAAGTACCTGAGAATTCCGACGATTTACAACCAGAAAATATTTGAAGGAACAAGTTTTCTCCACTTGTCGTGTTTCGTTTGCCGTTAGATTTATGGTGGGGATCGCATTCTTTGTACCCCCGGATCCAACAATAACCACAATCTCAACCACTGCCTCGTGCCTACGGTGTCTAGTATCCCTATATTCTAGCAGCTTCATGAAAAGTTCTTGTTGTTTGTCCATTGCCTCTTTCATTACTCGCATCATGTTATCCATCATCCTTGATTCAGTAGTGGCTTCAGTCACAACCGGGTTGGAGGACGCCAGGTTCACCCTTGGGATGTGCTCAGGCCCCTACCCAACACATCTATTAATGGAGGAATTTCTCTTAACTCTACGCCCCTCGGTTGATCGGCCGTCGATGCAGTAACATCATGACCTTTCGGTGGAGTCCTCGACCTACCCCGAGTATTAACCATCTCAGTCTGCCACCACGCGAGAATATAGATGAGAAATATTCTTTAAAAGTTAAACAAAAGGAAATGTATTAATACATTCATAAATTGTCATACAACTGTAGGTCAAGCATTCTCCCGTAAAACATCGTCATAATAACATTAGCTAAGTGAAATTATGAACATATGATACGTAAGGATTCTCATTACCACTATCATGACTCTCAATTAACACATTTTTCGTCGACCCTACGACCATCCAATCTTAAGAGTTCTACCTAATCTCAAGAGCATAACTTAATAAATTTCAGCTTAAGTCTAGACATCTTATAATCATACCTAGTTCACTTAAACTACCGCTATGATACCAACTTGTAACACCCTAAAATTTAAAACAACAATATATGCAAAAAATCCAGAAAATTAGGTGTAAATAAAAAAAAAATTCTAAGTACCAAGTATATGTCCCACAAAAGGGGAGAGTTTGGGAAACAATAATCTTATCTAAAATGGGATATAATTACAACAATCGGCCTAATCTAGAAACAACAACTAGATTAAATTGAGTGTTGCTATATCCCCAAAACTTCTCTCTCTTCACGTTTCCCTCCAAAAAGCCCGACTCTTAAGTACTCCTACTCGCACGCTTGGCGCATCAAGACATCATAGGCCCGCCACTAGTGGGAGATATAGAAGATGTAACACCCGGAAAACCAAGGTAAGTATTTATAATTCTAAGTGTTCTCAATTCTCTTAAATATTGAGGTTTTGGCATGTGATTAGAGAATTGTTAGTACGATATATTATATCTGTGTACCTTGAAGTCTTTATGTGCTTAATGTATCAAAATCATCGAAAATCAGCGAGTTTGGGGTGTGCCGCGATAGTGACGTGGGACTATGACAGAGGTCATAGTCGCGTGGCATAGTAGCGGGTCGGGGGATGGTCTCGGTACATCCCCGGCGAGAGTGCCCTGCGAGAGTGACAAGGGCACAATCGCCCTGTCACAATCGCGGGCAAGGTACCGTGTGTGGTCGAGAGGGTGCGACAATGCCCCCGCGACAGTGCCATGGGCATAGTCGTCGGGCACTGTCGCCGGCGGGGTCTAGGCTTATAAAAAAGGTCTTGGCCGATTTTTAGAAGAAAAAACTCATTTTATTTTAATCAGTTCACAAACTTGGGAGCATTCAGGACGATTTTTCCTTCTCCAAGCCTCATCCCTCATTAATACTAGGGTTTGGTTGGTGAAGATCATCAAGGAGGAGTTATTAGGTGGTTGAGAAGCATTCATTGAGTTTCCTAGCAAGATTTAAAGCTTCAAGGACTTGAGCATTTCTCCACTTCTTTTCTAGGGTTTTATATAAAACCTAGTTAGTGAGTTTCTAATACTATTTTCAAATGGGATACATATCTTGTTTGTTTACTTGCTTAGTATTTCATATATATGTAGAAATCTGATCACCTGATAAGTTTGACCTAACTGCTACTTGCAAGATTGATGGGAATATAGTCATGGCACTTCATGTGGACTTTGATTATGTTATCAATGATGTTATTTAAACTTGTTCATGTGGTTTTGGTGAGCCATGGGTATTATATTTGGACTTGTATATTTTGGAGTTTTTTACCTAAAATATGCATGGGATTTTTTGAGGTATTATATATATATCTTGTTGATATGGAATTATGTATAGAGATGAATATCGTACGTATATAGGATGAACCGTGAGTAAATTCTAGGAGGATGTAGTCTTAGGTGCCACCTTGACGGTATGCACCTAGACCTCCGCCATTTGTAGTAATGCCTGGGAGGTAGTCTTCAAGTGTGTCGGGCCATCGGGATGTTGCTCAGGCGAGTGAACATCAAGGTACATTGACTTGAGGTAAAACTCATTGGTGTGATGGGTCTCCCCCATTGGTTCCCTGATGGCCTTTAGTGACTAAATTGACATAAATGTTCATACCATGTTTATAAATGTTATGCCATGTTCTTGTACAACTCACTAGGCCCGTTTGGCCTAACACTTGATTGTTTGATATGTATCTCAGGTTCTAGCGGTGCGAGCGCCAAGGTAGTTTAGCCGGTTTTTAGAAGTGAGCTTGGGAGCATTTTTGGGATGCCATTCTAGAAGACGATCCTTTTGGAAATAGTTGACAACTGATTGTAATCTTATTTCTAGTTAGATTTTAGATTAGGAAGTTGTCATATTTCATTGCTTCTTATTACGAACTTGTAATTAAACAGACATTTATTGTTCCCTTTTTGGGTAAGCTCATGCTTTGACATTAATGTGATTATCATATTTCCATTTTCCGTAAATTTTTGTTTGTCCCATTTTTGGGGTGTTATAAGTTGGTATCAGAGCTCTAGTTTAAATGAAATAGGTGTCGACTCTAGTATACCTAGACTTAGACTGGTTGTGACTATAGGATCATTGTCCACATGGGTAGAACGTTCTTAGGTGGGGAGAGTATTAGGATTACGGAATTGCATTGATTGAAATTTATGATGATGACAACAAGAGTTCTTATGTCAAATACGTTCATAATCTCACTTGGCCAGTGTTGTTCTGAATTTATGATTACGTGAGCATGCTTGAAATTGTTATTATGATGATTATCATTGTAGTAGTACGTATTGAATCGTTTATCTTTCAAAGGATTAACCGGTATGACCTTTATCATGTGTGACAGTTCACAATGGTAAACACGCGAAACATGCTCCAAAATCCGCGGGATAGTCACATTGTAGACGAGTCTACCGCCGATCAACCTCCTTTGGTAACAGCTGCTGAAAGGCCACCCGTAACCGGTGTCTTGGGTGGAGGACCGGAACAAGTACCAAGGGTGAATCTCGAAACCGGGCAACCAATTGTAGAAGAGGTGACCATGGAGACAAGGATCCAAGACAATGTGATGCAAGCCATGAATTCGGCCATGGCACAACAACAAGAATTCTTTTTGAAACTATTAGAGGACCGTGATGCCAGTCACTGATGAACCGAGGCAATGGCGGAGAATGCTGTGAATGGGTCGGGTGGCAGACCGACAGTAGTCGGGACTGAGGAACATGCAGTTAGGACCGAGAAGAAGAAGGATGGGGGTTGCTCCTTCAAAAATTTTCTATGCTGTCGGGCTCCAGAATTCTCCGGGACGACCGACCCGCTAGCATGCATGAAATGGATCCAGGACATAGAAATGGCGTTCGAGTCAAGTGAATGCGCGGAATCTCAGCGATTCAAATTTGCTTCCCAACTGCTAAGAGAGGATGCGTTGAGCTGGTGGAACGTTACCCAAAGGGCGCTTACACCGGAGGTTTTGGCCAAGCTCACTTGGCCAACCTTCAAGAAGAAGTTAATGGAGAAATATTGCACTGAGAGGGCACTTGACAAAATCGAAGATGATTTCCGAAATCTGAAGAAGGGTAACCTACCTATTGCCGACTACGCTAAGCAATTCATGGATAAACTTAGCCTAGTCGAGCACTTGGCAACTGATGAGGGGTCTAAGATAAAGGCGTTTGTGAAGGGATTACCGGCGGAAATGAAGACGGGCGTGAGGAACGCTCAAAAGACTACCTTGCAAGGAGTGATCGAGGCTTCTCATCTAGTAGAGGATAACATTTTACAAGAGAGAGAGGATAAGAAGCAACAAGGTGAGAAGCGGAAGTGGGAGGGGCCAACCGGGCCCACCCGACCATCCAAACCCTTTAACGGGGGGAGGAACATCGATCCGCGACGAGAGGCAACATGGTGTCCCAAGTGCAAGAGCAAACACTTCGGGCCTTGCAATTCGAAACCGTTTTCTAGAGCGATGGAATGTTTCAAGTGTGGGGGAAAGGACCACATGAGTCGAGATTGCCCCTCACGGGGAGTTTGTTATGAGTGCCGGGAACCGGGGCACATCAAGAAGGATTGCCCTAAGTTAGCTAAGGGCAACCAAGAGGTTTCGAGCGGGGCAATGTCGAAGAAAAAAGTTCAACTGAAGGCACCAAGTCGGGCCTTCCAAATGACGACAGATGAGGCGAGAGAGACGGCGAACGTAGTGTCGGGTACGTTTCTAGTGAACTCTCTACCTACCCGTGTTTTATTCGATTCCGGTGCGAACCGATCTTTTGTGTCTACCTCGTTTTGCAAGAACTTACCAACTCCTTCTAGTTTGTTGAATGATGCTCTAGTGGTAGAGGTAGCCAACGGGGAACTTTTTGTGATGGTTTTGAAAAATAGGTTTGTAACGGTTTGATAAAAACCGTTACAAAAGGTCACATAAAAAATTATAGAATTGTTTTAGTAACAGTTTTAATAAAGAAACGTTACTATTACAAAAAAACATAGAAACATAAAGCAACATTTTAGATAAAAACGTAATAAAAGGTTCCCTAACGTAACGGTTTCGTAAAACCGTTGCTTTATGTTGTGACGGTTTTTAAAAACCGTTGGCATATAAGACCTTTTAGTAACGGTTTTTATCTAAATCGTTGCTTTATGTCGTAACGGTTTTAAAAAAGCGTTATGGAAAACAAAAATATGTATAGCAACGCTTATTTAAAAACCGTTTCCAAAAGTCACCAAGTTCTATGGCAACGGTTTTGCAAAATTTGTGTCACCAAAAGTTAGTGTATGGCAAGGGTTTTTGAAAAAAATTACGTCATCATATGTCATGCTTTGGTAACGGCAATAAAACATTTACATCACAATATCTCAAGTTACATTGACGGTTTCTAATAATTAAGTCACAATATGTCATGTTATGGTGACGATTTTGAGTATGTTACCATATGTCATTCTACGGTAACGATTTGAAAAATAAATGTCACCATATGTTATGCTATGGTGACAGTTTTAAAATATTATATGTCTCAATGGTGATGGTTTCGTATAATAAATGTCATTATATATCATGACATGGTGACATTTATAATAATGAACGTCCACGTAAGTCATGCTACGATGACGATTTTGTATAATAAATGTAACCGTATGTAATGTTATGGTGATAATTTTAAATAATAAACATCAGTGTACGTCATCCTACAGTGACGATTTTGAACAATAAATGTCATCGTATATCATGTTACAATGAAGATTATGAAAGATAAACGACAATGTACCTCATGCTACGGTGACAATTTTTGAAAAATAAACGTTACTGCATGTCATGCTACACCTTTTGTTATGCTACGGTGACGGTTTAGAAAAATAAATGTCAATGTACGTCATGTTATGGTGACGGTTTTGAAATATAAACATTATCATATGTTATGCAAGGGTGACAATTTTGACAAAAAAATAAATGAGTCACCCTATGTCATGCTATTGTGGCGTTTTCAAATAATAAACATCGATATATGTCATGTTAAAATGATGATTTTAAATAATGTACGTCATCGTATGTTATCCTATGGCGATGGGTTTGAAAAATAAACGTCGCCCTATGTCATTCTACAATGACGGTCTTGAAATCTAAATGTTACCATATGTCATGTTATGATAACGGTGTTAAATGGAAAACGTCACAATATGTTGATGTTACAGTGACAATTTTGAATGATGAACGTCACCGTATGTCATGTTACAGTGACAATATTGATAAAGTTATGTCACCGTACATCATAATGCAGTGACAATTTTGATAAATTTATGTCACCGTATGTTAGGTTACTGGGATGCTTCTGAATAATAAATGTCACTATAAGTTATGCTAAGGTGACAATTTTGAATAATAAACATCACTATATGTCATATTACTGTGAAGGTTTTGAAAAATAAACTTTACCATTTGTCATACTAGACACTACTAAATAAAAGGTTTTTTCCGGCGGAATTTTCCGACGAATTTTTCCACCGAAAATTTGCGGCGGATTTCCGACGGAAGTTAAACGGGTCAACCCACTTTGACATTCGCCGGAAATCCATCGGAAATTTATTTTTAATTTATTTTTTTTAAATCAATTATTTTCGGCGGATTTCCGACGGATTTTAATTAATTAAATTAATTAATTAATTAAAATCCGCCAGAAATCCGTCAAAAATAATTAATTATTTATTTTTATAAAATAATTAAAAATAAAAATAAAAATCTGTCGGAAATCCGCCGAAAAAATTATATTATACTTCCGGCGGATTTTCGACGGATATTTTATATTCTTAAAAAAATAAAAAAAAGGATCCGTCAAAAATCCGTCGGAAATAATTAATTATTTATTATTTTAAAAGAATTAAAAAAATAAAAATAAAAATCCGTCGGAAATCCGCCGAAAAAA
Organism: Arctium minus; assembly: GCA_954870635.1. NCBI lineage: Eukaryota > Viridiplantae > Streptophyta > Magnoliopsida > Asterales > Asteraceae > Arctium > Arctium minus. The sequence goes on along the minus strand of OX941094.1, from coordinate 45,616,896 downwards.
TTATAAAACTTCCGGCGGATTTTCGGCGGATATTTTATATTCTTAAAAAAAATTAAAAAAAAGGATCCGTCGGAATTCCGTCGAAAAATAATTAATTATTTATTTTTTTAAAATAATTAAAAAAAATTAAGAATAAAAATAAAAATCCGTCGGAAATCCGCCGAAAAAAATTATAAAACTTCCGGCGGATATTCTATATTTTAAAAAAAATAAAAAAATCAAATCCGCCGAAAATATTTAATTAATTATTATATTTAAATGAATTAAAAAAATAAAAATCCGTCTATAAAAGATCCAATCCGTCTTTAAAAGATCCAATCAGTCAGTTAGTATTTAAAAGATCCAATTAGTCTTTAAAATATCCAATCAGTCTTTAAAGGATCCAGTTGAGCTTTAATGGATACGGTTGGGCTTTAACGTACACAGTTAGGCTTTAACGGATTCAGTTGGGCTTTAATGGATACAGTTGTGCTTTAACGTACCCAGTTTGGCTTTAATGGATACATTTGATCATTAAGGGATTTAGTTGGGCTTTAACTACACAGTTGGGCTTTAAAGTACCTCGTTGGGCTTTAATGGATCCGGTTGAGCTTTAATGGATCGAGTTGGCTTTAACGTATCCAGTTGGCTTTAACGGATCCGGTTGGGCTTTAACGTTCCTAGTTGGGCTTCAACGGATCCAGTTGGGCTTTAATGTACCCGGTTGGGCTTTAATTGATCCAGTATGGCTTTAATGGATACGGTTGGGCTTTAACGTATCCAGTTGGGCTTTAACGAATCCAGTTGGGCTTTAACGTTTCAAGTTGGGCTTCAATGGATCCAGTTGGGCTTCAATGGATCCAGTTTGGCTTTAATGGGTACAGTTGGGCTTTAACTGATCCAGGTGGGCTTTAATTGGTACAGTTGGGCTTTAACTGTTTCCGGTGGGCTTTAACAGATATAGTTGGGTTTTAAAATACCTAGTTGGGCTTTGACGTACCCTGTTGGACTTTAACAGATCCAGTTAGTATTTAAAGGATCCAGTTAGTCTTTAAAAGATCCAATTAGTCTTTAAAGGATCCAGTTGAGCTTTAATGGATACGGTTGGGCTTTAACGTACCCGTTGGGCTTTAACGTACCCGTTGGGCTTTAACGTACCCAGTTGGCCTTTAACGGATCCAGTTGGGCTTTAATGGATCTAGTTGTGCTTTAACGTACCAGTTTAGCTTTAATGGATCCGGTTGTGTTTTAACGGATCGTCTTTAACATTCCCAGTTTGAATTTTATCGTACCTAGTTGGGGTTTAATGGACCTAGTTGGGCTTTAATGGATCCGGTTGGGCTTTAACGAATCAAGTTGGGTTTTAATGTTCCCAGTTGGGCTTTAACGGATCAAGTTAAACTTTAATGGATCCAGTTGGGATTTAACGTACAAAGTTGGGCTTTAACGTACCCAGTTGGGCTTTAACGTACCCAGTTGAGCTTTAATGTACCTAGTTGGGCTTTAATGGATTCCAGTTTGCTTTTAGCTGTTTACACTGCTACTGTTATCCTTTTGGATCTTTGGGAATATATTTTGAATTTCTTGTTAAATGACCTTTTTACCCTTTTCCTTATTTCCCACCAAATGCTTGGTATCTCTTTGTATAGGTGACAAAAGGGTATGTTTGTTAGCAGTTTAACGAGCTTATTAGGCTTATGGTTTATTCAGTTAGTTAAGGGTTTCATTGGGTTTTAAAGGGTTTCATTTGGCCTTAATGAATCTATCGGGTTTTAAGGGATTTTATCGGGCTTTAAAGGGTTCTATTGGGCTTTAAAGGGTTTCATTGGGTCATAATGGATCTACAAGGGTTTAAGGGGTTCTATTGAGCTTTGAAAGGTTTCATTCGGCCTTAATGGATCTATCGGGCTTTAAAGGGTTCTATCGGGCTTTAAATTGTTTCATTGGGCCTTAATGAATCTACCGGGGTTTAAAGGCTTTTATTGGGCTTTAAAAGGTTTCATTGGGCCTTAGTGGATCTATCGGGCTTTAAAGGGTTTCGTTGGGCCTTAATGGATCTATTAGGGTTTAAGGGGTTCTATTGGGGCTTTAAAGGGTTTCATTGGGCCTTAATGGATCTATTTGACTTTAATTAATTTAGTGAACTAATTATCAACGCACAAGATATATATTGCTACTGTAGACGTCTAACACCCACCAATTTGGTATGTGCAGGGCCTTCCTTTTATGCAGACATTTGCACGTATCACTATTAATTAATATATTATATTACTATAAATTATACATCATATGCATATAATATGCAGTATATACCTGCATAGAAACATGTAGTGCCTAATAATTTGTATTTAATTTTTTTTATCTCTGCTTTAATTTAACTAGAAGCGTACTCGCACAATGCAGCGATATACATCTCGATTTTAATGTTTCATTTTATTTTTTGTTTTTTTGTCGATTTACAGTACGATCTTGAGAAAAGTGATAATGTTTTTTTTTTATAAATTTGTTTAATTTAGGCTTAATAATGTAATGTTTTTTATATAAAAAAATTAAATATTTTGTTAAAATTCAATGATTATTTTATATATTTTAATGACATATAGAACAAATAACCAATTATATATATTTAATAATATAATTAAATCAAATTTATAGTAATATAATATATTAATTAATAGTGATACATGGAAAGGTCTGTATAAAAGAAATGTCTGCACATACCAAATTCGTAGGTGTTAGAAGTCTGCAGTAGTAATATGCATCTTATGAATTGATACTTATAAATTAAGAGATTTTTAAAATCTTGCATAAAATGATGGTACATTGTGCCTAATAGTTTATATTTAAGAGTTTTTTATTCGTGCTTTATTTGTTTACCACTAAATATCATTGCTATCTCTCATCTTCCTTTTCATTTTTTTAATTCTCGAACACATTCATAAGTTGAGTTGAAAATTAATAACTTATTTTTTATTTTTATTTATTTTTTATTTTATTAACAGCAGAAAATTAATAATTTATGAGTTAAATAGTTAAATAAGGTTTAATCTATTTCCTATTTTTCCAAATTTGAAATAAGGGTTCACCCAATAAAGAGGCGGTCTTTTTCCCCCCTCCCCAAAATCTAGAGATTTAACCCTAACATATCGCCTCCTAACATCTCGCCTCTGCCTCCCTCAACCTCCCATCTCTCCCAGCATCCTTTCATTCGATTTTCATGTTTGCTCCTCTCGATCGATTGCTCCTCTCGATCGATTGTGATAATCTCGATCGATTGCTCCTCTCGATTGATTGTGTCCAACCTCCGAGACATGGACAACATCCACCACCAACACCGCCTCCACCCCACTTCCTCCTCCGCCGCCGGCGTCGTCCACGTGGGATTTCTGGGACCAGTTCATGCCGTCGTCGACGAGGTCCGGGACTGTGGAGGATGAAGAATAGGAAGACAGGTCCACCACGGTTCGATCGGAAACTGTCGTGACCACCACCGTGACGGCGGCGCCGTCTTCCGCCGTTATTGGGTTTTCCAAGATCTCTGCTTCCACCGCCACCACAAGCGAGATGGTGGTGGTGGTGTCGACGAAAATCAAAGATTTGGTGGAGATTATTAAAGAATTAGATGAATATTTCCTTCAGGCGGCGGATTCCGGCGGAAAATTGTCGACATTGTTGGAAGTTCCAGCGTGTACCTTTCCCGGCCAAAGATCATCTGGTAATTAAATTAAATTAATAATTATTATGAATTTCAAATTGATAGATTTGGGAAGCATATACTGATGCGATGAGTATTAGACACGTGCACACGTGTGCCTATGTGTGTTGTTTGTCCTCATCATACCATAACATGTTAACAATATTAAAATTTCACATGGTGTTAAATTTGTAATTACTTTTGTTAGGTTTTCAATAGGGAAGACATGATGTTGTTGGTCAAACTTTATTCCATGGTCAAACTGTAAATACTTCTTAATAGTATCCAATTTTGACTATTAAGGGTCAAATAGATAATATGTATAGAGAAAGTTACATGAATAGAGAAAGAAAGTTAAATTGGTAATTTACTTTTTTTAGGTTTTCAATTGGGAAGATATGATCTTGTTGGTCAAACTTTTCTTACATAGTCAAACTGTAAATTATGATCTTTATGACCAAATGGTTATTAATTGTATCCAATTTTGACTTTTAAGGGTCAAACAGATTGCTTTTGAACTTCAAATTTTGAGAAATCTAATTTGGATGTAGGAAAATTCTTACATATCAGAAATCACATACAAATGAATTACAGTTCATGATTTTTCAGAGATAAAAAAACTGAAAAAATCAACATGAATCTTAAATGGAAAAGAAGTAGGTATGACTTTTAAAAGTCTAAACAAGAAATCTTGATTTTAGGTAAAATTCATGAGTATGGGAAGAACTTGAGCCCATTGTTTAGCTCATGGAGCTCGACGTCGAAGATGAACGTGCTTGGAAAGTTGGATTGCGATGAGATGGTCAGAGACGCAGTGGTCGATGGCGGTGGCAACCATTGTTCTACGGTGGAGAGATTGTATGCATGGGAGAAGAAGCTATGTCAAGAGGTCAAGGTAATGAACTTTATCATTTCCTTTTCTTGCTTCTTTTAGTAAGATTATACTCTATGCACATTGAAAATGACACATAATTTTAGTTGTATGGATGGTTTTGAACCAAAACGCCAAGATGAATGGAACATGGCAGATTGGTCGAGTGTGTGGTCCATAAGACAGACTTTTGGATGGTGTGTGGTCCATAAGACGGACTTTTGGATGGTTGAAGAAGAGCCGGAAGGAGAACTTGATTACAATGACTTAGAAAATATGCTTGACGAGGAAGAGCACGAACCGGCTTCTCAAACGCAAGGTGACATTTTTTTATTTCTATATATATATTAATTTGGTGTTGTTAGTTTACTATTAACTTTCTACGTGACATTAATATTTTTTTTATTTGATATTGTAGAAAGTGACGATGTTGTTGATATGACCTTGAAGTTGAGAGTGAATTTCAATTACTAAGCGATCGTGAGCTTGATGCATTTAACACTCCAATGTCTCAAGATCCATGATTTGGTTTGAACATTATGTTTTGTTTTGATGAATTTGGATTGATGTAAAACTTGTTTTGTGTTTTTTTAATATTTTTGGATTGATGTAAAACTTGTTGGTATGTGCATTTTTAATGTTTGAACTTGTGGACATCAAATTCTTGGTCTTATATATATATATATGCAGGAAAATGAAAAATACTTAGAAATTCTTGAAACCGGGTCAACCACCCGGTTGAACCGGTTGGACCGTGACCCGGTCACCACACCGGGTCAACCAAAAAACCGGGTTTTAAAACATTGGATTTTCGGCGGAATATTCCGCCGCAAATCCGCCGAAAACATAAATAAATTAATTAATTAAAAATAAAAATAAAAATAAATAAATTACTATTTTCGGCGGAAAATTCCCGCAAATCCGCCGAAAAAGGTTAAAATTATTTTTTGTTAATTAATCAAATCATTTAAATGGTAAAAAAATTTGGGTCGTTTTCGGCGGATTTAAATGGTAAAAAAAGGTCAAATCATTGTAGTGTCTGTCAATCTACGATGATGATTTTGAGAAATAAATGTCACCGTATGTCTTGATACAGTGATGGTTTTAATGAATAAACATCACCATATGAACTTCTACAGTGACGGTTTTGGAAAATAAACGTCATCGTATGATATTCTACAATGACGGTTTTTAAAAAATTAACGTCACCATGTCATGAAAAGTTGACGGTTTTAAAAAAAAAGTCACTATATGTCATGCTACAGTGACATTTTTGTTAAATAAACATCACCGTATGTCATGGTACAATGACAGTTTTGATAAATAAATGTCATTGTATATCATGCTTAAGTGACATGTTTAACTAATAAACGTCACTGTATATCATTATACGGTGACGGTTTGAAAAATAAACGCCACCGTATGTCATGTTACAATGATGGTTTTGAATAATAAACGTTACCGTATGTCAAATTATAGTGACAATTTTGAATAATAAATGTCACCATATGTCATGCTATGGTGACGGTTATAAAAATTAAACGTCACTGTTTGTCATGCTATCGTGACAATTTTAACAAATAAAGGTCACTGTATGTCATACTACAGTGACGATTTTGACTTAGAAATGTCACTCTATGTCATGCTATGGTGACGGTTTTGACAAAGAAATGTCACTATATATCATGCTATTATGACGGTTTTGAAAATATAACGTCACTATATGGCATGCTACGGTGACGGTTTAAGGAAAAACATTATTTTTTTATGAACCTAAAGTGACGGTTTTTAAGTTATTGTAACGTTTTTTATGTGATTTCTTAAAGTTTTTTAAACGTAACCAAAAGTGTATCAAAAGTGACGGCAAGTAAGGTGACGATTTTTATGTCCACGAAAACCGTTACCGTATACCTATGGTGACGGTTTAACCGTCACTAAAGACCTTTTTTGTACTAGTGTAACGCAAATCATGTTTGCGCTACAGCCTGTTCACGCAATCTTCAATCTTGCGCTACATACAGTGTTTTGAATTTTTTTTGAGAGTTTTCTTGATTTGTTGGATTTAAAGATCTTTACTAGCTAATATTTTTCATTTTGTGTAGGTTTATACATCTTTCAATCATGTAGAATGACTTACTCTCTATGGGATCTCATCTGAAGCCTCCGGTCTTGTCTATCGGAGAATACTCACAATGGAAGAAAAGGATGACTCAGTTCTTGAATCTTAAGAACAGAGATTATATGGATTCTATCATAAATGGTCCAATTGTGCCAAAAACGCATGTACCTGGACAAGCAGCTTCAGCTACATCTCCAATAAATTCCTGACAGATATGTGCCAAAGCCATATGAATACTTCAGTGAAACAGAAAAGGCAAGACCTAAGATAGATGAAGAGACACTTATCTATCTCACCATGGAAATTCCTAATGACATCTACAATCGCGTAGACAGTAGGGAATCTGCAAAAGCCTTATGGGATGAACTGGAGAGACAGTTTCAGGGAACAAAGAAGTCAATTCAGACAAAGCTGAATCAAAGTATAAATGCGTATGAAGTCTTCCATGCAAAAGAAGGAGAGACTTTGTTGGAGACATACACACGTTTCAATGTGATTCTGAATGATCTAAGGAGAAATGGAATGAACAAGTCAGTATCAGAGATCAATTATAAGTTCATTAAGAACTTGAACCCAGAGTGGAAAATCTATGCTATCAACATTCAGATGACTAAAGACATGGCTCAAGAAGAAGTCAATGATATCTTCACAACTTTGTCTCAGCACGAGGATGAAGTAAAGCAGCTGAGTGCTGAAAAGAAGATGGTCAAGGATTCTCTAGCCTTAATATCTGAACGAAAGAAAGGGTCAAGTTTCAAGTCCAGTTCTTCTTATAAGACAAAGTCAAGGAAATCCAAATCTCTCCTCACTGAAATCACTGATTCAAGTACTGATGAATCTTCTACTGAAGTTGAAGAAAATTCAGATGAGGATATTCAACTATTTGCTGAAAACCTGGCTCTCCTAACAAAGCAGTTTCAGAAAAGCTTTGGTAAGAACAGATTCTCAAAGACGAAATATGAGAGTTACAAGAAAGACAAGTACAAACCAAGGTCTGAAAAGAAGTTTGAGAAAAGAGGAGAGAAAAGAGATGAAAAGAGAGAAGAGAAAAGAGATGAAAAGAGAGAAGAGAAGAGAGAAGAGAAGAGAGAAGGAAAGAAAGAAGAGTCTGAGCCGAAATATGGACGATGCTATAAGTGTGGAAAACCAGGTCATTTTTCCAAAGACTGCAAGTTCAAGCGAACAAAGAATTCAGAATACTATGCTAGGAAATAACTGATTGCAAAGAAGGTGGAATATGGTCAAAACTTAATGGCAGAAGAGGAAAATTGGTTCTACAAGAGTTCTGATGATGAAACGACACACTTTACTCAGGTGTGTATGATGGCCAAAGTGGATGAGGACACTGAATCATCTTCTGATCATTCTGACTGTGGTTCTAAGGTATGTACTTTGTTTAACAAAGAACTTATTCAATCTTTAAAAGCTCAGGTCCAATTCATGAAAGAAGAGTTTGAAATTTTGAAAGTCAAACTTAGTCATGAAAGACAAACAATGTTAAATTTTCGCGATGAAAATGCAATGTTGAAAGATGTTGTTAAGGAGAAAGAATCTGAGAAAGAGATTTTGAAAAAGGAAAAAGATGTTTTAAAATCAAAAATATCTGAGCTTGAAAGAGATCTTGTAAATTTAAATGCTGAAAAAGGTGAATTTAAAATCAAGTTTGAAGCATGTTTTCAAGAAAGAAATGAGGCATATTGTAAAATCAAGCAATTGGAGGATTTAAATATGAAAAGAGGACAAACTGAGCAAGCATTAAATCTTTTAACAAACAAAATCCAAGATGTCTGATTTTATGATGTCAAAAAAGGTTTGGGTTTTGAAGCAAATAATGTTTTGAACAGAGCACCAGAAAATTTGTATAATTTTTATAAGATGGGTTCTACTCCTACAAAACCTGATATTCGTGATACTTTTGTTACTTTTCTTAAAGGTAAAGTCGTGAATGATGATGACACTTCATCTTGTGCTGATTCAATGTCAAGTTTTAAATCTGTTGGTTTTACTTATAAAGATTTGAACGAAAGTTACAAAACAAGAAAGCCAGAATTTAGTGAATTTTCATCACTATTTTCTCCTTGTTTACCAACAGAGTCAGCTAAGGTTGAAGCAAATAGTACTGAATCTCAATGTTAGTATGATGAATCTGATTCAGAAACTGATGTTGAGAATCAAATTCCTTTATCTGATTCATTCACTTCTAATTCCTCAAAAGAATCAAAAGTTGAAAATATCATGAATCAAAATCTTAATTCTGTTTTTTCAAAAATTATGACTGAGAAGATCTTTACAGAAATGATGAATGCTTCAGATCCTGTACCTATAATAGAAAAGATGGAATCAAACTCTGTGGTGAATCAAGCATCTATCTTTGAGAAACAAATCACAGATCTTCAAAAGACAATTGAAGAGTTAGAAGATGAGAACATTGATCTCAAATTCAAACTTGACAAGTCTTCTGTAGAAAACAAGGAACTATCTAGAGAGTTAACTGTTTAAAAGATGATTTGTTTAAACAAAATCTAAAAGAGAAAAAGATGTTTGAGTCTCCAAACTGGAATTTCATTCTAATCCAGAGTTTGAAACTATTAATTCTAAAACTTCAGTTGTTTATACAACTACTCCTGAATATCCTCCGAGTATTTTTGAAAAGGGAGAAACTTCTTGTACTTCAAAGCCAAAATCATCTTCTAAAAAGAAAGCTAACAAAATTCTGTTTCCTGTTTCAGATATAAAAAGGCAGAATGGTAAAGGAGAATGGATGAAGAATGTGAAGGAAAATAAAGTTGCTAAAAATAAATGTAGTATCAGTGATAGTGATAGTTTGATTTGTAAAAATTCAAACGTTTTCAAATGTCAAAGTTGTATGAATGTTTGTACTTCATTGGGTAAATCTAAGCTTTTGACATTTGCACGTAAGAATTTTATCTGCAAACACTGTCATGATAATGCATTTATCATTTCTTCCATTCATTCTACATCTAAAGTTGCCAAACAAACATCTCTTGTCAAATCAGTTTCTAAATCCCTAACACATCAGGCTAAAGTTTTTCATGCTAAGATTGATCATTTTTCTAAAAAGAAAAGATTTCACGAGCTTAATGTGAAAATGACATGGAAATGGGTACCTAAGCCTCGCTATGAGTGGCGAATTAAGGCTAAGGTAGTTGATGTTAATAAATTGCAAAAAGCTAACAAGAAAGGACCCATCTGGATATGGGTACCTAAGCAGAAATAATTTGCTCTTTTTGTAGGCCTCACATACATGGTATATAGATTCAGGATGCTCGCGCCATATGACAGGATTTAAGCATCTACTTCACAATTATGTTGAGGAAACTGTCGGTACTGTAAGTTATGCAAATTCTGAGCTTACTGGACATATTCGAGGACACGGATCTTTAACAAATGGCATCGTGACAATCAAGAGAGTACTATACGTAGAAGGACTTGATCATAATTTTTTCAGCACAAGTCAGTTCTGCGATAGTCAATTCTAAGTTCGGTTTACTGATAAATGTTGTTATATTGAAGATAAAGATGGTTGTGTCGTTTTTAAATCTAAGCGGAATGCAAATCTTTATTCTGTGAATTTTCCAACTATTTCTGCATCAAGACCTGTTTGTCTGATTGCAAAAGCTTCACGAGCTGAAAGTTGGATATGGCATCGGCGCCTGTCTCATCAAAACTTTGATGCTATGAATCAGTTGGCAAGACATGGTATTGTCAAAGGTCTACCTGAACTAAGGTTTGAGAAGAATTCTCTTTGTCCCGCTTGTGAAATGGGAAAGATGAAGCGAACCTCTCATAAAGTAAAGACAAAATTCTCATCCTCAACACCTCTTGAATTGATACATATAGACCTTTGCGGCCCGATGAGGACTCAATCTATCAACGGCAAGAGATATATTTTGGTCATGATAGATGAGTACTCCAGATAAACTTGGCTGGAATTTCTAAGGAACAAATCAGATGCAACAGAGCTGATCATTGCGTTCATCAAGAAAATCCAGGTTCGACTACAATTGCCGGTTCAATCTTTGAGAAGTGACAATGGCACGGAATTCAAGAATGAAAAGCTTCAGAGTTATCTCCTATCTGTTGGGATCTCTCACAATTTTTCTGCTGCCTACACTCCTCAGCAAAACGGCGTAGTTGAAAGGAAGAATCGAACACTGGTGGAAGCTGCGAGGACAATGTTAGCTTATTCTGAGTTGCCAATGTTTCTATGGGCTGAAGCCGTAGCCACTGCGTGTTTCACACAAAACCGCACGATTGTCATCAAAAGACATAGAAAGACAGCGTATGAACTTATTAATCGTCAAAAACCGAATATTAAATTTTTTCTCACTTTTGGTTGCAGGTGTTATATTCTCAATGATCGCGACAATCTTGGAAAATTTGACAAGAAGGCTGACGAATGATACTTCATTGGTTATTCGTTATTGTCTAAAGCCTATCGGGTCTACAATAGACGAACCAAGACGATCATGGAGAGCATTAATGTGTCTTTCGATGAATAATCAAAGTTGACTTCTGAATACAACAATTCAAAACTCAAGCTTAAGTAGAACGTTTCTATTCAAGAAAGAATAGAACCCACAATCAAACAGACTAAGTCTTCTGATCCAAATAAAGTTACATCTGAATTAGACTTATTATTTTTTGATGCTTTTATGGATATCTGTGCAGATTTTGAAAATTCAAGCATATTTGCATTAACTTCAGAGGTTCCAATTATAATAGAAGAAACTTCAGGACCTTCTGAAAATGTCACGATATCAACCTGATCAGGTACATCTACACATATAAATTCTGAAGATACTAATGTTGAATCTGTGCCTACAGATCCAAATTCTGGAACAGAAGTCCTGAGCACTTCTTCTATTGCTCCGGAAATTTTTACTTCAGAAGAGGCTGTACAAGATGTCCCGAGCACATCTGGGGTAGATCAAAATTTACCTGCAGTCTATGATGAATATGAGGAAGATAATACTCAACCTGACGTTCATCCACTTCCAAGTACAATGAGATGGACACGGGATCACCCACTTCATAATATAATTGGTGATGCACAGTCTGGTGTACAAACGCGGGCAATATCTGCTAATTTTTGTCGATATTCAAGTTTTTTAAGTTCCCTCGAGCCGAAGAAAGCTTCAGAAGCCTTGCGTGATCGATATTGGATACTGGCGATGCAAGATGAACTTCTGCAATTTGAGAGGAACAAAGTTTGGCGACTCATACCACTTCCAGAAGGAAAATCCGTTATTGGAACAAAGTGGGTTTTCAGAAATAAGAGAGACGAATCTGGAGTTGTAGTTCGAAACAAAGCTCGTCTTGTTGCAAAGGGTTATTGTCAACAGGAGGGGATTGATTATGAAGAAACTTTTGCTCCTGTGGCACGACTGGAAGCTATACGAATCTTCTTGTCATATGCAGCTCACAAAAATTTTACGGTCTTTCAAATGGACGTAAAATCTGCATTTTTGAATGGGATATTGCATGAAGAAGTATACGTTGCTCAACCAGAAGGATTTGTTGATCCAAAGAACCCTGATCATGCCTATGTCTTAGACAAAGCCTTATATGGACTCAAACAGGCACCAAGAGCTTGGTACGATACTCTAACACAATTCTTACTCGCTTAAGGATTCAAGAAAGGTACAATTGATACTACTCTCTTTCTGAAAAAGAAAGGTGATGATATGATTCTAATACAGATCTATGTAGATGACATAATTTTCGGTTCTACAAATCCAAAGTTTTGTAAAAAGTTTTCAAGAATAATGGAATCTCGCTTTGAAATGTCAATGATGGGTGAACTGAATTTTTTCCTTGGTTTTCAAGTGAAACAGTTACCCGAAGTCATTTTCATTAATCAATCAAAATATATTCGAGATATTTTAAAGAAATTTAACATGACTGACAGTTCAGTGATGAAAACACCGATGGCAACGGGCACACTTTTGGATGCAGATCTTTCTGGAAAATCAGTAGATCAAAAAGTGTATCGTAACATGATTGGTTCACTGCTGTACTTAACTACGAGTAGACCGGATATTATGTTTGCTACATGTTTCTGTGCTAGATATCAGGCCAACCCGAAGGAATCACACCTCGTCGCTGTTAAACGGATTCTTAGGTATCTTAAAGGTACTACCGAGTTAGGCCTTTGGTATCCTAAGGGTTCGTCTTTTGATCTAACCGCCTATACAGATGCTGATCACGCAAGATGTAAGCTGGATATAAAGAGCACCTCTGGTTCATGTCAGTTCTTAGGTGATAAGTTGGTTAGTTGGACGTCTAAGAAACAAAATTGTGTTTCTACATCCACTGCCGAGGCTGAATATGTAGTTGCCGCAAGCTGCTGTTCACAAGTCCTCTGGATGAGAACACAGTTAAAAGATTTCGGATATACTTACCAACGAGTCCCTATCTACTGTGACTCCAAGAGTGCAATCGCGATAACAGCTAATCCAGTGCAACATTCCAAGAAAAAACACATCGACGTGCGTTATCATTTTATAAAGGATCATGTTGAGAAGGGCGATATCAAGATGCACTTCGTGACTACAGACTACCAGTTGGCTGACCTTTTCACCAAGACGTTGGATGAGAAGAGGTTTAACTTTTTAGTAAGCAAACTTGGTATGTTAAACGCCAATTCATGATTCTAGGGGGAGTTTTCTAGTCTTATTCTTTATTTGAATATATCTTGGATATTTCATCATATGCTGACTGACTAAAGAGGAATCATTTTTATGATGATTACCAAAATCTTTTTCTTGCAGGATATTTTATGTGACAATGGCTTTTGGACAATTTAGTTCAAAACCCGTATTCAAATGTTTTCTTCTGAAGGATGCTTTCATGATTATATCTTTTCAGGAAGTTTTTAGTTTGAAAGGAAGTTTAGAAATTATATTGTTATATTTTTCTGATAAGTTGACTGTTTCAGATATCAAGGGGGAGGATATATATTGTTTCACTAGGATGCTTTAACTGCTATATTCATTCTAGAGGGAGTTAAGGATTCTGATCTACAGGTATATCATTCTAATCCTTATACTCTAACACTTGTGAAAGAAGAACAACTTTCACTTGTGAAAAATGTTTTTAAAATGTTCAAACCACTTCACATTCTTAAATTTTTTTATGATTTGAGAAGTGTGAATTTTAAATGATTTTTGGATACTTAACTGTCTATCTGACCGTGTGTTCTTTAAAGAATAATACTTGTGTATTTTCTTTTCTATATATTTTGTCAAGTATTCATACACACTGGTTTAGTACATTTTTTTTGACTTTGTTATTACCATGTATCAAAAGTAATATCTTTCTATGGTAATACTCCCGTTGTTTGCTATTCACTGTTGTTTGAATCAAACGTCATTTCATTTTTAATGTGCTTTCATTGATAATATGTTTATATATTGTTCATATAAACAACATACGTCTTTGAATTCCCAAATATTTTTCTTCATGATAATTTGATCTGATATTAATCATTGTCAGATTCTCAAAACATTTCTATTCTTTCTTGGTTATTCATTCATATAAAGTTTTGAGAAATCTTAAATGTTTAAAAATGCTCAAATTTCATTTCTGATTTTTTGTTGAGCATACATACACTAACATATGATTTCTTGTGCTTTACATATCAAGAAAATCATTGACCAACATGTACTTTTAGGAACATGGAATTCAGTGTGAGTGCTTAATAGATCTTCCATGGATTCACGATAACCAGTGTTTCCTACCCCGGAAGAAATCCTTTGAGTGATTAAGGGGATAAGGGTCTAAAAGAATTGAGTGTGGGAGTGAGCTAAGGTAAAATGAAAATGAGAGATTGGTTAGATGTGAGATTATATGTTTAAAAGAAAGAGGGTGTGAGAGCAGAGTTAAAAGAATATCAGAACTCTGCACCAAACATCTTTTTGAGTCGGGCAACCACATTACTGATTGATTCACATTTCTTTGGTGACCATCATTGAAATAGGCAAATAGCCCATGCCATCTCTTACATACAACCTCACCAGATACTCATTCTTTTCTTAAAAAGAGAATGTTTCACATTTTCTGGGGAAGCATCACATAATCTATTGGTTCTTCACTTGGAAGATACTGGTATTGAAAAAGAAGGAAAGTTGCCCCACCTTCGACCCTTTCTCATGCACATTGAGTCCATGTACAATCATTGTTGTCTCAGTAATTTACATACTTCGAGCCTTATGAAACACAATCATTGTGCTAATTCTTCCAAACACAGACACGAGCACACAGAGAATTTGTTTTTCTGTAAGAACATTCATAGAATTACTTTGTGTTTTTCAATGATTGAATGGAAGTCCTGGGGAGTCAACATTAAACCAGCTTCTTAAATTGTACATTCGTTGTACACAGTAACTTCGTGTTACTAACAGGCATTTCTAACTGTTTCATTTCTTGATTCAGGGTTACAACTCATATTCATTTGAATTTGAAAAGATTCAGATGAATACATTCGTGAATCAAAGGCCAATCCAAATCAGATGTCATATTGTCTATTTCTTCACAAAGGGGTAAATTGTTTTCATATTATCATAAGGGGAGATGAAAGCTCATGAAGACTGTACTCATTGGTTATATGGGGGAGATCATTCAACGACAGATCTGACCTTGAAGTGTTTTAATGATTTTGATTCTTACAAATCATTAAAAAGGGGGAGAATAATCAAAGTTCAAGATCAGATTGAAGTTTTAAAGATTTCAGGAGAGATAAATATTTTCCAGATGATCAAAGTCAAAGGTTAAAGAAAGCTTGTCAAAGAGATAGTGAAAGAAAGTCAGAGTTTGAATGTAAAGGTGACTATTCAGAATATTCAAAAGCTAATTCAAAGGAAGAGACAAGTTTGAAGAATTGTCAAAGATCATACAAAGTGTAAAAAGACTTAAATATATCAAAGTTGAAAGAGCAAAAGCTGAAAGCTGAAGACAATCCTGAAGAAAAGAAGACCTGAAGATTATTGTCAAAAAAAAATTTAATCTTGAATCCAAAGGGGGAGATTGTTAGACTGAAATTGTATTCAAGATTAAATGAGGGTATTTATTGTATTTGTTGTAAGTGTGAGTGTGTCTTGTAAATGTGTTTAAAAGGTTTGACCTTGCTTGGTCATGTTGACCTATATATAAGCAAGTCTTTGTGTTAGTTTCTTGTAGAAGTTGTAGTCATTGTAGTAGTTGTGGTTGTAATTGTTGAGAGAGATAGAACACATAGTTGCACACCGTGAGAACACACACAAACACTCTGTCTTGAAAGGATTATCACAAATAGGTATATGGCTTGATGTAATCTGTGTGATTAAATAAACAAAAGTGTTTTGTGTAAATCTGTATGTGTTTATGCTAGTAATTCTTGGGCCACAATTGACTTTCCTCTTCTTCCCAAACTCTCTCTAAACTCCCCCAAGACCACCCAAACCTATCTATGGTGATTTTGATCCATCAAATGCCTCCATCCTCGAGTTTTGAAGTGTCATCAAAGGGTAGAAGCTAGTCACCAAGAATCTCCATCTTCTTCTTCAACCTCAAGCTCATTGTTGGGTTTTCTAGGTTTTCGTCAAACCTAAGTGGTAAGTGTATCCCTTCCATTTCTAAACCTTAAAATAAGTTATAAGTGCTCCATTGATGGTTTCCTAGTGTTTGATTTCTCGAATGTCGGTTTGTAAGATTCTTGGAAGAATTGGATCAAAACTAGGGTTTTGCCCAATATGGAAGTTTTGATGTAAAGTGTTTAGGGATCGATTCTATATGGTTTTGGATGTATATTTATGATGGAAAATTTATGTATCTAGTTTTATGGAAGTTTTGACCTTGAAGATTCAAGTTGCTTCAAAGTAGCTTTAAGCGGGGTAAAATCTAGATTTAGCCTAAATCTAGGAAGGTGAGTTCAAGTTGATTTGTGAAAATGGTGTACATACCAAAATTGTTTATTTTAAAGTGTTTGTGTTTTACATTAAATTGTTAACTGCTGATAAGTTTTGGTTATTTTGAAATGTTTAGTTTTATGAACATGTTGAGACACCCATTTTGGGATCTTTGGGTATTTTGGAAAATAAATCATGTTGAATGGTTCTTTGATGATTTTACATATATAATTGGAGTTCAATTGACGTAAGTGTCATTTTGTGTATTTGATCTTATAAACCTTTTCAGAAAATGCATATTATTGTGTTATGAGGCATTTTGAAAACATAAGGGTATGAGTTCATTTGGAAAATGGTTTGTCTCAACCAACGATGAGATTTTAGTTAATTATACTTTTGGTTGTGTTTGCATAATAGTTGGTCAAACGTGTTTCAATATTTATATCGGCTTTCATTTGGGTATTAACGTAAACTGTTGGGTCGTTGGCTCGGTTTTGACTATATGGAGTCTTGAGGACATTTGTCTGATTTAAAAACAGTTGTGGAATTTTTAGAGTATGATGGCGATTATTTCATGCCATTGGGAGTTATATGTTTTGGGAGCATTGGTCTTTCAATTGGAGTCATGTAATGTTAGACAGTGTTGTAATGGATCCATAGGCACGTAAGTCTGTCTGTTTTGTAAGGCCTGAGGTTTTGGGTTACATTTGGTGACCGCTTGGGTTTGCTAGCGAGTAGGCAATAGGTGGCTCGAGCCGCTGAGTTGAAACTCGTCTAGATTGGATAGTGTTAAAGCACAGTTTTATTGGATTCAAGATCATCATTATCTGAAGATGGAAATCTGAAGTCAAAGCTGATAAAGTCGTCTCAACAAATAGTCTATGGTCCATTTGTAATAAATAGTCAAAGTATGTTTTTCGTATTTTCATTTATTGTCTTTTAATTTAGTAATTAGTTTATTTTAGTTGTTGGGCTCAAGCCAAGCCAAGCCCATTAGGATTATTAGCCTTAGTATAAATTAGTTTTGTTTAGTGGTAATTAGGTTAAGAGAGCTCAATTGAGAAATTATTATTGAGAGGCTGTGTGTGGTGTTGGTGCGCCGTGAACAAGAGACAGAGAGAAAGAGGTTGATCAAGAATTATTTTAATCGCTCAATTCGTTTGATTAATCAATACCAGGTTTGCATAATTGTGTTGATTATATGTTTGCTTGATTGAATGATTAATTATTGGGACACACAATTGGTATCAGAGCAAGTTACAAATTGAATTGAATTTTATTTATTCGGTTCTGTTTTTTCTGTCCAAGATTCAAAATTTTCTATTTTGTGATTGTTCATTCAAATTGTTATTGTTTGGATTGTGATTGATTTGCCTATTATCGTGATTGGGTATTGTTTGTTTGGGGTATTGCATCGATTTTGATTATCAATTTGATGAATTTTTGCTGTTTTGGGTTCGTTCGAGTCGACACTGCTTCATAAATCAAATCTTTCTTAGAGTGGCTTTTAATGAAATTAATTGATAGCAATCAGTTCTAGTTGATTAATCGATCGTTTTAGCAAAGTTTGGTAGTTTAAATCGAGAAATCGAGTGTTTTCTAGGTTGATTTTGGTTTATGGGTCGATTACCTCAAGAACATATCGGTCGACCGCATTCTATCGGTCAATTCTCTTTACCGGTCGCCCGAATAACTCATAGTATTATCGGTCGAAGACCAATTCCGGTCGAAGACAACTTATCGGTCCACTTTCCTTATCGATCGACCGGTACACACACTGTCCACACCGGTCGAATTACCTTAGAGTTTATCGGTCCGATTGAATACCGGTCTAAGGAAGTCTATCGGTCAAAGCTACTACCGGTCAAGACCACTACCGATCTAATCCCTATACCGGGCCATATCATTTTACCGGTTCATATCCTTTTTCGGTCGAAACACACTACCGGTTCAACACTCTTTCGGTCGAAGTTATATCGGTCCATATTCTATTCCGGTCAAGCTCTCCTTACCGGTCGAAACTTTATCGGTCCAATCAAGCTACCGGTCGTAGCAACATACCGGTCGTAGCAACATACCGGTCGTGCAACATACCGGTCGAAGAGTTCTCGGTCGTCTACAGTGTTTGCGCCACACAAGGATCACGCAAACAGTTTGCGTGACCCACTGCTCACGAGAACCTCAATTTGCGCCACGGTCTTCTCACGCAAATCCTACTTTGCGCAACCCTCTTCTCACGCAAACTGAAACTTTGCGCCACCTGCTTCTCACGTAAACTGTACTTTGCGCCACTGCCTTGTAACACAAACTTTTCCTTTGCGTGACCAAAGTCTTGCGAGAACTTCTACTTTGCGCCACCTGTGTCTAGCGCAAACCTCTCTTTGCGCGACCTGCCTCTCGCGCAAACCGTCCTTTGCACCCTGTTTTAACTGTGTTTAATTTATTTGTGATGTATAATGTGTGAGAGGACTGCATTTAATTATTTTTGGAAATTTATTTTTCTGAAAAAATTTTAGTGTGGTTTTTATCTTAATTTCTAACGATCTCATCCAGTTGATTGTTTAATCATACCAGATAAGTTTGATTACTAATCATATAAGTAAAGATGTCTCGGGAAGCTCTTGCTATTGGAACAGATGTGAAGCCACCAGTACTCTTCAAGGGGGAGTACGAGCAATGGAAGGACATATTTTTGGACTTCATCGATCGACATGATTTGGGAGATTATATTAGAAAATCTCTGAAAGAAGGAATCATGACACCTCCGACCAAGGTTCTCACTGTAGCTGGAGAAAATGGTGAAGAAGAAGAGACAGAGTATAAATTACCGATTTGTGAATATTCGGAAGATCAGCTGAACAGATACAGGGGTGACAAGCTGGCAAGATCATTTATTCTCCAAGGCATACCAAATGAAATATATGTCAAGATTGATAGCTACAATGCTACCGACAAGCAAATGTGGGATCAATTGGAGAAGATGATGATTGGATCAAAAGTCGGCAACCAACTTAAAGTTTCCAACTGCTTGAATAATTATGAAGAATTCAAAGCCAAAGCTGGAGAATCACTCGAAGCCACTTATGACATATTTGTCACATTGCTGAATGAGCTCAGCAAGAACAAGATCAACAAATCTCAAGTTGAGCTGAATGTGAAATTCCTCAGCAACCTTCAGCCAGAGTGGAAGATATTCACCAGACAGATGAGGCAGTTGAAAGATCTGAACGACATTCCACTTCATGAAGTTTATGAAATCCTCAAACAGAATGAGGAAGAGGTGGATGAAATCAAGGATGAGATGAAGAAGGCTGACAAAGAAGTTGTTGATCCAGTTGCTCTTGTGGTCAAGAAAAAGTCCAAGAAGAAGAAGGTGATAGCATCTGAATCTGAAGAAGTTGATAGTGAGGCAAAGTCTGACTCTGACGATTGTGAACAACTGAAGGAAGCCATGCTAATGTTAACCAAGGCTTTCCAAAAGAAGTTCTATAAAAAGCCAAACTCCAACAGTCAGAGGTACTCGTCTGGTCCGAATAACTACAAGCATAAGGAGAAAGTTGAAGAAAAGAGACCAGAAGACAAGAAGAAGGATGGAGCCGAAGAGTTCAAGAAGGAAGAACCGATGAAGTGCTACAACTGTGGCAGACTCGGTCACTTTGCCAAGGACTGCCGAAAACCAAAAGTCCGAAACTCTGAATATTACAAGAATAAGATGCTTCTAGCCAAGCAACAAGAGGCTGGAAAAGCATTAATGGCCGAGGATGAATACTGGCTCGACCATTCGGACCAAGAATCTGAAGAAGGAGAGAAGGACGAGACAGCACATCTGTGCTTGATGGGGAAGAACCAGTCAGAAGCCGAAGCTGATTTTGATGATGGAGATAATTATGAGGTATGTAACTTAACTGAATCTGATTTTCTGAACCAAATGCATGCCATGATGTCTAAACTCCAAGAATTAGAGTCTAAACTTAAGCGAGAGAAAGGTGTCATAAATGAAAAAATCAATCTATACATAAACTAAGTAATGATATTTCTGAGAAAAATGTATTAATTGAAACTTTGCACAAAAATATAGACACCTGCGCTAAAGAAAAGACTATAATTCATAAAGAGTTATCTGAAACTGTTTCTAAATATAAAGAATGTGAGTTTAAGACTATAGAGCTTTCTAAAAGGTATTTTTCTACTTCAAAAGAAAAGAATTCTTTAATAGTCAAGGTGAATGCTTTGGAAGAGAAATTACATACTTTAGGTCAAACTGAACACACTATTCATTTGAACAAACCTAAAGAGAAACCTGATACTTGGGGACTTGGTTACAAGAACCCACATCATCTCAAAAAGGGTATATCTGAAGTGCCTGCACTTTATGACTTTGGGTTTATATTATTAGCTCCTCAACATCAAGAACTCAAACCCTTTTGGACTAGTCTGTCGTAAAAAGATAAAGCCAAGGAATATGATAAAAGAAAGAACACAGCTAAAGTTCAACTTCCATTTCGCTATGAAAAGTTGAATAACAGTTATAGTTCTAATAAATCAAAATTTCTTTCAAATGATTATTTTGTGAGTTATTCTGTAAAAGAGTTGGAGGCTAAATCCATCGAAGGTAAGCTTTACGTACCTCCTCTAGTTTTGGAAAGTAAAATTTCTGAACTCGAGAATACTCTTACAGAAAAAAGAATTTTGATGGACTTAGAACAAACTGTATTTTCAACAGTGATCAAAAATACTAATTTTCCTAAATTCTCCAAGGATTTAAATTCGGATGACAGGTCTGGTTCACTTGAGAATGATCTTAATTTCTTAAACTCTGATGGTATTTTGAATGATTGTGTTGCTCAATTCAAATTTACTTCCAAACTTCCTGATCATTCATCTTGTGTTGTTAATTCTTTTGGTCAACCCAGTGTGTTTGAAAAAGGTGAAACATCAACGAAAGTTGATAAATCAGTTTCTGTGAAATCAAAGAAAGCAAAAGGTAAGAAACAAAAATCTCAGCTTTCACAGAAACCGATCCCCACTGGTAAGCCAAAGAAGAAGCATTCTCTTAATTCTCATCATTCTAACTCTAAAGTTTCAAATGTTTCAGATTTGAGAAAGCAAAGGCTTGGAGTTAAGACTGCATGAATACCGAAACAGAAGATAGACGAGAAAGCTAAATCTAGTTCTAGTTTTATTTTGAATAAAAAGACTTCTAGTAAAGATGATGTGATTGTAAATGTTGCTACTTTTAAATCTAATCTTGTTGATTCTCGCAAGAAGTACTCTATAAAGCAATTATTCCAGTTAGCACCATCTAATAAAAAGTTTTTCAATTGTGGTGAATGTGATTATGCTTCTCGTAAATTTTCTAATGTTTGGTATGGTTCATATAATGTTTCATCTTATCGTTATCATTCGTCTTATCATGATTATGGTTTTCAAAGACAAAGAGGGCCCAAATTTATATGGGTGCCAAAATCAAGTACTAACAGTGAAGGTCCCATTTATAAATGGGTACTTAAACCTCTTATTTCCTGATTTGTTTTGTGCATACCCGTCATATGTGGTACTTGGATAGCGGGTGTTCCAAGCATATGACCGGGCAGAAGAGTATGTTGTCTAATTATACGGACAAATACTGCGACACAGTTCGTTTTGGGAATGATCAGTTTTCACCTATTCTGGGATATGGTGATGTTGTACACGAAAATCTCACGATCAAAAAGGTGAGCTACATTGAAAGATTAGGGCACAACCTATTCAGCATTGGCCAGTTCTGCGACAAAGACTTAGAGGTTAATTTCAAGGCCAAGACATGTTCAGTATGCACTAAAGAAGGAAAATAACTCTTGGTTCGCACTCGCAAGTCAAACCTCTACACCATCAACTTTTCAAAGGTCCAGGCTGACAATCAGGTCTGTCTACTTTCAAAGGCCTCGATGCAACAAAGTTGGTTATGGCATCGACGACTTTCTCACCTCAACTTTCGGTACATCAACAAGCTGGTGAGTGGAAAGTTAGTGAAAGGACTTCCAGAGCTGAAGTATGAAAGAGAACATCTATGTGCAGCGTGTGAAAAGGGAAAGATGAAGAGAGGCCCACACAAACCAAAGCCTGAACCAAGTACCAGCTCTCCATTAGAGTTGTTGCATATGGACTTGTGCGGTCCTATGCGAACGAAAAGCTTAGGAGGAAAGAAGTATGTCCTAGTTATCGTGGATGACTATACGCGATACACTTGGGTCAAGTTCCTACGGTCTAAAGATGAGACGCCAGAAGTTCTCATTACGTTTCTGAAGACGACCCAAGTCAATCTGCAGAAACAGGTCACGATTCTCAGGACTGACAACGACACAGAGTTCAAGAACAAGATAGTTGAAGTGTATCTCGAATCGGTCGGGATATCACATCAATACTCTGCTGCTCGCACGCCTCAACATAACGGAGTCGTCGAAAGGCGAAATCGTACACTTGTCGAGGCCGCTCGGACAATGCTCAGCCAATCTGACTTACCTTTATTTTTGTGGGCTGAAGCTGTATCAACTACGTGTCACACTCAGAATCGCTCCATGATACACCACCGATTTCAGAAGACTCCATATGCGTTGATCAACAACCGAACACCAACCATTAAATATTTTCATGTTTTTGGTTGTAAGTGTTTTGTTCTAAATGATAGAGAAAATCTGAACAAGTTCAGTGCTAAGGCGGATGAAGGCATCTTCGTTGGTTATTCATCTACATCTTCTGCATATCGTGTTTATTTGAAGAAGTCGAAGACAGTGATCGAGAGCGTCAATGTTACATTCGATGAGGATATGGCTTTTGAGCACGTCAGTTCAAAACCCGTAATTACTGGAGTACTAGCTTCTAGACCAACCAATCCAAGACCTGAACCTCAAGAGAACAAATCATATGGCGCTTCATCGTCTACTTCTAAATTATCTGATTTGGATTTATTATTTGAACTGTTTCATGATGAATTTCTTGGATCTAAAGTGCCTAAGTCTGTTGTGGTTGACAGGATAGAAGACTCGATGACTACTCATCCGACCACTTCCGATATCTCTACTGAATCAAATTCCCCGATTCGGCAAGAAGTTCCAGTTCAAAAGCCTACTCCGACAGTTGAAGTTGTGACCAACACCGCCGAGACAGAAGTAGCTGACTCAGTAGGATGTACTGTAAGGACTGATCAACAGATTGACCAAGTTGTACCTACTGCAACTTATGCAACGAATACTTCAACTGACACCCCCGCTAATTCTGAACCATCTGAAGGAGATAACAGTGGATTTCTAGATGCTGAACATGATCAATCTACATCTAATCCACTCCCTCATGAACATAAGTGGACCAAAGAGCACCTGGTACATCAAATCATTGGAGATCCTTCTCTACCGGTGCAAACAAGGTCTGCAACATCAAATCTATGTATGTATGAATCCTTTCTGAGCAAGATCGAGCCTACTCGCGTATCTGAGGCCCTTGACGATTCATATTGGGTAACTGCGATGCAAGATGAGCTGAATCAGTTTGAAGCACTGAAAGTCTGGAGACTCGTACCCAAACCGCAAGGTAAAACCATCATTGGTACGAAATGGGTGTTCAAAAACAAGAAAGATGAAGATGGTACCGTTATCCGAAACAAAGCACGACTTGTTGCCAAGGGGTATAGGCAAGAGGAAGGGATAGACTACGATGAGACTTATGCTCCAGTGGCGCGTATAGAGGCAATTCGGATGTTCTTAGCCTACGCAACTCAGAAGAACTTCACCGTCTATCAAATGGACGTGAAGACAGCTTTTCTGAATGGAGTACTCAAGGAAGAAGTTTACGTCTCTCAGCCAGAAGGGTTTGTAAATCCAGATAATCCGAACCACGTCTACATCTTGGATAAAGCCCTTTATGGACTGAAACAAGCTCCTCGCGCCTGGTATGATATTCTATCTCAGTTCTTGGTCAAGTCAGGTTTTACAAAAGGTACGGCTGGTACAACTCTTTTTATTAAAAAGGATAAAGGCGATATCATTCTTATTCAAATATATGTGGATAATATTATTTTTGGTTCTACAAATCATAAGTACTGTAAGAACTTTGCAAACCTCATGGTGTCACGTTTTCAGATGAGCATGATGGGAGAGATGAACTTATTTCTCGGATTGCAAGTCAAACAATTTTCAACGGGGATTTTTATCAATCAATCTAAATACATTTTGGATATTCTTTGGAAATTCAAAATGGAAAATTGTAAACCGATTGGTACCCCAATGGCACCTGGTACTTAGATTGGCACCGATCTTTCGGGAAAGGCTGTTGATGTTAGGACTTATAGAGGGATGATAGGTTCTTTAATGTATCTTACTTATAGTAGGCCGGATATAATGTTTTCTACATGCTTATGTGCTAGATATCAGGCCAATCCTAAAGAATCCCATTTGTCTGCTGTAAAGCGGATTTTCAGGTATCTGAAGGGGACCGCAGATCTTGGTCTGTGGTATCCTAAGGATACAAGCTTTGAACTAACATCTTATTCAGACGCAGATCATGCTGGTTGCATGCTAGACAGGAAAAGCACCTCGGGTCATATCCAATTTCTCGGAGATAAACTCGTCAATTGGGCTTCGAAGAAGCAACTATGTGTCTCCACATCAACGACCGAAGCGGAATATGTAGCTGCTGCTAGCTGTTGTTCTCAGGTCTTGTGGATGAGAACACAAATGCGAGACTATGGATTTCATTTCAATAGAATACCGATCTATTGTGATTCGAAGAGCGCTATTGCGATTATCGCTAACCCTGTTCAGCATACTAAGACCAAACACATAGATGTCCGGTATCATTTTATAAAAGATAATGTAGAAAAGGGAACAATTGAACTTTACTTTGTAAAAACCGATTATCAGCTTGCAGATTTGTTTACCAAACCTTTAGACGAAAAGAGATTTAATTTTCTTGTCTCAAGACTTGGTATGCTAAATCTTAAGACCTAATCGGTGGTTACCTATTAAAGTTTCTTATTGTATCTTTTTATCATTTCTTTATTATTATTTCCGCATGATACCTACTCTTTAATAGTTTGTTCATGATCTCAGGGGGAGTGTGAGAAGTATTTCATTGATGGTCAATGTTAGTTTGAGGGGGAGCATTTTTAAATGCATTATGGTTACTGATAACTTATTAGTGATGCATGCTTTTAGGGGAGCATACAAGTAAAAAGTATGGCAATGACTTCTGATTATTTAGGATTAGAACTCGTACATTAATCGTTTTACTGCTTTATGTCTTTTCAATTTCAGTGAATAAAGTTACTTTGACTAGACCTTTAGACTTTTACAGGTTGAGAGATGCTTCAAAGATCATATCTTTATGACTTTAAGCTTGACTTCGTGAGATGTAAGACTGCACTCAAAAGGTATAATTCCTTATCTTCATCTCATCTATGGTTGAAAGAAGGACAACTTTCAATCATAAGAAAACATGTTCTTAAATGTTCAAACCACTTCCCGATTCTCAAACAGATTTCTTGAATTGGAAGTGTGATTTTAAATGTTTTCTGATTCTTCATTGAGCTTTAACTGATCAAGTTAAATTATCTGAGCATCATATGCCTCATAGGAAAACATGGTATTAGTGTGCTAGGACTTAAAAGAAACTTCTATGGATTCACGTTAACCAGTGTTTTCTACCCATGAAGTTAATCCTTTAGTGTTTGAGTGTGAGGAGTCCAAAAAGAAATGAGTGTGGGATGTGTGATGAGGGACAATGTTAAAAGAGAGTTTAGTTAGCTGTGAGCTTAATGATAAAAAGAAAGAGGGTGTGAGATCAGAGTAAAACAATTTTTAACCTCTGCACCAACTACTTTATGAGCCGGGCAGCCACATTTCTAATGCTTCACGTCTCTTTGGTGAACATTATTGAAACAGGCAACTAGCCCATGCCAACTCTGGACATTACCCCACCAGCCACTCATTTTCTTCTCAACAAGAAAATGTTTCATTTTCAAAAGGGGACGCAACACATACGCTATCTGATTTTCATTTGGAAAATCTGGATATTGAAAATAAGGAAGTCTGCCCCACCTTCACACTTCACTAATGCACATTGAGTCTATGTTTAACTACTTGTCTCAGTGGTTTACACTTTTTGAGCCTTATAAGCAATCATCATATGCTTAATTTATTCTACCACTTGCACGAACACACAAAGAATTTGTTTCTTTGTCATAACGTTCATAGAAATTACCTTTGTGGTGTTTCGAAGATTGAATGGAAGCCCTGGGGGAGTAAACATCATAAAAGCTCCTTTATATTGTGTATTCGTTACACACAATAACCTTGTGTTACTGACAGACAATGTTAACTGATTCATTTGTTGATTCAGGTGTTACACTTCATTTTCTATTTTGTCTGGATTTGCAAAGATCTGGATGCACATCTTTATGAATTGACGGATAATCAGTGGTTCTGTAGCAAGATCAGTGGTGGAGGACATTTCTTGAAGACAAGTTTTGATGAACTCTTAGCTCTTTTCATCAAAAAGGGGGAGAAGCGTCAACCAAGAAATGGGAAGATCAAAATTTTTTGAAAGAATGAAAGAATTTATGAAGATATTATGAAGATATGCTGAATTGAAGAAATTTTCTTTGAAGATGATTTGCTGAAGCATTCCGAGCTGAAACTGGAGATAATTTCTTTCCAAGAGATTTATTCTCATCTATTGGGGAGATTGTTACATTCTTAAGACAAAGAGGAAGACTGCATTTTCTGAGCTTAAAGAGAAGAATTTTGAATTGCTAAATCTTTTTAGTAATGATCTTGATCCAAAGGGGGAGATTGTTAAAGCACAGTTTTATTGGATTCAAGATCATCATTATCTGAAGATGGAAATCTGAAGTCAAAGCTGATAAAGTCGTTTCAACAAATAGTCTAGGGTCCTTTTGTAATAAATAGTCAAAGTATGTTTTTCGTATTTTCATTTATTCTCTTTTAATTTAGTAATTAGTTTATTTTAGTTGTTGGGCCCAAGCCAAGCCAAGCCCATTAGGATTATTAGCCTTAGTATAAATTAGTTTTGTTTAGTGGTAATTAGGTTAAGAGAGCTTAATTGAGAAATTATTATTGAGAGGCTGTGTGTGGTGTTGGTGCGCCGTGAACAAGAAACAGAGAGAAAGAGGTTGATCAAGAATTATTGTAATCGCTCAATTCGTTTGATTAATCAATACCAGGTTTGCATAATTGTGTTGATTATATGTTTGCTTGATTGAATGATTAATTATTGGGACACACAGATAGGCATCCATGTTCGTAAGACCTTGGGGTGGAACTCGACGGAGTATGGCAAGAAGCAACAAACGGTCTGAGGATTGTGATGTCTGGTATGGCATGGGAACTAGGACCGGGATATGTGGTGAAATCCAATAACATCACGGGTGGCCCCATTCACGTGTTCTCGCCACCCAAGATGGAAACGTTTAGATGACATGCGAGGAAGTTGTATGGGCGGCCTACTTGCATGTTCCTCTATTCTAAATGTATACGGGTCTCTCCGTCGTAGATCCGTGTATTTTTTAAAAGTTAATGTCGTATTTTTTACCAACTTTGGTTTGTGTGGTCGACGATAAATGATGGCCTTAATATTGG
Organism: Arctium minus; assembly: GCA_954870635.1. Lineage (NCBI taxonomy): Eukaryota > Viridiplantae > Streptophyta > Magnoliopsida > Asterales > Asteraceae > Arctium > Arctium minus. The sequence continues at coordinate 45,588,695 of OX941094.1, read as the reverse complement.
GTCTTTCCCACGTATATTATGGTTTGAATGGAATGTGTCATTTCCATGTTTCGGTACTTGTTTTCGTCCTTTTTATGGTCGTGTGAGTTTGGGTCTAATGTCCGTGTTCACGACAATATTTATTTATATAGATTTTCATCTATGGTTTATGAGTTTAGTATCATGTTCCACCCGTGTTGGGTATTTCAAGGTATAACATTTTACCCGCATTTTATAAAATTGGGAGTTCTCTCTTTATTCTCATTTTGAGCAAGTTCTGGGTTAAAATGTAAATTTACGAAAGAACGTTTTATATTGGGATCTTAGTCTGTAAAACAGTTTGGTTTGGTTAAATGATTAACTCGGTGTCTCTATCGTTTAAAATGCATATTTATTGGTAAACGAGTCGTTTTCATAAGCGGAGCATATCATTTTGAAAGATTATGATTTTAATGGCATTCTTCTTTCTTTAAACGATTCATTTGTATATGTTGAAAACTCTTAAGCTCACTAGGCGTTAAGCCTAACCTTTTATTTGTCGGCATGTGCATCAGGTTCCAGTTGGGTTTGGTTCTAGCAGCTATGAAGAGTTGAGCCTTAGCTTTGTACAAGTGTAAGTAGTTGGTGAAGTCTTCCGCAACTTGGAGATAGTGACTTTTATTGGGTTTTAGTAGCACCCGTCCTTACTTTAGATTGTATGTATGGAATGAATGTGTGTATTGAGGTTAAATCTTAAATTGTGATTGTAGATGAATCATTTATTGGTGTATTTAGAAAATTTTAAATTAGTTGCTATTTCCATATTTGAGGGTGTTACAAGTTGGTATCAGAGCTTAAGTTTGAGAGAATTAGGTATTGATTTTTTTTTGGATGCCTAGACTCAAACTAGAGTTCTTATAAGTGATTGTAAGTGAAGTTGCACATTAAGTACCTTAAGATAAGATATTTTGGAGATTGATCGAGTCGCTAGAAACAGGAAACTTGTCAAGGATAACAAGGATGATCATGTACGGTACGTTCATAATGGCACCTGGACAGTGTCATGGTGAACCTACATGCTACATGTGTCTACTTGTACTACCTTGGTGGGATGACCGTTGGGGTAGTAAAGAAGTTTCTAAGCGAGTAGTTGTCAGGATCGAAATTCTAAACAAGAAGTTAAACTAAACACTCAGAAACTATGTTAAAGAAGTCGCGGAAAAACACTTTAACAATAAATCAATAAAACAGTGTATGAACTCAAATCACAAGTTATATTGAATTAACTTAATGATTACAAACAAAACCTCAATCTGTTGAACATACTCAATAGACGTTCTATACTTCTCTAAAGAAAGGATTTCTAAGAATCTTGAGGTTAATTCTCTCTAAACGTATATTCGAATGAATAAGACTATTTTTTTTACTATATAAAACTTCTAGACTATATATACAGAACATATGACAAGATAATTACTAAAGAAATATTGATCTTCAGCATCCATTCCATAATTATCTTCATCATTATCTTCAGCTCCTAGTCTTTCGTTCCAAGTCATCATTATCAACATGAGCAGCATTAATCTTCATCCTCAGCAGTACTAACCATGCATGCAGTATTAATCATGCTAGCAGTAGTAACTCTTGTTGGCAGTACTAACTCTTCAAGCAGTACTAACTATTTCTTCTAGCAGTACTAACTCTCCAAGCAGTAGTAATACTACAAGCAGTAGTAATTCTTCAGTAGTATTACTCTTTAAGTCTAGCAATACTAAATCTTCAACAGTAGTAACCAACAGGACTTAGCAGTAGTATCCATCCTTAGCACATATCAGCCCCAACAATCTCCCCCTAACTTAACTTTTCAAATTGAGAAGTTAAGTTCTTCAAAGCATGGTCTTCATGATGCTTTCAAAACTCCAGCTCAATTGTCCAGATTTGGATCTAGTCCCAGACTTTGATTAATGGTTCTTCTGACCACAATCCTTGTCATTTCAGAACCTGCAGGGCAGACCAACTTTGCGTTCAGCATCCCTTGCAGCTTTTCCTTGCTGTGGTCATACACCTTATCCACCAAGAAGTACTCATGATAGCTTTTGTCTATGGTTAGGAAATATACTCCACATCTTTCAATGAGCATCCAATGATCAATCCTTTTAAATCCATATTCATGATGCAGATCTTTGATAATATGCTTCACTCTATCTGGATCAAACATCATGCACAGATACTCCATGGCTATCTTGATTAAGTTCATTTCTGTCCCTTTCAACACATTTTCATACAGTTTTATCCCAAATTTGTACATTTCTTCCAAGTCAGTTCTGGAACAGCTTCTGATTACTTTGCCCCAAGTTGAATAAACCTCAAACTGATCACCCATTCTCTTGATTCTGAAATATTCTCTTCTATTATCCTTCAGAGTATCCCAATGAATGATCTCTGGTGCTTTCATTGAGATAGGGTCAGCTTGCATAGGTTCTTCATTAGTCACAGTCATGTACAAATTCACCTACTCATCAGATTGTTGATCAGACTGCTCTTGACTCTTCTTTTGAGTTTCAACCTGTTCACCCTGTTTCTGCTGCTCTGATGGTTTTGTTTCCATTTTCTCACTTTCCTGTTCTTTCTTTCCTTCTTCAGTTCTAGGCCTTTTTGCCTTTGGCTTGGAAGCTATGGACTTCTTTCTTTTAATAGCTCCAATCTTTTGAGCTAAAGTCTCTTCTTGCTTCACTTCTGCCTTTTCTTTGAGAGGAGTGCCTTCTTCACTGTCAGGGAAGGGTTGTTGTATGTTGAGATCATGTCTTTCTTTCAACCTTAACCCTTTGAGAGAAATCCCCTTGTAGCTTGGTCATCTCCTTCTTATACAATTCTTCTATTCTACCATAAGACATGTTGGTAAACATCCCTTCTTTGACTCCAACAGACCCTTTTAGGAAGTTGATCATCTTTCTTCTTTCTTGATTGGCCAGGAAGGTCTTTGAAGACTGTCTTTGTCTTGTCTTTGATGGTTGCCTTTGCATAGATGCTTTCATGGTAACTTTCTTAGCAGCAAGCTTTAAACTCTTCTGATATTCTTCATTTAGCTTTGTAGACAAATCGAAGGCAATCTGTCTGTCTTTAGCTGTTTGTGTCTCTTCCTCCTGTTCAAGCTCTTCCTACAGCTTCTTTACCAACTCTGCATCCATATCTATTTGCCTTTTCTTTTTCACAGGTTTCTCGGATTAAACCACCTTCTCTTTTACTTTCTTCTTTGCATCTGACACGCTTATCTCTTTCTTTGTCTTCTCTATTTTTCCTTCTTTGATCACCACTCCCTTAGCCTTTTGAGTGGCTTTAGGAGTGTCATGCTTTGCTTTGACCAAGGTTTCAGCAATTTCTAGTTCCTCTACAGAAAACCAGTTTCTACTGTTGGTTCTACCGTTTCTACTGCTGACTCAGTTACTGCTGCTTTCACAAAAGTTTCTGCTGCTTGTTCAGTTTCTCCTGCATGGGCAGTTTCTACTGCTTCTTTCTCTGTTTCAGCACCAATCTCCCCCTCAAATTGAGATTCCATGCCAAAAGGGCTTTTCTTTTCACATTCCTCCTCTTGAGTCTCCCCCTTTTTGGAAGCATCATGATCAATGCTCCTTTTCTTCAAAACAAATTTGGTTTTCTTCTTTTTGTGCACCAATTTGAGAACCATCTTCTTGAGTTTGGTAATATGCACTTGTTGAGAAGTGATCATCTTTTCATCTCTTTTATCTCCAAATCTTGATTGTGAACTTCCAGACTTATTGTACCAAGAGTATCCATCAATTCATCATAAGTATATTTGTCCTCACCTCATTTAGGTGTTTTTACCACCCTTGAAGGATCCTTGGATCTTTTAGTAGAGGCCTTCTGCCTAGCAGAAGCACCTTCTACCCCCGTGGTTTCTTGGCACCTGGGACCTTTAGATGATTGCTCATCTAAAGTTGCCGTGGGGAAGGTCTTAGGTATGTTCACACTGTCCTGTCCTACACCTTATGCAGAAGCAGTAGTGTGAGCCTTGCTGCCCACATGCTCTTCCTTCTCCTTAGAGAGCACCTTCTTGGGGTTGGGAGACACCCCTGTTGTTTCCCTTTCGATATTCTCTGATGGAGAATGCTCCATCAGAGGGCTTGTAGGCTTTGGGGGTGAAGATACAAGAAGGGAAGGAACCTTCTGTACCTTTTCCTTATATATATTTGTGTGATGGGGGATTTTGGCTTGACAATAGGGATCTGAGGAGTATTAATTGAACTGAATGGTGTGGGTAGGTCATCAGTTGGGTGGTCAGATGTGGGCTGTGACCCTGATGCCTCACCATGGGAATGAGACACACCCATCATTGTAGAGAACAATCGAGTGTCTTGTCCAGAAAAGTCCTAGCTAGGCCTTTTCATGTTAGAGAACACCTTCCCTTTGGGAGGTTTTGGTACATACACCTCTTCAAAAGAGGGTAGATCCGTCAATTCCTTTAGTAGAATCTCTTGTACAAACCTAGGATACATATAGAATCGTTTTGTTTTGGTTTTGGTATCCAGGTTTGACAGTAAATCACTTAAAATCATTTGTGAGAAATTAAACTTGTTGGAAGTTGCTAGGCAGACAAGAGCATAGGCTATTGTGCTGCTGAACTCACTCCAGCCAGTTGTTTTTCGTGAAATGCAGTGTTGTAGGGTATGAACAAAGAATCGCCACTGAGGTGAAAATTTGTTCTTGTAAAACTTGTATACATCAGTGGGACCTTCATACCCCATTCGACTAAGTACTTGGAAGAGATCTTCCTTAGGTAAAGAAGTAATACCTGAGGCATCATCTAAGCATAGATGAGTGCGTATGCAATTCTCTATGATGGTGATGGTTTGTCACAAACCCTTGAGTGAATAACCTGGTTTCCTTCCACAGTCTGTATTGAGGCATTTGCCCAGAACTGTCGCAAGTGTTCCACATAGATTGTGGGATTGACAGTGAGTGCGTAGGCAATGTGCGACGATTTGAGGAAATCCACTATAGCATGGAAACCCTCAGCTTGCTTGGGTTTCTGTAACATGGCGAGCTCGTTGTGTTCATCAAATACGTCGAGTCCTGCCATCTTCTTGATCGAAACTAGGGTTACACACTGGTAAGTAAGAATTCGAGAGAAAGAGAGAGAAAGAACACTCGTAGTAAATTCAAAGAGTCGTTTGGATTTTGGCGGTCAAAGAGAGTTTTTATAGGTGGAGGGTTTCAGTTAGAAGCAGTACTAAGTACCCTAGCAGCATTAACAAGCCCGCAGTACTAACCAATATAAGCAGTAGTAACACATACCAACAGCATTATCACAGACTAGTAGTAGTAACACATACCAGCAGCATTAACACAGACTAGCAGTATTAACACTGTCTGGCAGTAGAAATAAGGTAAGCAGTAGTAACTTTGCACTGGCAGTATAAACCACCAAGCAGTCTTAACCACACTTAACCATATTTGAACTGGCAGTAGGATTAATAATGAGAGCAGTATTAACTTAACAGAGGTACTAAGTTTCTAATCAGTAAGGTAATCTGAAACACTGAAACACACATAGTTAGCAGCACCATGCACAATACAATATGAGAAAGTAAGCAGGAAGGAATCTATATAGAAATGGTACATAAAGAAAATCAAAAGATGCTTATTCAGTGTTTATCATGCCCACACTTGTGACCAAGAATGTGAATCTACCAACATCAAAAGCTTTGGTGAATAGATCAGCAAATTGGTTAATTGTGTACTTTCAAAACCTGAATTAGTTTCTTTTCATTGCAGTCTCTAATAAAATGGTACCTTATTTCTATATGCTTGGTTTTTGAGTGCTTTACTGGATTATTAACAATGCTTATGGCACTGTTGTTATCAATGAAGATTGGAGTGTGCAGAAAAGTAACACCATAGTCCAGCATCTGATTCTGAATCCATAGCACTTGTGAGCAGCAGCTTGCAGCAGTTATATACTCTGCTTCTGTTGTAGAGGTGGACACTGTGGTTTGCTTTTTACACTGCCATGAAACTAGTCTTGCACCCAAAAACTGACATCCTCCTGATGTAGACTTTTTATCCAAGTTTGCAACACCCAAATCACTATCAGAATATGCAAGTAGATCAAATGGTGAGTCATGAGGATACCAAAGACCCAACCTAGGTTATCCTTTAAGATATCTGAAGATCCTCTTGACTGCTTGAAAATGAGATTGCTTAGGTCTTACTTGAAATCTGGCACACACAGAGACAGCAAACATAATATATGGCCTTGAAGTTGTTAGATACATGAGGGAGCCTATCATAGATCTATAATGATGAACATCTACATCCTCCCCCTCAAGATCTACAGTAATCTGTTTGTGTGTTTCCATAGGTGTGCTTGCAGGCTTTGAATCTGAAAATCCAAACTTTGTAATGATATCCTGCACATACTTGGATTGGCTGATGAAGATACCATCATTCTTCTGTTTAACCTGTAGCCCAAGGAAGAATGTAAGTTCACCCATAGAGCTCATCTTGAATCTTTTGTGCATCAGCTCCTCAAACTCCTTGCACATATAATCTTTTGTGGATCCAAAGATGATGTCATCCACATAGATTTGCACAAGCAGGATGTCCTTCTTCTTCCTTTTGATGAACAGAGTCTTGTCAATTATTCCCCTTTCAAAACCATTTTCCAAGAGATAAGTAGACAGAGTGTCATACCATGCTCTTGGTGCTTGATGTAGCCCATAGAGTGCCTTCTTTAATTTATGTACTCTGTCAGGAAAGTTAGGATTCTGAAACCCTGGAGGTTGACAAACATATACTTCTTCATCAATTGTCCCATATAGGAATGCACTCTTGACATCCATCTAATAAACTCTGAACTTCATGAAAGAAGCATAGGCTAGAAACAGCCTAATTGCCTAAATTCTAGCTACTGCAGCAAATACTTCTTCATAATCTATTCCCTCTTCTTGTGTGTACCCTTGTGCCACAAGTCTGTCCTTGTTCTTTATTACTATCCCTCTCTCATCTTTCTTATTCCTGAAGATCTATTTTGTCTCTATAGCCCTGTGTCCTTGTGGAAGTTCAACCAGAACCCATACATCTTGCAGCACAAACTGCAGCAGCTCCTCTTGCATTGCTTCTATCCAACTTGGGTCTTTCATTGCATCATAAGCCTTTTTAGGTTCAATCTGGGATAGAAAACAAGATAACAAGCCTGATTGTAGGTCTTTCAATCCCCCTAACTTGCTTTGTTGCCTTGTGATCATTGGGGAATTGATGTCACCAATCACCAATTGAGGAGGATGATTCTTCTGAGTTCTTGTATGATTGACAGTCTCCTCATTAAGATTTGCTTCAAGATTAGAGTCATTCTTTTCTGGAGTGCTTCCACCATACACTAAAGAGTTGTCATCATTAGTGTCATCCTCTGACAGTATGGGCATCTCAGGTCCTGTGTTTCCTGAATTATGAGCATCCTCTTTATCACTCTTATTCTCTTCATCACCTTTGTCCTCTTCATCTGCTTTAGCATCTTCATCTTGATCTGGATCAGAATCTTCTGATTCTGAATCATCTTTCTTTTCTTGCTGGCAAAATTCAACAGGATCTACTGTAGGTATTGGAAACAGCACAAACTCTGGACTCTGTGCTTGCACCTTTTCTAAGCTTGTTCCTGCATTTTGCACATTACTAAAACCCAATGCATTAGTTAGTGAATCAATGTCAAACAACCAATCAAAACCTGTACCAATATGATTTTGTGTGTTCTAAATGCATTTGACATTGTCACTTTCCTCTATAATCCTTGAAGAGCTATTAAATACTCTATATGCCTTACTCTGAGAGGAGTATCCAACAAGAAATCCATCTTCAGTTTTGCTTTCAAACTTACCTAAGTGAGATTTGGTGTTGAGAATTGTGCAAGGACACCCAAAAGGTTTCTTCTTGTTAAAGAGTTCATAAGGTGTCTTGCCTTGAGATTTGACTACTAGAACCCTTTTTTGGACATAACAAGCAGTATTAACGGCTTCTGCCCAAAAAGTGATGGGTAGCTTTGAATCTGCCAACAGAGATCTAGCAGCCTCAATTAGTGTCCTATTTCTTCTCTCAGCAACACCATTCTGTTGAGGAGTTCTTGGAGCACTGTATTGTCTCTCAATACCTTTAGTCTCACAAAAGTTGTTTAAGTCATTGTTTTTAAATTCTGTTCCATTATCAGATTTGATCACTTTAACCCTTAAATTAGTTTGATTTTCAATCCTAAGTACAAAGGATTTCATCAGTCCACTTGTCTCATCCTTAGTCCTCAGAAAATATACCCAAGTAAATCTAGAGAAGTCATCAACAATGACTAAGCAATAGGACTTCTTTCCAATACTCATCACATTAGTAGGACCAAAGAGATCCATATGCAATAATTGAAGAGGTGAAGAGATTGTATTTATTTCTTTGAACTTATGAGAAGTTTTGTGTTACTTGCCTTTAAGACAAGCAACACAGTGATCATCACATGAAAACACTTTTTGAGGTAAACCTCTTACAAGGTTGTTTTTCACAAGAATGTTCATTGTTTTAAAATTCATGTGACACATCCTTCTGTGCCAAAGAGATGATTCATCTAAAGAAGCTTTTGAAAATAGACAGTTTAATGATGAATCAGATGATGCATTCTCTAAGTCCAAACAATAAACATTATCCTTTCTAGGAGTTCTAAGTAGTATCATATTTTCATCAACTACCTTGAATCCTGGAGCAAAGATAATACATTCAGTCTCAGTAAATAATATACTATGTTTCTTGTCACAGACCTGTGATACACTTAACAGGTTGTATCTCAATTGCTCAACATAGTAAACATCTTCAAAGGACATCTTACCTTTTGAAACCATACCTTTTCCACTGATCTTACCTCCTGCTGGATTGTCACCAAAAGCAACATGTCCTCCATCAAACTTTTTGAAGTTTTGAAGGCAGGCCATGTTACCTGTCATGTGCCTAGAGCAACCACTATCTACATGCCAAATGCTCTTCTTCTTGAGCTATTGGTTGCCCTGCACATAAGATAAAACAGTTAGTTTTTAGAGGGAACCCAAGCCAAAGTGGTCTTGGGTTGCCCTTTCTCATCAATATATTTATAATCAGTACTCTTAGTCTGGATGAGATGATCAGATTTAGGAATCTCATGGCTGGAATACTTTGTCAAAATTATAGGATTGGCAACATTAATACTAGTAGCAGCACTATCGTTGTTAGCAGTACTAACTTGGTTAGCAGTACTAACTTGGTTAACAGAACTAACTTGGTTAGCAGTACTAACTTGGTCAGCAGTAGTATTGCTATCAGCAGCAATATTTCTGTTAGCAGTACTATTTGAGGTAGGAGTACTAACAGGTTTCTTGACTTTTGGAACCCAAATCTTAACAAATTTGTTTGCTTTATTGTTCTGTGAGTTACTCCTTGACTTGCATGGAGTATTTTCTTTTGATTTAGCAAACTTATTCTGAATATAAGATTTTGCAGTCCCAGTTTTCATTGGTACTGTTCTCATATTAGCAGCCATGTGATTTCTTGATTGCTTCCTATAACCAACTGAATTTTGTGTTTGTCTTTGAAAAGAAAATCTTTGGTTAATAGGATTGAAATAACAGTGTTTTTCTAGATGATTTAACTTGCCACAAATAAAACAAGGCTTTGGTCTATTGACTTTGCTTAGATCAATTCCCTGTTTTTGAGCCCACTGTTTATTTCTGTTTCTCTGATTTCCCCTTATTTTATCATGTTTATGGGGCTTGTTCTGTTGACAAGTACAGGGATTTACAACAGACGTTTGCATGTAGTGAACTCTCTGTACCTTTTCTTTTCCTTTCCTAGAGGTCTCAGCTTTCTCACTCTTAACAGTTTCTTTCTCTGTCTTGGACATCTCTACTTTATCACTCTTGATAAATGATTTACCCCCTCTCTCATTTGTAAGAATGTGGTTTTCTAAAGGAATATCTTTATGGTCTTCCTTATTCTTACCCTCAAAGTTCTCTTCTTCAGAATCTGCCTCAACCACTACTTTGTCTAATGTATCTACTTCTGAGGCTTCTGCAGGTAATTCCTTCTTATCTTGTCTTTCTAAGAGGTCTGAGGTGGGTGGAATATAGTTGTTGTTGTAAGGTGGAGGGGTGGTGTTTTAGCCTATACCTCTTCTCAGTTTGTCATGAACTTGAGTTTTGAGTAAAGAGTTCATTGCTTTAGAAGCATTGGAATATTTCTCAATGTCTAGTTTGGCCTTCTCAAATTCACTCCTAATTTTCTCACATTCCTCTTTAGACTTTTCTAGCTTAATCTCTAACTGATTCTTCTCCCACTTCCAGTAGTTTGTATCATATGAATGTTGAAGTTCATTGGCCTGGTATGCCTTAATTTGTTCTTCAAAATTCTCAACGATCAAACTATACTCTCTTCTATCTTTTTCCAACCTTTTAAGGTCATCACACATGCTCTGATTGTGATCCCTGTACTTTTTAACAGTTTCAAGACATGCTTTAGAGCAAAGGTTAGATTTTACCTCAGTAGGGATTGCAGTGCTTGATGACTCTGAAACCTCAGCCATCAATGTTTGGTTCTGAATTGCCTCCTCTGCTTGATCACTCCAATCAAAGCCCATCCCTTCTTGTGAGACAAGAGCTTGAGATGAATTCCTGTTATAGTTAGTGGACTTTGGTTGTTGATTATTGCTTCCATGCTGTTGAGCAATTCCTCCTCTGCACTCTCTTGCAAAGTGTCCCAGATTATGGCATTTGTAGCATTCCACTTTGGATTTATCAAATCCAGCACCATCTTCTCTTCTCATGGCAAAATTGTTTATACATGTTCTTTTGATGAATCCTTTGACTCTCATGGTGCGCATTGCCATTTGCCACTTGATATCCATCTCTTCAAGGTCATCAACATTGATCTGCTCCAGATCATCATTGATAAGAGCAGATTTAGCATGACTAGCAAGGAATGCTTCCAAAACAGCATCATTAGGTCCATCCTGTTTTGAGCCATATGTAGCACTAATTGATTCTGTATTAGCAGTAGAATCAGAAGTAGATGATAGGAGGGCAGCATTATGAGAGTATTCAGATGGCTTCATCTTAGATTCAACCTCTCCTTCAAACACCCTGAGATCATTGTAGAGATCATCAAGTTCCTTGTCCTCTAGATTATCATTTTGTCTGAATGATACTGTATACATGACCCATTCTTCACCAAGAGACCTTAGAAACTTTATGTTGACATCATCCTGGTCCATCTTGACACCAACAGTGGCCAATTCTCCAATCAACTTGTTGAATCTATCAAAGATTTGAGTCATGGACTCATTCTTTATAGACATAAAATTCTCATATTGTTGTTTGAGAATTGCTTTCTGATTTCTCTTAGTGCTTTTACTACCTGAAAATCTCTTCTCCAATGCATTCCACAGGATTTGAGCATCAGAACAGTTGCAAAACTGATGTTGGTATTCATTAGGAATTGCCAAGAGCAGAGTGCTCAAGGCTTTCATCTCAGTCTGCCTCATCTTTCTTTCTCCATCAGTCTTTGGTAGAGGTCTCTTGCCAATGGCGTCCATCTTTCCTCCATTATAGGGACCATTTTCAATGATGTCCCACATTGAGTAGTCTGTCAGAAGAATGTACTACCTGATTCTGATTTTCCACATGTCAAACTCATTTGGTTTAAGCATGGGGACTTTTGAAACAAGAACACTGTCATGTGATCCGTCCATGATGATTATTGATTTCTGAGTTCCTTATGCTTTGATACCACTTGTCAGGATCGAAATTCTAAACAAGAAGTTAAACTAAACACTCAGAAACTATGTTAAAGAAGTCGCGGAAAAACACTTTAACAATAAATCAATCAAACAGTGTAAGAACTCAAATCACAAGTTATATTGAATTAACTTAATGATTACAAACAAAACCTCAATCTATTGAACAGACTCAACAGACGTTCTATACTTCTCTAAAGAAAGGATTTCTAAGAATCTTGAGGTTATTTCTCTCTAAACGTATATTCGAATGAATAAGACTATTTTTTTTACTGTATAAAACTTCTAGACTATATATACAGAACATATGACAAGATAATTACTAAAGAAATATTGATCTTCAACATCCATTCCATAATTATCTTCATCATTATCTTCAGCTCCTAGTCTTTCGTTCCAAGTCATCATTATCAACATGAGCAGCATTAATCTTCATCCTCAGCAGTACTAACCATGCATGCAGTATTAATCATGCTAGCAGTAGTAACTCTTGTTGGCAGTACTAACTCTTCAAGCAGTAATAACTATTTCTTCTAGCAGTACTAACTCTCCAAGCAATAGTAATACTACAAGCAGTAGTAATTCTTCACTAGTATTACTCTTTAAGTCTAGCTGTACTAAATCTTCAACAGTAGTAACCAACAGGACTTAGCAGTAGTATCCATCCTTAGCACATATCAGCCCCAACAGTAGTCTAAGGAAGAGTTGGTGTTTATAGCATTGTCACTTTGGAGTGAGAGTTAAACCCGGCGAATGCATTAAGTTGACCAATTTGGTGTCGGAGTTATTGGTTGAAATTAGAACCATATGCTTGATAAAGAGACTATATTTCAAGAAGAGATTGTAAGTTAATCAGATTGGTGTGATTAATGCTTAGGGATGTTTGATGCATCCGGTTGTCAATAGCGTGGCTAGGAAATTGGGAAGTGTGGACCTAGGATGCCGAGAGCCGACCAAAATTCATGCACGAAATTTATTTCTAGAAAAGTTTGCATAAATTGTTTCTCATGCTTTCAAAGTATAAAGTGAGTCATGTTACGAAGTCTTGGTAAAACATTTAGCACTCATCAGATTTTAAACCGTGAGCTTAAACAGGCATGATTGTTGCATGCGGTTGCAAATTTATATTGAAAATCTCTTCGTCGACGTTTTGTGTTTAACGCTATTTTTGTATATTATAAGATCCGTGTTTAACGTCATTTGGGGTATTGGGCAAGTAACTGTGGAATTTTTTACCTTGGCATTGGATCTCCTCCACGTATGTTAAGGTCTTAAAGGAAGAGTTGTTCCCAAGTTCTTGAGTCAGAATTTTCTTGGGAATTTTGGTCTGTATGAGTCGTGTTGAATTTTATGGAGTAGAGTTTTGCGATGTTTTGGGGGCATGAGTGTACTTGAAGATGCGTGGGTGTTAATTTTTTTTTTTTGCGTGTAAATTTACGAGCTTATTGGGCGTCGTGTCTCATGAAAGTTTTGTTGAAAAGGGTTACTTATTAGTACGTTGTGGTTTTAGAATTTTAACATTTTTAGACTTATTGTCATCTTATGCTTTTTATGTTGGGAAATGAAAATTTTGACACCGCTTGGTTTTAGCGTTAATGAGTTTTATAAAAATCCAGTTGGGTCTTATGGTGTCTTATCGTACGACATTTTGCGTCGCGTAGATAAATTTTGGAACATGTGTACATGCATTATCGTGTGCGTTAATTTATGAGTTTTGTTAATAGATGTCATCCCATATGTTATTTTGGGGAAGTTTCAATATCATGTGATTTATCTTTGGACTTTATACAAGTGTTAATCGTTTTATACTACTCGTATTTGGATTAAATTATGTTGTTGGTGTGAGTAAGCGTATAAAAGATTTATGTTGTTTCAGTTAGAACTTTTGCTCAGAACATGTTTCAGTTGTTGATTTTACTGTTAGAAATTTTCCGCAATGCATTAAATGAATTATCGGTATTCATGTCGTTGTAGTTACTATTTTGGTCAAGTGTGTTTTATCTGTGCGGCTCAAAGTTTTAAACTCGATTTAAAATTTATTTATGTTCCTATCGTGTTGCTAAATTTGGGGAAATAAACGGACGAAAATGGGCCTTGTTGGGGATTTTATCCTCCGACGTTTTGTGTTTTTAAAGGAGAAGATTTTTAAGCTGAAATTGTGAATTTCTCTTTTGGAATGGTACAAACAGTTTGTTGCACAGGTTATAGTGCGGAAAATTATTTTTCATATACATAGTATAAATTGATGCATGCTAGGACCATGGTAGTACGTTTGAAAATTTTGTTGTGCATCTTTTGTTACCGTTTTTATTAACGTAAGTACTGATCAAATGAGTTTTTGAAATGGTTTTATATGCGTAGTGTTGGTGATGAATTTTGAAACCTATCGAATGAACGGTAGTGTATTTTTTACCGGCCGATTAATTGTTATAAAACTTATGTATTAGAAAGTTTTATAAATTTCAAATTGGCATACTAGTTGAAAAACCTTGAACTCATTAGGACTATAGATTTAAACCCCTATCGTGAAAGGACTGGTAATAAGGGACTAGAGACGCCCTTGCGAATCGAAAACGAATGATCTGAATGGTTGGCAGGAATGAGTTATGGGAATTCAACCCCATGAGGGCGGATCAGGTATGATTGTTTGAGGTAGTAGATCTACATTATTATCTCATTAGGCAAGTGGTGGTTTTTTTCCCCTTGGTAAATTTCAGGTTGAAACCCTGTGTGATTACATGCATATGGTTGGATCTAATTTGATGGTTTGCTCGTTCGCTCGTCATCATGTTATGTGTTGGTGGGGTATCCCCTTAATGAGCCTTGTGAATAAAGGGAATATTGTGGTTCGTCTGTTAGATATGTAAAAGTGGAACTTTAGTGTCGTGTTAGGTGTCAACTTTAAATTCGAAAATACTAATCCGAAATGAAGTATTTGGTGATACACCCACGTTTGCGATATAGTCGTTATGAGGATAGGTGTCGATATTCGATTCGAGGACAATGTTCGTTGGGGGTACTTCGGAACGTACCCGATGAATCCTGTGTGTTTGCAATTTAAGCGATAACCTTAAGAATGTTAGATGCTAGTAAGTAAGTATCAGTGATTAAGATTTTCCTGTTATGCTGAAGGTTTATATCGGCTAGATAATTGATGTTTAAGTATAGTGTGGATTTGCGCAATCGCCAAATTTGAATAAACCGACCCCGTGGAGAACGTTTTGGCACGTTCCTGGAAGGATGGCTCTACCAATAACAAGGGGGAATGATTAAGGAATTTTGGGGAATTCTTTGGGTTGGTGTGATCATCGAAATACGGATCCAGAATCGTGTTGAAATGGCTCAGATTTGTCAGGGAGATATTGAGGTCACAAACTACCCTTGAAGTAGTACGTGTCACCCAAGGTTGGGAGACAACCGTAGTCTCATGGTTAAAGGCTACTCTAGTAAGTTAAACGTTCACTCGGATATAAGTGTAATGTGCCCAAGGGGATGGTTTTCGTGAGTATCAGCATAAGGTTTATGGTGGTTGTTCTGGCAGGTGGATTAGAGACAACATAATATGCAGACAACGTTAATTGGGAATCTAGATTTCGAGGACGAAATCTCTTTTAAGGTTGGGAGGATTGTAATACCCGTAATTTTCGTTAAGTAAAGGTCACCCGGACGTTTTTACAACTTGGAAATGGTGGGATTTATGTTGGGAAAACATTATTTAAAGTCCCTAAGAGTATCGGGAGTGTTGGCGTTGAAAAAGTCGGGTTTAGGGGCTTGGAAAGGGTCCGACTACAATGCCTGGCGACTATGACAATGTCATAGTTTCACGGTCATAGTCGCACAAGTTGGAACGCCCACGGTACACTTGGTGCGACTATGACACGCGACAATGACCGTGTCATAGTCGCGTGTCAATGTGGCACAAAGTGTGCGACTATGACATGCGACTATGACACGCGACAATGACCGTGTCATAGTCGCGTGTCATTGTAGCACCAGGGGGAGGACCTGCTGATAAAAATCGGATTTCAGCCCTTTTCTTCATTATTCACTTTCCTCTTCTTCCCAAACTCTCCCTAAACTCTCCCAAGACCACCCAAACCTATCTATGGTGATTTTGATCCATCAAATGCCTCCATCCTCGAGTTTTGAAGTGTCATCAAAGGGTAGAAGCTAGTCACCAAGAATCTCTATCTTCTTCTTCAACCTCAAGCTCATTGTTAGGTTTTATAGGTTTTCGTCAAACCTAAGTGGTAAGTGTATCCCTTCCATTTCTAAACCTTAAAATAAGTTATAAATGCTCCATTGATGGTTTCCTAGTGTTTGATTTCTCTAATGTCGGTTTGTAAGATTCTTGGAAGAATTAGGTCATATCTAGGGTTTTGCCCAATATGGAAGTTTTGATGTAAAGTGTTTAGGGATCGATTCTATATGGTTTTAGATGTATATTTATGGTGGAAAATTTATGTATCTAGGTTTATGGAAGTTTTGACCTTGAAGATTCAAGTTGCTTCAAAGGAGCTTTAAGCGGGGTAAAATCTAGATTTAGCCTAAATCTAGCAAGGTGAATTCAAGTTGATTTGTGAAAACGGTGTACATGCCAAAAATGTTTATTTTAAAGTGTTTGTGTTTTACATTAAATTGTTAACTGCTGATAAGTTTTAGTTATTTTGAAATGTTTAGTTTTATGAACATGTTGAGACACCCATTTTGGGATCTTTGGGTATTTTGGAAAATAAATCATGTTGAAATGTTTCTTTGATGATTTTACATATATAATTGGAGTTCAATTGACGTAAGTGTCATTTTGTGTATTTGATCTTATAAACCTTTTCAAAAAATGCATATTATTGTGTTATGAGGCATTTTAAAAACATAAGGGTATGAGTTCATTTGGAAAATGGTTTGTCTCAACCAACGATGAGATTTTAGTTAATTATACTTTTGGTCGTGTTTGCATAATAGTTGGTCAAACGTGTTTCAATATTTATATCAGCTTTCATTTGGGTATTTACGTAAACTGTTGGGTCGTTGGCTCGGTTTTGACTAAATGGAGTCTTGAGGACATTTGTCCGATTTAAAAACAGTTGTAGAATTTTTGGAGTATGATGGCGATTATTTCATGCCATTGGGAGTTACATGTTTTGGGAGCATTGGTCTTTCAGTTGGAGTCATGTAATGTTAGACAGTGTTGTAATGGATCCATAGGCACATAAGTTTGTCTGTTTTGTAAGGCCTGAGGTTTTGGGTTACATTTGGTGACCGCTTGGGTTTGCTAGCGAGTAGGCAATAGGTGGCTCGAGCCGCTGAGTTGAAACTCGTCTAGATTGGATAGGCATCCATGTCCGTAAGACCTTGGGGTGGAACTCGACGGAGTATGGCAAGAGGCAACAAACGGTCTGAGGATTGTGATGCCTGGTATGGCATGGCAACTAGGACCGGGATATGTGGTTAAATCCAATAACATCACGGGTGGCCCCATTCACGTGTTCTCGCCACCCAAGATGGAAACGTTTAGATGACAAGCGAGGAAGTAGTATGGGCGGCCTATTTGCATGTTCCTCTATTCTCAATGTATACGGGTCTCTCCGTCGTAGATCCGTGGTATTTTTTAAAAGTTAATGTCGTATTTTTTACCAACTTTGGTTTGTGTGGTCGACGATAAATGATGGCCTTAATATTGGGTCTTTCCCACGTATATTATGGTTTGAATGGAATGCGTCATTTCCATGTTTCGGTACTTGTTTTCGTCTATTTTATGGCCGTGTGAGTTTGGGTCTAATGTCTGTGTTCACGACAATATTTATTTATATAGATTTTCATCTATGATTTATGAGTTGTGTATCATGTTCCACCCGTGTTGGGTATTTCGAGGTATAACATTTTACCCGCGTTTTATAAAATTGGGAGTCCTCTCTTTATTCTCATTTTGAGCAAGTTATGGGTTAAAATGTAAATTTACGAAAGAACGTTTTATATTGGGATCTTAGTCTGTAAAACAGTTTGGTTTGGTTAAATGATTAACTCGGTGTCTCTATCGTTTAAAATGCATATTTATTGGTAAACGGGTCATTTTCATAAGCAGAGCATATCATTTTGAAAGATTATGATTTTAATGGCATTCTTCTTTCTTTAAACGATTCATTTGTATATGTTGAAAACTCTTGAGCTCACTAGGCGTTAAGCCTAACCTTTTATTTGTCGGCATGTGCATCAGGTTCCAGTTGGGTTTGGTTCTAGCAGCTATGAAGAGTTGAGCCTTAGCTTTGTGCAAGTGTAAATAGTTGGTGAAGTCTTCCGCAACTTGGAGATAGTGACTTTTATTGGGTTTTAGTAGCACCCGTCCTTACTATAGATTGTATGTATGGAATGAATGTGTGTATTGAGGTTAAATCTTAAATTGTGATTGTAGATGAATCATTTATTGGTGTATTTAGAAAATTTTAAATTAATTGTTATTTCCAGATTTGAGGGTGTTACAGTTCAGGAATTGCTCAAGCATCGTTTGTTATCCCTGTCCTCCTGGTTCTAGAATCACTCATATTTTCTTTACTGGTTCAAGAATTGTTCAGGTGTTTTTTCCCCTTCCTCCATTTATCTTCCTGGCTCAAGAATCGCTCATACAACTGTACCAATTTCTTCTTATCTCAGACTTTACTTCGATTTCTTATAATGCTTCAAACTTTACTTCGATTGCTCATACTGCTTCTTCGACTAACATATTTTATTTCCCCTTTCTTCAATTTTCTTCTCGGTTCAAGAATCCCTTGGTTTTATGGGGTTTTTTAGGACCTGTTTGTTTTTTAGCTTAACAATATATGCCTATATGTATATAGGCATATATAACAATTATATGCCTATATATATAGGCATATATAACAATTAAGTCATGTATTTGCTTGGTTTTTTAAAGGTTTTTTAGAACCTGCTTTAGGCATCATGGCTCATTTGCTCCACCATTAAGTATTGCTTTAGGCATCATGTATCTTCTTTAAAATGCTCAGTTAATCTGGAGAAACTAGTTTGGTTATGTTAACACTAAAACCCTTTTCAAAACATCCTTTGAGATTGTAAGAAATCTGATGATAACGCTTTCTTTGAGATGGTAAGAAAGATTTAACATTTCTCCTTATAGAACTCAAAACATCCTTTCAAAAAATTATATAAGTAGTACTTCCATACTAATCAATGAAGATCCTGTCCCAACTTAACTATGAACAATATGTCCCAACAATTCAGTTTCTTCATTTCGCTCCTCTTGATATCTTGTGGTCTGGCTTCTTCACAGGGTAACTATATTAAGCATTTTTTCCTCTGGCTTCTTCTCTACACAGGGTAACGATTTCCATTTCTTTCAACAGTCAAAATCTAGATTGTTATGGTTATTCCATATAGTCAAATAGCAGATATAACTATGATTTTCTGATAGAGAATACTCAGGTTTCATGATTATCCCAAATACTACTTTAATTTATTTCCATCTTCACTTCTATTTTTATTTGGATTGCATTTCTTTTGGATTTCAATCCATAATCTGATCTATGATTTATTTGTTCTGTGTTTCCTCTTTTGTTGTTCTCGATTCCAAATTTGTTTCCTCGCTTTTGATTTCCTAGCTGTTTCAACTTTGTAATGATGGCATCTTCGAAGCAGAGGCTCAAATGCAACTACATGTTATAAAGTTTTCATCTTCTCTGATTCTTCAAACTTTAACAAGCAGAATATGTGTTAAAGTAAATTTGAGATTTTCATTTCATATATTGTTGATTCTTGATTCAAGCATCTATCAAGGTAATCTTTGAACTCTGCTAAAGATCATTTTGTTTTGAGATGCAATCTTTTTTTTTGGTTTATTGTTTTGATTTATGACCTATACGCTATTGTTTATTCTTCTAAAACCTAGGTATTATATTTGAAGGTTAGTTAACAAGGGTTAAAATAATTATATGTTGTTCAATGTATTTAGCTCATATCTTGATTTATGGCCATACATTTTTGTGCTTTTAAGAAATAGTGGTTGCTTTTGTCATGCATAAAGTAGCACATACGACAAGGTGTACATGTATATTGCACTATCAAGTTGGGCATAATTGGTGCACCGTAACTCTTCCATATAAGGGTATTCTTTTTATAGTTTTGACGTAATTTGGTTTCCTTACTTCATTGGTTTAATCTCTTCATCATATAGAAAAAAACTATTAATCAACTTTCATTATATAGAAAAAACTATCAATCAACTTTCATGATATAGAAAAAACTTCACTGGTTTAATCTCTTTGATGCATTTCTCATATCAACACTTGAGCACACACGGGAAGATGGTATTTAAATCTAAATACTTTTGTTTATTTGATAGACAGATGGATATATTATGGTGAGTTTTGTTTATTTGATCTAATCATCCATCTTTGTCTTTTGTTTCAGATCCAAGTTTGAATAGAATTTGAAGACCAAACCTATGTTGGTTCTCAAGCATGGACAACCGAATAGGTAAAGAACATCCTTCTTTTCATGTGAGGGGTTTAGTTGTGTTTTTTTCATCAACTATATCACATTTGTGAAATCTTTTTTGAGTTTGCATTCGTGTTGTACTAAACCTGTTCAAATGAATCTATCAAAAGAATCACGTAGTTTTTTTTTCCGATCGTGTTTGGATGTTCCATCTAATTGCAATAGAATTGGGTATAGATATTGTTGATTTTTTTAGCAGTGGTTTATATGTATTCAAACATACGAGCTTCTAACGAAGTCATTAACGTTTTTGTAGTTTTATGAGACTGTTACAGCAAGGCTGATGCTTTCCTTTCAAATGACAACTAAAGAGTCTGATATAGCCCGGAGAATTGATCAGTGCACACTTAACTGCATTATAGATTACCAATTTTCCTATGTTCGGAATAAGGGTCGTTTACCTAATCACTTACCCGGTAAGTGCTTACCGATAAAATCAACACTATCACTTACTTATCGGGTGAGATTTTTACAAATGATTGTAATGTCACTTTTGTTTAGTCACTATTTTCAAATTTTTAACGAGTTGTGAATATATATACATATATATATATATATATATATATCGGCACTTTTGCGATTATTTTTCTTGATATCTTGTTAATAAACATATTTTTTGGTAGTAACTGTTTTGCAATTAAATCATACTAACCTATAAAAAATTTGAGAGAAAACGAGAATAATACGAACAAAAAACATCGATGTCAGAAAAGTTATTTGCTTTAGAATTGTGATTCACCCACGCTGCATCGCGTGGGTCGACTGCTAGTATATATATATATATATATATATATATATATAAACACTTAATATATACTATAATATATAAATGGGTCGGGTTCCAGTGAAAGTTGAGGTTAACGTGAGAAGTGGTTATCAGCCGTTGGATGAGAAATGGATGCACATTAGGATGAGATGAACCAAGATAAAATGTATCGAGATGCACCAGATCAATTCCCTTATAAGGTGCAATTCATGGGAGGGCAAGAGATTAAAAGTGATCAATGGTTCAGATTCACTTCTCTGGCTTCTCATGTTAACCACAACCCCTCACACAATCCTTCGTCTATATAATAATATAATATTTTATTTAAGTTTTGTAGAAGAAAATTAAGAAAATAGGTAAAATGACTTTATTATCCCTCATTAAATTGGACTTAACGGGAAAATTAACGGCCATTAGGATGAGGTACGAAAATCGTTGAAAGATGTTAAACATGAGGGGCAAATCTATTAAAACAAAGATGAGGGACAAAAACCATTGAAAATGACAAACTTTAGGAACCAAAAGTGAACTTTACTCTAAAAATAATAATAGCATTATAATAATAAAAATAATAACATTGATAATATAATACTAATAATAAAATATAATAATAATAATGGATTACCGGCGGAATATCCTTCACTTTAAAATTTTACAAGAAAAGGAAGATTTTTTGAATTAAAAGTTTTACATGCGGATTTATCCGTCGGACAAAAAAACAAAATTTGGTCTATACCAGTATGTCGACGAATAGATTCACAAACATAGATCAATCACACAGCCACTCCCCCCTCCCCGTGCTCCCATCCCTTGCAACCGGCGACCGATGCTCCCTACCGGTGACCAACGCTCCCGACCACCGACCTCCGGCCTCCGGCGGCCACACCCTTACCGCCTATTCCCTCTCGCAAACCGAAAACTCCATTTTTTTTTGAAAACATTCCCTATTTTTCTCATTTTTTCTTATTTTCTCCATTGCTCATGTATATATGACTTTATGTATTTATATGTAACCATATGTATGTATATATGAATTTATTTATGTATATGTAAAGGGTAAAATTATGTATTTATGTATGTATGTATATAAAAATTAATGTATGTATGTTTATAGGAGGAATGGGTAAAATTGGTATTTGAGTATATTGTTAGTGTATTTGAGTTTGCATTTGCCCATTTTGGGTAAAATTAGTGTATATATGTTTAAAGGGAATGGGTAAATTCGGTATATGTATGTAAGTTTTGTGTATGTGTATGTCAATATGTATATGTTAGTGTATTTGAGTTTGCATTTGACCATTTTGGATAAAATTAGTGTATGTATGTTTATAGGGGATGGGTAAAATTGGTGTATGTAAGTTTTGTGTATATGAATGTAAGTTTTGTGTATGTGTATGTCAATATGTATATGGTAGTGCATTTGAGTTTGCATTTGTCCACTTTGGGTAAAATTAGTGTATGTATGTCTATGGGAATGCATGTACACTTCAATCTCTAGCATAGGTAATGGGGTATTATTGAATATAGGCTTTGAATGATTTATAATGTGTTATATTGGGTTGTAATGTACTATAACCGGCTATATGAAGGCATCTATTTGGTTATGTTGGGTCATTTAGATTTGTAATGATTGTAATTGGTCATACAGATTGTAATTGGTTAGAATAGGTTATATTGGATTTGTAGTTAACTAAACTTTAATCAAATTCTACCTAACTAAACTTTAATCAATTTGTAGCTATTCCCCCTCCCAAATCCATGGTTTGACTTTAAACTAGTAAAATCATTGCATATAGGGTTTCAAACTTATCCAAAACACCTGTAGTTGGATTCAAACCAACAGATTCACTTTTAGTGTGTATACGTTTATATCCTTCAAATTAATGTCCAAATTCTCCTAGACTCAACTTTATTTCAACTTTATATGAATGTAAGTTTTGTATACGTAGACAAATTGTTGGGTAAAAAGTTGGGTAAACCAATAATATATTCATGTAAGGGTTGTATATTTTGACTTTTACCTAATTATACTTTCATCAATTTTAGGCTATGTCGACTAATACCGATAGAGGATGAATGTATAAACGAATAAATAGGGATGGTTTAATAAATCCAGTTTTCGTTGCTGAAGTAGAATGATTTTTGGATTTTTCTATCTCCAATGAGCAATTTGTTCAACCCAAAGCCACAAATGAGGGGTTAGAAATACTTATAAGATGTTCTTGTAAGAAATGTCAACTTCTTAAGTATAAAAAGAGAGAGGCGGTTCATTTAGACTTATTAAGAAAGAGATTCATGTTTTCTTATACTCATTGGTTTGCACATGGTGAAATAGCAGCCGAAGTTCAACAAACGCAACAGACAATAGTGGACGGAGATTATAATGAGTTTGATGGTGTTCAACAGATCGTGATGGACCAAAATATTCCTAGTTATAAAATACGTGGGACGAGCAAGAACCAAATCCACATGCATAACTTTTCTTTTAGATGTTAGAAGTTGCGGACCAACCGTTATAGGAGGGATGCCAGAGATTTTTGAAGTTATAGGCAGCGACAAGGTTTTTGAATTGGAAAGCAAACTGCAATGTACCAGAGATAACCTACAACCATAACCTTTCTATGGTAAAAGAAATGATACCTGATGGTGAACAACTGATTGGTAGCTTTTACGAGACAAAGAAGATGTTGAAGCAGTTTGATATTTCGAAAGAAAATAACCATGCTAGCGAAAACCAATGCATGTTATTCTATAAGGAATATGCTAATGGTAGCAGTTGTCAAGTGTGTGGGAGCCTCGTCACAAGACAACTGGACAAAATAATAAGGTGCCTAATTTGGTGTTGACTTATTTCCCAGTTACACCAAGATTACAATGGTTTTATTTGTGTAAGAAAACAACAAAGGAGATGACTTGGCACTGTGATCATCAGACTCAGTCCGGAAAGATGGTACATCCGAGTGATGTGGAGGCTTAGAAACATTTTGACAGGATGCATCCCAATTTTGCTTAAGAGATCGGGAATATTCATTTGGGCTTATGTACAGATGGCTTCAATCCCAATTACTCGAACTCAAATTTGTATTCATTATAGCCCGCTTTTCTTACAAACTATGTGCATCAAAGAGTGATACGTCCACCTGGATTTTCTAATTCCCGACAAAAGAGTTCCGGACAGAATTTAGATGTATTTCTTTGGGCCTTGATCGACGAGTTGAAGACATTATTCTTCAAGGGTGTTGTTACCAATGATGATTATCGTAGAATGAATTTCACAATGAGGGTCGTACTGTTGTGGGCGGTTAGTGACTTCCCTGCTTATGCCATGTTGTCTGGTTGGAGCACGCATGACAAGTTAGCTTGTCCATATTGAATGGGTAATGCATGTGCATTGAAGTCACGAAGCAGAGGGAAGTCATGTTGGTTTTACTGTCATCGCAATTTTCTTCCAATGAGACACTCTTTTGAGAATAATAGGAACCAATTTCGTATTAGACATGAGGAAAAATCTGATCCTCCCCCGCTGCTAACCGGGGAGAAAATATGGACACAAGTTAGTAGCCTTCCTATGGTTAATGAAGGAGTCCTACACGGAACAAGGGACTATAGAAATCTTGTGGGTTTTAGAGTAACACACAATTAGGTAAAGCGGAGCATTTTCTGGAAGCTGCCATATTGGTACCCTTTGTTGATCCGATACAACCTGGATGTAATGCACATTGAAAAGAATGTGTTTGACAATCTCTTTCACACTATTATGGACAACCCAAAATCAAAGGACAACATAAAATCAAGGAAAGACATAGAAGAATACTGCAATCAACCGAAGTTGCATATAAGGGAGGAATGGAATAAAATCTTTAAACAGAAAGCTTCCTACACATTAAACAAAGAGCAAGTACAAAAGGTGTGTGAATGGTTGAAGAAGCTAAAATTTCCAGACAGTTATGCTTCTAACATAGGGGCATTAGTAAACGTTTAAGATGACAATATCTATGGCTTCAAAAGTCATGATTGTCACATGTTCATGCAAAAAATGCTCCCTATTTTCATTAAAGGGATGGTATCGAATATGATATAGGATGCTATCACTGAGTTTTGCACATTCTTTCGTGCAATATGCTCAAAGGTGTTACACGTTGATGATGTCTTTCAGTTGCATACAAGTATAGTTGTACCTATCTGCAAGATGGAAAGAGTCTTCCTGCCGAGGTTCTTTGATTCCTTGGAACACCTTGTGATACATCTGGATCGTGAAGCTCTAGTTGGAGATCCGGTTCAATATCGTTGGATGTATCTCTATGAGATACGTCTAGGGTCGTTGAAAAGGACAGTGAGAAACATAGCAAGGTACAAGGGTCGATTGTGGAGCATATTTGGTTAATGAACAATCTACCTACTACGCGTTGTATTTTGAGCCAACGGTATAGACAAGACTGAACTGTGAGCCTCAGAAATTTGCTCCCGATTGTTCGTCTTCGGACCAACGATTAAACATATTTAAACTTCGTGTCAAAAGTTATTTGATAAAACTGGAATACATATTCTTCTACCAGATGAAGATATACACAAGGCTCACACATACATTTTACTTAATTATGAAGAAGTCTTTCCTTTCATACACATGTTTTGTAACAACCCTAAAAACAAAGGTAAATTTAAACCTGAAAATTGACATGGATAAATTTCTTAAATAAATAAAATCACCCAAGAATGGGGAAATGGTATAGCATTTCCAACCCCAACATATGAATAAGATAATTAACAACCTACTAATCTAAACTAAGTTAAACTTAGATTAAGAACGAGTGTCACTATCTTCTTCCAAACTATTTCCTGTGAAAAGAGTATACACCCATATAACCGAAAGTCTTTGATCCCAAAAGATGCCTCTACTGGCAACCATCACTCCGCACATGACTTCGCAACCCCACCACTAAGAGAACCTTCTATACATGTCATTTTAAGAAAAGTGTTAGGCTTCACACCTAGTAAGAACAAAGAGTTATATGTTTAAGCTATAAAATAGTAAAACGAGCAACATAGCTTAAATCAAAATATTTAGTAAGGATAAACCATTTTGACTCTAGGAAGGGTATTATCATCATCATAAGATGAGGGGGGGAGACCTGATCTACCATACGTTGTAACGGAACACAAAAGTAAGCCACAAACAGTGGTTTTAAGCATAATTCAAGGATAAGCAACCTTTGACATCAACCATATTCAGGTCTTTAGTCATTACGGACATCAACCCTATCTATGTCTTTAGTCTAACACGATAATGAGTTCAACTCTATTCAACTCATTTACTCAAAGGATCACCAAGTTCAACCTTATCCAGGTCTTTACCTTGGGACCTCACCATCCAAGACAAGCTTGTTCATTTAGAGATTCTATTATATAACTAATGTCTATCTATAAATTACAACTTGGGAATCTTGTCCCACTATTACATCAAAAAACTGACTTCTATGCCTATGGATCCATTATATTATAGTCTAATATTTTCACACCTTTAAGGTACACCAAACCAATACACAATCCAAAATCAATTATGTACAATAAGCCATAAAGTAAGTAAAAATACATACTTTTGTAAATGAAACCAATAATATGACCAACACACATTTGGGAACCAAAAATCATCAAAAATCCTAGGGCGGAACCGCGTCGGGAACCAAGTTGGTGCCCGAAATGTAAGAACAAACACTTCAGATCTTGCAACCCCACCCCTCTTGTGTGTTTCAAGTGTGGCAAAGCGGGTCACACTAGCCAAGTATACCCCCCATTAGAGGAACCGTGTGTTACGAGTGTAAAGAGGTGGGTCACGTGAGAATCAACTGTCCCAAGTTCAAGAGCAATTCTAGGGGAGCCAGAGTAGGAACCCAAGTCAAGAAAGAGGCGACTCTGAGGCCTCAGGGAAGAGCGTTCCAAATGACGACCGAAGAAGCAAAGAAAGTCGTAGACGTGGTGTCGGGTACGTTCCTACTCAACTCTCTACCCGCTAGAATACTTTTTGACACGGGTGCGAATTGTTCTTTTCTAGCAAACTCTTTTCATAAATCCTTGAATGTACCTTCCACCACTCTTAGTGATGTTTTAGTTGTTGAAGTAGCGAATGGGGACCAAATTGTGAAGAATTGTCAATTGGAAATTGATGGCGAACGTCTCCCGGTAGATTTACTCCCTATGCCTATTGAGGGTTTTGACGTAGTGATAGGGATGGACTGGCTAGTGAAGAATCAAGCCAAAATTCTTTGTTCGAAGAAACTCATCCGTGTTCCAACCGCGAGTGGAAATTTAGTCTTTGTATACAGGGAGAAATGGATGGATGAAGTGGCAGTTATCTCTTCACTCAAGGCACAAAAGTGTCTATCTAAGGGATGCCCATCATTTCTAGCTTATGTACTGGACACCAAAGCCGAGAAGAGGAAAGTGGATGACGTGAAGATAGTTCAGGATTTTCCCGATGTTTTTCCCAAAGATTTACCGGGATTACCTCCCGACCGTCAAGTAGAGTTCCGTATCAACTTAATCC
Organism: Arctium minus; assembly: GCA_954870635.1. Taxonomy (NCBI): domain Eukaryota; kingdom Viridiplantae; phylum Streptophyta; class Magnoliopsida; order Asterales; family Asteraceae; genus Arctium; species Arctium minus. The sequence goes on along the minus strand of OX941094.1, from coordinate 45,561,116 downwards.
TTGGTGCGGCACCAATCGCCCGAGCACCCTATTGTCTCGCCCCAACGGAAATGCAAGAAATGATGAAGCAATTGCTAGAACTCATGGAGAAAGGTTTCGTAAGACCGAGTTCCTCGCCTTGGGGAGCTCCGGTCTTATTCGTCAAGAAGAAGGATGGCACGATGCAAATGTGCATTGACTACCGCGAACTGAACAAGATGACCGTGAAGAATAAGTATCCCATCCCACGAATCGACGACCTCTTTGACCAGTTGCAAGGAGCGGAATATTTCTCAAAGATAGACCTGTGATCAGGGTATCACCAAGTGAGATTAAGAGAAGAAGATGTGGTGAAGACGGAATTTAGAACCCGGTATGGGCATTATGAGTTCCTCGTAATGAAGTTCGGATTAACCAATGCACCCACAGTATTCATGGACTTGATGTATCGAGTTTATCACCCCTTCTTGGACAAATTTGTTGTCGTATTCATCGACGACATTCTCATTTACTCCAAAAATGAGAATGAGCACGGGTATCATTTGCGGGAGATTTTGGAGGTGCTAAGAAGAGAGAGACTCTATGCCAAATTTTCAAAGTTCGAATTTTGTTTATGAGAAGTTCAATTCCTCGGACACATGGTAACACAAGACGGTGTGAAGGTAAATCCATCTAAGATCGAAGGTATGATGAACTGGGAGCCGCCGAGAAGCCCAACCGAGATGAAGAGTTTCCTAGGTCTGGTCGGGTAATATCGAAGGTTTATTCGGGATTTCTCCAAGGTTGTTTCGCCTTTGACCGCTTTGATGAGAAAGAACATAAAATTCGCATGGACAGAAGCTCATGAAAAATCTTTCAGGACGTTGCAAAAGAAGTTGTGCGAAGCGCCGATCTTATCCCAACCCGAGGGAACGGAGGACTTTGTAGTTTACAGTGACGTGTCCAAGATGGGACTGGGTTGTGTCTTAATGCAATGGGGGCAAATTTATTGCCTACGCTTCAAGGCAACTCAAAGAGCACGATAAGAACTACCCAACCCACGATCTCGAGCTAGCGGCCGTGGTGTTTGCTTTGAAACTTTGGTGACATTATCCATATGGCACAAAGTGTATGCTCTACACTGACCACAAAAGCCTGAAGTACATTTTTGACCAAAAGGAGTTGAACATGTGCCAACGAAAGTGGTTGGAGTTACTACAGAACTATGATTGTGAACTGCTTTACCATCCCGGTAAGGCTAATGTCGTGGCGGATGCTTTGAGCCGAAAGGATTATAGTGGGTGTGTGCGAACGACGATCTTGAAAATTGATATGGTCTCGAGTCTCTTAGAAAAGATCAAGGCATCGCAAGTCGAGGCATTGTTAGAGGCAAATCTTAAAGACGAAGTCATGACAAAACATCATCTCCGATAGTCGAGGTCTCAAACTGTTCCAAGGGCGATTGTGGGTGCCCAAGGTTGGGGGATATAGGGAGTTACTTTTAGATGATGCCCACAAATCAAGATACTCCATACACCCAGGAAGTACAAAGATGTATCAAGATTTGAAGTTGGTTTATTGGTGGCCGATTATGAAGCTCGATGTAGCACGGTACGTGGAGAAATGTGTGACTTGCTTGCAAGTCAAGGCCGAGAATCAACGCCCTTATGGTAGTCTGCAATCTCTCGAGATCCCAGAATGGAAATGGGAACATATTACTATGAACTTCGTGACCAAGTTGCCCAAAACCTTAAGGGGTCATGACACCATTTGGTTCGTAGTGGACAGACTAACCAAAAGCGCGCATTTCCTGGCAATGCGGGAAACTCTACCCATGGATAAGTTGGCAAGGTTGTATATTGATGAGGTTGTCTCGAGGCACGGGGTGCCACTATCCATTTTGTCCGATCGCGATAGTCGTTTCACCTCAAATTTCTGGAATGGTTTGCAAAATGAGTTGGGTACTAGAATCAAGTTGATCACTGCATACCACCCGCAAATGGATGGACAGAGCGAGAGGACCATTCAGACTTTAGAGGACATGTTGAGATCTTGCATCATCGATTTTGGGGGTAATTGGGACTCTCACCTCCCATTAGTAAAATTTGCCTACAATAACAGTTACCACTCTATCATTGGGATGGCACCGTTAGAGGCCTTATATGGTCGAAAGTGTAGAGCTCCAGTGTGCTATCTAGAAGCGGGGGAGAAACAGTTTGCGGGGCCAGAGATTGTTCAAGAGACGGCCAACATGGTCAAAAGCATAAGGGAACGATTAAAGGCGACTCAAGACCGTCAAAAGAGTTATGCAGACAAGAAGAGAAGGCCTATAGATTTCCAAGTTGGTGATCGTGTCATGTTGAAGGTGTCCCCATGGAAGGGAATAATCAGATTTGGGAAGTGCAGGAAGTTCAGCCCCCGTTTCCTTGGGCCTTTCCCCATTATTGAATGAGTGGGCTCCAAACCTATATGTTAGAGCATAAATATGTTGGATTCAAGATCATAAAGATTGAAGACAAAAGTTCAAGAAGTCAAAGCTGAGAAAGTCAACTCTCATCAAAGTCAAAGTCTTTTGTTAATAAATGTCAAAGTCAATGTATTTTTATTTTTATTTTTTTTAATTGTTGTGGGTATAAATACCTTCTTGTCTTTGTAAATCTGTAGTAAGTAAGTTTGTGAGAGATGTACACGTTCTAGAGAGAGAGCAGATTAGAGAAGAGCTAATTAGAACATTATTCTAGTGAGAGAGTTTAGAGAGAGAAAGTTGTGAAATTGTAATCTTTGTTGTTTGAATCAATGACATATGATTTGTGATTCTCATCTTGATTGTTTGTTAGCGATTAGAACTTGAATATTGGGAATAACAATTGGTATCAGAGCAGATCCAAATTGAAATCAGATCAAGAAACAGAAAAAGTTTGGTTCGACACTGTGTTCTTGAGCCGAGAATCGAATTTCGAGTTTTTGTGTGAATTAGGAGTTGAAATCTGTCAAGTTTTGTTAGAAAATTATAATCGATCGAGTCTGTTTAGTTTGTTTCGTGAATTGCACTGTAATTGGATTGAATTTTCGAATTTTTGTGGTTTTTCGTGTTCACGAGTTCTTGGCACTGTTTTTGAGTTTTAGATCGAAATCAATTGTTCGTTTTGTGTTCTAGAGGTTTAAGCGAGTAAATTGTAAAAGTTTCATTCTAAAATTCGAGGTCTAGATAGGTTTTTGGTGTAATTTTGATCGAGTTTCGTCGTTTGCGTAAGATCTGGGGTTTGCGCAAGTTCATCATAGTTTACGCAAGTTCATTCTGATTTGCGCAAGATTCAACAAGTTTGTTCAAAAAGAAACGCAAAAGCAGAGTTGCGTTATCAGTTCGATACGCAAAGAGTGGTTTGCGTTAGCAGTTTGATACGCAAAGAATGGTTTGTGTTAGCAGTTCGATACGCAAAGTGTGGTTTGCGTAATCCTTTCTTCACGCGAAGTGGTGTTTGCGTAATCAGTTTCTTACGCAAAGTGAAGTTCAAAGCGTGGTTTGCGCAAGTTGCACGTTACGCAAAGTTTTGTTTGCGCAAGCTGCATGATACGCAAAGTTTTGTAAGCGCAAGCTGCATGATATGCAAAGTATGATTTGCGCAAGTCGCTTGTTCCGCAAAGCGTGATTTGCGCAACTAGCACGACACGCAAACTTTTCCTTAAGCTTTTCGTTGCTCAAACTTTTCTATACTTAGACAAAATTTTCAAAATAGTAAACTTAGTGGGACCCCCGTGCTAAGTCTGCGGAGGGGGACATAGTTTTAATTGTGATCAAAATTCCTGAATTTCTATTTCAAGTTTCTGTATTTTCTTGATTGTTTCATTTGGACTAACGATCAGTTCTAGTTTCTTATTGCATATAAAATTAAACAGATAATTCAAGATGGGATATTTTTCTGATAATGATGAAAAGAAGATTGAAAAGCTCAAATTAGAAAACAAAAATCTTGCTTCCTATGTTGATTACTACACAAAGAGGTCAAAGAAATATTCTGATGAAAGGAAGCTACTGAGAGATGAAGTCAGTGTGTTAAAGAAAATAAATGAAGATCTTCTTAAACAAACTTCTGGGCTTAATAAAGAAAAGATCTTGTTTTTGGAAGCTGAAAACACTGAGTTAAAGAGAAAGATCTCAGAATTAGAAGATCACATTGTCAAGTTTCAGCAAACAGGGTGTGCTAATGATAAGAAGATCTTTGAATTAGAATTGAAAATTGTTGAAGAAAGATCATTTTTTGAGAAAGAAAATAAAGAGTATGCTAAGAAATTCTCCGAGTTTTCCAGAAAATGTGCTGACGAGAAGAAGATAGTTGAGCTGAAATGTTTAAAGTTTTCTCAACAAGTTTCTGATTTTGAGAAAGTGATCATTATTGAAAGAGAAAAGTTTGCAAAGGATAAAAAGGAGATTGAGCAAAAGAATGTTGGATTCTTTAAGGAGATATCAGATGGAAGAAAGGATGCTGAGAAGGGTTTTGAAGATGAAAGAACTATTTTTGAGGAGGAGATAAGGAAATTAACTGCAAAGCTATCTGAGTTATCTACAAATGCATTGAAAGAGCAGATAACGAAGTCTGAATTCAAGAAGAAGATTGACCTACTCATTGAAGAAAGAGACGGTTTATCTTTAAAGATAAAGGAGCTTGAAAATATTGTTTCAAAGGTGGTGGTGACTGAGCATATGACTCCATAGTCCAAAATCCACTCACCTAGAAATAGTTCAGTTGGTTCTTTCAAGACAGCTGCAAGCTCACATCAGAAAACTGTTTCTTCAAGAAGGTTAGTTAATTCATTTGATCAGATTCGTACAACTAACATTTTCTATGATTGGAAAATAGATGGTTCAGGTACACATAGAAGGAGAAGAAAGAGATATGAAAAAGAGAAGTTGGTTTGGAAGGTAAAATCAGTTGAAGATGAGAAGAATGATGAGAAGAAGCAAGAAAAGAAAGGAAAGAAGGAAGAGAAGACAGGTAACAAATCATTTGTATCTGCCTCAAATGCAAAGAAGAACAAAGTGCTCAAAGGTAAACCTGATCTTGCTTATTCGAGAGATCAATTGATCAGGTTATCTAAAAAGAAGTATTGTTCTTATTGTCATGCATATTATTTTGTTCATAAAGCTAGTGATCATTTCTGGTATGGTTCTTATTCAGTTTCTCCCATAAGAACTGCAACTAATAATTATGGACCCAAATACCAGTGGGTACCAAAGCCGAAAAATTGATTCTATGTTGCAGGCACCACAAGTCAAGGGGGAGTAAGAGAACAATGGCTCTTCAATAATACAGTTCAAAACCCGCACCTCAATGTCAAGAACCAAGGCTTCTAAGTACAACAGCTTAGAACCCGTACTTCAACGGAGTTTGACTTCTAAACATAACAGTTTAGGATTCGTACTTCAATGCTTAAAGAAAAATACTCCCAGGATGATATAAGAGATTGTATTCCGATACTCCAACGAGGATATCAACCTTCAAGGGGGAGTACATATTTTTCTGAAATTTTTGCATCCGATAGATATGACGAACTACATTCCAAAATGAGTTGTAGATCTCTATCATGTGCTTTATAACTGACATATTTTAGATGCATAATTTCAGGGGGAGTAAAAGAATTATGATTTCTGATTACTTCTGATCAGAACTCGTACTTTAATCGTTTTACTGCTTTATGTATTTTAGTTTTTGTGAATAAATTTGTCTTTGACTAGACTTTGAGACTTGTGCAGGATGAGAGAAGCTTAAAAGATCATATCATTTGACTTAAGCATGACTTCATGAGATTTAAGACGAAGCTAAAAGGTAAATTTCTTATCTTAATCTCAAATGTATCTGAAAGAAGGACAACTTTCAGATATAGAAAACATGTTATTAAATGTTCAAACCACTTCCCGATTTTTAAACAGATTTTATAATTTGGAAGTGTGATTTTAAATATTTTTCATTTTATTTTTTTGTGCTTAATTGATAAACAAACCGTGTGTTTCCAAAGATAAATACTTGCGTATTGTCTTTTCTTTATACTTTCAAGTATTCACACACACCGGTTTGACTTTTTGTTTACATTGTTCTTACCATGTCTCATATTGAAACATATTTTCGATGGTAAGACACCCCGCTTGTACTTCAAAGAAATTTGAGCGTATTTTCATTTCGAAGCGTTTAGTTCAAGAATGTCTATATTTTTGTTTCATATAGACTATATCCATTATTCTTGACCATAAGCCTTAATTTATTTATCATTCATTTCTGATCATTTTCATACAATGTCAGATTTTCAAACAAGTTTCTTGCATTCATATTCATTCATTCAATATACTTGTTTGAAAATATTTCAATGTTTCAAATGCTCAAATATTCATGATTATATTTTATGAGCTTACATTCATCTGACATTTGTATATGAGCTTTAACTGATAAAGTTAAATCATATTGAGCAACTTTATGCTTTCATAGGAAATATGGGTTTTTTGTGCTAGGACTTCAATGAACTTCTATGAAATCACGTTAACCAGTTATTTCTACCCAAGAAGTTAATCCATAGAGATTGAGTGTGAGGAGTCTAAAAGAAATGAGTGTGGGTGTGATGAGGAAAAATGTAAAGGAGAGTTTGGTTAGTAGTGAGCTTAATGATCAAAAGAAAGAGGGTGTGAGATCAGAGTAAAAGAATATCAAACTCTGCACCAACTACTTTCTGTGTCGGGCAGCCAAATTACTAATGATTCACAATTCTTTCGTGAACATTATTGAAACAAGCAAATAGCCCATGCCAACTCTTGATAAAACTCCACCATCTACTCATTTTCTTCTTAAAAAGAAAATGTTTCATATTTTTCTGGGGACGCAGCACATAATCTATCTGATTTTCATTTGGAAAATCTGGATATTGAAAAAGAAGGAAGTTTGCCCCACCTTCGCACTTCAATCATGCACATTGAGTCTATGTTTATCTACTGTTGTCTCAGTGGTTTACACTATGTTGAGCCTTTATAAAAGCAACTATTCATGCTTAATTCTTTCTACACTTGCACGAACACACAAAGAATTTGTTTCTTTATCATAGCATTCATAGAAATTGCCTTTGTGGTGTTTCGATGATTGGATGGAAGCCCTGGGGGAGTGAACATCAAAAAGCTCCTTTATATTGTGTATTTGTTACACACAGTGACTTCGTGTTACAGACAGGCATTCTAACTGATTCATTTGTTGATTCAGGGGTTACATGTTATTATTTTTGTCTGGATTTGTAAAGATCTAGATGAATACTTGGTTATGGATCACAGAATCAGAGGCTTAGTTTGACAGATCAGAATAGTCAAAGACATTTCTTGGAAGAAATGTTTTGATGATATCGATGCTCTAATCATCAAAAAGGGGGAGAAGATAAAGAAATGTGTGATTCAAAGAAATGTTAAAGTTGAAAGAAATGTCTGGAAAGAAGTGTTTGTATTGGATATTGAGAGAGATATTTCAGATTTGAAGTTTGATCAACGTTGATAAGCAAAAGTTCAAAGAATTTCGAAAGCAAGCAGATTTTGGAGAAAGTTTATTTGAAGAAAGTTGGATAAATCATTCAGAGCTGAAAATGAAGATAACTTCTTTCAATGTCTGAAAGAGGTTTGCTTATAACCTTGGGGGAGATTGTTACTATTTTTGAAGATCAGACGTTGGGAAGATTGTTGAAAGTTTTTGAAGACAAAGCTAAAGAAGATTTCATTGTGTTAAAGGGGAGTTTGTATATCATGTTTGTTTCAAAAGGGGAGATTACAAGTGAAGATACAGATTGTTCAAAGGGGAGTTACTTCAATCGAGCTTAAAGAGAGAAGATCGCATTGCTAAATCTTTTTGTAATGATCTTGATCCAAAGGGGGAGATTGTTAGAGCATAAATATGTTGGATTCAAGATCATAAAGATTGAAGACAAAAGTTCAAGAAGTCAAAGCTGAGAAAGTCAACTCTCATCAAAGTCAAAGTCTTTTGTTAATAAATGTCAAAGTCAATGTATTTGTATTTTTATTTTTTTTAATTGTTGTGGGTATAAATACCTTCTTGTCTTTGTAAATCTGTAGTAAGTAAGTTTGTGAGAGATGTACACGTTCTAGAGAGAGAGCAGATTAGAGAAGAGCTAATTAGAACATTATTCTAGTGAGAGAGTTTAGAGAGAGAAAGTTGTGAAATTGTAATCTTTGTTGTTTGAATCAATGACATATGATTTGTGATTCTCATCTTGATTGTTTGTTAGCGATTAGAACTTGAATATTGGGAATAACACTATAAGTTGGAATTGCCACCCGAGATGGAAGGGATTCACCCCACCTTTCATGTTTGCTATTTGCGTAAATGCCTAGCAAAAGAAGAAAACATCATACCCTTGACGGAAATTAAGGTGGAAAACAACCGTTGTGTAAAGGAGCCCGGAGCCATCCTTGAAAGGAAATCAAAAAAGCTACGACATAAGGAAGTGATCATGGTCAAGGTCCAATGGAAGTATCACCGAGGTACTAATGTGATGTAGGAGGCCGAAGAGGATATGAGGAGGCGCTACCCTCGACTCTTTGAGTAATATAGATTTCGAGGGCGAAATATTTTCTAAGTAGGGGAGGATTGTAACACCCCAAAATCCAGTGTACGTTCCTCTGTCCTTCTTGTTAAGAGTGTGTGTTTGTAATCTTGCATGTCAAAACCTTGGTAGACGGATAGTACATAAATTTATAAATAGTTCTACCTCACATTCAGTATTTTGGACGACCTGTTATATGAGTATTGAAACCCAAATCTGGTGTCGTTAATTGTTGGTCACGAGATTCGATAAAGGGAAAAATTGTAATTCAAGGGAAGGTCGGCGAGAGTGCCTGGCGACTATGCCATGGTCACTCTCAAGGATGGCACAATCGCACCACCTAAGTGGGTCTCGGTACATATGGGGCGAGAGTGCCCGACGACAATGCCGAGGTCACTCTCGCGATGTCATAGTCGCGGCACGGGGACCACCCATGGTACATCTGGGGCGATAGTGCCTGGCGACATTGCCAGGGCACAATCGCGGTGTCATAGTCTCCCGCGGCCCTGACTTCTCTCCCCCTTTTAGTTGCAAATTTCAACCCAAAAACCCACTTTTCCACATTTATTTTCCAAAATTCTTTCCCCTCCCTCTCAACCTACAGTTTCCTATCTTCCCTTCCCACTTCATTAAATTCTTAACCTAAAAACCTTCTAGTGTATTTATTGTGTATTATCTACCTCCATCTACCCAATCAAGTGAAGATTCTTGGCCATTAAAGCTTCAAGAAGAATATTCACCTCCTAAGGTTCTCCCATTTCTAGGATTTTTACTATACAAACCCTAAAGGTGAGTTTTCACTATACTTAAACTTATAAATGCTTACTTGTTTATATATTTGCTCTACATTTGACATTTATGGTGTTTGAACTAAAAATGGAATATTGAGTATTGAAACATCTTATATAGTTTTATGATCATCATTGCAAGTTTATGGATATTAACCCTTCATATATGTGACATAATATATGAGTACATGTTTAGTCCTAAACTTTAATGCATCATTTATCATATGGGATTTATGTTGGTGTTGGACCCAACTTTTATGCATGAGAGTTGGGTGGGTCACTATGCTAGTCATGGTCGAATACCCATGGACTTCTAGAGAGTAGACACTAAAGGGTCAAATACCTTTGAGGTGGAACTCTTTTAGAATAAGAGTAGGCATTAAGGTTCGATAACCCTTGAGGTGGAACTCTATAGAGTAGACACTAAAGGAAGGAAATAGGTTTGAGGTGACGCCGAAATTGGTGTGCACTAAAATCAAGAACCTGAGGTGTAATCCCATGTACCAAACTCGAGTGACTCCATTTATGGGACCTGTCACTTGAGAAGAACGGGTCTCCCCTGGAAGTAAGTTTATGCATTGTGTATAAATTAGTGTTCAAGTCTTGAGCACCGTGAGTTATGATGGAATGTGAATGGTGCACTCATCTCGGTTTGGGTAACGTTGACTTATTTCTTATGTTTTATATTGTTTGTTGCAGATATGCTTGTGTGAGATCTCACTAGGATTCTAGCCTAACATTTGTCATTGTGAACTCTTCTACAGGTACCACTAGTGGCGGGCCTAGGATGTCTTGATGCGCCAAGCGTGCTAGTAGGAGTACTTAAGAGTCGGGCTTTTTGGAGGAAAACGTGAAGAGAGAGAAGTTTTGGGGATATAGCAACACTCAATTTAATCTAGTTACTGTTTCTAAATTAGGCCGGTTGTTGTAATTATGTCCCATTTTAGATAAGATTATTGTTGCCCAAACACTCCCTTTTTGTGGGTCATATACTTGTAATTAGAAGTTTTTTTATTTACACCTAATTTTCCGGAATTTTTGCAATATTGTTGTTTTAAATTTTAGGGTGTTACAATTTTGGACAGCATTAATGAGAGGAACGGATTTGGGCTAAAAACACAATTTTTGGACTACCAATGTACTTTTTGCTTTCGAGGGACCATTTATGTAATTCACTCTTAATGTTATTATTATTATTATGTTTATGTTTCATTAAACCCCAATAAAACACTTTAAAGCACAATAAAACTTTTTAAAACCCAGTAAGATCCATTATAGTTAAATAAAAACCATTAAAGCCCAATAAGACCGGTAAATCTCACTAAAACCTAATAATACCGTATAAAGCCCAATAAGACCAAATAAAGCCCAATAGATCCATTATAGCCCACTAAAACCTAATAGCACTGTATAAAGCCCAATAAGACCAAATAAAGCCCAACTAATATCCATTAAAGCCTAATAAGACCAAATAAAGCACAATAAATCGATTAAAGCCCAATAAAAATCGTTAAAGCCCAATAGATCTATTAAAAAACAGTAAGACCGAATAAAGCCCAATTAAGATCCATTAAAGTCCAATAAGACCAAATAAAGCTCATTTAAGATCCATTAAAGTCCAATAAGGCCAAATAAAGCCCAATAGATCCATTAAAGTCTAATAAAACCTAATAATATTGTATAAAGCCCAATAAGATCAAATAAAGCCCAATAGATCCGTTAAAGCCTAATAGATCCATTAAAGACCAATAAACCAAATAAAGTCCAACTAAGATCCATAAACTCAACTAACAATCATTACAGTCAACTAAGATCCATTAAAGCTTAGTAGGATCGAATAAAACCAATAGATCCATTAAAGTCCTATAAAAAGGCCAATAAAACCTTTTAATCGAATGTATATGTGAATCAAAACATGTAAAACGACTACATATGAACAGATACATATATCTATCTATATTTAGTATGTATGTGAAATGCTACATATGAACATATACATATATTTATGTATGTGAATAGCTACATATGAACATATGTATTATGTATATGAATTGATACATGTGAACGGCTACATATATGAATATATGTATATATGTATGTATGTGAATCGCTACATGTTAGCCAAATGTATATTTGGTATCTACATATATGAACATAGACATATATGTATGCATGTAAACCGCTACATATATAAACATATATGTATGTATTTGAACTAGTACATGTGAACCAAACGTATATTTAGTATGTATGTGAAACGAAACATGCGACTCGCTACGTATATGAACATATACATATATATATGCATGTAAACCGCTACATGTGAACCACTACGTGTAAATCCAATGTATATACGGTACGTATGTGAACCGATATGTGAACTAATATATGTGAACCGCTACAAACCAAAATTACCAGCGAATTACCGGTGGATTATATTTTAAAAATTGAAAATTAATAAAATCTGCCGGTAATTTAAAAAAATTAATTTTCCTAGAAAATTAATATAATATATATATATATATATATATGATGATAATCAAATGAGAACCAAAAAAAGGATGTGAACCGTGAAAACCGATCTAAGCCGTTTATTGATTTTAATCTATGGACATTGAACATAATGGCATTTTTGTGATTTCTTGAAAATTTGAAACCATTTATTTAATGTATGCCAAATTGAAAGGACATTCACGTCCATTTTCCAAATCAGAGAAGTAAGAGAGTATATTAGAGTTCGCCGTCGTTGGATGTCGTCGTCGGAAATCCAATGGAACCACCAAAACCATTGTAACCTTTTACCTTACGTTAATCTCTCCGACTGGAAATGCCAATACACTTCAATACATTTAATCAAATCACATAACACAAAAACAAAAACAAAGCAATACCGATTATGTTGTTGCTTTGTGACGCAAAGATGGGTGGCGGAGATTCCGATTCCGTTGTTTACTTTCACGGAGATCTCGATTTCACGATCGTCGAAGCCCAATGTCTGCTAAACGTGAACGTATTCACCCAATGCGTTTGGTGCTGCTTGAACATCTTCGACTCTTGCACACCACCCGTACCGCCAATGAAAATAGGAACTCGGCGTCGCCGTAAGATGGTCACATGTGATCCCTATGTCACCGTCTGTCTCACCGGTGCCACCGTCGCATGGACGCGCGTGATCCCTAACTCCCAAGACCCTGTATGGGACAAGCATTTCGTTACACCAATCGCGCATCCGGTAACACATGTGGAGTTTCAGGTGAAGGATAATGACGTATTCGGTGTGGAATTGACCGATGTGGCCTCGATCTCTGCCGAGAGGATAAAATCCGATGAGCTAATCGACAATTGGTTCTCAATCATCGGTCCATTTGGTAAACCCCAAAACCTAACGCCTCAATTAGGTTACATATCCAATTTACCTCTTGTGATGAAGACGAGAAGAACGATAAATCATACGACGGCGAGGAGTCAGCTTCTAACGATATGAATCTGATTTACCCTCTTGTGATATGAATCGGCGATTAGAAAATAATTATAGATGAATTTTTTGTTTGATTTCATGTGGTGAATTACGATATACAAGAACTTATGTTTGGATTTTATTAGATGAAATAGCGTATTTATGAAAATTGTGATTTATTTCATATGGTGAAATAAGGTTATTATGTGTTTCATATGATGAATGAATTTGTATGTTTCATATGGTGAATTCGTGTGTTTCATCTGATGAATGAATTTGTACGTTTCATATGGTAAGTCTTATTACCAAAATGACGATTATGTCCTTTTCATGTGGTGAAACAACTTTTAATTAAAACCATTGGATCAAAACCAAATTATGGCTTAGATCGGTTCTCACGGTTCTCAATCCTTTTTTGGTTCTCACATAATTTAACTCATATATATATATATATATATATATATATATATATATATATATATATATATATATATATATATATATATATATATATATATATATATATATATATATAGGGGGCCATTCAAGGGAGAACTCGGTTATCTGTGGTAACCGTGAGATCCAATCTTAACCACAAATCAAGGGATAAATTAGGAAATCAATAATTTTGGTAATTTTAATTAAAATTTTAATTGAAGGGTATTTTAGGTATTTTAGAAATCTTCTCTCTCTCCTCTCCTCTCCTCTCTCCAGTAAATATTATTCCGGTGAATACATGATGCACACTGTGATACACTTTATAAACATCGAAAATACGTGATGCACACTATGATACACTTTGTAAAGATCGAAAATACATGATAGCACACTATGATACCTTTTTGTAAACATTGAAAATACGTGATAGCACACCGTGATACACTTTGTAAAGATCGAAAAAAACATCGAAAATACGTGATAGCACACCGTGATACACTTTGTAAAGATCGAAAAAACATCGAAAATACGTGATGCACACCGTGATACACTTTGTAAAGATCGAAAATACATCAAAAATACATGATAGTATATACTATGATATCCTTTTGTAAATTTCGAAATAACATCAAAAATATGTGATAGCACACTGTGATACCCTTTTGTAAAAGGAAATGAGAAATTTTAGGAATTAAGTTATATGGTAGAGAGAGAAAGAGATGATACATATAAGAGAAAAGGATATATTTTAGGAATTAAATAAATTTACTAAAATACCCTTTTTATTTATTTAAAATTAATATTAATTATTCTAAATGTGTGGCTCACATTGGATCTCACAGTTACCACAAACTACATAGTTCTCATTTGATTAGGCCCCTATATATATTCTTAATTGATTAAAACACGAAAGGATTTAATTTTCTTATTTTTTTATTCAAGAAAATTTTAAGATTTTTTTACAAATTCACTGACAGATTACTGGCGGATTTCATTTAAAAAAATAAAAAATAATTTTCGCTGGTAAATTTGACAAATTATTATTTTTAATTATTTTAAAAAATTCAGTAGTGGATTACCAGCTGATTTTATTTTTTATTTTTAAAATAAAATTTGCCAGTAATTTTCAAAAAATGTCAAAGAAAACAAAAAAAAATTTAATTTTTATTAATTAAATTTATCAGCGGATGTAACATCCCCATCCCATGTGACCGGAGGACGGTGTGCTACGAATGAAAACATAACAACATATCTAACTAACATATGAGGAAAACAAAGCTGCTACAAAGTTCTATCAAAATAAAGGTTCGGGAGAGCAAATTCAAGACGACATAATTATACTACAATATTTACATAATCAAAAGTTATATCATCCAAGGTCGTCTTCAAAATGGTTACACTCCATAGCTCTCATTCCCGAGATGATCTCATCTGCGATCCAGCACCTGCCGAGGACAAAACAAACCTCGGCTGAGCCAAATGCTCAGTGAGCGGATAATTTATATATATAAAAAAAATCACAGATATAATCGAGTTAATAAAAAGAATATGAGTAAAAGAGCAATAATGACTCAAAATCGAAACATAAAGTGATATGTAACCAGTTAACACAAAATATCTCAACTGGTAACTAAACATATCATCACATCAAGAGTCAAGAAGAATTAAGAAAATAAATTGGGTTTGAGGGTTGTACGGACCACTCGAACAATAAGAAATGAGTATAGGGCAATACACTCAATTCCCTTCTGATAACCGGCTCCTAGGATCGATCCATTCGCCCTTAAGTTGGCCGGTACCAGGCCAGACCCACTTATTGACACTGGGGTACTAATAACAAGGACGCCATGGCAATTTATAGCTGCCATGGAAGCGTCACAACATCGTTGCCCTTGATGTCGTGCCTTAAAACACGAATATTTCAAATCGTTGAAAACATGTCAAGTCGATGTGTAAAGAATAATATCATAAAATATGTGACTTTCAATCACTACATATCAAAATAGAATTCCGAAAACGGTTCTAATCCAAAAACAATTTCAAATCCGATAACGGATCAATCATCAAAACTAATCAAATCCAAAGGTAGTTCAATTCAAAATTCGATAGCCAATAATGAATATATCAAAGAAAAGCCATGGTGATAACTCCAAATAATAACCATGATCATAAACATTATGAATGCCAACATTTAGATGAGTTATCAAACTCACAATATCCCAATATGATTTCGTGAATTGAATATGAAGAATTATAATCATAATCGAGTATTAGATGTCTAGATGGTAAATGGGATACGATATTACCTCGATAATAGACTAATGTCTAAAGAGATTCGCAAGAATTGGATATCCGTACCTTAAATGGTAATCGGAGTAATGCTACACGTTCCGGATGTTCCGACCTTAAGCCCCGTCACTCCAAGTTACCTTAGAGTTTTACATATGCATATAGCCTCTATCCCATTGTTAAGACCCCTTTCTTATCTTAAGATTGACCCTGAATAAGATTAAACATGATTGGATTTGATTACATACGTTACAAGTCCTTAAAGCACAAGGTACAAACAAATAATGCAACATATATAATCCCCTGCACCTGACAGCTTTGAACCAACTCGATTTTGAGTCTTTTTATCATACTTAGAGGTACATTCAGGTGTTAATGTCTAAACAAAAGTTGTACCCCTATTTCTTAGGGTTCTAATCGTTTTCCAATTTGAAGCAAATACCAATTTTATATGAATTTTCTAAAAACAGATCACAAATTCCGTTTTTTACAGGACCAACTCAAGAAACTCACTGTTTTGAGCTTTATAGAGTTAAAATCAGCTCTTGACATAAACTACAAAGTTGTAATAGACACAAATACCTTTCCAACGGTATACTATACACCTCAATCGGATCAACGAGAGATTTTATACGATTTTTCAAACAATCTACAAATTTTGAGACTCCTATTGACAGCTCAAAACACGTCCTTTTTATAAGATTGCTACTAAAATCATAATGAATCAAGTATCTAGCTTTTTCATACCACAAATATATGATTGAAAATTAATTCCCCACTTCTTTAACCAACAATAACATAGAAATAACATCATTTAGCAAAGATTTTAACTTACTAATCCAAACTCTATGAATCCTAATATAATTTAGAGCACAAATCTTGAAATTCATAGATTCATACCTTGATTATTATCTTCTAATCATTTGATTAGCTTCAATCCTTCAAAATCTCAACATTTTCCTAGTTGTATGAGAAGATTTTGCTTTC
Organism: Arctium minus; assembly: GCA_954870635.1. NCBI lineage: Eukaryota > Viridiplantae > Streptophyta > Magnoliopsida > Asterales > Asteraceae > Arctium > Arctium minus. The sequence goes on along the minus strand of OX941094.1, from coordinate 45,544,616 downwards.
AATTTAGGGTTTGGACATGAGAGAATTTGTTCTAGAGAGAGAGAGGTTAAGATTAAAATGAGGAATTATGGCTGAAAAATATGGGTTTAAAAAAACTTGACAAAGTAGGTTAAGAGTTTCCATTTTGTCCAACAATGATCCCTCATCTATAGCCTAATTCACTATTGGTCCTTATATGGATATTTCATAACATTTCAAGTCCTAAGCCAAGTTTTATTTGTACATAATTGACCCCTACATAAGATTTTGACTTACATTAATAGTCTAACATATAACTATTTAAACTATGGTTACAAGTATGTAATGCATCTATATAAATCAATATACCGGTAACGAAATTTTGGGTGTTATAGCGGAATTATATACTAAAAATACAATTAATTAAAATCCATCGATAATTCGCCGATGTTTTTAATTATTTATTTTAAAAGAAACATAAATAAATAAACTACTCCGCCGTTAATCTGTCGGAAAATCTACTGAAATAATTTTTATTTTTTAAAAGGTAATTCACCGGTGGATTACCGATGAAGGTCCACGAATGTTGACTTTCTTAATTTCCGCCAGTGATATAGCGACGAAAAGTTTGCCGGAATTGCTCCTTTTTTCGCGGTGTTTGTAGTTTTTATCTCAAATATATGGTTAATTTCTCATCAATTTAAAGTTAATGCTAGAAAATAAATCCTAAAGATAAAACTGTAATCAATTTAATACGTAGTTCTTTTGCCCCTGACTTGTAGTTCGGTTGGCTCAAGGGATGAGGAAATGTTTGCTTAAAAAGTTGTTGGTCTCGGGTTCGAGCCCCCCCCCCCCCCCAGGTGAGTCTTTGATAGCCCACTCACATTGGATTCCTTAAGGGTTAGGTGTCGTGTGAGACCGGTTGAAGTTGGCGGTGCTCGATTTTTTCTTTCTCAAAAAATAAGTAGTTTTTTTTTTCTTAGGTGAAGAACACCTTAATTTTAACTATAAACAAACATGTGTATATATGCATGCATATATACATACACATTCCCATACATGTTTCATGCTAATAATCTAATTCAAGCCTTGAAGTATTTTATCTTGGGCATATTTTGTAATTTTTGGTGATCGTAGCAAAGAATTTGAGGGTTGTGAAAAACCATGAATGTTCTTTTTTATAATCATGGATATTTGAATCATTATACATGTATTTTGATTAATTTTAGTAGACCCTGAAGTTAACAGCCAGATAAACCTTTAATAGCGTTATACAAGTGATCAAACAAAACCAAGGTTTTTAATTTTTTATTTGAATGTTGATAGTGATATTACGAGAAGTACCGACTAAATGATGTTGATGATCATGTCTATGCAATGATAGCCATATTGTTGATGTAATGACTTGTAATTATATATCTAAGGGGCCGTTCACCAACTCTTACCGTGTAAGTGCTATCTGGGTAAGAGTGTTGTCCCCGATAAGTGTTGTGTCGGGTAAGGGCCTGTTTGTTTGCAGCTTAATGAGCTTAGTGAGACTCACAGCTTATTCAGTCATCTATATATGACTGTTTGGTAATGACTTAATGATATAGAAAGTGGCTTATTCAGTAAGATTTCAAGGGGGAGCTTTATGCAGAAAGCTAAGTTTTTTCCAAACCAGTCCATCTCATTAAAAAAACACGTTCCTTCCATCTATGAAAAAACTCTCTCAAATAAAAACCTTCTAAATCTATACAGACAGATTAATCCACATAGACAACTTTATCCATACATAACTTAATGGAAAACCAACCAAACAGCCCCTAAGTGTTGTCTAGATAAAAATATTTATCAGGTCTTTTTCTAGTAAGTGTTTACAGACAAAAAATGACCATTATAACCCTTTTACAAATATTAGATGTTAAATTAAATATAATTATTTCTATTATCCGTTGTTTAATGGATGGAAAAAAATTCATACTTTTTAAATAATTAATTAATTTTAAAATTACCAAAAAAATGACTGTTATCCTCCAAAAAAATGGTCAAAGTCAACACAGATACAATAGAAAACCCTAAGAAAATGTTCATCGGTTTTGAACCTCTTCTCCAAACACCAGACCCTCTTCCAAATTCCAATTCTTCCATTCTCATCTCTCCTTCTCCATCCAAGATCTCCGTCACTGCACCGCCCTCCCTCCACCTCCCACATTCCCACTACCACCACCCCACCACCAACACATTAACCACAAAGATCACCGCCATTGTGCCGCCGTCGGTAACAAGATCCACCTAGACTAGGGCTACGACTGTGTTTACACCGTCGTCGTTATCAACTACCCATTCCCGTTCACCGTAGGTGACCACGGATCCGGTGGAAATTACTTCTCCATGCTTCCACTTCCGGCGGTGGAGATGCCACTTTAATCTCACCGACACCATTGAAGGGCTGACAGAAACCCCAAAAAGCTTAAACCGGGAAATGGAAGGGTACATCCGGAAATGAAAATCCTAGAGAAGTCGTATTTCGGGATACATGATGCCGGCAGGATACATCCAGAAATGGAAGGGCAACATGGAAACTCAGAAACCGACTCGAGTAAGCATGAACTTGGTGCTGTCTCGGTAAGATTTCGGTCAGCATCCTAGTCAATTTTCGATCATATTCATAATTTGGTAAACATGCTGACCGCTGACTGAGTCAGCCTAATCAGCAGCTAGTAAAAAGCCCTAAGTGTATTAAAATGAAGTTTTATGCTTCTAGTGATAGAGTTCTCGTTGTATTGTGATTATTATTTCAGTATTGAATATTTTTTTGTGAAATGATAGTTAACTAATAATATTTAAGTGTACTATACACAGTTGAATCAGACAAAAGTCTTGTGTATCAGAAAACAAATATTGCCGACAATAAGAAATGATAGTACAAAAAACATTGAACTGATATAATTCATTTAATGATAAAAATATTGAAATAATTGTGTCAACTTACACATCATTCAAAGTTGTCGTATTCATTATTTTAAAGGAGTTTATAACATATATGCGGTGGAATGTGAATGAAACAAAATCAACTGAATTGGTCCACCGAGTCCTTACAAAATGTACTCTTTACATATCCGTAAAATAACTTTAGACATTCCGACCAATGCATATGATATCTAGCGCATAAACAAATTTAAACCTCGAAACTTACACTACTGGAAAATTGCTTATTTCCGACCAAGATCACCGACGGAAATGAAAACTTTGCGACGGATAGACTATCCGTCGGTAAATGTATATATTTACCGACGGATTACCGACGGATATTAAATTATTTTATTTTTAAATCCGTCGACTATCCGTCGGTAATCCGTCGGTAAATGTATATATTTACCGACGGATTACCGACGGATATTAAATTATTTTTTTTATTTTTTTTTAAATCCGTCGGAAATCCGTCGGTAATTTATATAATTTAATAAATATTTATTTTTTCTGACGTCCGTCGGTAATTACAGACGGATTACCGACGGCATTTAAGACTCCGTCGGTAATCCGTCGGGAAATTTAATAATTTAATAAATATTTATTTTTTCTGTGATCATATATGTATATATATATATGTGTGTATGTATGTTTGTATGTATGTGATCATGTATGTATATACACATGTACGTATGTGATCATGAATGTATGTACACCATTTATAATATGTATGTGATCATGTATGTATGTACATGTACATATGTGATCATGTATGTATGTACATCATGTACATGTATATTACGTATGTGATCATGTATGTAATATGTATGTATATACATGTACGTATTTGATCATGTATAGTATGTATGTGATCATGTATGTATGTACATGTACATATGTGATCATGTATGTATATACACATGTATGTATGTGATCATGAATGTATGTACACCATGTATAGTATGTATGTGATCATGTATGTAATATGTATGTATGTACATGTACATATGTGATCATATATAGTACGTATGTGATCATGTATGTAATATGTATGTATGTACATGTACGTATGTGATCATGTATGTAATATGTATGTATGTACATCATGTATAGTATGTATGTGATCATGTATGTATGTACATATGTGATCATGTACGTATATACACATGTATAGTATGTATGTGATCATGTATGTAATATGTATGTATGTACATGTACATATGTGATCATGTATGTATGTACATCATGTATAGTACGTATGTGATCATGTATGTAATATGTATGTATCTACATGTACGTATGTGATCATGTATGTACCATTAAAGCCCAACTAGGAACGTTAAAGCCCAACTGATCCATTAAAGTCAACCGGGTCCATTAAAAGCCCATCTGGGTACGTTAAAGCCTAACTCGATCCATTAAAAGCCCAACTGGGAACGTTAAAAGCCCAACTAGGAACGTTAAAGCCCCACTGAATCCATTAACTGGATATATTAAAGCCAACCGGGTCCATTAAAGCCCAACTGGATCCATTAAATCCCAATTGTGTATGTTAAAGCCCAATTGGATACGTTAAAGCCCAACTGGGAACGTTAAAGCCCCACTGAATCCATTAAAGCCCAACTGGATCTGTTAAAGCCCAACTAGTAACGTTAAAGCCCAACTAAATCCATTAAAGCCCAACCGGATTCGTTTAAAGCCCCACTGGATACGTTAAAGCCTAACTGGATCCATTAAAAGCAACTGGATATATTAAAGCCCAACCAGGTCCATTAAAGCCCAACTGTGTACGTTAAAGCCTAACTGGATCCATTAAAAGCAACTGGATATATTAAAGCCCAACCAGGTCCATTAAAGCCCAACTGTGTATGTTAAAGCCCAATTGGATACGTTAAAGCCCAACTGGGAACGTTAAAGCCCCACTGAATCCATTAAAGCCCAACTGGATCTGTTAAAGCACAACTAGTAACGTTAAAGCACAACTAAATCCATTAAAGCCCAACCAGAGCCATTAAAGCCCAACCGGATTCGTTTAAAGCCCAACTGGGTACGTTAAAGCCTAACTGATCACATTTGGTTCCTGATCTAACTGGAATTAACGGGAAAAGATAACGGCCGTTAATTGTTTCCATTAAGTCCAGTAACTTTAGGGGTATTTTAGTCAATTTAAATACAATTTGATAAATTAATTAATAATTTTAAATATAATTTGATAAATAAATTAATTAATAATTTATTTATTAATTAATATTAATTAATATATTAATTAATAATTTATTTAATAATTATAATTTTAAATATAATTTTAATTTAAAAGTAATTTATTTAATAAAAAAACTATTATCCGTCGGAAATTCGTCGGTAAATTTCCGAAAATTCTTAAAAAAAATAGCGGGCTTAAAGCCCTAATCTGTCGATTTCCCTCTCTCTCAATCTCTCGTCTCTCCCTCTTGTCTCCATCTCCATCTTGTCTCTCCATCTCCATCTCGATATGTCCCTCTCACTCTCGCTCTCGATCTCTCACCGGCGTCGACCTCCACAACGGCGACGTCTCCCTCGTCTCCTCTCGTTTCTGACCTCGAGCGACAGCCACCGGCGGCCACCGACTGCCATTGTCTCCCTCTCGATCAGGTATGATTTTAAATGGTTATCATATCGCAGGATCTGTATTTATTTTGATGTATTTTCGTTTTTTTGTTAATTTGATTTGCAGCGTCGCTAACATTATTTCTTTTTTGTTTTCAAATTTGTTGTTTCAGTTGACGAGCCACTCAAGAAGACATTCGAGGTTTAGGTTTTTTCTCTCTCTCTGTTTGTTTGTATATCATTTTGTTTGTGTTGGATCTGTTGTGTGTAGTTCAGATCATATGTTTCGAGAAATCGTGATCTCGTTTCTTAATTGTTGTTCATTTTGTCCTGATCTGAACCACTGTATTTGAATCCTAAGTCAATATTCGAGTGTTTTTTTATTAATGATTTTTTAAAGAGTAAACTATGATTTTCATCGATGTTGGTTTATTGTTTATAACTATTTTCGATCAAAAGGTTGTGATGTTGAGTTTGTTTGCATCTAAGTAGGAATCTCTGTGTGTGTATGTGTGCAATGAATAAATGAATATGTGTATGTGTATGTGAATAAATAAATGAATCTTTCCATATTTGATCCATATTTGATGTATGTGTCCAAATGGTTTATTGATAAGTTTATTGATAAGTTTATAAATATGGATCAAATATGTGATTATTGATAAGTTTATAACTCAATGAACAAATATGGATCAAATGTATGTGATTATTGATAAGTTTATAAGTATGGAAAGAAAATCTTTGTGGGTGTATGTGTCCAAATGTTTTATTGTTTATAACTCAATTGTTGTGTTTATAGGGCTATGACTACACGTCAAAATGAACAAAGTGTATGTATGTATGTATATATGTATGTATGTATATATTGTAGATTGAAATTGATATGAGCATATTGTATATTCAAATTGATATGAGTTGTTTTAGCTTATGAAAACGCCATTTTTGGTTTGATAAACTTGTGATAATGTTTTTGTATGAGTTTAGCTTAAGATTTGGTTTTTGTGAAAATGTTTTGGTATGATTTGGTTTGATAAACTTGTGATATTAATTAGTTGGGTTGTCATTTATTGGACAAACATTAGGTTGATAAATGGAGACATTTTGTATGATTTAGGATTTGATTATACTTGATTTTATTTATTTATTTTAGTTGGTGGCCAATTGTTGGGAAAACATTAGGTTGATATATGGAAATATTCATTTTATAGCCGTTATGCCGCCGAAATTTTAAAAAACATATGTTTGACTTTCCAATAATCAAACCATTACATTTAGAGTTTTAGAGTCATCCAAAACTCCTCTAAACCTATGGTTTGACTTTCAAGAAGGCAAACCATTACATGTAGTGTTCAATAGACTTTTAACTTCGTTGACACCTACGGTTTGACTTTTAAATAGTCAAACCATTACACGTAGGGTTTTTAAACTTTTCAAAACACCTTTCTTTGATTGCAACCTACGGTTTGACTTTCCAATAGTCAAACCATTACACTTAGAGTTTTAGAGTCATCCAAAACGCCTCTAAACCTATGGTTTGACTTTCAAGAAGGCAAACCATTACATGTAGTGTTCAATAGACTTCTAACTTCGTTGACACATACGGTTTGACTTTTAAATAGTCAAACCATTACACGTAGGGTTTTTAAACTTTCCAAAACACCTTTCTTTGATTGTAACCTACGGTTTGACTTTCCAATAGTCAAACCATTACACTTAGAGTTTTAGAGTCATCCAAAACTCCTCTAAACCTATGGTTTGACTTTCAAGAAGGCAAACCATTACATGTAGTGTTCAATAGACTTCTAACTTCGTTGACACCTACGGTTTGACTTTTAAATAGTCAAACCATTACACGTAGGGTTTTTAAACTTTCCAAAACACCTTTCTTTGATTGTAACCTACGGTTTGACTTTCCAATAGTCAAACCATTACACTTAGAGTTTTAGAATCATCTAAAACTCCTCTAAACCTATGGTTTGACTTTCAAGAAGGCAAACCATTACATGTAGTGTTCAATAGACTTCTAACTTCGTTGACACCTACGGGTTGACTTTTAAATAGTCAAACCATTACACGTAGGGTTTTTAAGTCACCCAAAGCTCATCTAAACCTACGGTGTGACTTTTCAATAGTCAAACCATTACACCACCTCTATCTTGATTATGTCGATTAACTACTTATTTCTTTGTTGTAGTGGTTGAATATGTCGACAGATAGAGAATGGATGTATAGAAAGAACGACAGTCGAGGGTTTCTTAGCGTCGACTATACTGTTGCAATGGACAGTTTTTTGGACTATGCCTATGCTGATGAAAGGACTGTTGAAAAGAAACCTACACGTGATGGGATAGTGCTTCGTATTAGATGCCCTTGTAAGAAGTGTCAAAACTTACGCTATAAAGAAAGGACTGACGTGAGGCTGCATTTGATGAAGCACGGTTTCATGCCTGATTATACCACATGGTGGGCACATGGTGAAACTTATTACCATAATGAAGGGCATCAAGACGTGGGTCAATCTTCTACTCCGGTAGTAGATCATAATGAAGGTTATGTTGAAATGGTGAACGATCACATGATACATGATGGCATGACATGGGAAGAAGAAACCCCTAATCCTTCTGCCCAAGGATTTTATGACATGTTACAAGCTGCTGACGAGCCACTATGGGACGGGTGTCCAAATTACTCAAAATTAGGAGCTGCGACGAGATTGTTGAATTGGAAGGCAAAATGTAATGTACCCGAGACGACTTATAACCGCAATGTTGCTATAATTAAAGAGATGTTACCCGAGGGTGATAAACTACCCGGTAACTTCTATGAGATGAAAAAGAGTTTGAAAAAGCTTGCTCTATCAAAACAAAAGATCGACGCTTGCAAAAACCATTGCATGTTATTTTATAAGGATGATTCTAAGTTGACCCACTGTCGAGTGTGCAATGAATATCGTTTCAAGACAAGTGGTCGAAGCAAGGTCCCTAACTTGGTGATGACGTACTTGCCGATTGTTCCTAGACTTCAAAGATTGTATATGTCAAAGAAGACGTCTAAAGAGATGACTTGACACAGGGATCATCAGACAGAACCGGGTGTGATGGTACATCCAAGTGATGGTGCGGCTTGGAAGGATTTCGACATGGTACATCCTGACTTCGCTTCTGAGGTCCGGAATGTACGTCTTGGCTTATTGTCAGGATCGAATTCTCAACAAGAATTATGAATACTCAGAAACAATATCAAAGAAGTTGCGGAATAACACTTTGATATTCAATAAAACAGTAAACAACCAGTATATGATTAACAACTTGCAAACTTGTATTAAAATCACAAGATTACACACTCAACCTCAATCTTGAAGAACAAGTTCTTTCAAGACGAATTCTACTTCTCTAGAATTAGGAACTATGCCTTGAGGTTGATTCTCTCTAGAACTAAAAACTTTTGAATTAAATCTGTAAAACTATATCTAAACAATTCTGTCAAATCTATACATATACTGAACAAAAAGATAATTACAAATAAATAAAATATCTTCAGTATATCTTCCATGAATATCTTCAGAATATCCTTGTTTATCACGATCTCTTCATCATTATCTTCACATTACCTTATAAGCAGCATTAAGTCTTGGCAGCATTAACTACTAAGCAGCACTAACCACTAGCAGTACTAACTAGCTAAGCAGTACTAACTTTGTTCAAGCAGCACTAACTTTGACTAGCAGTATTAATTCTACTAGCAGTAGTAATACTCAGCAGTATTAACTTTGGAGTCTTCTAGCAGTAGTAATTCTGAACTAGCAGCATTAAAGACTTGAGTTATTTCTCAGTTCCCAACAATCTCCCCCTAACTTGACTTTTAGGAAGAGAAGTCAAGTTCTTCAGATTTTCTTCAAGATGCTCCCAAAACTCTATCATGGCCTAAATTCCAGTGTTTGCATCCAACCCCAAACTCTGATTAATTGTTCTTTGGATCAAATATTTAGCCATTTCTGAATCTGGAACACATCCTAGCTTCTTCTTCAGCATGGCATGAAGCTTTAATCTGCTATGGTTATATACTCTATCCACTAGAAAGTATTCAGTGTGATTTAAATCCAAAGTCACTGCATATACTCCACTAGTTTCATATAGAGTCCACTTGTTGACTGATTTGAACACATTCTTGATCACATGCTTTACTTCATCAGGCTTGAACATCATATACAGATACTCCATCACCAGTTTTGTAATTGAAATCCCTGATGCCTTCAGTATATTTGCATACAACTTCATTCCTATCTCAAACATTTCTTCAAGATCTGACCTAGAGCATGTTCTGACAATCTTGACCCAAGTGTTGAATACCTCATACTTATCATCCTTCCTCTTGAGTCTAATGTACTCCTTTCCATCCAATGTCAATGTATCCCAGTGAATAACTTCAGGAGGCTTTATACCAACAGGTTCTGCTGAAATTGGTTCAGGAACTTTGTCCATCACTACCATGTACATCTTTAAATCATCAGTACTTGAAGATTCTTTCTTTTCAGATGACTCAGGCGCCCCTTCTTCTTCAGCAACCTTATCAGTCTCTCCTTCAGCTATTCTAGGCTTCTTGATTGACTTTCTCCTTGCCATCATCTTGGTTCTCTTTAAAGTCCTTAGACTTTCACCCAGAGTGGCTTCTTTCTTTGATGGTGTTTCCTGTTCATCTGGAAAGGGCTTTTGTATCAGAAAGTCATTGCTTTCTTTCATCCTCTTCTCCATCTCTACCCTTGCAGTTTCATTCCCCTGAAGCTTTAACATCTCTGAATCATACAGCTCTTTAATCTTCTCAAAAGACATCTTGGAGAACATCTCCTTTCTAACTCCTACAGCACCTTTGAGAAATATAATCATCTTGTTTCTCTCTTGGGTACCTAGGAATGTCTTTGAGGGTTTTCTCTTCTTTGCAGCTGTTTTTACTACCACTGATTTCTTCAGAATTTCAGCTTTCTTCTGTGCAATTTCAGTTGCCAGGCTTTGTTGATAGGCTTCATTTAGTTCAGCAGCTAGAGCCTTTGCCATCTCCCTGTCCTTTTCAACCTGAACTCTTTCTTCCTTTTCAATGTCATCATGCATCTTCCTGGCTAAGGCTTCATCTGATTCAACCAACCTTTGCTTTTTGACTGGTTGATCAGATTCCACCATCTTTGCTTTTCCTTTGTCTTTGTTCATTGCCTTCTTACTGTTATCTTTCTTGATCACTTCACCTTGTTCTTTGATGATTACTCCTTTGGTCTTTGAAGTGACCTTGGGAGTATCATTCTTGGCTTTAAGTAAGGTTTCTGCAATCTCAAGATCTGTTAATACTTCTTTCACTGTTTCTGCTGCTTTACTTGAACTAGCAGTATTAATGGTTTCTACTGCTTGCTCTGTTGTTACTGTTGCTTCTTGTGTTTCTATTTGCACTGATTCTCTTTCTGTTTCTGCTTCCTGCTCCCCCTCAACATCAAATTTCTCCCCCTCACTACCATATTTCATGTTGATCTCCCCCTTTTTGGGAGCATCATTTTCAGACTTCCTTCTCCTTAGCACAAATTCTCTCTTCTTCTTTTTCTGTACTAGCTTCATCACCAACTTCTTGAGTTTGGTAATCTGCACTTGTTAGGACAAGATTACCAATTTCATTTCTTCAATTTCTTTCCCTTGTTTGAGAACATCTAGATTGATGTTGCCCATTGTTTCCATCAATTCATAGTAAGAATATCTGTCCTCACCCTCTCCAGAATTGTTACCTTCTTTTGAAGGATCATTCGATCTTTTTGTAGTGGAAGTCTTCTGCCTAGCAGAAGCACTGTCCACCCCCTTGGTTTCTTGGCACCAGGGACCTTTTAATGATTGCTCATTCAAAGTTGCCATGGGGGAGGTCTTATTTATGTGACCACTGTCCTTCTCTGTGCTAGCAGAAGTAGTGGCAGCCTCAGTACCCATATGCTCAACCTCCTCCTCAGAGAGCACCTCCTTGGGGTTGGGAGACACCCCTGTGGTTTCCCTATGGATATTCTCTAAGGGAGAATTCTCCCTTAGAGGGCTAGTAGGCTTAGTGGTTGTTGGTACAAGAAGGGAAGGAGCCTTCTTTACCTGTTTCCTTTTGTAAGTATGGGTGATTGGTGAAGTTGGTTTTTCAAGAAGAGACTGGGGAATTGATTTAGAGTGGGAAGGTTGGGATTGGCTAGCAGTGGGTTGGTCTAATGGGGGCCTTGACCCTGCTGCCATACCTTCATCAGTTTGGGACACCACCATCATTGTAGAGAACAATGGGGTGTCAACTCCTTCCGAGTCCAGAGGGGATCTTTTCATGTTTGAAAAGACCTTGCCTTTGGGAATTTTGGGTACATATACCCCATCAAAATGAGGTATATCCGTCAATTCATGGTTAATAACTTCTTGGACAAACCTGGGGTACATATAAAAGCTCTTTTTGCTTCCCAGGTTTGAGACAAGATCAGTAAAAATCATTTGTGAAAAATTATACTTTCTGGCAGTGGCTAAGCATACCAAAGCATAAGCAATGGTGCTACTGAACTCACTCCATCCAGTAGTCTTTTTGGATATACAGTGCATGAGGATATGGACAAAGAAACGCCATTGGGGTGAAAATTTGGCTTTTGAGAACTTGAACACCCCCAATGGGCCTCCATACCCCATTCTTGTAAGAGTAGAAAATAGTTCATCATTAGAGATAGAAGTTATACCGGAGGCATCGTCTAGACGTAGACTAATGCGAAGTACCTCTTCAGTAACTGTCAAGGGTTTGTCACACACCCTTGTTTTGATCATTTGCGCACCATTCTCAGTAACAATGGTGGCATTTGCCCAGAATTGCCTCTGATGCTCTATGAAGATGGTAGGAGATAGAGTGAGAGCATGGGCAATATGGCTTGACTTCAGAAAGTCGACTATCTGGTGAAAACCTTCAGCTTGTTTTGGCTTTTGGAGCATCGCTATTTCATTGTGTTCGGCTATGAACGCCATGGATGCCATTGACCTTGAAGATTCTTGCCTGAAAACTTTGAACTTGAGAGAGAAAGGGTTTAGAGCGCAAGTGAACAGTATGCAAAGAGTCGTTATGAGCTTTTAGGCGGGCAAAGAGTATTTATAGTATTCGGGACATAAGCAGTATTAACCTAGAGCAGTATTAACTACTAGCAGTATTAACTGAAAGCAGTATTAACTGAAAGCAGTATTAACTACTAGCAGTATTAACTGAAAGGAGTATTAACTGAAAGCAGTATTAACTGAAAGCAGTATTAACTAAAAGCAGTATTAACTACTAGCAGTATTAACTGAAAGCAGTATTAACCACTAGCAGTATTAACTGAAAGCAGTATTAACTACTAGCAATATTAACTGAAAGCAGTATTAACTACTAGCAGTATTAACTACTAGCAGTACCACTAGCAGTATTAACTACTAGCAGTATTAACTACTAGCAGTATTAACTGAAAGCAGTATTAACTGAAAGCAGTATTAACTACTAGCAGTATTAACTGAAAGCAGTATTAACCACTAGCAGTATTAACTGAAAGCAGTATTAACTGAAAGCAGTATTAACTGAAAGCAGTATTAACTACTAGCAGTATTAACTGAAAGCAGTATTAACCACTAGCAGTATTAACTGAAAGCAGTATTAACTACTAGCAGTATTAACTGAAAGCAGTATTAACTACTAGCAGTATTAACTGAAAGCAGTATTAACCACTTTTTGAGAAGGAGTTTGTTCAGAGTTGATCATTCCCACACTGGTTACCAAGAAAGTGAATCTACCCACATCAAAGGCTTTGGTGAATAGATCAGCAAACTGGTTGTCAGTATGAACCTTTACAACTTGAATAAGTTTCTTTTCATTACAGTCTCTTATGAAGTGATACCTGATTTCAATGTGCTTTGTTTTTTAGTGCTTGACAGGATTATTCACAATGCTAATAGCACTACTGTTATCAATAAAAATTGGAGTGTGTAGAAAGGTTACCCCATAGTCCAGCATTTGATTTTGAATCCATAAGACTTGAGAACAGCAACTTGCAACTGATATGTACTCTGCCTCTGTTGTAGATGTGGACACTGTGGTTTGTTTCTTGCACTGCCAAGACACTAGTCTTGCACCTAAAAACTGACATCCTCCAGAAGTAGATTTTTTGTCCAAGTTTGCTCCACCTAGATCACTATCTGAGTATGCAAGTAGGTCAAAGGATGAGTCATGAGGATACCAAAGTCCCAATCTGGGTTGCCCTTTGAGATATCTGAATATCCTCTTTACAGCTTGATAGTGAGATTGCTTTGGCCTAACTTGGAATCTTGCACATACACAGACTGGAAACATTATATCTGGCCTAGAGGTTGTAAGATACATGAGAGAGCCAATCATGGATCTATAATGATGAACATCCATATCCTCCCCCTCAAGATCTGCTGTTATCTGCTTGTGTGTCTCCATAGGTGTGCTGGCAGGTTTTGAATCTGAGAAACCAAACTTGGTTAGAATGTCCTGCACATACTTGGACTGACAGATAAAGATTCCATCTGACTTCTGTTGAACTTGGAGTCCAAGGAAAAAGGTAAGTTCCCCCATGGAACTCATTTTGAACCTTTGATGCATTAGTTCCTCAAACTCCTTGCACATGTTGTCTCTTGTGGATCCAAAAATGATATCATCAACATAGATTTGGACCAGCAAGATATCCTTCTTCTTTCTTTTGATAAATAGAGTCTTATCAATGACTCCTCTTTCAAAACCATTTTCCAAGAGATAGGATGACAGAGTGTCATACCATGCTCTTGGAGCTTGATGCAATCCATAAAGTGCTTTCTTCAATTTGTATACCCTGTCTGGATAGCTTGGGTTTTCAAACCCTGGTGGTTGACAGACATATACTTCTTCTTCAATTGAGCCATAAAGAAATGCACTTTTCACATCCATTTGATAGACTTTGAATTTCATATAAGAAGCATAAGCCAGGAATAATCTAATTGCTTCTATCCTGGCCACAGGTGCAAATACTTCATCATAGTCTATTCCCTCTTCTTGTGTATACCCTTGAGCCACCAACCTTGCTTTATTCCTTATCACAATACCTCTTTCATCTCTCTTATTCCTGAAGACCCATTTTGTTCCTATTGCTCTTTGGCCTTTAGGAAGGTCTACCAGATCCCAAACATCTTGCAGCTTGAATTGCAGTAGCTCTTCTTGCATTGCTTATATCCAACTGGATTCTTTCATAGCATCATGTGCCTTCTTAGGCTCAAGCTGGGATAAAAAGCAAGAAAGCACTGTATGCTGTTGATCTTGCAATTCTTGTAGCCTGCTTTGATTTCTAGTCATCATAGGAGAGGATATATCTCCTATTACCAGTTGTGGAGGATGATTCTTTTGAATTCTGGTGTGATGATTAGGTTCTTCATTAAGTCCCACCTCTAGATTTGAGTCATTCAACTCAACTGAGGTGTTTTCAGCAGTTACTTCTGATTCTTTATTGACTTGAGTCTCCTCATCTCTACGTTCTTCTTCACTCTGACTGGATTCAGTAGATGGTTCCTTTTCACAGTCTTCAACAGGATCCACTGTGGGTATGGGAAAGATCACAGATTGAGATAAGCTGTCTTGATCTTGTGTAGTTCCTGATCCTCCACTCCCTGAACCTGCATAATCATCACTACTGACACCAAAAGAGTTAGTTAGTGAATCAATGTCAAATAGCCACTGAGGACCAGACCCAATTGGATTTGGTATGTTCTCATTGCATTTGACATTGTCACTTTCTTCAATTATTCTAGAAGAAGAGTTAAAGACTCTGCAAGCCTTACTCTGAGATGAGTAACCAACAAGAAATCCATCATCTGCTTTGCTATCAAACTTACCTAAGTGAGATTTGGTATTGAGAATAGTACAAGGACACCCAAAAGGTTTGAAAAATCCAATAAATGGTTTTCTTTTATTTAAAAGCTCATATGGAGTCTTGTTCTTTGGCTTGACTACTAGAACTCTGTTTTGGACATAACAAGCAGTATTAACTGCTTCAGCCCAGAAGGTATTTGGCAATTTTGAATCAGCCAACAGAGATCTAGCAGCCTCTATTAGTGTCTTATTTCTCCTCTCAGCAACTCCATTCTGTTGAGGAGTCCTAGGGGCACTATATTGTCTCTCAATGCCTTTCTCTTCACAAAAGGTGTTTAGATCAAGATTTTTAAATTCAGTCCCATTATCTGATCTAATGACTTTTACTTTTTGATTAGTTTGGTTTTCAATTCTTAGGATAAAGGATTTGATCAGTCCACTTGTCTCATCCTTAGTCCTTAGAAAATATACCCAAGTAAATCTGGAGTAATCATCAACAATAACCAAGCAGTAAGATTTCTTGCCTATACTCATAACATTTGTAGGACCAAACAGATCCATATGCAGTAATTGGAGACAAGAAGAAATAGAATTTAACTCTTTGGTCTTATGAGAAGTTTTGTGCTGTTTGCCTTTAAGACAAGCAACACAATGATCATCACATGAAAAGACTTTTGAAGGTAAACCTCTTACAAGGTTGTTTTTAACAAGTTTGTTCATAGTCTTGAAATTCATGTGACACATCCTTCTGTGCCATAGAGAGGATTCATCCACAGAAGCTTTTGAAACAAGACAGTTCAGGGATGAATCACTATCAACATTGTCCATATCTAGACAATAAACATTGTCCTTTCTTGGAGTTCTAAGTAGTATCATGCTTTCATCAACTACTTTGAACCCTGGAGCAAGGATCATACACTCTGTGTTTGTAAATAATATGCTATGTTGTTTGTCACAAACCTGTGATACACTTAACAGGTTGTACTTCAATTGATCAACATAGTAGACATCCTCAAATGTCATCTTACCTTTTGTGACATTACCTTTGCCACTTATTTTACCACCAGTAAGATCATTTCCAAAAACAACATGTCCTCCATTGATATGCTTGAAATCCTGAAGGCATGACATGTTGCCTGTCATGTGCCTAGAGCAACCACTATCAACATGCCAAATGCTCTTTCCCTTGAGCTGTTGGTTGCCCTGCACATTAGATAAATCAGTTAGTTTGAATTAGGAATCCAAGCCAAAGTGGTCTTGGGTACCCCTTTCTCATCAAAATATTTGCATTCTTTCTTGACAAGATTTTTAAACTTTGATTCCTCATTTCTGGAGTACTTTGTCACAATGATAGGCTTGGAAACACATTTGCTAGAAGTAGTACTGGTTTTAGAAGTACTAACTGCATTAGCAGCACTTGCATGCTTAGCAGTACTAACCTTATTAGAAGTAGTAACTGTTTTAGCAGCAGTAACTATGTTAGCAGTATTCATCTTTGAGAAAGTACTAACAGTATTAGCAGCATTAAAATTTTCAGCAGTACTAACACTGGTAGCAGCAGTAATGCTTCTAGCAGCACTATCTCTGTCAGCAGCACTAACAGTTTTAGTGCTTTTAGGTACCCACATTTTAGTACTTTCAATCAAAACCTTTTTCTTCATGGGGCCTTTGTTTTCAACAGGTTTCTTCACCACATGTTTCTTTCCAGCCTTCCTATAACCAACAGGTTTTTGCACAAATCTTTGAAAGTTCATTTGTTGGTTAATAGGGTTAAAGTAACAGTACTTAGCCAAATGGTTTAACTTTCCACATATGAAACAAGGCTTTGGTCTATTGATTTTACTTAGATCAATGCCTTGTTTTTGTGCCCATTGGTTGTTCCAGTTTCTTTGATTTCCCCTTGGTTTATCATGCTTTTGGGGCTTAGAAGTATTGCATGCACACTGCTTGCAAGGGATAGGGTTCACAACAGTGGTCTGCTTATAATAAACCTTCTTATTCTTTCCCTCAGTCTTCTCTATCTCATTGGACTTGATCCATTGCTTTCCACATCCCTCATTTGTGATTATGTGATTTTCTATAGGAATCTCACCACTCACAGTGTTGTCTTTATCCTTGACACCTTCTTTCTCAGTTTTATCCTTAACAACTACTTCATCTAAGGGATCTATCTCAGTGGCTCCCTTAGGTAGGTCCTTCCTATCCTTTGTTTCTAACAAATCTGAACTAGGAGGGATGTAGTTGTTTTTATAGGGTGGTGGTGTGGTATTGTACCCTATTCCTCTTCTAAGTTTGTCATGGATTTGAATTTGGAGCAAAGAGTCCATTGCTTTAGAAGCATTGGAAAATTTCTCAATATCCAGCTTGGCTTTCTCAAACTCTCTCTTTATCTTCTCATTCTCTTCTTTGGATCTGGTCAATTGAAGTTCTAAGTCATTCTTCTCCCATTTCCAGTAGTTTGTGTCATAAGAGTGTTGAAGCTCATTGGCTTGAAAACCCTTAATCTGCTCTTCAAATCTCTCAACTATCCTGACATAATCTTTTATGTCCTTTTCCAATCTCTTAAGATTATCACTCATGTTCTGATTGTGATCCCTATACCTCTTAACAGTGTTAATGCAATTTTGAGAACAAAGATTGGATGTTACCTCTGTTGGGAGATCAGACACCTCTGCCATTAGGGCTTGGTTCTGGATGGCCTCTTCAGCTTGATCACTCCAATCAAACCCCATGCCTTGTTGAGAGACAAGGGCTTGAGCAGAGTTTCTGTTACTATTGAAGCTTCCAGATTGAGCTTGTTGGTGGTTATTGTTTTGAGGCATTCCACTTCTGCATTCTCTAGCAAAGTGTCCCTTCTTATGACATTTATAGCATTCCACCTTTGACTTGTCAAAACCTGCTCCATCTTCTCTTCTTTGTGAGAAGTTGTTCCTTCCAGTTCTTTTGATGAACTTCTTAACTCTCATAGAGAGCATGGCCATCTGCCATTTAATGTCCATCTCTTCAAGATCATCTGGATGGAGTTGTTCCAAGTCATCATTAATGAGAGAAGAGTTTCCATGACTTGCTAGAAAGGCTTCAAATACAGTTTCATTGCCTTTCTCTAGATTTGCTCCATTAGCAGCACTAACTGATTCAGAGTTGGAAGTAGAATCAGTTGATGCTGAAAGGAGTGCAGCATTGTGAACATACCCAGAAGGCTTCTTCTTAGCCTCTACCTCAGATTCAAAAACTCTTAGATCATTATATAGATCATCAAGTTCCTTTTCTTCCAGTTGATCATTCTGTCTGAAAGCCACAGTATACATGGTCCATTCATCACTCAGGGACCTTAGAAACTTTCTGTTCAGATCATCTTGATCAATTTGTACTCCCACTGTAGCAAGTTCACCAATAAGCTTTTTGAACCTGTCAAAAGTTTGAGTCATGGACTCATTCTTGGTTGACATAAAGTTCTCATATTGTTGCTTCAGAATGGCTTTCTGATTTCTCTTGGTACTTTTGGTACCTGAGAATCTCTTCTCTAGAGCATTCCAGAGCATCTCTGCATCAGTGCAGTTGCAGAACTGATGTTGATATTCATTGGGGATGGCCAAGAGCAAAGTGCTCAAGGCTTTCATCTCTGTCTGTCTAGCCTTTCTTTCTGCATCAGTTTTTGGTGGAGTTCTCTTTCCATCTGCACCAATCTTACCTGCTTCAGAAGGACCATTCTCTATGATATCCCACATAGAATAGTCAGTGAGGAGTATGTACTGCTTGATTCTGATCTTCCACATATCGAATTCATTGGGTCTGAGCATTGGTACCTTTGAAACCAGAGTACTGTTTGATTCTGCAAAGTTTTCCATGATGAAAGAATAGATGTTTCTGAGAGAACAGGCTCTGATACCACTTGTCAGGATCGAATTCTCAACAAGAATTATGAATACTCAGAAACAATATCAAAGAAGTTGCGGAATAACACTTTGATATTCAATAAAACAGTAAACAACCAGTATATGATTAACAACTTGCAAACTTGTATTAAAATCACAAGATTACACACTCAACCTCAATCTTGAAGAACAAGTTCTTTCAAGACGAATTCTACTTCTCTAGAATTAGGAACTATGCCTTGAGGTTGATTCTCTCTAGAACTAAAAACTTTTGAATTAAATCTGTAAAACTATATCTAAACAATTCTGTCAAATCTATACATATACTGAACAAAAAGATAATTACAAATAAATAAAATATCTTCAGTATATCTTCCATGAATATCTTCAGAATATCCTTGTTTATCACGATCTCTTCATCATTATCTTCACATTACCTTATAAGCAGCATTAAGTCTTGGCAGCATTAACTACTAAGCAGCACTAACCACTAGCAGTACTAACTAGCTAAGCAGTACTAACTTTGTTCAAGCAGCACTAACTTTGACTAGCAGTATTAATTCTACTAGCAGTAGTAATACTCAGCAGTATTAACTTTGGAGTCTTCTAGCAGTAGTAATTCTGAACTAGCAGCATTAAAGACTTGAGTTATTTCTCAGTTCCCAACACTTATGCACCGACGGTTTCAACCCGAATAATTCAAATTCGAATCCGTATTCACTTTAAGACTTAGTAATATTTAAAAATTGACAGGTTTTGTACAAGATAAAAAATGGAAAATTTTAATTTTTAATTGTTTTTTTTTTTTAAAATAAATTACCGACGGATTATCCGTCGATAATCCGTCGGAAATTATTTTTTAATTTAATTTTTATTTAATAAATATCCGTCGGAAATCCGTCGGAAATAATCCGTCGGTGAATAGCCGTCGGTAATCCGTCGCTAAAAGTAAACCGTCGGTGATCCGTCGGAAATAACCACGCCGTCGGTAACCGTCGGAGATCCGTCGGAAAATTAAACCGTCGGTGATCCGTCGGTAATATCCGTCGGTGATCTGAATGCCGACCACCTTTATACCGACGGACATTTATTACCGACGGATCACCGACGGATTTCGATTTTACCAACGGATCATCCGTCGGTGATAAGCCTCTGTATTGTAGTGTTATGCTTTGTAAGTTACAAATAACCCAATGAATTCTGTTACAAATCCCTTAGTGTTCAACAAGAACAACATGAACGAAGACTTGTTAGACAATTTTATTTTTAGTAAAAATAATGCATATGAAGTATCATCAATATTGCCAACATTATGTAATTGATTGGTCACAGACAAACAACACTTTTGTTGAAACCTTTAAAATCATTAGTGGTTTCAGCTGTGTTCTGTTTCTTCATTCCTTTCTTTCCTCCAAACCCATACTTTGAATCTTTAAACTCTTCCTCTTCCCATTCCCTCCTTTTCGGTCTTTTCCAGCACCTGCCTTTGCTTTCCCACCTGACCGATCCCATGGTGAAACCCCCGGCCTCTGAGACTCTTTTCCATCGGCAAATGGCAAACCCATATCACCACCTTCTTTCTCACCTTCGGAAAATCCACTTTGTTGTCGCTGTTTCCTCCACTTCTTAACAGATTCTATCTCATCTTTCTTCTGTTTCACCCTCTCTTTCTGTTTTTGTGCCTGCACTTCTTTCGCCTTCTTTTTGTTGTCTCTAGCCTTTCTTCTCTCTTCAGCTTCCTCAATTATTCTCTTTTCTACAAGAAGTCGGCCCTTGATTTTCTCCATGTGGGAATCGGTTTTCACCATTTCAGCATAAATAGTCAGATTACCGAAGAAACGGGAGGCCCATGGTTTGAAATTTCACGAAAGCCTGTCGTGTGCCCTCCAATGCTTGAGTATAGAAAGCAAGCTCTCGGTTTAGGTCATCATTTACGTCCACCTCTTGCTCTTGGTTAATATCAAGTGAGAGTTTATGAATCCATTCCACATCCTCAGGCCAGCTGATATCTCCAAGCTTATCAAGTATTCCATCCTTGTTGTATATGGAGGTTCAGTTAACCTCACATCCTCATTCCCTTCTGATTCTGAATCTGTTTCAGGGTCAGATTCGGAAGCCTCCATATCAAGATCTTCTGGTAATGTCTCTTCCAACAATTTCGGTGTGGGTTTCTTTATAGCCATCTATTAAGAATATACCAAGAAACGGTCATTCAGCAAATCTCTTTTTACCATAATCAAGACTCATGTGCAACTGCTAGTAATACATCTCTCTAAAACCACATGGCTGCATGGAAACTAAAGCCACACTCCACTTTTAAAACTAAAACCATTGTTGCAAAAGAAGAAGAACACCACTTTTAATTAATAAGATAAAAAAAAGGTTAACTTCAATTTATGCTTGAGGTCCTTCCAACCTATAATAATATCTATCATGTGGTGTGGGTTGCTTGGTTTTGTTTGACCTGAAAAGTGGAGTATTGATTATTTAGCAGGTTTGCTGATACCATGTAAACAAAATGTAATGTATCCAACTAAGAAAAATCAGACATTTAAGGAGGGGGGAAAGTAAAAATACCTAATATCGACAACTTGACCTTGCTGAACCAGAAAGAGTCAGATAAACGGGCGTTCAGGCGGTGGCCAGAGAGGGTTCGATCGATGGAATCTGACTCGTGCTCTCGGCTCTCCGACCGTGTTGTGCAGGCATGAGCTTCTAAACCTAAACCTAGATATTTTAATACCCTAATAAAAAATAATTTAAAATTACATGTTGTTGTAATAGGGTGTTGCAATTTTGTTTTATTTCAAAATTTATTCTAACATACATCAATATTAACACTTATTTTTATATTTTTAATGTATTACTTATTTGATTTTGATTTAAATATTTGTACATATAGCAATATCCTTTCATATAATTAAAAAGTTATTTAGAACCATGATGTCTTTTGTGCACAACTTTGAATTTGTTTATTTATTCATAATTATTTTTAAGATAATAGGTTTTTGTATAGTAACATGGACAAAAGGTGAAAATGTAATTGTGATTGTTGATTTGGATTTTGGAAGAACCATAATGTCTTTTGTGTATAACTTTAAAGGACCAACTAATTATGCTTACTTTTTTCATTTTTAGAGCTAACTTTATTTTCTAGTCTATTATTATAGCTAGATTTGTTTAAGATTCAACGTTGCAATTTTTGTTTTTAGCCTCCAACAATAAAATTAGGGTTAGGATACATGCACCCCTCCCTACTTGACTCCCTACTTGTATAACCATGATGTCTTAGACAAAGGATCGAACCGTACTTAGAAAACACATTTTTTGTGCCATTGGGATTGAGGCCTTGAAGAATGAATCAATGATTAATCAATTGTTAATTATGTTGAAATAAAGTTAATTAAATAAATACTCTTCGATAAGTTGTTCGCAGGTAATCTCCATTCCATGTTCACGTAGTAGGAAACCGTGAATGGGTTGAGAAACGTCGGAAACCTTGCATGTAGAGATTACAAGCGTAAGAACTCGGAATTATAAAAAAAAACTTAAAAGAGAACTTTATTGATAAAACTTGAACTGGATTAAACTTTGTAGGTTTAAATAGGTTCTAAGAAAGAAATCTAAACTTGTAACACCCTCAAATTTTTCTATAATCGGTCAACGAACGGTCGAGAAAACGATCGAGGAACGGTCGAAAAACTCTCAGTACGATTGGGGCTACTGTGGCCGGCGATAGTGCCCAATGCACTACAAAAAACCAAAGCTATAGCAACGACAAAAGTCGTCGCTAAAGGTTAACAACTCGTCGCAATAGACCTATAGCAACGATTGTCGTCGCTATAGATGTCGTCGCTGAAAGTTTGTTGCTGTATCTTTATTGAGGCAATATAAGTTGTCGCTATACTTCACTATTTACAGAGACGTGATTGTCGTCACTATAAGTTGTCGCTAAAAGTAAAAATATTTTTTTTTAAAATTATTTTATTTATTTTAAAATTAAGTTATTTTATTTTTTACCGTAGTCTATAGCAACAAAAACTCGTCGCTAAAGGTTTCAACTTATTTTTATAAAAAAATATATATGGTAACCTTTAGCGACGACTTATCGTCGTTATATATATATATATATATATATATATACACACACACAGGGGACGTATCTTTTGCAAACAGTCAGATTGTGCAAACTTTGTGAACCAATTTTAGCCGTTCATCAAGTCTAATAAATATATGATTTTATTATGTTTCCTAATTTAAAATCATGATTATAATGAATAAACTTAACATTTCCTAATTTAAAATCATGATTATAATGAATAAATTTAACATTTTCCATATATATCACAATCATTATTAATAAATCATAATCATTATCCATAAATATATCTATTGTTTCCTAAAATAGTGGTTTGCATAGTTTGTACAAATTGCTTGGTTTGCAAAAGAAACGCACCCTATATACACATACATATATATATATATATATATATGTACATTATTTTTGTTACCTGCCATATTTTAGTAAATATATTTATAATCAATAATGATTTTTTCATTGTAAATGAATTTAATGTAACAAAAAAACTAAAGCTAATAAAGCAAAAGATTCAAATAAACATAAAAAAAGTATTTAACGTCTAACAATACGTGCTAAACTAGGTAATGTATCTAGTCATCGGCTAAATCCGGCTCATCCTCACCACTATCAGTCTGTTGCGGTTCTTGTTGTGGTAGTTGTCGCGGCGGTGGCAAACTGATTGGGGTTACCTCATGCATTGGTGGGAGGGTGACTTCGGGATTAACTCTCATAAATGCCTCAAATAGAGCATGTTGGTTCAAATTAATCCTATTAGCATTTTCATTGCATTGGTCTACCAAATCTTGAACCTCTTCAGTCGTGTACATTCCTGGTGGTGTCACGGTAGATTGGAATTGTGAAGCGAAAAGAGAAGTTGCAACACCCTTCAACTTGCGTCGTCGTCCTGTGTTGTGACCATGACTTTCACCCAATACTTTTGAGACAATTTATGTCTCGTTTACAGTAGACGTGGAGGACAACCCTTGTGTCTGTGATTCTTGTTCTGCAAGCATCTTATCCTGTATATTTTTTGAAAGAAAAAAAAAATTAGTAAACCAAAAGTAAATACAATTGATTAATAGAATGTGAAATAATTACTTACATAGTCGTTCTCAACAAGATCATTCACCCATTCACCTGTTTTCTTACGGTGCATGTCAGCCCAGAAATTAATCAAGCCTGGTAATTCTTGTGTCTGGGGGTCTCTCTGTGAAAAACCAAAATAAATAAAACTAGTAGAAGTGAAAAAGAAATAATATTTATCAGATAGTTTCGAAGTCAAAACTTTTACCATCTTATAACGTGCAGCAGCATATGATGTTGATCCATGAAGACTCGGGTATTTTGCATGCCCCCTATTTTCAGCATTTACTTGTGAGCGGTTCTGATACTTCGGATCAAGAAAGTGATCAACTGTCTTATTCCAATTTGCACTATTGACGTTAGGTGGCAGATGTTGTTTTGCTCTGTCTACATTTTCATAACCACCATTCTTGAGAAAGTGTGTCTTGTTCTTGTTTTTTCGGTCTCTATACCGATCCTTGCATAATCGCTCAATACCGGCAACTATAAATGGCCAATCAGGCCCATTGCGATAGCGATTGAGTTGGAAATAAAACTGCAAAAGAAGTTAAAATATATATATAAATAACTTCTATAAACAAGTAAATAATAAGATATATTTACCTGAAGTCGAGTCAAGATCGCCGTCTTAAAGTTATCAGGAACCTTGTCCCAACTTTCATAACATGTCGGGACATTGAAACCTATCCAATTCCCAATACATCTAGTGAATAAAGTATGGTTATCCCCCACAGGTTGATATGTGTGATTTTTTCGATCGAACTCGATTGGCAAAGGTTTGCGTCCATTCGCCTTGAATGCAGACAATAGGTTTAGACTTCTAGACTTGCCTCGGACCTTTTTTCCATTGCCTACAGTTTTTAGTCAAAAAATTAGAAAACTACACAAAACATTAAAATATAATCGTGAGTAGTAACTTACCTCTCTCACATGATGCCGGTATCCTATGTGGACCAGGAGGAGGGTCACCGCCAGCATCTCCACCGTGACCTCTAGCAACAGCAGCCATATATAACCTTGCAAATGCCTACCTAGGTAAGCATTTGATAAACGGCCCCTTAAACTGAGAGTTATAATCCAATATATATATATATATATATATATAATAACAACTAACTAACAATTTGATGCTTGTTATTTATTTATTCTACCTCGTAGCTCATACACATCATATAGTAAGCGTGTAACAGACAGGATGGAAGAATACCAAAATCATGGCATGGCATATTTTGCAAGATCATAAGTACAATGTAAGCAAGAGAAATTCTCGATAAAGTTAAATATCGAGGAATATGAGCAAGAAAAGCACCTTATGTGATTATCAAATTCAACAGATTTAAATATTGGAGTGAAAATGTTCAACATCATGGTCAAGTAATTGTAATTGACCTCTAGGTCTAGACACGAATGAGCTACCAAACAGAAGGTTTTTATTTTCTTGGGTATTTGAACTCATCAATCTCTCTAATTACTCCACTTAAATTTTGGAGTTATATATATATATATATATACAACAAATGACTAACAATTTGTGCTTATTTGAATTATATTTGTATATTTATTTTAATTTACATGTTTACCAGTTTGGAACCATATTTAAACCATAACCGTTGAAAATGTATCAAATACCATCAAGTAATTAATTAATGATTGCTAAGAAATTTGACAATAAAAACATATATATCAATAAAAAGTGCGTAGTAATAATCTCACACAATTACATGCATCTATAATTACCATCTAAAAATAACTAGTAATGACTAACATGGAACAAGAAATAAGTAGAACACTTGTAACATATCAATCAGACTCGTCACTAGAACAATATGCGTCTACATCATCATCATCTACATCATCATCATCTACGTCATCATTATCATCTAAAAGTTCTAAATCAGCATCATCTTCTTCATCAATAATGAAATTTGTATCATCTATAACACGTGGAGTAGAACTATCATGAACCAAGCTTGATTGCCCAACTCTTTCCAAACTTATATCAGGCAATTCGTCCAAGTTAGCAGCCAACACAAAATTAGAAGAGCTATTGTCATGTACGACATCTATCTCGTTCACACTATCTATGCTAGGATGGTCCCAAATTTTGCGATGATTAACGTCTTCGACAACCCTCCAATTACGATTTTCAGATGGATCATCAATGTAAAACACTTGTTTTGCTTGTGTAGCTAGAATGTACTGGTCGTCTTTGTACCATTCAGAATTGATGGCGATACTGGTGATGTTATTTTTTGTGACACATCGCTTCTTGTTCGGATCGGTGTTGAACCACTTACATCGAAATAGCACAACCGAGTAACCACTTAGATAACATAGCTCCACAATATCTTCTAGTTGACCGTAAAATGTAAAACCGTCGTACCCTGGTACCGCAACTCCGCTATTTTGAGTGGTGCGCCGAATGTCACGACTATGTACTACGAATCTTACACCATTGACTATGCAAGCGGTGTAAGAGTATGCATTGAAATCTGAACCATGTGCCAAATAAAATAATTCGTCTGTACACTCTGCAGACCCTGCTAGTCGCAAGCTACACATCTATAAAAATGAATAATTGATTAAGTTTAAGTAGTGCACACTATTTTACGGTCTAATATATATATATATATATATATATATAGCATATTTAACTTGTCTTTAAACCATGGTGGAAATTCTTTTTGTTGATTACTTCCTTGTATCTCAGACTTAAATTGACTATAAAAACTACAAATTAGTATCATCATAAAACCAAAATTTAATAAATAATAATTGAAGATAGAGATACGTACTCCATGTACACTTCAATTTCAGGACAATTGTTAAGAACAAACCATTCTACTGCTTTTCGTACTTTTTCTTCTACAAATATGATTGTTTGTTTGCTAATTGGTCGACATTGTGATTCAAACACAGATAATTGTCTTTTCGGAATGACAACATCTTCATTTCTGTCAGGACGATTAAACTTAGTTTGTACACCCTCAAGATACATAGAACAAAATGTCAAAGCTTCATCCGCAACATAACCCTCAACTATGGAACCTTCAGGCTTAGCTTTGTTCCTGACATAATTTTTCAACTTCTTCATGTATCTTTCAAACGGATACATCCACCTCATGTAAACAGGACCACCAAGAATAGCCTCTTCTGGTAAATGAAGAACCAAATGAATCATTATGTCAAAAAATGCTGGAGGAAATATTAACTCCAAGTTGCACAAGATCTTAATCAACTGATCCTCAGCTTTCTTCATATCTTCCACTACCAAAGTTAGAGATCATATTTGTTTAAAAAAAGAGCAGAGTTCAATTATTGGGTTTGAAATACTTGCATCCAAGTACCCTCGAACTCCAACCGGTAGCAAGCGTTGCATAAGAATGTGACAATCATGTGACTTCAGCCCAGTAATGTTGCTATCATTATCAGTCACTTTTTGTCTAAAGTTCGATCCAAAGCCATCAGGTAGTTTAACCCCCTTTATGAATTGACAAAAGCGTCGCCTATCGTCAGTTGTGAATGAGTACTTTAGATGCGGCTTTACAACTTTGTTGTCTTTCTCCTGAAGCCACAACTCTTTTCGAATACCCCACTCTTTCAAGTTGACTATGGCATTGACAATGTCTTTAGATTTATCATTCATCAATAAAGTACCCAACAAACTTTCACAAACATTTTTCTCAACATGCATAACATCCAAATTATGTTTTAGCTCAAGAGAAGACCAATACTCAAGCTCGAAGAAAATACTCCGCTTTGTCCAGTTCAATTCCTTTGGATCGCGTTTTCTCTTCACACCTCCAAAGCTTGGATGTTTTCCTGTAATACGAATTACCAAACAATCTAGTTGTTGTAGAATATCCTCACTACTAAATCGTCTAGGAGGATTTCTTTTCTCATTCTTACCATCAAATAGTTTACTGTTACGCCAACGATGATTAGATGGTAAGAACCTTCTGTGACCAACATACGATGTCTTTCCATTTACACGACATGAAGGAGTGTCTTCGTTACAAGTAGGGCATGCTTTATATCCTTGACCACTCCAACCTGACAAACTACTACAAGCAGAAAAGTCATTGATAGTCCACAATAATGTTGCACGCATTGTGAACATAGTATTTGTTGAGGCATCTCTTATTTTAACTCCTTTAACCCATAACATTTTTAATTCATCCACTAAAGGCATCAAGAAAACATCCATGTCCTTCCCTGGTGATTTAGGGCCAGGTATTAACAACGTCAACATGAAAGAAGACTCTTTCATACATAACCACGGAGGAGTGTTGTATGTTGTCAATATGACCGGCCATATGCTGTAAGCCAGACTCATGTTACCAAATGGATTAAAACCATCGACAGCCAACCCTAAGCGGACGTTCCTAGGTTCTTTGGCAAACTCCGGATATCTCACACCAAAATCTTTCCATGCACTCCCATCAACCGGGTGATGCATCGTACCATCTTCTGTTGATCGTCCAGTACTATGCCAAGTCATATCTTTTGTAGTATGTCTCGAACTATACATACGTTTTAACCTAGGAGTCAAAGGAAAGTAACGCAATACTTTCTGAGCAAATTTTTTACCTTTTGTATTTTTCTCGATCCATCTACTTTCACCACAAATTGGACAGTTATGCATCGATTCATTTTCCTTCCAAAAAAGACAACAATCATTCTTGCAAACATGGATCGGTTGATACCCTAACCCTATATTTCTCATTTTCTTCTTAGCTTCATAGTATGAAGTTGGAACCTTATTTTCTTTTGGGAAGGCAAACTTCATAAACTCTAATAGTTGGTCAAATGAACTATCAGTCCATTTATTCATAACCTTCATGTGCAACATTTTTGCTAAAAAGCTTAGTGAAGACAACCAAGTACAACCTGGGTATAACTCAGCTTCAACCTCTTGGATTAGACACACCATCAAGAGTTTACCCATGTCTTTTACATCATCATTTTCCAAAAAAAAATCAAAAAACTTGAGTTTATTATTATTTTTATTATTATTATTATTATTATTATTATTATCAATTAAATTAAAATAATATTACTAATTATTATTATTATTATTTTGCTTATCGAGTATCTCACGAGCTTATCGAGTCGAGTATCAGGTTGCTCGACTCGACTCGTTAGTATATCGAGTCGAGCTCGAGCTCGAGTCGAGCCTATTCGAGTCGAGTGTTGATCGAGTCGATCTCGAGTAGCTCGCGAGTTGTCTCGTCTCATTTACACCCCTAACCACAATAAGCTAATCCAAACACTTTTTGAAAAACTCCGATTTAACACCGCATAAGTTGATAAACACTTTTTAAAATAAGCATAAGTTGTTTTTAAATAAGCAATCCCAAACACCCCCTAACAAATGGCCTTTATACTCATGATAAAATCTTTACATAATTAATAAAAATAATAATTATCATAATAATTTTAATAGATGCAAAATAAAAATACCCATTAAGGTTTAATAATTAATTTAACTTTATGAACCGGAAAGAAAAAGGGGGAAAGAACAACAATTTGGATAAACACTCATTTTAATATATTTTCAATTATTTCGACAAATCAAGTATTTATTTATCTTGTTCACTGATTAAAATATAGAGTAAATTTTGTTTTTAGTCCTTGTAGTTTGTTGAAATATATATATATATATATATATATATATATTATATATTAATCTGTAAAATGATTTATGTTAATATATATATATATTAACATAAATCATTTATTTATTTTGTTTAAATTAAAGATAGAAAAAAATATTGCATGTTTGCTTAAGGGAAAAAAACATAGAGTGGATAGCCTCAACTATTTGGATAAGTTTAGAAACGATTAATTATTGATTATTAAAAAAAATATCCATCCTTTACTCCATTTTCAAAACAATCATTTTTTTATACACATTATATATATATATATATATATATATATATATATATATATATATTGTAGTTTGTTGAAATATATATATATATATATATATATATTGTAGTTTGTTGAAATATATATATATATATATATATATATATATTAACATAAATCATTTATTTATTTTGTTTAAATTAAAGATAGAAAAAAAATATTGCATGTTTGCTTAAGGGAAAAAAACATGGAGTGGATAGCCTCAACTATTTGGATAAGTTTAGAAACGGTTAATTATTGATTAATTAAAAAAATATCCATCCTTTACTCCATTTTCAAAACAATCAGTTTTTTATACACAGTATATATATATATGGTCCCCTTCTTTTGTTAACCCAACATTTAATGTTAACTTTGTTAACCACTTTAGACCAATAGGATTGCAAAGAAGTTTTTGATTTATTAATTTAGAGTAAGGATAAATTTGTAAATTGAAAATTTACATTTTTTTAATATTATATTGTTTCTCTCCATCACGTGGAGATAAATATGGAGAGAGATTTTTTAGGGATTTTATTCCTTTAATTTTAAACCATTTTACCATTTTAATGATCTGATTGTTTTTTTTTTTCTTATATCACATCATCTTCTTCCTATAATATAGAACAGTTTTATGTAAATTCTCTCCTTTTAGCATATATGAATAAAAACCGTAAACCCACTCTTATAAGATTGTCACATATATGAACAAGAAAACTATAAACCCACACTTGAACATGATTACATATATGAACCCAAAACCATAGAAGCAATCCTTCTAAGATGTTCACATATATGAACGAAAAACAATAAACTCAGACTTGAACATATTTCACACATATAAACCAAAAACATAAACCCACACATGGAAAAGATTCACATATATGAACAGAAACCATAAATCCACTATTCTAAGATTGTCACATATATGAACAACAAACCATAAACCCACAATTAAACATTTTTCATATATATGAACCCAAAAACATAAACTCACTCTTATAAGATTTTCACATATATGAACGAAAAGCATAAACCCACAATTGTAAAATTTTAGCATATGTGAACAAAAACCGTAAACCCACTCTTATAAGATTGTCACATATATAAACAAAAACCATAAATCCACCCTTGTAAAATAATCACATGTTAACATATATGAACCAAAAACCAAAAACCCACCCTTCTAGAATTTGCACATATATGAACAAAAAACCATAAACCCAACCCTTGTACAATTTTAACATATATGAACAAAAAACCCACCTTTCTAGAATTACAACATATATTAACCAAAAACCTCCAATCATTGATTCATCTACACCTTCACTCTTTTCTTTCTCTCTCCTAAAAATATCATCACCTACATCACCATGGGAGACCTCGGAAAAGCTTCTCAAATTCAAATTCCACATTCTCATCGCTCTGAGTAGTGAGATGGGCATTGATCCTATCTCTACGCCGCTTCTCGGCTTCGCTATGGTTCTTGGAAGCACTTCTAGCTTTACCATCTTCCAATTGATGGCTAGCACCGCCGCCACTGCATCGTCGTAGTCGTTTTTGGCCTTACTTCTCCGCCGTCGACACAGGTTTCGGCGAGAAAGCAGGAGAGGGGATCTTGGATTATGTCGTCGGCCGACCTGAGCCTGTACTACAACTCGAATCTGAAGAAGGAAGTAGTAGAAGTGGTAGTAAATCTGCAACCGAGATATTAGGAATCGGAGGTTGGAAATTCCTTGAAATGTGTTTTTCCCTTATCTAAGATGTTTATCCTTATCTAAGATGTTTATCCCTATATACAAAAAGACACATATACCCCTCTTCATATATGAATTTGGTTTAATAATCTATTTTTATCATTTAATTAATAAAAAGGTAATTAGTTTAATCTTAGCTATTGATTAAAAAAATGGATGGTTCAGATTGGTTAACAAAGTTAACACTAAATTTTGGGTTAACAAAAGAAGGACCCTCTCTCTCTCTCTCTCTCTCTCTCTCTTATATATATGTATATATATTTTAATACTTTTATTGATTATTTTTAAACATATTTTTTATTTCTATAAATTTACTAAATATCTATACCGACCAGTGACCACAAGTCGTAACTATAAACTACAAGTTTATTAATTACATTTTAATAAAGGAATATATTTTTTATTTTATTCAAACAAATTATTAAATACCTATAGCAACTATATGTCATATATATAGACTGCGAGTGTACTTTTTGTCTTTTTCTGTTATAAAATCAAAATTTTCTTATCGGTTTCCTTTTTTCTTGATGAAAAAACACATTTTTCTAAAAAAATTCTACGAAATTCATTAAATACCTATAGCGATGACAAGTTGTCCCTATAGCTCATCAAAATTTGTCACCAAAATTTTCATCGAAATTTTGATCTATAGCAATGATATGTCGTTGCTATAAACTACCGGTTTATTAGCTAATTTTTAAAAACAATTATATAATATTTATAAAGATGACATTTCGTCTCTATAGGGTACCAATTTATCAATTGTTTTTTAATTAGAAAATCAACAAAAAAATAAAGTTTGAAATAAACTATTAAATACCTATAGCGGCGACATGTCATCGCTATAACCCTCCAAAAAATTTCATTCTTGCGCCATTTTTTCCCACCAAAATTTTCATCCTAAGTTTCATCTACAGCAACAACGTTCTCGTCGCAAAAAGTCCAACAAACATTAGAGATTTTTTTAACCTTTTAGCAACTAATAGTCGTCGCTAAAGATATTTACAGCTACAAACCAAAAATCGTCGTTGTAGCCATCGTCGCTGTAGCTATCATTTCTTGTAGTGATGGCACGGTCGTAGGGCAAGGTCGCGGGGAGTGTACTAGCCTCGGTACATCCTGAGAGACGGTGCCCGTAATATCCCAAACTAACCGTATCAGATATCACTACTAGATATCACGACGGCCCACCAACGGAATCTTTTTAATTTTATTTTTTATTTATTTTTAATAAATCGTCGGAAAACCGTCGGAAAAATTGGTGATATACCGACGGCTTACCGACGGTTGATTTTTTCATTTTATTTTATATTTATTTTTAATAGGTAAATACCGTCGGTAACTGGAACCGTCGGTAAGTTGTCGGTAGTTGTCGTCGAAAACCGTCGCTAAATATTACCGACCAACTTTTTACCAACGGTCATTCCTGTCGAAAAACCGTCGCTAAAGCCTTTTTCCGACGGTTTACCGACTGTTTCAGTCGTCGGTAATACGATTAATTTTAGTAGTGTATTGTCCGTTGTATCCACACATCTGGACTCACGGTTTTAAAACGCGACTGATAGATAAGGTATCAAGTCCCTTATAAGGCAAATTCATTCCCCTCCCCAACCAATGTGGGATCTTACATTCTACTCCTCTTGAGAGCCCAACGTCCTTGCTGACACACCAGTCCGGTTCCCAGCTCTGATACCATTTGTAACATCTCAGGCTAACCGTACCAGATATTGTCCGCTTCGTCCACACACCTGGACTCACGATTTTATAAAACGCGTCTGATAGAAGAAGTATCAAGTCCCTTGTAATGCAACATTTATTTCATTGTCGCATTTATTTGTAGTAAATATGGTGGGTGGGGTTAGGTTTGTGGTCGTAGAAAACCAAAAGATATCTACCTCCGCAATTCTTTTTTGTGCGGACATAGATCTTGCGGAGGCTAGTTAGATTCTTTTTTTTTTTTTTTTGTCTTTTACCTAGGTAATTTTTTTCCCTTTTAACTTTAGTTAATTAATTTGTTTATTTGTAATAATTACAAAAATTGATTTTGGCTTACACTTTTTTTATTTGTGTCTTACGTTTTAGGTATTTGATTATGATATAAGGACTTAGGGCCTGTTTGTTAGTAGCTTAATGAGCTTAATGAGACTCACAGCTTATTCAGTCAGCTATATATATATGACTGTTTGGTAGTGGCTTAATGATATAGAAAGTGGCTTATTCAGTAAGATTTCAAGGGGGAGCTTTATACAGAAAGCCAAGTTTTTTCCAAACCCGTCATTCTCATTAAAAAAACACGTTCCTTCCATCTATGAAAAAACTCTCTCAAATAAAAACCTTCTAAATCTATACAGACAGATTAATCCATACAGACAACTTTATCCATACAGAACTTAATGGAAAACCAATCAAACAACCCCTTAGTCATGTAGGTATATAATCTTAGATAATTTTTTATTAAATCCATAATCTCCTACCTATTAAATGAAAAATGGTCTCATACTCATGAAAAATAAATTTAATTTAGTATCTCATTTAAGATTATATATTTATCTGTTAAATAATTATTTTATTTCAAAACAATAATAAGTAACAAATTAAGTAGTGCATTATGTAGACAAAAGCGTATGAGATGGTTCTTATGTTTTCGGTCATCCATTTTAATACCCATGGTCAATTTTAGAATTAATGTTGACTGAAATAAAAATGATGGGTGTTTTCTTAAAGATAATCGTTGATGTTCAAAGGAGTTTGTGTGCATCTTGACTTGTGGGACTCATATAATGTTAAATAAAATTGAGTTGTATTCATGACTTTCTCATGAGTATAAAATCATTTTTTTCTTTAATAGATTAAGAGATTATGGATTTAATTAAAATATCATTTAAGATTATATACTTAAACTTTAAGACAAGTACTGCATTTTTTAGACAAAAAGTGTATGAGACGGTTTCGATCTTTTGCTTCATCCATTTAATAGATTTGTGGTCAATTTTAGAGTTAATGTTGACAAAAATAGGAATGACCAATCTTTCTCTTATTGATAATTGTATATGTTCAAGGCAGTTTGCACACGCCTTGACTACGTCGCGAAACCCTGAAGGTAATATTCAAAAAAAATTCTAGTAACCCTAAAGAGGACTCAAATGGCAACCACTGAATAACAAACCTAAAGTTTAACAATTGAGTTCCTCGAGGGTTGAAATGACTGGTTTTCATAATTATATTTATATATATATATATATATATATAGGGAGAGGTTCATTTGAGAAATGGTAAATATATGAGAAATAGAGAAGTAATCTTAGTCATTCATCCGGTCAACATTTGCGGCTTTGACCGCGAAGCACCGGATAATTCCTTGTGTGGTCTATAGAAGGTAGAGGGGTAATTTCGTAAAATACACAGGATGAGTTCATATATGAATCTGTATGAATCACCAAGATTCATATATGAATCTGTTAATTAGTTTAACTGATTCATATATGAATCTTTGTGATTCATACAGATTAATATATGAATCACAAATGTTCATATATGAATCTGTTAGTTAGTTCAACTGATTCATATATGAATCACAAAGGTTCATATATGAATCAGTTAAAAGAGTTCAGTTGTGAATTGCACTGGTTCATATATGAACATATAGTTCATATGTGAATTATACATGTTCATATATAAACACAGCCGTGTGTTTTGTTAAATTTACGAAATTGTTCTTCTATTTTTGGGATAGCCGCAACTTTTGACCAGTCAAAGCCGCAACTTTTGACCGGTCAAAACCGCAATATTTGACTAGTCAAATCCGATCTTGATCATATGAATGGCTAGGATTACTTCTCTGTTTCTCATATATTTACCATTTCTCAAATGAACCAAACACTATATATATATATATATGTGTGTGTGTGTGTGTGTGAGAGAGAGAGAGAGAGAGAGAGAGATTTGCTTCCAAATAGTTATTATCATTGTAATCAATCTCATTTATCCATTGTATTTTTGTTATTTTGCAAAATTAAGAAAGAACGTAGATACGACTGTGTAGACCAATACTACGGTGGACATACATACGACGTCAGATCATTAAGGCCATGTTTGGCAAACATAACTTATAAGTCAACTTATTTTTTAAGCTTATCATAAAAGTCCCGTTTAAATGAACAAAAAATATCTTAAAAGTTAGCTTATTAAAATGTTACTTGAAGTAAAAGCTTTAGGAGCTTTTTATCAAATTCTTCTCATTATACCCTTGAGTATTATTAACTTTTATTTGTTATTTATTTATTAATGTTAATTATTGATAAATAATAATTATATATTATTACTTTTAATTATTAATTAATTTTAATTGTGAATTATTCATTAATATTAATTACTAATTATTATTATTACTATTGCTTTTATTATTGTTTATTTTACTTCATCATCCAAAAACAAATAAAACAATTTTATAAATATTTTCATAAATTATATAAAAATTAAAATTATATTTATTTTGTTCTATAAATTATAAAACTTTGATAAATATTTAATAAAATATCAATTTAATTATTATTGTTAATATATTTATTATAAATATTTTATTTAGTAAGATAGAGGGAGGATCAAACGAGAACAATAACTATTTAAAAGAACACGACAACTAATAAAATAATTAGTGATTTTACATTAACGCACAAAAAAGCCACGTAGACCTGAAGCCGCGGCCAAAGTCCTTTTTTCGTGTGTTAATGTAAAATCACTAATGATTTTGTTAGTTCTCGTGTTCTTTTAAAATGTACTGTTCTCGTTTGAACCCAACTCTAGTAAGATAAATCTAAAATTTATATATAGGGGCTTAATTATTTGAGAACTCCAAAACTTGTGAGATCCGTGAGGTCCATCCTAAACCATGAATTTAAGATAATTATTGTTATTAATTAAAGAGATAATTAAGTAGATGATTATCATTGTTTATTAAATGAAAACTAATGCATTTAAGAAAATCATATATACCTCTTTCTCTCTCTCTCATCTCTCCCTATAACATACATAAATGTACAATTAAATGTGCATATAAAGTGAACAAAATATAAGCAAGCTTAAGAAAATTTTTACTAGTGTGTTTATAATGTATTTACAATGTTCACATGGTGTTCACAATGATATATTAGTTTTATTGATGTAGTTGATGTTCCCAATATTTTCACAAGTTATCACAAATCTAAATTTATAGTATGTTCACAATGTGTTCACAAACTATAATAATAATTTTAAGAAAGTGTTCACAATGTGTTCACAAACTATAATATAATTTTAAGAAAGTTTTCACCATGTGTTACAAACTATAATAATAATTTAAAAAGTGCTCACAATGTGTTCACAAACTATAATAATAGTTTTAAGAAAGTGTCCACAATGTGTTCACTTATTATATATGTAATATCCGTAATTTTCGGTAAGTAAGGATCACCCAGACCTCTTTGTAACTTGTAAGTGGTGGGATTCACGTTGGGAAAACATTATTCAAAACCCCCAAGAGTGTCGAAGGTATTGGTGTCGAAAATGGTCAAATTTCGGAGCTCGGGGGAGGTTGGGCGATAGTGCCCACGACAGTGACAAGTGTTACTATCGCCGTGTCAATGTCGCGGGGGTGGTACCAACTGCGGTACACTCTCAGCGAGAGTGCCCTGGGCACAATCGCCGGGCACAATCGCTGACGGCCCCTGGTCCCTTTAAAACTCGATTTTTGAGCAGCCCCTTCTCATTCTTTCAACCCCTTTCACCTCTTCTCTTCAAAATCGACCCTCAAACCCTAACTTCAGATTTTGCGCATCCAAGACACCAAATCTAATATGTTCCAAGTGTTTCTCCACCAACCAACAAAGATTGGAAGCTAGGGTCAAGAAGCTTCATCTTCATCTTCAACCTCAAGCTCTATTTTAGGGTTTTCTAGGTTTTCGTCAAAACCTAAGTGGTAAGTGTATCTTCCCTATTTCCAAACCTTGTTATAAGATATAAATGTTCTCTTGATGATTTCCTGGTGTTTGGTTTATCAAATTTCGAATTTGATGATTTTGGAGAAAATAGTTCAAAATTAGGGTTTGACCAAGTTTGGTTTTTTGATGTAAATGTTTGGGGAACTATTCTAAATGGTTGGGTAAGTATGTTCATGGTTGGAAAATTGTGATGATAGGTTTTTGAAGGTTTTTCTTGTGGATTCGGATTTCTTCAAGGAAGTTCAAGTTGGGGTAAAATCTAGATTTAGCCTAAATCTAGCAAGGTGAGTTCAAGTTGATTTGTGAAAACGTTGTACATGCCAAAATGTTTATTTTAAAGTATTTATGTGTTTAACATGAAATTATCATTTGTGTAGTTACTTGATGGGTTTTGGTTATTTGAGAAGTTTGGTTTTGTAAACCTTGTAAAACACCCATATTGGGGATTTTTGGGCATTTTGATAAATGAGTCATAAATGGGTGTGTTTGGTGATTTATTGCACAAGGGAGATTATTTGGTTAAAAATGAATTTTAGTGTTTGTTTTGAAGAAATGTGTAATTTCGTGTTATGAGTCGTCTTGAAGAAGTAAATGGCATAAAATCATTTGGAAAGTAATTTGTCCCAATTTAAACTGCATTGGAGTCTGTACACGTATTTTTGGAGTGTGTCTGCATGAAGTGATTCAATTGCGTTATTCTTTTGGGGAGTCGTTAATCGTTGGTCACAAAAGAAGTTTTGAGCATTTTGGCTCAGTGTCGACTTAAAAGAGTCTTAAGGACACTTGTCCGGTTTTGAATGGCTCAAGTAGCCCCATCATGACGTATGTACTAATATACCTTGTTGCATTTTGGTGTTGGTTTCATGTTCGAGTGCGTTGGTCATTTCGGGTTAGGCATGTAATGATAGTGTAGGGTTTTAAAGCAATTTGTAACCGTTAAACGCAGCGGAAATTAAAAGGAATTTTGATTACAAAATAGAAAACTTTTCTAAACAATTAAAACCCAAACGGATCCAATGATGTATTTAATCAAAACTTAAAACCACACCATAGGGTGTTTAGAGATGTACCTTTTCAGATCTGTTGTGGTTGAACTAGCTGAGCACTTAGAAGCCAATCGAGGTTTCCTCTAGCGGTATCCACACATGAACACGCGAAATTCCACCGGGTGCTAGCCCAATAACCCTAGATCTATATGTGTTTTACAGAAAAGAAAAGGGTTTCTTTTCTGTATTTTTCTGAAATGTTTTTCTAACTCAATTGTATATCAAATGGTTTAGCCTAACCCCTTATTTATATAAGAAGAATTATAGTTAGACTATAATTCAATTAAAGATTAAATAAGGTTTAGTAACTATCTATAATATTCAAATTCAAATTCAAATATATATATATATATATATATATAATTATCCTTTTAAACTTTAAAATATAATTATATAATTACAGATAATTCCCCGTAATTAACATAATTACGTTTTCACCCTGTAATTATCATAATTACAGTTTAACACATATTTTCATAAAATCCGGGTTTCTACAAATGGAAACAAACGTATTCTTTGTGTGCGACCCTATAGGTTTACATTCTCCTTAGCAGTATCTCTGTGTGACACGTGTCGTGGGCATATAATAACTTACATTCTCCCACTTGCACACGATACACAGTAACACAGACGATGGTAAGCGTCTAGCAACACGTCACCGCCCCTAAGGCTATGTAAATATGCTTTTACCTTCGAGCAATTTGATTGATCTAATCAATCATATAGTAGAATCATGCATTATCCTTTTCCTTCACGATGTTTTATTTTGAACTTAAGGCATAGATCTATCTCATCATTTATAGTTCAAAGATTGTGTTTCTCGATCCCAACATATTTGATTATACAAGTGTCATTAGTCCAACTAATCCACTTGTTTATGCATGTAAATCATAATATGTAATCGAGGGGCCCGGAAATATCTCTCTCATCTTGAGAGGAGCAAATCCCATATTGCATGTACACGACTAACTACACAATTCATGTTATACCTAATATAGCCCTTATGATTACCCGATCAAGGGTAACGTTAGACTATATCAAAGTATAACACTCCTTGTGCATTAGATCCCAATGCACATCTCAGGTCTGAGGATAAATAGTGTTATACTATTTCAAGACTCACCTTATGACGTCGATCTATGAGGTGATCTTGACCGTGGGTCTTGTCCAACGCCTTGTGCTCCGACAAGCGCATGTGACTCTGGTTGCACCTAGTGCACTTCCAACTTGGACTATGACCAAACTTCACAATGATCTTCATTTATTACTAGTCCCCTAGTAATAAGTGATCAAGGACAGTTTTAAATAACATGATCATCATATTCATTTAAGGATACTTAAACATGCTAAAACGAACACAGAGATGTTTTAATTAAATACTCATATCCAATATGCCATAACTGTAAAACATAATTGTTTTAATGTTCACAAAGTAAAAGATTACTAAAATTTTACAAATCAGACTAAATTATTACAAAACCTCAAGCCTATTAAGCTAATGTGAGCATCATGCTTGTTTTGACTTAAAGGTTTGGTAAGAGGATCTGCTGGATTGTCTTCTGATCGAACTTTACATATCTTTATGTCACCTCTTTCAATAATCTCTCGAATTAGGTGATATCTTCTCATGATATGCTTGGAGCACTGATGTGACCTTGGTTCCTTTGCCTGAGCAATGACACCCTCATTGTCGCAATAGATCTCGACAGGGTCACATATGCTAGGGACTACTCCCAGATCTGTGATGAATTTCTTCATCCAAACAGCTTCCTTTGCAGCGTCCGACGCTGCAATATACTCTGATTCTGTAGTTGAATCCTCTATTGTGATTTGTTTGTAACTCTTCCAGCTCACAGCACCCCCGTTTAACACAAACACGTATCCCGACTGTGATTTATAGTCATCTCGGTCGGTTTGGAAACTAGCATCTGTGTATCCTTGAATACATAGATCTCTTTCTTGACCGTCGTACAGTAAAAACATTTCTTTAGTTATTCTCAGATACTTTAGAATATTCTTTACTGCTACCCAATGAGCATCACCTGGGTTTTACTGATACCTGCTCGTCATGCTTAGGACATACGAGACATCTGGTCTAGTACATAACATGGCATACATAATTGAACCGATGGCCGAAGCATAGGGAACACCCTTCATGCGGTTCATGTCCTCTTTAGATATAGGACTCTGAGTTTTTCTCAGATGTACACCATATACCATTGGCAAGTTTCCTCTTTTAGAACCCTCCATCTTGAAGCGTCTTAATATCTTGTCAATATATGTACTTTGGCTTAATCCAATTAAGCGTTTCGATCTATGACGATAGATCTTTATACCAAGGATATAAGCTGTTTCTCCTAGATCTTTCATCGCGAAACACTTCCCTAACCAGGCTTTTATACCTTTAAGGGTAGGGATGTCATTTCCGATGATCAATATATCATCGACATATAGGATCAGGAATACTACTATGCTCCCACTGACTTTCTTGTATACACAAGGTTCATCTTCATTTTTTAAGAAGTCAAATTCTTTAATCTTTTCGTCAAAACGAAGATTCCAACTACGAGATGCTTGCTTCGGTCCATAAATGGACTTTTGCAACTTACATACCTTTTCAGGAAAAATTGGATGTTTAAAACCTTCTGGTTGTACCATGTACACGTCCTCGCTTAAAGTTCCGTTAAGGAATGCGGTTTTAACATCCATTTGTCATATTTCATAATCATGAAATGCAGCTATGGCAAGAAGTATCCTGATGGATTTAATCATGGCTACTGGAGAAAAAGTTTCATCATAATCTACTCCATGAGTCTGAGTGAAACCTTTAGCTACCAACCTAGCCTTATAGGTATGTACAATCCCATCCATGTCAATTTTCTTTTTGAATACCCACTTGCATCCTACGACTTTGCAGCCGGTAGGAGCATCTACCAAGTTCCAAACTTGGTTATCTGACATGGATTGAATTTCAACCTTCATGGCATCTTGCCATTTATCAGATTCTAAACCTGATACGGCTTCCTGATAGGTTACGGGTTCATCATGAACCGTATCGTCATTGCCAATGAGATAACCATATCTCTTAGGCTCATGACGATTCCTATTAGATCTTCGGATTGTTTGTATCTCGTCATTACCTTCAACAACTTGTTGAGGCTCAACATCATGTTGATTGTCAGTATCAACCATTGTTTCATCTTGTGGTTCTTGAATTTCTTCAAGATCTATTGTATCCCCCGTTGTGGTTCTCGATAGAAAATCTTTTTCTAGGAACTCACCGCGGCGCGCAACAAAAACTTTGTTCTCGTTGGGTTTGTAGAAGTAATATCCAACTGTCTCTTTTGGATATCCTACAAAGATGCATTTTTCAGACCTTGAATCAAGCTTCCCAGAAGCTTCCCGCTTAACATAAGCTTCACAACCCCATATTCTCATATATGACAGTTTTGGGATCTTCCAGTCCATAGTTCGAAAGGGGTTTTATCGGTCTTTTTGGTTGGTGCACTATTTAGTATTCGGGCACCTGTTTCTAGGGCATAACCCCAGAAACTTTTAGGCAGATTGGTACGACTCATCATAGAGTGAACCATGTCCATCAAGGTTCTATTCCTTCTTTCGGACACACCGTTATGTTGCGGTGTTCCGGGAGGAGTTAATTGAGATACTATCCCGTTATCTCTTAGATGGTCAATAAACTATTGGCTTAGATATTCCCGACCCCGGTCTGATCGAAGTGTCTTTATCTTTTTGCCAAGTTGATTCTCTACTTCATTCTGAAACTCTTTAAAAAACTCAAAGCTTTCAGATTTGTTTTTCATTAGGTAAACATACCCGTATCTACTGAAATCATCAGTAAAAGTAATGAAGTAGCGATGACCATTTCTTGTGGTTGAACTAAAGGTCCCACACACATCAGTATGCATAATCCCTAATAGTTTTGTTGCCCTTTCGGGTTTGCC
Source organism: Arctium minus (assembly GCA_954870635.1). Lineage (NCBI taxonomy): Eukaryota > Viridiplantae > Streptophyta > Magnoliopsida > Asterales > Asteraceae > Arctium > Arctium minus. Next base: position 45,501,567 of record OX941094.1, on the reverse strand, counting down.
TTTAAAAGGCGCCTTTGTCATCTTGCCCATTAAGCAAGATTCGCATACATCATATGAATCATCACATGATTCCAATACTCCGTCCGCCTAGAGTTTGGCTATGCGTTTCTTGTTTATGTGTCCAAGACGACAATGCCACAAATAGGTCTGGTTTAAGTCTCGCTTAATTCGTTTATTGTTTATATTATACATTGATTCATAATTACAACTATTTTGCATATCAATTTCATAAATACCATTGTGTGGTTTGGCCACAAAATACAAAACATTGTTAAGATAAGCTGAAATTGAATTATTACTGAAAGTAAACATAAATCCAGTTTGTTGTAACATAGAAAAAGAAACGATATTCCTAGTAATGCTAGGTACATATAAACACTTGCTAAGTGCTAAAATAAGACCATTTGGCAGCTTCATGTCATAAGTCCCCTGAGCAATAGCAGCTACCTTAGATCCATTCCCCATTCAAAGCTCCATCTGGCCTGGTTTCATTTTCTCTTCACTTCTTAATCCCTGAAAAGTAGTACAAATGTGAGTACCACACCCAGTATCCAATACCCAGGAATCAGAGTCAGAAGTGAATAAATTAATGGTAAACATACCTGAAGGTCCGGCTCCACTAGCCTTCTGCTTCTTCATTTCTGCCAATAGGGCAGGGCAGTTTCTCTTCCAGTGTCCCTTCCGGTTGCAGTTGAAGCAAACTGCTTCCTCAGGAATCTTTCCCTTGCCCTTTTCTTTGTTGGAGCTTCCAACTTTTCTTTTGCCCTTGGTAACCACCCTTTTCTTCTTGTTTATCCCACCTTTAGGTTTGATCATCAACACCTATTTTGGTTTGGATAAATCCAACTTGGATTTCATATTTCTCTCAGCGGTTTTAAGCATGTCGTGAAGCTCCGTGAGAGTTTTCTCCAAACCATTCATATTGTAGTTCAAGACGAACTGGTCATATGATTTGGATAAAGAATTGAGAACCATGTCGGTTGCCAATTCTTGACCCAGTGGGTAGCCAAGACGGGTTAATCGGTCAATATACCCTTTCATTCTCAAAACATGGGTACTGACTGATGAACCCTCAGTCATCATGCAAGCATGCAATGCCCTGACTGTATCAAACCTCTCTTGCCTTGCTTGTAACTGAAACATGGATTTCAGAGAGGATATCATATCCCAAGCATTCATGTCTTCATGTTCCCTCAGTAGCTCGGGAGTCATGGATGCTAGCATCAGACAGCTAACATCTAGTGAGTCATTGAGATGCTTATCATAAGCAGCCCTGACCTCAGCAGAAGCATTTCTAGTAGGAGGGTTTGGAGGGGGGTTTTCAAGAACGTACAACTTCTTTTCGTGCTTAAGGACAACCCTCAAGAAACGAAACCAGTCCACGAAGTTCGTACCGTTCAGTTTATCCTTGTCAAGGATTGATCGTAATGTAAATTGAGATAAGCCGTTTGTGCATACAGTTTGGTTGGAGGCGTTAGCGGCCATCTACAAAATAAGTTTAATTTTAGTAATTCTTTTAAAATCTCAAATTAATTAATATTACCTTCCAAAAATAAATTTTAATTTGAGCTAAGATCCATATATCACCTATTTCCGTAAATGGCCAAGCAACTGTTTACGAAACTAGGTTATTTAGGTAGGAATCATCCAGATATGTTCAACATAACTCTTAGATATCGTGGGATTTCTATTAATATATCATATGTTTAAAAGCATGTTTAATCCCACTACAACGCCTTGAAAGTACTCATAGATGGCTAAGCACTGTCTATGATATTTTCAAGTAAACTAACCATACTAAGATATCATGATCCCACCTAAAGTCTTAACTTAGGGTTTATTGGGGTCAATCGTCCAAAATACGACTATTTAAGTGAATGGCCAAGCAACTGTCCACTTAAATCTCGTTATCCTGATGCCTTGTCTTAAACTACAATTATCCGATATGATTGGCTAAGCACTGACCATACTGGACTCTTGTAAGTTCAAAAAGTATCTTAAATGGATGACGCATAGTTTACATTTGTGAAAGGTTTAAATTTTAGATAACTCTTTTCTTTTAAAACGTTTGAATTTATCTCTAAAATCTTGTTTTAAAAGTTTATTTTATTAAATCGGTTTGAGTTTGATAAACATATCAATTTTAAAATATCATATTTTATTTACCGATTTAAAATTTGTTTTGCGTTTGATTTTTATTTTAAGCGTTTGCAATTATTATAACAATAATAAAGCAATAAATAAAATCAAACACAAAATAAACAATCACAACAATAATAATATATGGATTTTCCCCTAATGTGGTGTTGTGAGCCAACACAACAACCACGGTCAATTCTAAGGACGTTTTCAAGCTCCCACTAGCCTCGCCATCTTGGTGAACTCCAGGGACTCCGTCTCGATCTTTTGGAATGCCGTCTTTAGATTTAGAAAAATAGAATATACAACATGCCTATTCTATTTACATTTGTCCCTATCTAGAAAATTTAAAATTAAAATTACATCATATGCAATTAATACATTTTAATTTTCCGACATAAAATAAAACAACCACGGGTCTTTTCGGGGCAATCCATATATTACGCAATATTTTAAACATAAAATAAAACAAAACGGCCGAAACTTTAATTAACATGATTAAAAAGAAAAACCAGCCAAGATAATGGGAACAAATTATTATTTGGCAAAATAAAATTAATTAATCTATTTCGGTAATCAAAACGATAGGTATAAAATTTACCGAGACACAATGACCAACTTAAAGATCTAGTCCAACTTAACTAGGTTATCAACCCATCTTTTTTTTTCAAGTCAAGAGACCACCAAGAAAAACCGACCAAAACATGACCTGCCGCTTGGCTCTATGGCCAGCGGCGGTGGCTGACACGGCACCATAATCACGTCGACCTGGCCCCGGTAGCAGCAACCATCGGTGGCCACCACAATACGTGCTGACTATATGTGACAGAACAAAAACCATAAACAGTGAACAACCGCAATCTGGACCGCATGTCGACTGCTTAGACCTTGGTCTAGCGGTGTCACAATATCGGCTCGAGGACAGAAAGAAAAACCGAAGGGATGACCACCACCACCACCGAGATGTCGATCGCCGACAGTGGTGGGTGACGACGGAGCCGCAAGGAACCAAGGTTCAAGCGGCGTTCCTTAACGGTCGAGTAAGAGAAAAAGAGAGCGACTACGGGAAAGAAACTCACTGTTTTGGATGGTCGAGCAGGGAGATCACTGCCCCCCGGCGGTCATGGTCGTGGTCCAGGCGTCGACTAGGCAGTCATGGATGTCGACCAGGCGGCGGCTAAATGCCGAGAAGGAGAGAAAGATGAACCGTTGATGGCTAAACCGTCGATGGCTAAACCGTCGTGACCGGCGATGTGAACCGCCGGCGACAGCCCGCCGATCACCCAAAAAGAAAACAAAATGCGGCAGTAACCCAAATACAAGAGAGAGACGCCTCATACGGCCATTGAGTACTCTTGGTAGGTGATGAAGGAAAAAGTAGGGTTTATAACCCTTTTTAATTAACAACAGACAAAAAGAGCACGTGACCACTTAGGAGATAAAAGCCTTTGGATTGTTTTGTTGCTTCTCACGTGACCACCAATAAGAAGATTAAAATCCTTGGGATTTATTTATTTATTTATATATACCAAATAAAATAGGTCCATTTAGATTTTAGGTTAAAATTTTAATTTTGTCATTATAACAATATTGTTCCCCTTTTATGATTAAATGACATCAAAGTGGCTCTGATACCACTGTAGGGTTTTAAAGCAATTTGTAACCGTTAAACGCAGCGGAAATTAAAAGGAATTTTGATTACAAAATAGAAAACTTTTCTAAACAATTAAAACCCAAACGGATCCAATGATGTATTTAATCAAAACTGAAAACCACACCATAGGGTGTTTAGAGATGTACCTTTTCAGATCTGTTGTGGTTGAACTAGCTGAGCACTTAGAAACTAATTGAGGTTTCCTCTAGCGGTATCCACACACGAACACGCAAAATTCCACCGGGTGCTAGCCCAATAACCCTAGATCTATATGTGTTTTACAGAAAAGAAAAGGGTTTCTTTTTTGTATTTTTCTGAAAGACTTTTCTAACTCAATTGTATATCAAATGGTTTAGTCTAACCCCTTATTTATATCAGAAGAATTATAGTTAGACTATAATTCAATTAAAGATTAAATAAGGTTTAGTAATTATTTGTAATATTCAAATTCAAATTCAAATATATATATATATATGTATATATATATATATAATTATCCTTTTAAACTTTAAAATATAATTATATAAGTATATATAATTATCCTTTTAAACTTTAAAATATAATTATATAATTACAGTTTAACACACATTTTCAGAAAATCCGGGTTTCTACAAATGGAAACAAACGCATTATTTGTGTGCGACCCTATAGGTTTACATACTCTTCAGCAGTATCTCTGTGTGACACGTGTCGTGGGCATAAAATAACTTACAGATAGACTGTGTTGCATTGGATCCATAGGCACGTAAGTCAGTCTGTTTTGGGATGGTCAATTGGGTATTGCGGGGTTAAACTCCGGTACCCATGTTTTATGACCGGAAACTTTACAAGTGATCGCTAGGAGGGTTGAGTCTGTTAGTGCTACCGGGGAAGTAGGCGCTAGGACCTCCGCCGCTTGAAGTAATGCCTGAGAGGTAGTCTTTAAGTGCGTCGGGCCTTTGGGGTGGAGTTCTTCGGAATATTCATCAAGGTCAACTGACTTAGGGTGACACTTGTTAAAGAAGTCGTAGGAACACCTGGCTGTGATGTCGGGAGGTGTCATGCGATTAACGTTGCTTGGGTGGCATATTTTTGTGTTTCCTCCACTCTCAACGAATACGGGTCTCCCCCGTTGTCGGCTACCAGTATTTTAAATATAAGGATGTCTTATTTTATTGTCATTGGTTCTTTATGGTCGACAGTGAATGAAGGCCTTAATATTGGATCTTCCTCTTCGTATATTAAGGTTTGAATGAATTATGTCATCCCCATGTTTTGGTAGTTAGATTCCTTTCGTTTACGGTCGCGTGAGTATTGGACCTAGCGTCCATGTTTTCGGACGTACGATATATGTGGTTTTGATGATGATTCATGGGTCGAGTATTTTGCCCCACCCGCATTTGGGTGTTTTGTGATATAACGTTTTATCCACGTTTCTTAAATGGGAGTCATTTCATATTCATGTTTCGAGTTAGTTTAAGTTGCATCAATTTATAAAGCATGTTTGAAATGAGGTGTCCATCTTTGAAAGTGCATGACATTGGAAAAGAGTTGTTTCTACGTTTAAAGTACATCAATTGAAAGGTTGTGATTTTAAGCGAAGTTCATTATTTTTAAGGATATTTACTCATGTAAAACTCTTGAGCTCACTAGGCGTTAGCCTAACCTTTTTATTTGTTGGCATGTGCAACAGGTTCCTGTTGGGAATAGTTCTAGTATCTCGGTGAAGGGAGGAGTGTCTTTTGTGTTCCCGAGGAGTGAGTGGCTTATTGAAGTCTTCCGCATTAGGTTATGGAGAGCAGCTTGTATTTGGGTTAAGTGACACCCGACTTCAATTTAGTTGTACATATTATTGGAGTTTTATAATTGTCAAGATTAATTATAGAATTCGTAGTTGAGGCATATAGAGTTTTGGATCGTAAGAGAAAGTTCCATCCCTTACTTGATGTTATGTTTAAAAATTTTAACTAGTTGTTCTTACCAAATTCGAGGGTGTTACAATATATATGTAATAATATGTGTACGTATTTTTTATGGAGAGGGAAGAGAGAAAAATAGAAGAGAAAATAACAGAGATGAGAGAAAAAAGTGGAGATGAGAGAGACATTGAGTTTTCTATTTTATATTACATTTTCTTTTTCAATTAATTTTTTGTGGCCTAAATTGGTTTCAGCTAGTTTTTGCTAAACATTATTTATCTATCAACTAACTTAGATATCAACCAACTTATCAGCTAACAAGTAGCTTATCAACTAGTTTGCCAAAGAAAACCTAAGAGTTAAAATGTAAAATACATATAAAATAGAGAAAACTTGTAGACTTGACTAATTTTAATTATCAAAATATATGAATTCTTTTTAACAAAATCCATATGTTAATAACTATTGTTGTTGTAACACCCCGAATTTTGGGAGTTTCTAACCCTAAATTGATGATGAGCGAGGTAGTCGAAAAGAAGACGAAAATGTCGATAGTGTCCTGCGCGCCTATCCGCACGAGTCGAACTGCGCCATCATCCGTGCGAGGCTCTATTGTTTCACGACACCAGAGCTCGGCGCACCTCTCTGCACGAGTCAAACCGTGCCACCACACGCGCACCATCACCTTGCGCATAAAAGGGAAAAAACGGCCTTTAATCTCATTTCCTCCCATGCTCTTCTTCTTAAATGCTCCCAACAAGAAAGCCAGGGTTAGGAACGAGTTTTGGTCTTCATCTAAGTATTCAACCACTATTTCCTCAAGGCCTTCATCATCAACCTAAGATCAACATCTTCATCTTCTTCTTCATCTCCTCACCATTGTTGACCATATCTTGGGGTTTTCCAAGAAACCCATTTGTAAGTCATTCTAACCATTTCTAAACCTTTGATATTGTTAAAACCTTTCATCTTAACCCCCTAGAACATCTCTCTTGATGTATCTCTCGTATCATGAGTTTTGACCTATTTTGGGTGTTTTGGAGATTTAAGATTTTGACAAAGATTTGTATGGATCTGATTTTGGGAGTTGCTCCCAATGTGTTTTTGGTTTGTTGGTGCCCTAGAAGAGAATTGTTGGTGGGTTCAAGTTTTGGTAAAGTTAATTTTCTCTTCTCTTCAACTATGGAAACTAGGGTTTTGAGATAAGATAAGATCTTCATGAATAATTTGGAACAAAGGTTGAAAATCGGCAAGCCCAACAAAAGGAGATAAGATAAGATCTTATCTTATCTCCATGCGATAAGATAAGATCTTCATGAATAATGTTTAGGGAACAATTCTAAATGGTTGAATATGAGTATTTATAGTTGGAAACTTGTGGATCTAGGTTTTTGGAAGGTTTTGCTTGTGGATCCAAGTTTCTTCAAGGAAGCTCAAGTTGGGGAAAATCTATATTTAGCCTAAACCTAGCAAAATGAGTTCAAGTTGCTTTGTGAAAACGTTGTACATGCCAAAAATATTCATTTTGACGTATTTATGTGATTTACTTCATAATTATAAATGTTGAATCATTTGATGAGTTTCACGTATTTGGTACATTTTAATTTATAAAACTCGTGAAATACACATACTTGGGGTTTTGGACACTTTGGTAAATATATCTTGAAAGGGTATTATTTTTAGTAATTATTTCAAGTGTGGAGACTACTTGATGTTTATGCTTTCTTAATGTCATTGAAGTTATAAATCATTTGGAAGTACATATTATTGTGTTATAAAGTATTTTAGAGATAAATAACACGTTTTCTTTTGGAAAATGCCAACAATGGGTTTTGGGTTAATTATACCTTAGGGGCATAAGTTTGCATAAAGGTTGGTTAATTACATTTTAGTACATACCATTACTTTTCAATGAATGGTCAATTGAATGGTTGAGCTTATGGCTCAGTTTTTGACTCTGTTGGGTCTTGGGGGCATTTGCCCGATTTTGGTAAGCTCGATGTAGAGCCGTGGGTAATGATTTTCCGTATTGCATCTTAATTGAGATTCACATGTTTTGTGTGCGTTTGTCATTCATTTTGAGTCATGTAATGTTTTAGACGATAATGCATTGGATCCATAGGCATAAGAGTCAGTCAGTTGATTTAATTGGGAACTTTATTCCTATGGTTAGCGTACACTCGGGGTATAGATCGTGGGTGGTTGAACTCGATGTCCGTTCATTATGGCTAGACATGGGGTCTTAATTATTTGGAACTCGTGCTATAGACCGTGGGTGGTTGAATGCAATAACCTTGTGTCCCGTGACACTTAAATTCTAGCAAGTAAATTCTTTTTAGACCATTGGGAGCTCGAGGTATAGATCGTGGGTGATTGAACTCGATAACCTTGGTGTTGTGATAGAAGCAGTGAGTCCTTCTTAGACCATTGGGAGCTCGAGGTATAGATCGTGGGTGGTTGAACTCGATAACCTTGGTGCGGTGATATAAGCTCCATAACATTATATGTGACTTACTTTGTGTTTCGTCATATTATATGGAATCGGGTCTCCCCCGTCACCGAAAGGTGTTGTTTTGGGTATTGAGTTTTAGTATCCATGTTTTCGGTGACGTTTTATATGTATGGATTTTTATCCATGATTTATGGGTTGGGTATTATGCCCCACCCGTGTCTTGTGTGTTTCGGGATATAAATTTTATACGTATTTTCATAATTTGGGAGTTCGATTTCTATTTACGCTTCGAGTAAGTTTTGTATTGCATCACTTCATGAAAGAAAGCTTTGTATGGGGTATTTATCTTTAAAAATGTGTGTTATTGGAAATGGGTCGTCTTCATATTTGAAGTAAATCATTTTGAAGGATCATGATTTAAGTCGCAGTTTTCCTTTTAAAGATATATTTATTCATATTGAAACTCTTGAACTCACTAGGCGTTAGTCTAACATTTTTATTTGTCGGCATGTGCAACAAATTCCGGTTGGGAATAGTTCTAGTGACACTGTGAAGAGAGGAGTGCTAGTTGTGTGCTCGAGAAGTGGATATCTTAGTGAAGTCTTCCGCATTTGTTTCGGGAAGAACAACTTGTATTTGGGATTAAGTAACACACGACTTCGGTTTAGTCCTTGTATAAGACTGAAGTTTTATGATTGTTGAGGTTAATTATAGAATTTTAAATTTGAGGTATATTGAGTTTTGATTTGTAGAGGAAGTTTTGTCCTTTACTTGATGAAATATCGAAGTTTTTAATTAGTTACTCTTACCAAATTTGAGGGTGTTATAGTTGTACCTTACGATAGAAAATAGATCAAATAATATATAAGGGGGCGTTTAGTTCGTAGAATGGAATTTGGTAGAATTTGAATCAATCAAAGGAATTTGACTTTTTAAGGAATTGGAATGGAATTTGACCATGCGCTTTAATTGCGTTTGGTTGGATGGAATTGGAATGGGGTAGGGTGGGGTGGGGTAAGGGGGCAGAGGCAGGGGTGGGTCGAGGTGGGGGTAGGGGCAGCAGGGGATGGGGTGGGATAGGGGTGGCAGTGCTGGGGTTAGAGGGGTGGAGTGAGGGTGGGTAGTGGTGAGCAGTAAGACAGGGTGGTGTGGGTGGTGTCAGGTAGGGTGGGGATAGGGGCGTGACAATGATAATAGTAACATGATCGTGGTGGGGGGGAGGGGGATGGGTGGTCTATGTCGGTTAAAATGGATGGAAAAGAATGGAATTCAATTCCTTCCATTAGGTCAAGGAATGATGAATTCATTAATTTGTAGAACTCAATGGAATTTAAAGGATTCCATCCATTTCAATAATTGAACCAAACAAAAGAATTGTAATTTGGTCAAAGAAATTTGTCATTCCAATTTTATCAAATTCCTTAGACGGGTTTTGTAAGACCGGTTAAGGTTGTCACTAATAACTTTTGTCCAAATATTACTTAAGATATTAATTAAATTCAAATAGTTGGCTTATATAAAAAAAAAATTATTTTAAACAACTAAAAAAAGATATACTTTTAAAATTCAATAAAAACATATTTAATCAATATTATAATGTCAAATACGTCAAGGGTGCGTGTTTTTCAAACGAATGGGAGTACGGCTATATAAAAGAAGGATTATATATTTCCGAATTTGCTATTTGGGGCCCCATTTATCGGAAGTTGTACAAATGTGATCCCTGAACTTTAAAAATGTCAACTTTGGTCATTTTAATCAGAAAATATTTGCATTTTTATCGAACTTGAACATGGGTTTCTTATAACTAGCATCAATCTTAGAGCAACTTAAATAAAAAATGAAACCTACTTTATTTTGGTTTTTATTATAAAATTTAAATAAACATTTTTAATTTACAAAAATATAGTATAACTTTTTTTCTCACATAGTTATAATATGTTTTATTAATTGAATCTAACACATAGTACGTTTTTTTTATTGCATCAAAAAACCAATGAACTTTTAGGGGTTGTTTGGCGGTTGTTGAATGGTTTAGTGCAGAATGATTAAGTGGTATAAATGATTAAGAGGTTTTCATGATATAGTGTAAAATGAAATATGGTTGTTTGCTAATTGTTCATAATGAAATCAGGGCTCTTAATGGTTAAGGGAGGGTCGTGATACAAAATCATTAAGAGGATTTTTGAACCATTAAGAGGCAACCCTTTTTTTTGCCAAACAGGATTTACCTCTTAGCGATTCAGAGGTTGTCTCTTAATGGAACCATTAAGAGGTGAACAAACAGCCCCACATTTTCAATAATTAAGTGTTTAATTTTATTTTGAATAAATAAATCATTGAACTTTTACATTTTAAATGATTAAGTCTCTGAACATATTTTGAGTAAATAAACCATCAAACGTTTAGAAATTGGTTTTTACATTCTTTTAACCCAAAAAAAGTTATCTGTAAGCAAAGAAGGTTTAAAGTAAAATAAAAACGTAAATCAGCTTTACCGTTTTCAAACCGTACGCCATTCAAACCCCTTTCACCTAATGTTATCGCTCTCCCTTGCCGCTCTGCCATCATTGCCCCTACCATTGATCTCCCTCTTTTTTACTTGTTTTTTTCAATTCTCCTCTTTTTTGTATGTCTAAACGTACTCCAGTAAATTGTTGAAAAAAAGGGAAAATCAAAAGACAAAAAACAAGATAAAAACAAGGAGACCGATAGTTGGGGGCAATGACAACGATTGAGAGGGGATGACGATGGACGGCGAGAGGGAGCGATGTCGTTGAGTGTAAGGGGTTTGAATGACATAGGGTATAGGAGTGGTAAAACGGATTTAATTTAATTTTTTTTTACTTTAAAACCTTCATAGTTGGTTATATGTAGTTTTTTTGGGTTAAAAGTACGCATGTAACCAATTTCTGAAATTCAATGATTTATTTATTAAACAAAGAATTAAGTGACTTTATCACTCAAAACAAGAAAGTTCAGTGGTTCATTTATTCAAAAGAAAAAATAGCTGAGGGATTTAATCTTCCAAAATAAGAAAATTTTAACCAAAATGGAGCTTTTGAAGGTATATTACTTTTTGATGTAATTTGCCGTTAAGTATGAAGATAAACAAAGTAATTATATGTTGATGTAATTTGTCCTTAATTTTACTAACAAACTTAATACGCTTTTTAACGTAGAGAAACATGTGGTGTAATAAACATTAAGGGGCCGTTTACTCAATTACTTACCTGGTAAGCGCTTATCGGTATATTCAACACTATCACTTACCTTACCCATTAAGATTTTAGTCCATGAAAAACGGCATCGTATGCAATAATTCATCCGGTAAGAGCTAATCGGGTAAGAGTGGTAACCATCACTTATCGGATAAGACTCTTGGACCTTGCCATTGTTCTTACTGGGTAAGATTCATGGTCCTTGCCATGTTCATTGATAAGGTAACGTGACTTGGTAAGCACTTACCGGGTAAGCGTTAGATAAACGGCCCCTAATTTTATTCATAATTTCATATACCTTTTTTATATCAGAGACGTTGTGTACTTTCATAATTTAAACGTAGTTTTCGTAACACAAACCATATATATCTTTGCCAGATTGGCCTCGATTATGGTATGTATTACTAGAGGGAGGTTCAAGTGAAAACCTCAAAAAAAATGGAAAACTGAGAAACACCTTGATCTGGATGGACAATTGATTAAGTTAGTTTTTTTTTGTTTTTATGTACTTGTGCATATACACGTGTGAATGTTACAAATTACTGGTATGCACGTCCAGATAAAGGGCTACCATGATTTACCTCCCGGCGGTATCGAGCATCCACGGGCAGCCCACTAATCCGCCGTTGTCCCGGCTCAGCTTACGCTGAACCTAGAACCCACCCACAGTCTAAGACTGGGCTGAGGGCAGCCCGGTCAACGACTGGGTACTCATACCCTCAAATTGACTCCCCCTGGATTCGAACCCGGTAGATTGGGATACGATCCACACCCCAGGATGTTACCACCCTTGTGATTTGTGTGGATGGTAGAACCATAGGTACTAAATTGAAGTATCATGAAAACCATGAACCCCTTCAACTCTAAATATTCATATTTTAGCCGTCAATCATTTGTTGTGATGGTTGCCCGCGTTTTCTTGTTGATTAAGGCCATTGAGCTAATGCTTTCGCTTTTTCCCTCGCTCTTTCTTTCTTTCTTTCTGCTCTCTCTCTCTACTTTCTATCTATATATGTTGTTGCTGATGTCTCTTTTTGGCAGAAAGCTTTCTTCTGCATCAGCTGAAATCTCTTTTGTAATCATCTTCACTATCATGATAAAAGGCTACTACTTTTCTATGAAGCTTCAATTATCTGGTAATTTCATCATCGTCTGTTAATTTGAATCATCTCCTAATTTATATGTTTTTTTTTGGATATTATAACAACATAAAGTAACTGCTTTAATCAGTCCAAGGGTTTTCTGATCGATCAATCAGATTTCTAGTTTTCTGATGAAAATTTGAATGAATTATGGCTTCATTACGTTTAATTGATTTGGTTTATTGATCCCGCAATTCAGTTTTCTCAACTACTTTAAATGATCTTTCAAATTGGTCAAGTAGTTTATGGCTGCAGCTCTTTGGTACCGGTTGCCCTCTGATTTTTATTATTCAGTGATTCACGAGTCCAAGAGCGCTGATGCTCCTCAATTATGAGAATTTATTTCGCTATTCAATTATAGAAAGTTGGCCTTTGGTTCTTTGATCCATCAAAAGGGGTGAGACTCAAAGTGTAAAAAGTTGCTGTCTCTTTATTTTCAAGCATTCCAAGCTGTTGATTTTGTTTAATTTAATTAAAACAGATTTGATCAAAAGTAGACTAGTTTTTCCTCAATCAGTTTGGGATATTCTAGCTGATTTTTTTCTTTTCTCAACCAACAGGAGGTATTTAAGAGTGGGCCTAAACTATTCTGTAAGAAGGATTGGGAGAAACTATGGCTTACAACCGAAGAGGGTCCGACCAGCAGCCACCTGGGCGGCTACTGCGTACTCAAACCACTGGTAGTCTGGGTGTGGACTCTATGATGGACAGTGAGGTGGTGCCTTCATCTCTTGCTCAGATTGCACCTATCCTTCGTGTTGCTAATGAAATTGAACCTATCAATCCAAGAGTTGCCTACCTTTGTAAGTTCAAACCTGTGCTTATAGCTCTTATTGTTTCAATATTAGGAGTGAATGATTTTTCCGTTTTTCTCGTCAAAAAAGATTTTTTCTCAAGTCTGAGATCGTGTAAGAGTTCGTTTTCCTTAAGTTATATTTCGACCTAGTTCTGTCAAGGTTATCATGAAATTAACTCGAGATAATCTCAAATATGTGTGTAGATTAGATTTATGCAGAAATCATTACCTTAAAATGCCGAGAATAAGTCCCCATTAAAATGGAAATGATTGCTGGAAATAAGTAGTGGGTAGTTAAAAGATCAGCAGTTACAAAACTTATCAGCTGATGACCATAGGCCGGTAATTTAGCAGCTGATAGCACACCAATGGGTAGTTTTATCAGCTGATTTTCATAGGCTGCTACACATCTAATGTATCATTTATCAGTGTTTTTTGAACCCTGCAAGTGGGCACGGCCACTTGACCCCTCCGGCGATCCTGGGTTCTAGTTAGCTTTACACGTGCACTCCACACTTCCTAGTCCTTGATGTAGCTTACCTACCAACCCCATATTTCTTTTGTATCCAATTACGAACCGATGATTTCACTAAAATTTTGAACAAATTTACCAGTTTTGTATCTATAAATGCTTGTGACTTCAACTTTCTAGTCGCCATTGGCTGGTTTTTGTACTTCAGAGCTGGTTTCTGATTTAATGTTGTCTTTCTTTTATTATGATGTATGTACCTACTTATGACTTTATGGTATGGAATTATGGTGTTAGTAGCATGAAAAGAGGCAAGAACGAAGTGGTGGAAGATGAGCAGAGAAGACAAATTGTCATTATTTGAACATTAAATCTTGAAACAAGCAACATGTAGAACGAGGGGCATAATTACATGTGGGGTAAAATAAGTGGTTTATAACGTATATCACCAAATCTTGTGGTCATGTAAGCAAACTTTTCAACAATGATAATCCTTTTCGGGCCAACAAAACAGTAAGGGAATCCATTGTATAAAGCAGTTAGCAATTTTGTTGGAAGCAGAAGCAGATATGACCTATCATTTAATGTGAGGGTTGTAAATATAAAATGTTGAGCAGAGGACTTGGTTCTGTTGGTATTATGTAATTTCCCATTGGATTTTGGAATTGAAAAAGGTTGATTGGCGGAGACCTATGGCCCCGTGGTCCCCTTTTGGAGACCCTACAGCCGTAGCACCATAAGGCTGCACCGGAAAAGACACCCTGTCTCCCCCAGGAATCGAACCCTTGATGGGCACACCCCGGAAGGAGCGTTTACGGATGGGCGCTGGCCACCAGGCCAAAGACCTGATGGTTATTGTATGTGGCCATAGGTATGTGGCCTTGAAGTGAACAAGTCACATATTGCAACAACTGTAAAATTGTAAGAAGAACTCGGAAAATAATGTCTGTATAACAAAACAGTTAATGAAGATACCAAGAATGCGCACAATATTATAGAGCATAAATTAAAGATGGAAGTAATTACAAGTACTTATTTATAAGAGTGACGATTCAAGGGTCTTGGAGAAAGACGAGAATTGAAGAGAAGAGAGAAACTAGATCAGGTTGTTAATGGATCAAAGAATATCATAACTTTGACGATTAATTTTTTTACAAGAAATTGAAAATAGGGAAGCATTATAAACCTTGGAAGATGTAATGCTCTGGATATGAAGATGAACCTATTTTCATACCCGTTTGAAGGAACATGATCGCTTGTGTTTAACAATGTTATGCTTGCAGTCAAACTGACTGAATGGAGGAAAAGTGTTTCTGTAACTAATGCTATGTGTATGGGGCCAAAAGTGTGTTGAGTTGATAAATTTCATACAAACCGAGGTTAATTGTATAAATGTGATTTGACATTCTCGATCATTTATCTTCTTTTTCACTTGAAAATGTTGAGGCTGATAGGTTTCCAGGAACTTATGTTGCCATCTATAATGATCAGGGATGATGTTGGAGGATCCGTACTACATGAGTGATCACTCTTTTCAAGAACGAATGAATCTAGTTTATATAACTCATTTCACGTGGATTGTCGAAGTAGTTTGTAACTTCCCACAACTCTTTGTAAGAAGACCAGAAGAACAAATTAGGAGTTTGGAAGTTATTTTCTCATTGATCAACCTATGGTTTAGAGATAATAATTACTGTAAATTCTCCTAAAGATAATTCCTGTTTCTTTTGCTTTGGTTTCATTTCTTTATGAATATTTTACAACATTAGAAATGGAAGGTATAGAGATATGCTTATATGAATAATACTGCTTATCAATCACTTTATTGTGCAATAGTTAGCTTTGCATGCTTCATTACAACACCATAAAACCTTATTGTGTACAAACACAGGTCGATTCTATGCCTTTGAGAAAGCCCACAAACTAGATTCAACATCAAGTGGACGTGGTGTTCGTCAATTCAAGACTCTCCTACTTCAACGCCTAGAGAGGGTATGTATTGGTTTCTTTTCCATCACTACTCATTTCCATAGTTTGTGCATTCCCTCGATCTCTATATATATATGAATCATAGATTTATTATTGATTATTTCGTTCTTGTTAGCATGCTTATCATATGTACTCCCTCCATCCCAAAATAAGTGTCGACATTACAGTTCAATTGTTTTTTTTTTTTTTCTTTCGGTTCCTGGTCCTGGTCTAAAAAGCCATAATTGGTAAGGCCCGGTTTAACCGGTCCACTTGTTTAACCAGTCCCTTAACCGGTCTTGGTTCTTGTCTAACCGGTCCCTTAACCAGCCCATTTGTTTTATTATTTTAAATTGCATTCTTTTACAAAAATTCTACTTTTTCCAAATTCTACTTAATTACTTGGTATTAGAGTTCGAATGAAAACCGCCCGATTGCAGATAATGCCATAATTATCGATTTTGTGAGGATCAATCAAATAATAAAAAAAATGTTCTATAAAAGCAATGATAAATAGATACGAATAGAGCAAGAAAAGAAGGAAATAATGGGAGACTCATTACTTCAATTGCGATAATGAAAAATCATTTCATTTTTTTTAATTTTTTAGCTGGAATTTTTGGCGGTTCTCTAAAAAATATAGCGAAAAAATTATCCCTAGAGTCGAGACTAAGAGGAATGTATAAATCAATGTTTCCATAGGTTCGACCGTGGTTTACAATCATAGCTTCCATACCTGTTTATTTTTTGGGGGATCATATCCCGGATAAAGAAAGAGTAAGAGTAACAAAAAGAAAAAAAATGACGATTCAAATCAAGATTTATCTGGTACCCTATATCAAATCATAAAAATAAAATATATTTGAAAGACACCAAAGAAATGTTGTATCAGACTCCTTGTCTTCTTGTAGTTGGATCTCCAAGTTTTTGGAATGCTCCAAAATCTACTTGAGCATCCAAATCTGGGTCAATCCCATCAAAAACATCTCTAAACAAGGTTCGAGCACCATGCCAAATGTGTCCGAAGAAGAAAAGCAAAGCAAATGAAGCATGCCCAAAAGTAAACCAACCCCATAAAAACATGTCTTTTGGATACAACCCATAAGGGTTTGCCCGTTATTTGTACATAAACCCTTGTCAGGGTTTCACGTAGTTTCAGCAGTTCTCCCACTTCCAGGATGAATTCTCCCGTTGCTACTTCAGAAAAAGAACGAGCAGGTTGATGGATTATTACCATGATGATATAAGATAATAAAAGGTTTCTCTATTTCGCATGATGAGGGGAAGCTAAAAGAAAGATAAAAGAATAACAAGAAAAAAAAAGATAGAATCGAACAACCGTGCGGGCATCTTTTATGCATTGCATACGGCTCTATAATAAAATTAACCCTTACCTTCCATCAAAGAAAGTAAAAAAAGCATTGAAATACATTTTGAGCCACTTAAATAAACATCAAAATAAGCTCTTATCAAAATTATATAAAATTTTACGTCGTTTTCGTCTTTTTTACAATTTTGTTTACATTTCAACTTTCATATCTAGAATCGTATCGAGACTATGGAAAGGTTCTTCTTTGCCTTCAATCTTCAATCTCTAATTTATTAGAGCATCTCCAACAGCTATGCTAAAATGGAAAAAAAAACTGGGATTTTAGCATTTTTGTTGCTCCAACAGCTATACTATCCTCTATGCTAAAATAGAGAAAATATGAGAGATATTGTAAAAATCTCTAAATTTAGAGAAATCTCTAAATAGATAGTTTCTCCCCAAAACTAATTATTACCCCTAAAAAGCAACATTTTCCTCTCCCAACTTTCTATATATTGAATATTTTAATAATATAATTAAATAAATTGAATATTTTAATAAGATAATTTATACTAGAGTTGCTAAAATAGAATAGCTGTTGGAATTCGATACAAAATTTTTGAGATTTTGATTTTTTTTACTCTATTTTAGAAAAAAATTAGCATAGCTGTTGGAGATGCTCTTACACTTTCACTTCAAGACTTCAACTCTTCAAGCTTCAATCTTCAATCTTGATCGATAAATAAATTTTCTTCATCATCGGTTGTTTGGTGGTGTCGATAGGTTTTGGCCGCTTTCAATTAGTTCGATATCATCTTCCTTCTCGCCCATCTTCAATTCTAGTGTTGTTTGGTGTTGAATTTTTTCAATGCAATCCAAGTGATCTTTCAGAGCACACAAGATTCCACAACTCCGGGCTAAGTCTTGTCTCTGAAGCAAGATATCATGCCACTCACAGAAAAAAACAGACTCTGAAGCCATAATACTAGCTTGGATCACTAGTAAATCATGTGCCATGTCGGCTAAAACGGGAAATTGCGGTTGTTTTGCTGCAACCATGCAATAAATCAAGGTTCTCCAAATCTTGCACATTTGCAAATTTAATATAATTAGAATGCATATAAGGGGCTGTTTGGCAGTTGCTGAATGGTTTAGTGCAGAATGATTAAGTGGTCTGAATGATTAAGAGGTTTTTATGATATTGTGTAAAATGAAATATGTTTGTTTGCTAATTGTTCATAATGAAATCAGGGCTCTTAATGGTTAAGGGAGGGTCAGGATACTAAATCATTAAGAGGATTTTGGAACCATTAAGAGGCAACCCTTTTTTTTGCCAAACAAGATTTACCTCTTAACGATTCAGAGGTTGCCTCTTAATGGAACCATTAAGAGGTAAACAAACAACCCCTAAGTGTTTAATTCACATAAATCAATATCAACTTAGATTTTTAACTAGTTTCATTTTAAACCTTATTAAATAGGTTTTAACATCACATCTTGTTTGGAATCACTCAAATCAGGTGATGTATGTCTTGTATTCGTTTAAGAGGAAGGTAACTGCAATATATAGAGAATCGATGAGCTAAATAAGGAAACCTTAATTCTACAAACAAGAAAGTGAATCTCTACAATATATATCTAACACTCCTCTAGTTGGAGCAAATATGTTAACTATGCCCAACTTGTTACAAATAAAATCTAATTGCGTTTTACGCAAAGGCTTTGTGAGAATGTTTGTAACCTGGTGCTCGGTCCTGATGTGGTGCTCGGTCCTGATGTGTACCGGTCGGATCAATGGGGGCATGTTAGTGTTCCCAGAACACGATCTCTAATGAGATGACAATCAACCTCAACATGTTTGATCCCCTCATGAAATACTTGATTCTTGGCTATGTGAATGGCTGATTGGTTATCACAATACAGTCTCATCAAGTTGTTGGTAATTACTCCAAACACTATTAGGAGTCTCCTTATCTAATGTCATTTTGCATGACACATTTGCCATAGTCCTATGTACTCACTCTGCTTCAACACTTAATCGAGAGAATATGTTATTTCTTGCTTTTCCATAAAACTAGTTTTCCTCCGACGAATACATAGATCCTGTAGTCGATCCAGCCCAATTGCATCCTAGAAACAGGATGTCTTGCCATCTCCTTATTCAGTAAATGCACCAACTCGATAGTGGCCATGGTCTGAATAGACCCCAATAGACCACACTCAGTAAGCATATCAAGAGAATATTTCCGTTGAGATAGAAAAATCCCTTGTGGAGATCTAGACACTTTATATCCCAAGGAAGTCCAAGGTCATTAACTTGAAACTGAGTCTGTAGAAATTCTTTTAACTTTGCAATTCCGGTGCTATCAACTCTGGTGATAATAATATTATCAACATAAACCACTAGTATGATCCGTTGACCCTCATGGTGTCTATAGAAAACATAATAATCCTAGGAATTAAGAGTCATACCGAACTCCCGGAGAACATTTGAAAAACGTCCAAACCATGCTCTAGGGCACGTTTGAGAGCATACAATGATTATCGTAATCTACATACCTTTGTGGTTGTTCCAAGAATAAGCCCACGTGGTTATGTACATCTCCGCAAGAATGCCATTAAGAAACCCGTCTTTGACATCCAATTGATGAAGCGACCAATGATTAATGGCAGCCAAAGCTATATAAATGTGGACATACGACATTTTAGCCACCGGAGAAATATATGCTCATAGTCAACTACACGGGCTTGACAATAACCCTTTGCAACTAACCGAGCTTTCAACTAATGAAGAGAACCATCACGATAAAGTTTTACTGTGAATACCACTTATAACCCAGTTTGCATTTTCCATGAGGAAGTTGTTCCAAGTCCCAAGTATATTTCTTCAAGAAGGCATCTATCTCAAACGTGTGTTTGCATTTTTAAAAAACAATTGAAAGGTCATACAATCCTTCAATAGTAGTCCCATCCCTTTCCTTAACACGATTACGAGGATAAATGGACATGTAAAATGACCAAATATTGTTCTAATAGATTTTCAATCATATAATAAGTTGGATTCTATCTAGAATGCATATTAAGGTTAGGTCCCAAAGCAACATGACCAACATGGGAACAATATTTCGTAAATTAGCATGAACTTTTTTATAGGATTCCAAAATTTGCTTTAACATTTGTCTAAATTTACTTAGGCTATTTTGAACCATTTCGGACGGCTAACTTTATGATTTGTGGACAACAACGTGCTTGAAATAATTCACCGTCCAAAATAGGATTCAAAACCAATTTGGTACACATGTCGTATTACTATTAGGGTTATCAAATGAAATACTTGTTATTTTTGTAGATAAATTATACAAGCCTAGTTTTTTTTTCAATAATGAGTAAAGGTGTTGTCATATGTGTTGAACCAAACGGCTCAAATGTGATTACACATTTTAACATTTTCCATGATGTCGATCAATCCAGTGGGCCATTATGCATATATAAGAATGTGGCAAGCCGTGTGGCACACCCACTCATCACACGTTAATGCTACAAATGATATCAAATTTAAGAACATTTGTTGCATTTCTAATTGCACCATTTTCTACCTTTTATAACATCTCGTCTAAGAGTTTGGTGACTTGCTGTATTCTAGCGAGGCTGTAATGTTTCTTTGATCATCTTCATCAACCGGGGGTTGTCTAAGACCCCAAACGACAATCCTTCTTGGATAACAAATTATGTTATTATTTGTCGGTTCAAAACCAAATTACACCTTGTCTACTAAGTTGAGTTTGCGCTAGATTTACCACCACTTTTAAACGTTGGACATGATTTCTTTTTGTGACGCTTCAAAGTCGAATTTCCTTTCGTAGTAAGTTGAGTTTACACAATTTGCATTTGCCTTTCGTTTCCCACTTTGAAGAACCACCAAGTCGTATGCATCTCAAACCTTGTATTTTTGTCCTTGATCGATGATGACTTTAACAATGGGATCTTTGTCCGATGAACCAACTGGGTTCTCGAAGGATGCCATTTGTAATTTGTTGGGAAAAAAAACACGGGAGCCTCAACCAAAAAACGAGTCGAAATCACAAGTTATAGCGGGTATTGAGAGCGTTTTTTGTGTTTGAGAGTTTGGTAATTCATCCACCATCTTCCGACACCTATATATACTCTATGATGGTCAAAAAAGACAAAAAAACGGCTATAATGCCATGTCCCAACGACTACATTTTTGAAAACCCGATCCTGGCGGGCTATTTTGACAACCAGTCCAAAAGGACCGACCCTTTATCCTGTTTTCAATTTTTTTAGGACTAGACTTACCTGACCAAGCCTTAACCGGTTGTAGCCGATCCTGACCCTTCGGCATAACTGGTTGACTTTGGCTACCTCTACCGTCAAAACCCTTTTTAAAACTTCAGTTGCACTACCCTTGCCTTCCAAGTCAAGTGAAACCTAGCATGGTTTTGGCTCTTAAACCTTTGTCAAATTGCCTCATGAACAATAATGGGCTTTCCATTTTGGTTCCTTGCTCTGTAGGACCATAACAAGGGTTTTAATTACAAAGTATAGAAGGCTTTGATTGTAAGTGTATAAGTTGTCCTTATGTACTTCATTACGAGAGGATAACCTTGTATATGTAGTGCACATTAGAAAATAAAAAGAAATAAAAATCCGAACCTTAATCCTGCTTGTTACAAGAAGTATGGGAGGGGTTATCAGGGTTCTAGTAGTATGGCTAACATCAATTCGCCTTCAAGGTTGAATTCAATTAGAAGGAGCTTAACATCATTCAGACTTATGTGACTTTATAGCACTACACTGTCCCTTAGGCTACTTGCATACAACTATTGCCTTTATGCTGGGTTCACTTAATTGGGTCCTAAATCTTAACAAGATCTAACGTGTTTCTAATATTTTCAGGAAGACAAAGCAACAGTTGCAGGACGAACAAAAAGCGATGCTCGTGAAATGCAAAGTTTTTATCGACATTACTTTGGGAAGTACATTCAAGCATGGCAAAAGGCTGATAAAACTGACCGGTGATGATCTCTTTTTTGTGCGTTGTCTCTTGCAATTTCCATTATGTTTTTCCTCATTGCAGAAGTTTACTGCTTGTATCAGCACTCGGCTTACAAAAGCTTATCAGACTGCTGCGGTTCTGTTCGAGGTTTTAAAGGCTGTTAATCTGACAGAGTCTGTAGAGGTGGCAGATGAGGTGATCCATGCTCTTCCCTTAGGAACTCTACATTATTATTCCGAATACATAGCCTTGCGGTTTAATTACTCGTTACTGCTTCTGTGCATAGATTTTGGAAGCTCACACTAAGGTTGCTGAGAAGACAGAGATGTATGTTCCTTACAATATTCTTCCACTTGACCCAGATAGCTCAAATCAAGCAATAATGAGATATCCAGAGGTTAGTTACAAATTTCTTGACCCTAACATAGCTATATCGTGGTATATTCATACTTCAATTGTTCAATTTGCAGATTCAAGCTTCTGTTTCTGCACTACGTAATACGAGGGGACTTCCGTGGCCCAAGGGCTACAAGAAGAAAGTAGATGGAGATGTTCTGGATTGGCTACAGGCTATGTTTGGCTTTCAGGTTTGCCATTTGGTGGTTCATTAGGAATATCTGATACATAATGATGACTATGTGACTTGTGCTAATTCACAGAAAGATAATGTCTCGAATCAGAGAGAACACCTAATCTTACTGCTCGCAAATGTTCACATTCGCCATTTCCCAAAGCCTGACCAACAACCTAAGGTATTATACTTCAAATGTAAGATAAGAATATAATGCCTACACAGTTCTAAGTTTTTTTTTTTTTTTACATCTTCATTGCTTATGAGATTTCTTCATATCAATCTTTCAAAGCTGGATGATTGTGCGGTTACTGAAGTCATGAAGAAACTTTTTAAGAATTACAAGAAGTGGTGCAAATATTTGGGTCGCAAAAGTAGTCTTTGGTGAGTAAAGCTTCCCTTGAGGTTTTTCATGGTGGATAATTGAAGTTATATGTAGAAGCTTTCATCTCCATGACTCATAGTTTGCTGCTAGACTCCTTTCTACAATTCTATGCCCTTTGAATCATTCATTTTATGGCATGACCTATTGATAGTGGATAATAGTGTAATCATAGTGGTTTCCATAATGAACAGTGTGCAAGTGATCGCCTTTCAAGTATCCACAAGCATTGGATTCGAATATTAAGTAGAGAGCACACTAATTTCAATTAGAGAGAAGAAAATATTGGATTGGTGAAACACACAACTTTTCAAAAAGTAATAAAAGTCTTACCCAAGAACTTACAATCGAGTTGAGTGAGCACTTTGTCGAGTATAGTGCACACTCTGCTGCTATAGAGCCCACTCTATTCCAAGATGTAAGCAGGTCTCTTCCAAGAGTAGTGGTGTCGTTTATGTTCTTCAACTTCCCAAAAGGTTGGAATGCAAGTCATCTTTGGAAGGTCTTCTCTCAGTTAGGTATGGTAATTTGGTAGATATCTACTTGGCCAATAAAGATTGAAAAGAGAAGAATTTGGGTTCGTAAGGTTTTCATTGCAGGGCGGAGCATGGTCAGTGTTGAAGAGTCTTAAACACGATATTTGAAGGAGAAAAGAAGGAAACCCAAAGTTTGAGACTGATAACTCGATGGACCAGGCATCACCGTCAATCAAAGATTTCATGGGAAGCAGAAAATCAGGAAGAGGGCGTCGGTGTGGAATTCTCTAGTGGCGGCGACGATGAAGGAATGGAGTCTATGTTGGGCGGCGCGTGTAATTCCTTCCAAGATTGTTTTGGATGGTGGCAGAGATAATTCCTTCCAAGATTGTTTTGGCAAAGGTGGAGGGTTCGATAAACGAATTGTCGCAGGAAACAGTAGTCAATCAAGGACTCCTTTCTTGTTCAAATTTCAAGAGGAAGCTTGGCCTGGCCCTCTACCCTGTGATCAGATGAACAAGACTTTGATATCAGGCAGATGGAGGTACATAGGCCCATTGTGGAGCCTATGTCCAAAAATGAAGGTGAGCCCAAGAGTAGCAAAAGTAAACGTATCGGAACATTACCAATCATCAACACCTCTCCTAAATCTATGATCGATCCGGATAAAATCAGTAAAGAGGAGTTCGATCCTACAAGATCTGATGGGGTTTGGTGGGAAACTTAGTAGGATGACGATGAGCGATTCTGCTCGTAAGAGTGGGAGAGACTCTCAATCGTGGCCGGAGCTTTATGTGGAAGGATTATAGTGGAAATGTTGGATTTTATAAGTAGAAACTCAATATTATCACGAGATGAATATAAAAAACAGCAACTTTATTGGTAAAAATCCAAATTTTATTTATAAAGTATTAAACTTTATAATAAAGATCAACAATTACTTAATAAAACAGATTTATAATTATTATAATGTGAACCTAATAACGAATCTATCATTCGCGATAGATCGTTTAGAAGAAGGGGTAGAAGATAGACTGTCCACTCTAGTGGACGAAAAATAAAACAATGCAGAAATAGTAAAACATCAACCTGTGTAGAAGATTAGCAGCAACGATGAACCAGACTGTTTAGAAGATGATCAACAGCAAGTAACCAAACTGCACAGTTTATTCTAAACCTGTCCTTAAAGGTTTTGGCGACACTCTATGAAGCTGTGAGTCTACAATCGCTTAGCCCAGGATTTGATACAGTATTAGTCGAATACTAACAGCTATAGTATTGACTGTTTAATGCAAAGCTTGACAGAAAATTAGTAGAAAGCATAACTGTTCTGTGATGAACAGTTCGTGAGACAGAGTGCAGAGAGAGAGAGAGAGAGAGAGAGATAGCAGAGAGCAAATCGTTTCTTTGAGAGAGGGCAGATTAATTTTCAGTGTGTTTAATCAATAACAGCAACCCTCTATTTATACTTGAAAATATAAAGAATAATCTGAGAATATTCTCTAAACTCCTCCCCAAGAATCGGGATTGGAATTGGAGTTGGAGTTGGAGACTAAGTCTCCAACTGATTAGCAACAATAAACCCACGTTTTTTAATATTCAAAAACCGAGAATTTATCTGAAAAATTGGATCTTATCTGCTTAAAAGAATTATCAGCTGGAAAATAAATATTTGCTTAATTAATTCTACATCTCGATCCATAAAAAGAAACTCGGAGCGTGCGAAGTGCAAAGTGCGCGTCATTTCGCGAGAACCGCGCCCGCGCCCTCGGCCACAGCCACGCGCGCGCGCGTGCGTTGCACTTCTTTGAGACCCCCACCATAAGCCCATCATTTTACTCAAGACCCACTTGAGAGTCTAGGCTTATAAAATCAAGCTTATTTTGTATTTCTACCAATGTGGGATGGAAACATTCCAACCTCACACTCAAATTTCCAACAATCCCCCACCAGGTTGGAAAGTTTTCTGCCTTTCAAGAAAAGTGATGTCACAGTGGTGTCACTAAGATTAAACCCCCGTTTAATGTGAATAAGCAAGAAGGAATCAATTCAGAAGTATCCTTAGGATTTAAACTTTGAATCTTGTAACTACTTCGGCTAATTCACACACATCATCTTTTGTCTTTGCATTCTCACTGAGCGCGAATATGGCCATGCGCTAAAAATCCTATTTCATGACCTTTTAGAAGAGAAACCATAACTCTCCATTTGAGGCAGCACCACCTCTCAGTCATATAGGCAAAATTCTATAACATCTTTGTTGCTAAGATGCCTCTAAATTTTGTTAAGAGATTTTCCTCATCCTAGTTCTCGGCAACGACGTACTATCATATACCTTACATGGGTCTATCAGTTGATAGTACCTTCTATCGGTCAAGTGACTTGTTGTTACCCATTAAACTTGATAGATAGGAGCACTAAATTCAAGTTGGGTTCCCATCACTAACCGATTCTGAGTGGTTTCAGACCCATGTCTCTGGTAGTTGATCCTACTAAGTCTCTCGTCAGAGGCTTAGTTAATGGATCTGCCAAGTTTCCACATGACTTGACATGCACAATACTAATGTACACTTTTGACAGTGTGGCCTCACTGTCACAATACATGGGAATCGAGGGAGTTGGTCGAGGCCACAAATGGATATCTGTCAACAGATCTCTAATCCATTCAGCCTCTTTTCCTGCAGCTGCCAAGGCAATTAATTCGGCTTCCATTGTTGAATGGGCGATACAAGTTTGTTTCTTGCTTGCCCAAGAAACCGCTCCCCCAGCTAGAGTATAAATCCACCCACTTGTGGATTTAGAGTCACCTGAGTGATCTATCCAACTGGCATCAGAATATCCCTCTAATATTCCTGGATGTGTAGAGTATGTCAATTCTAGGTTACTAGTCCTTTTCAAGTAACCTAATACTCTATTAATTGCCTTCCAGTGCTCTGGACCCGGATTGCTAGTATATTGACTTAGTTTACTCACAGCAAAAGCAATATTCGGTCTAGTGCAATGCATTGCATACATCATGCAACCTATAGCACTGGCATATTCTAGTTGAGCCACTGCTCTTCCAGAGTTTTTATCAAGTTTTACACATGAATCAAAAGGTGTGTTAAACTCCTTTATATTCAAGTGTTGAAACTTTGTCAATATCTTCTCAATGTAGTGTGATTGACTTAAAGAGATTTGTGATCCAGACCTCTTCACTTTTATTCCAAGAATAGTGTCTACTTCTCCTAGATCTTTCATCTTAAAGATAGAAGAAAGGTAGTCCTTATTTTCAAGGATCCCCTCAAGGTTAGTACCGATGATCAACATATCATCTACATAAAGACAGATTACTACAGTGGATCCTTTTGTGCATTTTGAGTAAATGCATCGATCAGCCCCGTTATGTCTGAACCCGAAAGAGGTGATAGTTGTATCAAATCTTTCATGCCACTGTTTAGGCGCTTGTTTCAACCCATATAGAGATTTAACAAGTCTACATACCTTGTTCTCTTGTCCGGGTATTACAAACCCTTTAGGTTGCTCCATATAAACTTCCTCGTTTAGATAGCCATTCAAAAAGGCTGTCTTCACATCCATTTGATGAATGTACAGTCCCTTTATGGCTGAGATTGCTATTAGAGTTCGAATAGAACTAATTCTAGCAACCGGAGCATATGTGTCGAAGTAATCGACTCCCTCTTTCTGTCTATATCCTTTAGCCACTAATCTTGCCTTAAAGGCTGATATTGATCCGTCTGGATGCAGCTTTCTTTTAAATACCCACTTAAAACCTATGGGTTTCACTCCCTTGGGCAAATCAGCCAATTCCCAAGTTCCATTTCCTATGATGGAATCCATTTAATCATTTATTTCTTCCTTCCATAATGGAGCGTCCCTTGAAGACATGGCTTCTTTAAAAGTCTTAGGATCATCTTCGATGTTTATCGATAAAATGACTTCTCTAGTCACTTTCTTTTGTGTTCCTTCTACTAGGTAGGAGAAGAAATCATCTCCTAAATTTTTCTCTTTTCTTACTCTAGTACTTCTACGTGGTTCGTCAACCTTGTTTGAGGTTTTCGAACTATCATGAGAAGTACTTGGAAGATTTGAAGCCAAATTTCTTTCAGAGTTTTCAGCATCTTCTGAAAACTTGTCTTCAAAAAATTCCACATCCCTAGATTCCACTATTACTCCTGATTCCTTATCCAACAACCTATAAGCCTTGCTATTTCTAACATATCCCACAAATACGCTTTTAATAGCACGAGCTCCCAGTTTGGATCTTTTAGGGTCAGGAGTCCGATAGTAGGCAATACAACCCCATACTCTAAAGTAGTTCAGGTTGGGTTTTCTACCTTTCCATAGTTCATATGGGCTAGTTGGGATCACAGACTAGTGATCCGGTTGTGAATATGACAAGCGGTCAATAGGGCTTCTCCCCACAGGTTGTTTGGCAGATCCGATTGGTTCAACATGCAGTTGACCATTTCAACAAGAGTACAATTCTTTCGTTCCGCCAAACCATTCTGTTGAGGGGTGAATGGTGAGGTGCGTTCATGTTTGATACCATTCTCTTCACAGAAAGTATCAAATTCTCTGTTAAAGTATTCCCCGCCTCTATCTGATCGAAGTATTTTGATTCGTTTTTCAAGTTGATTTTCTACTTCAGATTTATAAAGTTTAAAAGCATCAAAAGCTTCATCTTTTGAATGTAATAAGTAAACGTATAAGTACCGACTGAAATCATCACATAATGTAATGAAATACCGTTTACCACCACGGGTAAATATTACATTCAATTCACAGATATCGGAATGAATCAACTCTAAAATAGTAGTATCTCTTTTAACTGATGGAAAAGGTTTCTTTGTAAACTTTGATTTTACACACGTCTCGCATTTTCCAAAATCTTTGTTATCAACTTTAATTAATCCTTTATTTTGCATTTTTTTCAATATTTTTAACATTGGTGTGTGCTAGACGTTTATGCCATAAAGATATTGAACAAGCAAAGTACTCAAAAGAATTAATTTTATTGAAATCAGTACGAGTTACATCGATAGTAGAAACAAAAACTTCATCAGAAATGGCTAACACATCACTACCCCCACTTGGCCCGACCCCATTCTCATCATCACTCACGTTCAATTGATACATACCCGACAGTTGTATCCTTTTCCTATGAATGTCTTCCATTTGTAAACTAATAGCTTCCTTGCCTCGATGTTGATACCAAACCCATGTTCATCGAGTTTGTTCCCAGAAACGAGGCACTTATTGATAGAAGGAACGTGAAGAACATTCCTCAAAGTGACAGTCTTCCCGGAAGTGAACTTGAGTAGCATCGTACCCATTCCCGCAACATCGGCCTTGCCGTTGTTCGCCACGATTACCTGTTTTCCTTCTCGAACAGGGCCATATTCAACAAACTTGGATCGGGAGTTACACACATGAACTGTAGCTCCCGTGTCCAAATACCAACCTCCTCTACTAGCAGTGATTCTGGTAGCTGCCTCCGAGATCATATCGATCCCCTCCATATGCAAGTTTGCAACAAGATTCTGGATTCCTTCAACAGAGTTGGCTACTGGCGGTCCGGATTTCCTTTCCTTGCATTCTCGGGCATAGTGTCCCGTCTCACCGCAGACGTGACATTTCCCGGTTCTTTTGAATTGTTGCGCAGGTTTGGATTGCTGTCCGGATCTTTTAAAGCTCTTCTTTTGTGGACCTAGATTCCACTTCTTAGAGCCTCCAACCTTTCCCTTTCCTTTAGTGTTGACAACCTTCACGCTGTTTGCACCACCCATCACAGACTTGCCTCTTTTTTCCCGATTTCTAGTCTCTTCTTCGATCCTTATGTGTTTTAGCAGGTCATCCAAAGAATAGTCTTCAGACTTGTGCATCATTCTTTTTGAGAAATCTTTCCAAGATGGGGGTAATTTATCAATCACCGCCCCCACTTGGAAAATTTCTGGAAGAGTTATGTTAAGCACTTTGAGTTTGTTTACTATAACCTGGAGCTCATGAATCTGTTCTAAAATTGGTTTTTCGTCATTCATTTGAAAACGTAAGAATTGGGACACAAGATATTTATTAGTTCCCTCTTCTTGTGTCTTATATTTAAACTCAAGCGCTTTCCACAACTCTATAGGATCGTTTATTGGAGAGTACAAGTCATAGAGTCTATCGGATAGGGTGTTTTTAATATGTCCGCAGGCCAAGGATTTTTCCTCCTTGCGAAGTAGCCTTAACTTTTCAAGCTCAGCTATTCTTGCCCTATCCGGTTCTTTTCCCTTTTCGGGAATCGGATCATCAGGGCTAGGCGGGAGGTTTGGGTCCAACACATGATAAAGCTTAATAACCATTAGTAAAAACTTGATCTTTTCGGCCCATCGGGTGTAGTGGCACCTGTCGAATCGGTCAAGTTTCACAAAATCTTGATTCACCATTCGAACGTTGGAAGAGTTTCCGAATTCCATAACAAAACCTTTAAGATTGTTGAATTTTATAAGTAGAAATTCAATATTATCACGAGATGAATATAAAAAACAACAACTTTATTGGTAAAGATCCAAACTTTATTTATAAAGTATTAAACTTTATAATAAAGATCAACAATTACTTAATAAAACAGATTTATAATTATTATAATGTGAACCTAATAACGAATCTATCCTTCGCGATAGATCGTTTAGAAGAAGGGGTAGAAGATAGACTGTCCACTCTAGTGGACGAAAAATAAAACAATGCAGAAATAGTAAAACACCAACCTGTGTAGAAGATTAGCAACAACGATGAACCAGACTGTTAGAAGATGATCAACAGCAAGTAACCAAACTGCACAGTTTATTCTAAACCTGTCCTTAAAGGTTTTGGCGACACTCTATGAAGCTGTGAGTCTACAATCGCTTAGCCCAGGATTTGATGCAGTATTAGTCGAATACTAACAACTATAGTATTGATTGTTTAATGCAAAGCTTGACAGAAAATTAGTAGAAAGCAGAACTGTTATGTGATGAACAGTTCGTGAGACAGAGTGTAGAGATCGAGAGAGAGATAGCAGAGAGCAGATCGTTTCTTTGAGAGAGGGCAGATTAATTTTCAGTGTGTTTAATCAATAACAACAACCCTCTATTTATACTTGAAAATATAGAGAATAATCTGAGAATATTCTCTAAACTCCTCCCCAAGAATCGGGATTGGAGTTGGAGACTAATTAGCAACAATAAACCCACGTTTTTTAATATTCAAAAACCGAGAATTTATCTGAAAAATTGGATCTTTATCTGCTTAAAAGAATTATCAGCTGGAAAATAATTATTTGCTTAATTAATTCTACATCTCTATCCATAAAAAGAAACTCGGAGCTCGGGGCGAGGCTGCTCAACTCCAATGCGAGCGCACGTGCGTTGCACTTCTTTGAGACCCCCACCATAAGCCCATCATTTTACTCAAGACCCACTTGAAAGTCTAGGCTTATAAACTCAAGCTTTTTTTGTATGGATGGAAACATTCCAACTTCATACTCAAATTTCCAACAGGAAACTCTCTCATCATTGTCCTATCATTCTTAAGCCTTCAAATAGGGATTTTGGAGCAAAACCGTTCTGGTTTTTTAATGTCTGGCTTGAGGACGCCAGCCTCAAAGAGTTGGTATCTAAATCGTGGGGTTCAGTAATTCGTCCTTCGGACCCCGACAAGGTTTTTAGAGGCAAGCTTAAGAGAGTAAAGCTCGAAATTTAAGAGTGGAGCAGATCGAAATTCGGAAAGATCAATTCCCAACATCGTGGCTGCCAAGAGTAAAGCTTTTGAGCTCGAGTTAGCTGCCGAGCATTCTTACTTGTCGGATGAAAAGCTGGAAGAATGGAATAGGGCCAGGATGGTATGGTTGGACTTAGAGAGGAAACACACTCTTATTTTGAAACAAAGTCGTGTGTTAAGTGGGCAGTGGAAGGGGATGAAAACAAGGTTTTTTTCCACTCGATATTCAAGCGCAGAATGTCAAAAAACTCTATAGATGGTGTAATGTGTAATGGGGTTTGGATTGAAGATCCTGGGAAAATAAAAGATGAAGCTCTCAGGCCAAGGTTTACAAGTTCCAAATTCAAAAGATTGTCCAATGACTTAGCCGGGATGCTTGAAGATCCTTTTTTAGAGCAGGAAATATGGGCCGTGATAAAGGACTGTGGAGGCTCAAAGGTCCCGGGTCCGGATGGTTTTAGCTTCAAGTTATTCAAGGTGTTTTGGGACACGATTAGAGCTGATGTGATGAATGTTTTTGACTAGTTCTGGGACAAAGGGATTGTAAACAAAGGCTGCAATTCATGGTTCTTGACGCTGGTCCATGGTTAGCAACCCGATTGTGTTCAGTGAGTTTCGTCCCATTAGCTCTTTATAAAATTATTGCAAAAACTCTGGAGAAAAGGCTGAAAGCTGTTATTGGTGAGGTAATAAGTGACACTTGATCGACGTTTATTGAAGGAAGAAGCATCGCGGACAACATTCTAGTGGCCGACACAACGGTAAATTTCATGAAAAAGGCTGGTCACAAAGCCTTTCTTTTTAAAGATGACTATGAAAAAACATTTGATTGTGTTAATTGGAAATTCTTGGAAGATTTGGTGCTTCAAATGGGGTGTGGGAACCGATGGTGTAAATGGATCAACTCATGCCTTTCTTCGGCAACCGTCTCTATTTTGATGAACGGGTCGACTACGGTAGAGTTCAACCTTGAATGAGGAGTTAGACAAGGTGATCCCCTATCACCTCTCCTATTCCTTACTGCGATGGAAATAATGAATATGGTTATGGAAGAAGCAAAGTCTAAAGGGCTCTTTGAAGGTGTGAAGGTGGGTCGACACAAAGTCAATGTCTCTAATCTTCAATTCGCTGATGACGCTCTTGTCTTTGGAAAGTGGAGTTGGGCCAACCTAAAGAACTTAAAAGCATTACTTCTTTGCTTCCAATCTGCATCAGGTCTTAGAATTAATCTCTCGAATAGCAAGATTTTTGGGATTGGGGTGGATAATGATTCCGTAAAAGCAGCAGTTTCTATAATTGTGACTCGGGATCTCTTCCCTTCACATAGCTAGGCCTCCTGATTAGAGCTTCGATGGTTCGTGAAGCCTCTTGGCATCCGGTTATTTAGAAGTTGAAATCAAGGCTAGATGGCTAACTTATTTCGATGGAGGGAAGACTCACACTAATTAAATCCGTGCTAAACAGTCAGCCATTTATATTTTTTTCTCCTTGCATCGTGCCCTGATAGGCGTCGTGCGATCCCTTGAGAGATTAAGAAGGAATTTCTTTTGGGGTGGGGGGAATAGGTCTCATTATCCGTCTTGGGTTCGGTGGGAGAGTGTAATTTGTGATACTTAGTTTGGGGGTTAGGGGTGGGGAGTATTCGAGCCTTCAATTTAGCTCAACCTCGAGTATTTGACATGTATGTAGTTTTAATAAATTAAGGATGAACTCATAATGCTAGGTTTTAGAGAAAACATAGAAAATCAAGCAAAGATTAAGATGTTGGGGTGAAGGTCTTCGATAGCTCAACCTAGGCTTCAATCCAAGCTTTTAATGAAGAGAGAAGAGTGTTAGAGGAAAGAAACGAGAACCCTAGCTGCAAATGAGCTTCAAAAAGTCCAGGTAGTGAGTTGCGACCTTGCCTGTGACCTTAGGCCGCGCTACTTGATCGCCCGTGTCCCCGTGCCTTGTGCAGTGACTCCCGAGGCTTTGGTTTGAGGCCAAGGCCATCGTCTGAGCCGCATGACCTCTGCCTGCGTATCCAGTGGCCTATGCGGCCTTGGCTGCAACCTAAGGTCACACGTCAGGTCGTGTAGATCCCTTTTTCGCGCAAAACCCCCGACGAATTGACCTTTGAACACACGATGATGTTTAATACTGAATTACCGTATAATAAAACATAATTTCATACAAGATGGGTTACAAATCGATCAAAACAGAAGCTTGAAGTTCACGGGTGTTACACAACCCATGCACAATGTGCATGGGTTTTGCCAGACTAGGGCCTCTTAGCTCCAATAAGGAAACCACCTTAAAAGAGAAACTAGCATGACAAAGCTAAAATTAGCCATTTCTTTATGCAGCAACAACTTCCTTTTGCGTCTTTAATTGTTTATAATGAATTTCACCTTCCAAATATCGACAATTCTGTACTTACTGTTTATTATGTATGACAAATATATTATAAAAATAATTCTTCAATGGCTTGAATTTGCGAGCTACGATCTTGATATTTCTTCATAAGCACTTAATTGTTGTTTGGATATGTAGTCACCACTCAATTCCTAAAACCCAATCTATTGACAACCAAGTAATATGTTACTTATACTCCATTTACAGGTTGCCAAATATTCAACAAGAAGTTCAACAAAGGAAATTGTTGTACATGGGTCTGTATCTTCTCATATGGGGTGAAGCCGCAAACTTGAGATTTATGCCAGAATGCCTTTGCTATATCTATCATCATGTATGCATCATGATTTTGTTATTTCCTTCCAATATCTCATGGGTTTTTCTAATTGTTACTAGTTCATAGTTTCCCAAGGGACAAGATTTTGCACTCGTTTCGTTCCTACAGGAACTAAAACGATAAATGCTCTTCATTTGGTTTATTTTGCTCTATGTGAACTTCCTGAACCAATGAGTTTCTGAAAATATTTTTTTTTTTGAAAATATTAATGAGTTGCAAACAGCTTAACTCATTAATGAATACTTCTTTTACTATGTCTCTTCTTAGCAGAAACTTGTGCATTCCTATACACGTCTGATCATTTCATTTATGTTCATGTGTGTGTTTCCTTGCTCCTTTAGATGGCATTTGAAGTATATGGTATTCTGGCTGGTAGTGTTAGTCCTGTCACTGGTGAGGATATTAAACCTGCATATGGGGGTGAAAAAGAGGCATTCTTGAGGAAAGTGGTGACTCCTCTCTACAATACGATAGCTCAGGTGTGCTGTAAATCTAGACAATGCTTGCAGCTTTAACTTTTGGGTTACAGTTCATATGCCTATGTTTTCATTATTGTCATGTACAGGAAGCTAAAAAAAGCAAGGGGGGAAAGACAAAACATTCTCAATGGAGAAACTATGATGACCTTAATGAATACTTCTGGTATCATGTTCTCTATTCTCATATCATCTCATGGTAAATTTAATTAAATATGTTGACTGGTATAATCTTGTAGGTCAGATGAGTGTTTTCATCTAGGATGGCCAATGCGTGAGGAGGCTGATTTCTTTTTTCGGTCTCATGATGATGTAAGTACTGATATACTTCTGGCACCACATATTTTAGTTGCTACATCATTAATAAAAAACTAGATTCTATCGGAATTTCCAGAATGTTGCATATACATTATATACAACTCAGTATAATAATAGTACCAAAGGCATGTAAAGGTTATGTATGCTAGTCTCATGCACATGTGCAATTCTAGTCGATGACTGGACATGTCAACTGCTTTGACGTGTGTGAAAGTGAATTGTGGTTTTGTTAATTCAAAGTTTATATTTAACTCGACCAATCCTCTCTTATCAAGTCAGAACCAACAGGAATCTAGCTATTTCAATTCACATATAGATAGTGAGATCTTAAATCTACATTATCGTTTAGGTTATCCTAATTTTAGTTTTTTGTCTCGACTATATCCATCATCATTCAGAAATAAAAATCCTTAGTTGTTACAGTGTGATATTTGTCAATTCTCCAAACACACCCGCACAATCTATCCACCTTAATTACACAAACCATCTCACCCTTTCTCTATGATACATAGTAACATATGGGGAAAACGAGAGTCAGTAAAGTAACAGGAGCTAGGTGGTTCCTTCTGTTTGTGGATGACCATACTTCTCTCTCTTGGGTATTTCTCATGAAGGAAAAATCAGAAACCAAAAGTATCTTCATCAAATTTCATACGATGATATCCAAGTATCCAAGTTTCACACAAATATCCAAGTTCTGAAGACTGACAATGCCCCGGATTACTACAACAACGTCCTTGGCAATTACTTCTTTGAGCAAGGGATTGTACATCAAAGCTCATGTGTCGATACCCCTCAATAAAATGGGGTTGTCGAGCGGAAAAATAGACATTTGCTTGAAACTGTTCGTTCCGTTCTCTTCACCTCTAGTGTTCCCAAACACTTTTGGGGGGATGCTATTCTCATCTCTATCCATCTCATAAACCGAATTCCATCTCGAGTCCTGAAATTCAAAACCCCATGTTAGGTCATTCTACAGTCATTTCCCAACACTCACCTTGTCTCAGATATGTCTCCAAATTTTTTTGGGTGTACGACCTTTGTCCATATTCATCCACATCAAAGAAGAAAACTTGACCCCAAAGCTTCAAAATGCATTTTTCTCGACTAATCTCCAAACCAAAAAGGGTATAAATGCTACTCTCCTTCGGAACATAAGTTTTTCACCTCCATGGATGTCACATTATTCGAAAATAAACCGTACTACACAGATGTTTGGGGGGGGGGATATAATTGAACACCCTCTCACGAGTGAAGGTATTCACACGGACCCAATCCAATCCCTTCCTTCAATCTCTTCCAATACCAAAGGAGATCAAACTCTCTTCCTGCATGTGCCAGAAACTGAACCGGTCCAAACTAACCTCACCCAACCTTCAGTCGATCCTTCAACCAACCCTATGACGCCAACAGAAAGTACACACCTCAACCCTCAAAAGGAAACCCTTGTCTACACCAGGAAAAGGAAGCGTGACGAGGAAGTGCAGGTGGTACAATATGAGAAGTGCCATGAGTCTCAACCAATTCCAACTCCTGAATCTCAAGGTATGCTTCTTAGTGGCCCTATTAATGTTGATAATCTAGATCTTCCTATTGCCCTAAGAAAGGGGGTTTAGACTTGTACTTCACATCCAATAAAGAATTTTGTATCTTACAAGGGATTATCACCCAATTATCGTGCCTTTGTGTCTAAATTGGATGAAACTCAAGTTCCCACCTCTATTCACGAGGCCTTACAAATCCCAGCATGGAAGGCCGCAACATTTGAAGAAATCAAGGCGTTGGAGAAGAACCAGACATGGGAGATTACAGACCTTCCACCAAGAGAGAGGACAGTAGGATGCACATGGATCTTTTCAGTGAAGTACAAATCTGATGGAACAATTGAGAGATACAAGGCACAATTGGTAGCTAAAGGATTTACCTAATCATATGGGATAGACTACCAAGAAACATTTGCACCGGTTGCCAAATTGAACACTGTTAGAGTCTTGTTATCTATCGCTGCAAACCTAGATTGGCCACTGCACCATCTCGATGTAAAAAATGCTTTCCTCAATGGCGATCTTGAAGAAGTTTTCATGGACATTCGACCAAGATTCAACTCATAGGCAAATCAAGGCAAGGCATGCAAACTCAGAAAGTCACTCTATGGCCTAAACCAGTCCCAACGGGCTTGGTTCGATAGGTTTTCTAAAGTTCTCAAAAGAACGGGATAAACTCAATGCCAACCGGACCACACGCTCTTTATCAAGCACACCTTTGACCGAAAGGTAACTGCCCTTATTGTCTATGTTGATGATATAGTTCTGACGAGAATTGTTCACATAGAAGTTGGTTGTCTCAAAACCTTATTGTTAAAGGAATTCGAGAAAGATCTTGGAGATTTCAAGTAATTCCTTGGAATGGAAATTGCTAGACCAAGAAAAGGAATCATCACCTCTCAAACGAAGTATTTCCTAGATCTCTTGAAAGAAACAAATAAAAAACAAAAAAGAGACCTACCAAAGGTTTGTTTCCGATACCCAAACAGAATCACCAAAAAACTTGGTGATACCCAAACAAAGCCACCAAAAACTTGACGGAGCAAAGAACCAACAGTGGGAACCAACTAACTGGGGGTGGAGGGACGATGGCGGTGATGGAAAGAACAACTGGAAGAGAGGTGTCACCCGCGTGGGGCTCAGGCGGCGGCGGGTGGCATGTGGGGCTCTTGCGCTGGTCGGACAGCGGCCGTACTCACTAGGTATACAGACGATGGTTGTCTGAGGCTATTGGTGTCGGCTGTGAGATCGAACAGCATATGAGATTCAAAAGAAAACCCAAAAAAACTTTGCTCAATTTCCATCTTTGATACCATGTAATCAATAGGGATTGTATTATTTGATACAATTTATATACACAATACATATATATATATATATACAAGGTTTAAGGAAATCAAATCTCTATAATTTTCTAATATAAAGGACTTTGTTTCCTTTCCTTGTTGATTCCATAACAACTACCAATCAAACCTTTAATTGAGCAAGAAATCTATCTGGATTTAGTTTAATGGTATGCATCCTTTTGTATATAGCAGTGCCATTTCCAGCGGGACGGTCAATCAGATCCTATGTCACATTGTGTGGCATGGTTTTTATGTAAGTTGTTTGTCATGATTGTTGGGGAGTTTGTGTAGAAATCGATGGGTAGAGAGAAAAGATGGAGTGATCGGAACTTGGATAAGAATGTGAGATCGCGTGAGAGCTTGCTTTCCTTAAGTGATATTTCGACCCTATTCTGCCTGGGTATCACGAAATTCACTCAAGGATAATCTCAAATTCACCGGTATTGATTTTGGTAGAAATCGATCCTATTTAAACACCAAGAGAATTGTAACCGACGCTATATTAAAACTGATAATAATTACCCATTTAATGGTATTAATTGCTGGACATTATGGTGAGAGTTACAAAGAGAATTTGGGGGTTACAAAGAGATTTTGGGGTTACAAAACGAAATCTGCAACAGTGCTCGGCGCGGGTAGCCGTGCGGGTTGACCCGCGCCATAACCCACCCGGGTCACTGTTTCAACCCCACAAATAGTGCACGACGCGGGTAGTCGCGCGGGTTAACCCGCCCGGTGCACTGTTTCAACCCATAATCCAGTGCACGACGCGGTTAGCCACGCGGGTTAACCCGCGGCATAACCCGCCCGGTGCACTGATTCAGTAACAAATTGATAAACCACCAAACGACCGTCCAACTGTCCCGGGTCATAGTTAGCTTACACGAGTGTGCACTCCATACCTACCAACTCGTGTTATAGCTTAGCTATCAACCCCATTATTATCTTGTGAATCCAATTACACAAAATGACCGATGATTTCACTAAAATCACCAACATTCCTCCCCCATTTTAGTGCAATCCTTGATTCACAAACAAAATTAATATAGCAAAACAAACTCATGCATAAATGAAAATATTTAGAAGATTGAATTCTCATCTTAGTACATTACACATTTCAAATACTCGAGAATCCGGGTGTCCTATGGATTGAAGCCTTCAACCCATTTGAGTACCAGAAAATAACATACACATGAATTTAAAATTCTCTAAAGTTTAAACTTGACACTATACAGGCCATGTGTCCTTATCCATTCGTGAGTGTATCAAAGCTAAGTCCAAGCTTCTTGAAGCGGCCACACTTCGCACTCATATAGGTAGTTCCTTTCATCATGCACCTGCACATGCACTTTTACAAAAGAACAATTACCTCCTCGCTTGCAGTACCGAGCACATACCTTGGGATGAATATCTTGTGCTCCAATCCCTTAGAGTGAGCTTTCCCATTGAATTCAACTTCTAACATTGTATTAGAAGGGAATTGGGTATCTCACCGTTAGAGATTCAAATGGACTTTAATCCCATCCCTATCACCGACTTGTGAACCAAGTCCCTAGCTAACCCCTTCGTCAAGTGGTCCGCTAGAGTTTGTTGCGACTGAACAAATTCAACCGAAATCACCCCATTCGTGATTAGCTCACGAATCATGCTATGTCTAACATCTAAGTAGCCGCACTATCGCAACGGATAAAAATGGGTGATATTGGTTTCGGCCATAACGTAATTTCATGGACTAAATTCCTTAGCCACTCCGCCTCTTTACCGGTAGCGGCTAATGCCACAAATTCCGACTCCATAGTCGAACTCGTGATGCAAGTTTGCTTCTTGGAAGCCCATGAGATGGCACCTCCCCCAAGCAATTATACCCAAACACTCGTGGAAGAGTGATCTTCTAAGTTGGTAATCCAACTTGCATCCGAATATCCCTCTAATACCGAAGGAAACCCGACATATGACAAACTATAATCTATGGTTTTCTTCAA
Source organism: Arctium minus (assembly GCA_954870635.1). Classification (NCBI taxonomy): domain Eukaryota; kingdom Viridiplantae; phylum Streptophyta; class Magnoliopsida; order Asterales; family Asteraceae; genus Arctium; species Arctium minus. The sequence continues at coordinate 45,461,933 of OX941094.1, read as the reverse complement.
GTATTTAAATACTCGTCTCATCGCTTGCCAATGATGTATACTAGGATTACTAGTATACCTACTCAACTTGCTTACGGCAAAAGCGATATCTGACCTAGTGCTTGTCATGGCATACATCAAGCATCCTATAGCCTTTGAGTCCTCGAGTTGTGACACCGCTTCATCCGAATTGGGCATAAGCTTCACACTCGGATCAAATGGAGTACTCACCGGAGAACAATCAAAGTAATTAAATTTCTTTAATACTTTCTCAATGTAATGAGATTGCGTAATTGCAATCCCTTTGTTCTCACGCTTGATCCTTATTCCAAGGATCACCTCCGCCTCTCCCATATCTTTCATGGAGAAACTTGATGACAAAAACTCTTTGGTTTTATCAACTTGATTTTGGTCGGTGCCAAAGATCAACATGTCATCAACGTATAAGCAAATTATTACTCCGTTACAGGATGTGTCAAATTTGCTATACACACACTTGTCCGCTTGGTTTAACATAAAGCCATTGGACAAGATAACCTCATCAAATTTTTGATGTCATTGTTTGGGTGCTTGTTTAAGCCCACACAATGATTTTACAAGTTTACATACCTTATGCTCCATCCCGGGCATAACAAAACCTTCTGGTTGTTTCATGTAAACTTCTTCCTCCAAGTCACCATTCAAGAATGCCGTTTTGACATCCATTTGGTGAATCACTAAATTGTGGATAGCTCCTAAGGCTATCAACAATCTAATCGTGGAGATTCTTGCAACCGGGGCATAGGTATCAAAATAATCGATGCCTTCCCGTTGCCTAAAGCCTTGGATTACTAATCGAGCTTTGAACTTGTCGATTGATCCATCGGCTTTCATATTCCTTTTGAAGATCCACTTGCATCCCAAAGGTTTACAACCCGGTGGCAAGTCCGATAATACCCTAAGTATTATTCCCCATGATGGAATCCATTTCATCATTTATTGCTTCTTTCCAGAAAGCAACATCTTGAGATTTCATAGCCTCATCAAATGATTTTGGATCTTCCTCAATACTATAACAGTAAGGGGGCGTTTGGTTCGCAGAATGTGATGGAATTTGGTGGAATTGGAATGTTGAATTCCTTTGACCAGATTCCATTCCCTTATTTGGTTCAAGCTTTTCAATGGATGGAATCTTTGAATTCCAATAAATTCCATAGACATAGGATTTGAACATTCCATCATAAAACCCAAAGATTTCAATGGAATGGAATCTCATATGTTGATAATTCCAAAGTTACCCTTTACCCTAAACTAAACCCTACTGATATTGATTATCAGCAGACACCAACTCTCTCTCTCTCTCTCTTCTCTCTCTCCTCCCCCTCTCTCTCTCTCTGTCCTCTCTCTCTCTCTCTCTCCTCCCCCCTCTGTCCTCTCTCTCTCCTCTCTCTATCTTCTCTCTCTCTACTCTCTCCTCTTTCTCTCACCTCTCTCTCATCATTCATGTGTTAAAATAATCAAAGCAATTTTAGTTAAAAATTAAACTATTTAATGACTATTTCATTAAAGTAATTTTTGTTTAAAAAAATTAAAATAATCAAAAAGGGTATTTTGGTCATTTACCAAAAATCCATTCCAATTCTGAAGCTACAATCTGTGAACCAAATAGAAAAATTCCAATTCATTTAACATATTTCATTCCAATTCTGTCAACCAAAACAGGTGGTCAACCCTGACAACATTCCATTCCAATTCCTTCAAAGTCAAATTCCTTTGACAAATTCCATTCCATCCAAAAACATTCTGCGAAACAAACGCCCCCTAAGAGAATTGTGATCCAATTTCATGTCTTGATCCTTCTACCAAGTATACTTGGAAATCAGGTCCAAAGGATTTTTCGATCCTTCCTCTTTTGCTCCTTCGAAGCATCGGAGATTCGGTTGGAACAATTGCTTGTTCTTCAACCTCACTAATTACACTAGTATTTGGAACAAGATCCCTCGGCCTAGGTATTGAAGAGAATCTAGTCTCATCAAATAATGCATCTCTCGATTCTATAACGGTGTTAATCGCTATAGACTCATTAGGTTCAATAACATAGAACCTATATGCCTTGGAATGCTCGACATATCCAACAAAGATGCAATCAATACCTTTCTCACCCAAGCTTTTCCTTTTGGGTTCGGGTAGTCGAACAACCGCTCGACAAACCCAAACTCAAATATAATTCAAGTTAAGCTTTTTCTTGAACCAAAGTTCATATGGGGTAATCTTGTTCCTTTTATTAGGAACTCGATTTAATGAATAACAAGCCGTTAACATGGCTTCACCCCAAAATCCATTACTCAATCCCGAGTAGGATAACATAGAGTTCACCATTTCTTTGAGATTTCTATTTTTCCGTTCCGCCACACCATTTTGTTGTGGTGTACAAGGCGCCGTAGTCTCATGGATAATTCCTACGGATTGGAAAAACATGGGGTCGTAATATTCCCCACCACGATCGGTGCGTAAACATTTAATTAAACCGCTCATTTGCAATTCAACCTCCGTTTTATAAATTTTAAAATTTTCTAACGCTTCATATTTTGAGTGCAATAAATAAATATAACAAAAACGTGAATCGTCGTCAATAAAAGTAACTACATACTTTTTATTACCAAAAGACGGAGTTGAATGCAAATCACAAAGATCACTATGAATTAATTCAAGCACCGATGAATCCCTTTTCACATTGGGAAACGGTTGCCTAGTGATCTTCGTCAACATGTAAGTTTTACATTTTTCGGTTTTAACGTCAAAAGACGGAATAAGACCGTCTTTTGACATTTCAACCATTCTTTTAAAATTAACATGACCAAGCCTTGCATGCCATAAACTAGAATCAACAAGAACTTCATTTGCAACATAAATAGAATTCGAAACAAAATTCTTTTTATTTAAACTTAACATGAACATATTATTATTCAAATAACCAAATCCTACAAAAGAGCCCCCTTTCGACAAGGTAAACTTTCCGGATTCAAAAACTTGCCTATTCCTAACTTATTCAAGGTACTACCGGAAACCAAATTCTTTCGAATTTGTGGTACAAACAAAACGTCAATAAGTTCAATTATTTTACTATAACTAAATTCTAGCCTAACTAAGCCGCATCCAAGAATGGGAGCATTTGACTCGTTCCCCATGTGTAGCACGGATCCGTCTTCAACCGGTTCCAAGGAAGTGAACCAACGTCGATCCTTGCACACATGAGTCGAGGCACCCGTGTCAATCCACCAAGCATTATCATCATCCTGTACATAAAATGATTCGGATATTAGTGTACATAATTCAAATTTGAATTAACACCAAAGTCAAGAAACTAACCTTGCCGTGGGTTTTGATCATTGGATCTTTGCCCACCACCACTTGAGCTTGCTCCATTCTTATTCTTGACAACCCGACAATCCCGTTTGAGATGGCTGGTCATCCCGCAAGTCCAACATGTTAATTTAACCTTTTTGTTGGGACCTTTCTTGGCTTCAGTGAACTTATGTTTTCCCTTGAAATTGTTGGATCTTCCCTCTTTCACCATGTTCACCGAAGGTGCAGAAACCTCTTTCATCTTAGGTTTCTCAGCCTCTTACGCCCAAAGAGATTCCTCTATGCGCAAGTGACTACCAAGTTGTACAAGAGACAACTCTTCCTTCTTGTGTTTCAACATGTGTTTGAAATCTTTCCAAGAGGGAGGCAATTTATCAATTATGCTCGATACAGAGATGGATTCATCCATCTTCATATCATGTTGATCATATTGACCTAGAATGCGTAGGAGCTCATTATATTGCTCCATCACAGGCCTTGAATCTACCATTTTGTAAGTATTGAAATTACTCACGAGGAACTTCTTACTAGAAGCATCCTCCGCCATGTATTTGGACTCAAGAGAGTCCCATAGCTCTTTAGCGGATTCAACGTTTTGATAAATATCGAAGAGGGAGTCACACATACCGTTTAAGATGTGGCCGCGACATATGTAGTCGTCGTTTTCCCATTTGCTGCGACGCTGGGTCATCTCCAACGTCTCGTCCTCCATTACTTCCGACATCGGCGTGCTCAACACGTACACGACCTTCAACGTGGTCAACAAGAAGTGCATCTTCTTTTGCCATCGCCGAAAGTCGACGCCTTCGAACTTCTCCAGTTTCGTGAACTTGGTAGTCATGTCTCTCACGAATTGATCACTCGCCATCTCTCACAAAATAATATCACTTAAGATTGTTGGGGAGTGTGTGCAGAAATCGATGGTTAGAGAGAAAAGATGGAGTGATCGGAACTTGGATAAGAATATGAGATTAACCACAAGGGATGTGGTGTGGTGGTAAAGGCTTGGGGAGTTCATAGCGCTCAACCCGGGTTCGAGCCCCACTCGTAGCACTTGTGGCCACTGAGGATAAACTCAGGGTTGCACGCTTTAGCAGCTGGGCCAAAGACCCTAATTGCCAGGGATTAGTCTGGGCCATAGGCCCAGGATACCCTTTCCAAAAAAAAATATGAGATCGTGTGAGAGCTCGCTTTCCTTAAGTGATATTTCGACCCTATTCTACCTGGGTATCACGAAATTTACTCGAGGATAATCTCAAATTCACCGGTATCGATTCTGGCAGAAATCGATCCTATTTAAACACCAAGAGAATCGTAACCGACGCTATATTAAAACCAATAATAATTACCCATTTAATGGTATTAATTGTTGGACATTATGGTGGGAGTTACAAAGAGAATTTGGGGGTTACAAAACGAAATCTGCAACAGTGCTCGGCGCGGGTAGCCGTGCGGGTTGACCCACGCCATAACCCACCCGGGTCACTGTTTCAACCCCACAAATAGTGCACGGAGCGGGTAGCCGCGTGGGTTAACCCGCGGCAGAACCCGCCCGGTGCACTGTTTCAACCCACAATCCAGTGCACGGCGCGGGTTAACCCGCGGCATAACCCGCCCGGTGCACTGTTTCAGTAACAAATTGATAAACCACCAAACGACCATCCAACTATCCCGGGTCATAGTTAGCTTACACGAGTGTGCACTCCACACCTCCTAACTCGTGTTATAGCTTAGCTATCAACCCCATTATTATCTTGTGAATCCAATTAACACAAAATGACAGATGATTTCACTAAAATCACCAACAATGATTTCACACATATTGTTTGTTTAAGAATATGAGCCGTACAGCATGGTTTTCATGCATGTTGTTTGTTATAATTTTCTTACAAGTGGAAGTTGTTTAGGGGTTTTATATTGAGATTATTACTGTAGATAGAAGGTGTAGATGAAAAAAATCAGAATGAACAAGCTGATGCAGGTGGGACTGTGACCTACCAAACTAGGTGAATGAATCAACTCAACTGAGTCTCTGTCCCACAAGTTTGTATTTCCTCGTATAGGAAATAAGGAAAACCAAGACATAGAAAGACATTTCACACCGATTAGTTGACAAAGCTGCGTTATGATGTTTATTATTTGTTTCAGGAAAAACAATCTGCTACAAGTGATCATTGGATAGGAAAAATCAATTTTGTTGAGGTAGATTCATATTGGCATATCTTTAGGAGCTTTGATAGGATGTGGAGCTTTTTCATATTGTGTTTACAGGTAATTATTATCTTTCTCTGCTGGTATGCTGCATACCTCAATCTGTGTTTATTAACTAGATTCTTTCATGCTTATTAACAACAAACACAAGGCAATGATCATTATAGCATGGAATGGATCGGGTGAACTAAGTTCTATCTTTAATGGAGTCGTGTTCAAGAAAGTGTTGAGCATTTTCATAACAGCAGCAATATTGAAACTTGCACAAGGTAACCAATGACAAACTCCCTCTATAGCCAAAATAGTGTATACTTTTGACTTCTTTTAGCAGCATCCATCTTGACTTTATCTGAAATACGATCCTAATTCATCAAAATAACTTGAGTGGTAGAAAAAATTATCATCTTTCTCTCTGTTATGCAAGTGAAAAATCTCGAGCAAACCAAATATATTGACCAATCAGAATTGCCTCCAGGGTCTATAATTGCCTCAAAAGGTCATTCAGCGCATTGCACCTTCATTTGTTTCCTTTATCAACAATTTTTAAAGTCTTGCTTTCTATAAACTTATTCTTGAATTTATGATCTCAAGAGTGTGGAAAAATATTTTAACACAAGGTGTTATATATTTGCTTCATCTACTCTGGTCAAATATTATATAAATTGACACAAGCTCCCTGCTTATTTCCAAACATGGTAGACACCGGATTTTTTAGAGTAACTGAGTCAGATAGCCATCATCTTATGAATATTGATGAAATGGTAAAAGACAAAATTAAGATTTAACATCAAGAAGCCGTAAACTTAGACGTCTTGCAAAAATAATATAAACTCAAATAAGCAAGAAATTAACTTCTTCGAGACTTCATCCCTTGAAAGTATCTTTAACGTCTTCATCCTCAACTATAATCTAATTAAAAGAGCATATACCTCAGTTTTCAACCCAAGGGGCTTGAGAAGAGTAAAATCAATTGAACTACAGGGAATTGCTGGTCCTGATTCAACTTCTCAAATAATGTCGTTTGAAGATAATGTCTGAGATGCATAAGTACACATTAACAACTATCTAAGTAATGGACTCCGTGAACCAACTTCCTTGTCGAGATTCATAAAACCTCAAGATCTTAGCAAGTAATCTATACAAACCTTGCTGCCTTCTCTTTATTGGTTGGGACCTGAAATAAACCTTGCTGCCTCCTCTTTATCTTCTTCCCTCTCCATGTGCGCCTTTGTTTACTGTCCTATAGATCGATATCTCTTGATAATTTTCATTGTTGATATGTATTAATGGGTTGCTGGTTTTACAGTCCATTTAGCAATAACTGTTGAATTTCCACTTTGTTCTAATTTCAAGTTTCAAAAATCACTTATTTTAATGGTATCAAGCATGACTCTACCATTGCATGTTAGCTTTTGTCTGTGTGTGTGTATATATGTAGATGTGTGTATGTATGCATACATGCAAGCACGTATATATACTTGTTAGTTGGAGATCTATTGACTCTTGCCTCCACATTTTTCCAGCTGTTATTGATGTAGTTATGATGTGGAAAGCAAGGTTCAGCATGTCATTTTATGTCAAGCTTCGATATATTTTGAAAGCTCTTTCTGCAGCAGCTTGGGTGGTGGTTTTACCGATAACATATTCTTATAGTTGGAACAATCCCTCTGGGTTTGGAGAGACCATTAAGAACTGGTTTGGCAATGGACCAAGTGCACCTTCTCTGTATATTTTAGCAGTTGTTATCTACTTATCTCCAAACATCCTTTCTGCACTATTGTTCCTCCTACCATTTATACGTCGGAATCTTGAGAGATCAGACTACAAAATTGTGAGGTTCATGATGTGGTGGTCGCAGGTACAAGAAACCTTCCCACAACTTACATCATCGTCTTTTTATTTGTTACTTTAGTTCCTTGCTATTCTTAAATTAACACATCATAAGCCCGTAAGTTCAGTCATTGCAAATATATAGAATTGTATTAGGAGAAGTGTTACAGTTGCAAGTCAAATGCCATATACAGTTAACCTCTACATATCACTAAAATTTGCAGCTTTCACTCTATGTTGGAAGGGGAATGCATGAAGACCCTGTCTCCCTTGTCAAGTATGACTTCCATATTAAAAATGTGTGAGCACATTGCTTGAATTAGTTGTACCCTGCTTTATGTTTTACAATTGCCCTTTTTAGGTACACTATTTTCTGGGTTCTCCTCATAATGGCAAAGTTATCTTTCAGTTACTACTTAGAGGTGCCTTTCTTGTTCCTTGTCTTTTGCTTAAGGAAAAGAATCTATACTCCTCTTGATTTCAATGAGAATTACTATCTGGGAAGATAATGACCGTCTAATATTTGTTTCTTTTGTAAGTCAGAATGGGAGTATCTGCCAAGCATACCAATGACTGACTGTGTTTCTTAACATTAAAAGAAACATAAAAATAAGTAATTAAATAAAATCAATGTTTGAAACTAAAAGCATACTATATTCTAATATGAACTGGAAATACAATGGGTTGTGAAGTAGTGTATGCAGTTCAATTTTCCAGCACACGTCATTGCTTCAGTGCTTATCATGCATATTGCAGATAAAGCCTCTAGTGGGTCCAACAAAAGCAATTATGCGACTACATATAAGACGTTATGAATGGCATGAGTTCTTTCCTCAAGGTAATCAAGTTTGAGAACCCTAAGCACATAGTTACAATGGAAGCATATTGTAAGAAGTGAAGATGTTACAAGTTGTCCTATTCTGTTTTCAGCTAAAAGCAATATTGGCGTTGTGATTGCACTCTGGGCTCCTATCATTCTTGTATGTTATCTTAATTTTAGTTCTATCCTACTAACATCACTCCCCTTGCCTCCAAACTTGGTTATTTTGTGATCTTTTAAACCTTTTACAGGTCTATTTCATGGATACTCAAATTTGGTATGCCATATTTTCCACAATATTTGGTGGTATTTATGGTGCATTTCGGCGTCTTGGAGAGGTTAGTGCTCCAAGTTTGCATTAGTTACCTTTATGTTCTCTTCTTTCTTATCTAGAAATGGAATTTGTTCTTTCCAATTATCAAGTATAACCTAGAACCTGCCCACTCTGGTGTTTTACTCTAGGCCCAATGATACAAGAGAATAGTGAGGGACTATATTTTTAAATAGTTAATACCCAAATGTATGTTGTACATAGGGGAAAAGGTATATTGGGGCCTGATTATAGTTCTGTTCCCAACTAACACACACCTAGATCAGTGATGTGGATCACTAGGTGCCCATTTGCTCTTTAGCATAACTTTATTAGAACATGAAAAGAAATAAGAATAGAAAGAAGCAGCGTATATACTAACTCCCGGTACAAGTGAAAAGGAACATCTCCTAACTCCCCAAAAAGAAGTGAAAAGACACAAAGTGCCGAAAGAAATACATAGGGAAGCATGTAGGTTTAATCCTTTTATCTTTTTGAAAACAGGAATACTAATCTCCTTGATGCAAGCTTGTAGACAATCCCTTGGAAGTGATCTTGATGAATTACCTTGTCCTATTTATGAAAAATAGGCCCATCTCCTTATCTGTCTGTCACTTTATTTACTCCCGTACTCCGTTATCCCTATAAAAAAATAGATATGGCCTGTAGTGCTCAAATCCTTGTTGTTAAGGGTTTGGAAAACCTAAGGGTGCGTTTGGTATTCAAACAGAATGAGACAAAATAAGACGGGACATAACAGAACAGACTAGACAGCTGTTCATCGTTTGGTAAGACCGAATTGGACAAGACAGAACAAATAAAATGACCCATTTACCAATTTACCCCTAACGAGTTGTTTATATATTTTATATACCTTGATTAATTTATGTAATTTATTAAATTATAATAAAATAAATATTTTTTATAACAAAATATATCATTAGAAAGTTCTTGTCAACACAATTAAAATGACACCAAAAGAAAAAAGTTCATGTAGTTTCCAATTTTTATTTTATACCTTTTCTAATTATTTTTTATTATTAATATTTAATAAATTACATAAATTAATCAAAATATAGAAACCATATAAAAATAATATTTTGGAGGAAAGTAAAGTGAAAGTTTAAAGAGCATAAAATACAATAAATAAAATTTAAATAATGAATAAAATGTAAAGTGGGAGGTGTATTTGATGTTTAGAAAACATTTTGAGGTACATTGGTAAAATATAGGTCCGTTCCACCTTGTTCCATAGGGTGGGGGTGGAACACACCTGTTCCACTCTGTTCTACCTAAATGTGGAACAGTGATCTCTGTTCTGTCAGTGCACCAAACGCACCCTAAGCAGCTAAGCACAAAACAATTTTCACTAGGATAATTAGTATTGAGTTTTAAATGACCCACCATCGGCTTATGTCAAGCCATATGTTTACCAATATGCATCTGCGGATTAATAGGCTTACAATAGGTTAATCATCTCGAGAGAAACAGGATTTGGGAATGAAGCAGCTCTTGTAGGCATGCAAAATTGTTGCAACAAACCAAACCGTCTATTAGCATGATTCATGATGATCCTTTTGGAGTACATATGCAACAAATTTATACCATGTAATCGTTTTAAATCCTAATATACTTTGTCCTGGCAAATCCTAGTAAAATTATATAATCGTCAATCCATACCCAATGAGATCTGTAACTAAGGCTTAACTCCTTTTGAAAGGTAATAAATACGTTTAGAGATGTTTTTAGGTGCCCTCAAACCTCCTATTATGCATAGTTGTGTTTTTAAGGACTATTCTACGCCGAGTTTCCTAACAAAAACCTGGGAATAATAAGATATTTTCATTTTTTGAGAACCATTAGATACGAAGCTGAAAGAAATTAGTAAATCGACACGTTAGAAGTAAAAAACAAACAAAGACAAAATAAAGTTGAAAATTTGTTTATTTGTAAATCTTACATTAAACAATCTAATCCATATTACTTCTAAGCTTTCAACTGTGAAATTAGTTGTTGTTGCTAACATAGAATCATGACGGGCTTGGTAGCTTGTAAAAATATTTGGGAAGGTCAGAATGTGTAGCTTCATGCATTCCAGCATTCAGTCTCTAGTGGTAAATTTACATGCAAATGGTGTGAGCTTCATTGTACAGTTATACTCTTTTCTGCTACCTGTTACAGAACCCTATTTGAGGTACATTTGCTTATATTTTTTGTTTCTTTCATAGTACATCCACCTAACTTTTGCTTCTTTAGATTCGAACTCTAGGGATGTTAAGAAGCCGCTTTCAGTCATTGCCGAGTGCTTTTAATGACTGCTTAATTCCAGCAGAAAATAGTGAAAGGACTAAGAAGGGACTCAAGGCCACTCTATCGCATAGATCCACTAAGGTTTAATTTGTTGCTTTGTTATCGATTATTTCACATTGTACGGCCTTTTGGCTTGTTTTCAGATAGTCGATGGTTTATAATGAAATTCATTGACCTGAGGAGTTTATTTCAGGTCCCAACCAATAAAGAGAAGGAGGCAGCAAGGTTTGCTCAGATGTGGAATAAAATCATTACAAGTTTCAGGGAGGAAGATTTGATAAGCAATAGGTACTTTGAAGAGAACTCCATGCATGTATTTCTGCAAAAACCTTTTCTGACTTGGTACTGATTTGTACATGCATTTTTATGTTATCAGAGAAATGGACCTTTTACTCATGCCATACTGGGCTGATCTTGACTTGGAACTTATTCAGTGGCCTCCATTTTTACTTGCTAGCAAGGTTCACTACTTCTTGAATGACTTCTTTCATGAACATAGAGGAGATATATGTTGACTCCTCAGCAATCATTTTGCAGCTTCCAATAGCCTTGGATATGGCAAAAGACAGCAATGGGAAGGACCGTGAAAGAGAACTGCAAAAGAGGCTGAATGCAGACAGTTATATGCTCTGTGCTGTTCAGGAATGTTATGCTTCATGCAAAAATATTTTAAACTATCTTGTTCTAGGGGATCGTGAAAAGGAGTATGTCAATCATCATTTGAGTCATTTCATGGTAGAGATATTACATATGATGTACTATTAATTGATGATTTGTCTATTTGCAGTGTTATGACAGAGATTTTCGACAAAGTTGACCATCACATACAGGAGGGAGATCTCATAAGTGTGTTGAATATGAATGCCCTGCCTAGCCTTACTGATCACTTCATCCAGCTTATAGAGTTCTTGGTCATATTCAACCCCTTTGCTTTTCCTTTTTTTCTCTTAAATTTGAATCTAATTGAAATCTTTGGTTTCAGAAAAAAAATGAAGCAAGTGACAAGGATGATGTTGTAATTGTGCTACTTAACATGCTGGAGGTGGTGACCCGAGACATAATAGATGAACCACTTACTAGGTAAAACGATTTGAAGTCTCTGAATGATTTAACATTACATAACTGACTTTATTTTGCTTTTATCATATAGCTTTCTGGAGTCAAGTCATGGTGGATCTTATGGAGTTCATGAGGGTATAATACCAGATAAACATTATCAGAAGTTCTTTGCGGCCCTTAATTTTCCTGTTACAGAAGAAACAGAAGCTTGGAGAGAGAAAGTAAGCTCTGATCTTACGAGAAGCTTTAACACACCTTCATCTATATCATTCTTTATTTAATGTTACCACATTTAAAATTTTAATTCCTAGCCGAATTTCTGAACAAAGTAGATACTGTGGTTTTGTGAGGCAAAATTCTAGCATAAGAAAGTTGTAGCATATACTTCAATTACTCTTTTGTTTATATTCTTTAAAAGATCTTCAATGATATATGAAATGTTTTTGCTTCCTTGCAAACCTATCAATAATATCAGAACCTGATTCATCAGCATCATTCTTCTGTGAGTTTGTCCTTTTAGCATACTTCCTACATATGTGAACCATTCTTGTCATTTTCTCCAGATTAGAAGGCTTCATCTCTTGCTTACTGAAAAAGAGTCTGCTATGGATGTACCATCAAACTTGGAAGCCAGGAGGCGCATCTCTTTTTTCTCAAATTCGTTGTTTATGGACATGCCTGTGGCCCCCAAAGTTCGAAATATGATATCTTTCTCGTAAGTTTGCTGCTCCTCCATTTGGTGCAATTACTGTTATGAAGATTAATATCTTAATTAACTAGGTCAAAAACAATATAACACACATAGATACATATACACAAAATACAAAACATGAGCAAAACAGGTTTATAAATCTTGTACATGAACCACCACCCAAACTTGGTAAGGACAACCTTATGTTATAAGAGAAGTCTATAGGTTCCTTTTATTATGAGTGTTCTAGTATCTTCTTTTATGCTTATTTATGTTATTATGTCTTGTAAGTTTTTTGTAGGGTTTCTCATTAAAATACACTTTTCAAGAATACTGATTTTCATGGTATTAGAGCCATATGGTTCTATTATTTTAGTAAAACTAATTATATGATTAATCACATGTCATCTTCTGTGCTCAAGGGGAAACACATCTTTCCATTCTATTTCCAGAAGGCACTCATTTTGCCACTTCTAAAATATTTAGATGTGTATCTTGTGTTCATGATCATTCCCTAGGTTATAATAAACTTGCAGCACGTGTTATCAAGAGATATAGGAGACATATTGGGAAGTCAAACTATTTGACAGTTACTCGACCACAAATACCATTTCTCGGCCTTATACAGATCAATGGATGCATTACTTCACATTTTGAGGTATCTCAAGGCAACATAAGGCTTTGAAATACTCTATTCAAATCAGGACCACTGTCGAGTAGGTGCATTCACTAAACGAGCTAGCAGGATATTTGGTTTTTTAGATGCAAACTAGGTTGACTGTCCCATTTCCAAGACATTAACTATAGGTATTGCATATTCGTCTGAGGTATTGCATATGCTTCGTTCGCTCGTGAAAGACATCATTGTGAGCGATCTGAATCGCATTGTTGTTGTTGCACCACAATGGAGTTGGAGAATGTTGAGGAGCCCCCATGTCAGAGAGTAGCCAGCGTAACCACACAAGTTCTTGAGTCGTGTCAGCTAGAGCTCGATTCTCAGCTTCAGTACTGGATCGAGCTGTGAGAGATTGTTTCTTGCTCCTCCAAGATATGAGTGAGTCTCCAAGAAAGAAACAGTAGCCGGTAGTGGAGCGACGATCAGTCATGTCACTGTCCCAATCAGCATCAGAAAATCCGCGCAAAGTCAGAGATGATGTGGATGAAAAATGAAGACCGTGAAACATGGTCCCTTTTAAATATCGAAGGATGCGCAGGACAACAACATAGTGATCGGAACAGGGTGCAGACATGAACTGACTGACGGTATGAACAGCATAGGCAATGTCAGGGCGAGTCACTGTCAGATAAACAAGTGACCCCACTAACTGTCGATACAAAGTAGGATCACGCAGAGGAGGTCCAGCATTCGGAGCTAAATGAAGGTTGTGCTCAAGAGGAGTGGATGTAGTTTTGTTGTCAGTAAGCCCAACTTTTGACAAGAGATATGAGGTGTATTTGGCTTGACAAAAGTAAATTCCCGATGGATCTGAGAGCATTTCAAGACCAAGAAAATAGTGTAAAGAGCCAAGATCCTTCATCTCAAAACAGGAGCCGAGAGATTTCTTGAGATGAGCTATGCCTGTAGAGTCACTGCCAGTAATAATCATATCATCCACATACAAAAGAAGTAAGATTGTGCCAGCCTCAGTGGTCCGAGTAAACAGTCCGGAATCATAGTGGCTGGGTGAGAAACCCAGAGAGGTGACTGTGGAACTGAACTTCTCAAACCAAGCTCGCGGAGCTTGCTTGAGTCCATAAAGAGCCTTCCGAAGACGACAAACATGACCTTGTGGAAGTCGAACGCCTGGAGGAGGTGTCATGTAGATTTCCTCAGATAAGTCACCGTTCAAGAAGGCATTCTTAACATCCATCTGAAAGAGAGGCCATTGTTTGGTAGTTGCGATGGCGAGGAGACTGCGAACAGAAGTGACTCGAGCAACAGGTGCAAATGTCTCTTCATAATCAATGTCGTACTCTTGATTGAAGCCCTTGGCTACAAGGCGAGCTTTGTACCGATCAATAGAGCCATCAGATTTGGTCTTGATTTTGAACACCCATTTGGAACCAATGGGTGACTTTCCCGGTGGAAGAGGGACAAATTCCAATGTCTGAGCTTTGTCAAGAGCCTGAAGTTCCTCAGCCATAGCTTTTTGCCAATCAGGATTAGAGGAGGCTTCCTTGTAGGAAGTAGGTTCGTGATTGGACAGCAGAGTAGCATAAACATGATAATCACGAAGATGAGAGGGAACTTGTCTTACCCGATCTGATCGTCTAACATTCTGAGATTGAGACGTTCCAGGAGCCAAAGACTCAGCAGGCAACTCAGATGTTGGCTGTGCGGATGGAGCAGATGATTGATGTTGATCAGGAAAACTAGGAGAGGTAGGCTGTGTAGAGGCAGGAGACTCTGAAAGAGAGGCGAATTCGGAAGGTGTTTGAACAATAGGCGGAGACGAAGTGATGTCAGATTGGAGTGAGTCCAATGAGACAGAAGCGTTAGTAAAGAACGGAGCAGTGAAGGTAGGGGATTCACGAAACTTGGATATAGAAGAAAAAGGAACATGTTCCCATACATCAGAATGAATAAGATCAAAAGGAGAAGAATTAAACTCATTTGTTTCAAAAGATAAAGCATGATGTTTGCCAAGTTTGCATGATAAACAAGAAATATTGTCAGTTGACATAGAATTTCCTAACACCCCTAAATTAGCTAATGATTTTATTCTGGCTAGAGATAAGTGACCTAGCCGGACATGCCACAAGTTAAAGGAAGAAATGCTGGAAACTGAGGCAACAAGACTTGAAGAGGGTAATGGAAGACGAAGGTAGACCACTTCAATCATCCGTCCAACTTTACGGCCGAGTCCAAGGATCTGCTTGGTCTTTGGATCCTGTACAACATAACCAGAAGAATGAAATAAAATGATCAGATTAGATTCTAGAAGCTGCGCAATCGAAACTAAGCTCAGAGATAGTTTCAGAACATTTAGAACATCCGGTAATTGGATATGAGGAGTGGAGACATTTCCACTAAAAGATACCGATAGGCCAGTGTTGTCAACAGTTCGTACTGACGTAAAATGCTGAGGTGGTTTCTTAGAAACAAAACCATCAGTGCAGGGAGTCATATGATTGCAACACCCATAATCAAAAAGCCATGAGTTACCTGATGCAGTTGAGTGTTGAGAATTCATACCCATAGCACCAGACATGATCTGCTCCATGAGCTCCTGATTGCGACGCATCAGTTCCATGAGGTCAGGTGAGGAGACTGGAGAGACCTCATTATCAGCGAGAGTAGACCCAGCAACAGCGTGAGTCCGATTCTGAGGGCCGGTGTTCTTTGAGTTCTTAGGGCAGGCAGACTCATAATGGCACGGATGAGTAATGCCACACCGACGACACTTGCGAATAGGACAATCAAGAAGAAGATGAGCAGTAGAATGGCAAAAGGCACACTCAGATGTATTTGACTTACCCACAAATTTGGAATGGGTGCTGTTGGTCCATTTACCTTTGGACTTGGGATGAGACGTGTAGAGAACGCTATCAGTAGTTGGCATCGGTGAGGGCATGTGAAGACGGGTTTCTTCACTTAACAATTCTGATATGGCTTCTTCAAGAGTAGGTAGTGGCTGCCTATGAAGAAGAAAAGCACGAACATTCTCAAATTTATCAGTAAGGCCCATCAGAATGGTGATCAAGTGTAGCTGGTTGAAGTAGGTTGTGAATTGTTGAGCTGTTTCATCAACAATTTGTGGTGCTCCAAGACTTATATGATCTCTGAGAGACTGCATTTCAGAGATATAAGAGTTTACGGATTGATCAGGAAGCTGACGTTTGTTTTGAAAGGTGGTCCACAGTTGATACTGATGAGATAGGCCCGATGACGTGTACCGCTTGGCGAGAAAATCCCAGAGACTCTTGGCGGTGACATAGCCAAGAAACTGTTGGTTGATCTCAGGAGTAGTGGAGGCATTAATGAAACCCAGAATACGAGCATTATTGATGTCTCACTCATTCATGCGTTTTGCAAAATCAACAGCATTCTCAGTTGTTGCCTGAACTGGAAGTTTGGATGCACCAGTAACATAGGTGTAAAGCCCATGGGATTTTAGCAGAATTGTCATATGGTGATGCCACATGATGTAGTTGCTACCATTGAAAATAACCGAAATGGGATTTGAGTGACTGAGATTGGCAGCCATGGATGTGACAAGAAACAATTATGGACCGGTAGGATGTGCGACCGGTAGTATGGACCGGTGGTATCGACCGGTATGGACCGGTAGGGTGTGCGACCGGTATGAAGTGACCGGTGTCGTCGACCGGTATGTAGTGACCGGTAGTATGTCGACCGGTGTTGAAATGGACCGGTATCGACCGGTATGGAGTTTGCGACCAGAGTTCTTCCGG
This sequence comes from Arctium minus, assembly GCA_954870635.1. Lineage (NCBI taxonomy): Eukaryota > Viridiplantae > Streptophyta > Magnoliopsida > Asterales > Asteraceae > Arctium > Arctium minus. Next base: position 45,444,962 of record OX941094.1, on the reverse strand, counting down.
TCTGTGGCTAGGGTTTCGATTTTCGTACGATTCGAAGGCGACGAGAGACAGAGAGGGCGGCGACGGCGAGGTTTTATTTGAGGTCGACTGCGGCTAGGGTCGAGAGAAACGATGATGACGATGAGAGTGAAAGCAAACCTACAGCTCTGATACCATGTTAGAAGATGATGATGATTGAAAGAGATGATGAATATGCTGAAGGCTTGAGACTTCGATATATTGATTGAGAGAATAAACTTACAATATGACAAAGTAATGATGAGAAAAAGATTAACCTAGACTAGAGGATACAAGGTATTTATATACAGAGACTATATAGGCCCATGGGCCTGGGCCTTATACACATATATACACTAACATGAGGAAATCTAGTTTCTTGAAAAATCAAGAGACAACATCCTAACTCTTGATCAAGTGTTGATTCAGAGTATAGAGCCAGGGGTATGGAGATTTCTAAGAGAACTTGGAGTAATTACAGAATAGTTAATGAGATTGTATTGTGATAACTACTCAATTCATATAGCCAAGAATTAAGTATTCCATGAAAGTACCAAGCATATTGAGGTTGATTGTCGTATGATTAAAGCATGTGTCGTGGGAACTCATGCACCCTCCATTGATCCAACCAGTACACATCAAGACTAAGTACCAACCATTTTCACCAAGCCATTACAGAAAGCACAATTAGATTGTATTTGTAACAAGTTGGGAATGATTAACATATTCGTCACAACCTGAGAAGTGTTAGATATAGTGAATTAGGGTTTCACTTTCTTAGTGTAGTAGTATGTTCTCCTTAAATAGATTCCCTAGTTTGTGTGTGTATATATGTAAAGCTCCTTGCAGACTTATGAGAGATATATCGGATCAATTACACATTATATGCTACTTTTGCCTTTCAGGGTCCTGACTCCTTACTACAACGAGGATGTTCTTTTCTCTGTGGATACGTTGGAAAAGCCAAATGAAGATGGAGTTTCCATCCTTTTCTACTTGCAGAAAATTTACCCAGGTCAGTTTGTTTTCTTTGTTGTTTCCTTTGTTATTAAATTATTGTTTCTTGATACTGAGTAAATATGTTTCAGATGAATGGAACAATTTTCTAGAGCGAGTGGGACTTAGCAATGAAGAAGAACTGAAAGGAAGCCCAGATTCAATAGAACAACTTCGCCTTTGGGCATCATATAGAGGCCAAACGCTTACCAAGACTGGTATCTGATTGATTTCTCTGAATTGAATATCATTTTAACATAACTAAATTGTTTTATAAACTGTACGGATAGTCAAGATCCAATAAGCATGAACTAATAAAAAGAGAAGGGGAGGAAAACCTGTGATCATGATGATGATAAATCTTAAATCAACCAGTTGTTATTCATTTATATATTCTGATCATAATTTCAATACACTCTGAACTTAATATAGTACGAGGCATGATGTACTATCGACAAGCATTGGAACTTCAGGCTTTCCTTGACATGGCAAAGGATGATGGTACATAAAAGCATTACTATCATTTTCGATGTCTTCTTCATGATATTTGACTATATAATCCATGCTATATAACTTATGGAATTTTTGCAGAGTTAATGAAAGGTTACAAGGCTGCTGAATCTAACACAGAAGAATATTTAAGGAATGAAAGATCACTACTGGCACAATGTCAAGCAGTGGCGGATATGAAGTTCACATACGTGGTCTCATGCCAACAATTTGGCATCCAGAAGAGAGCCGGTGATGCTTTTGCTCAGGACATTTTGAGACTTATGAGAACGTAGGACTTGGGTATTTTTATTTCATTTTGATATGTAAAATGTTTCTATTATTTATTTTAATAATAAATGGACATCCATATGTCCTTGAGTCAGGTATCCTTCTCTTCGTGTTGCCCATATTGATGAGGTGGAAGAAACGAACAATGATAAATCAAAAACGGAAGTTCAAGTATCTTACTATTCAGTTCTTGTGAAAGTTGTACCAAAGTCTACTGATGCATCCGACCCATTTCAAAACTTGGATCAGGTACAAGTGTTAATATTTGTTAAGATTGGAGTGATCCATTTCATATATCTATCTACCTGTTCAAGCATATGCCCATAAGGCACTCGTAGGTTTACACTTCCTATCTTTTTGCACTTAGTTTCTCTAGACTAATCATGTTTGGTTTGAGCAAGCTGTACCAAAGTTTGATTGCTGTTGTTTACTTCCAACTCAAATCCAATGTTTAGCACTGGCTTTCGTATTTTCAAGTTCTTCTTATGTTGTTTCTCCGCACATTTAGCAATTAGCAACCTCTACCCTTTCTTTTTGCACACTTTGCACAAGCCAACCAGGGGGTGTTCACCGAAACAGCTGCTCTACCCCACTTCCGGGTGGGACTTACTGGGTTTGTTTTCCATAACTGATCATGTCAAGTGAAATAGGTTACTCTTGACATTTTACATTTTAAATACATTTGATGTATTAATTGTTACCGTAACAAAAACAACCATAAGAAGGATGAACCTTGCTTAGTATTCTAGTTATTATGATGCAAGCAGAATAATAACATCAATTGCTAAGAAGTGAAAGCTTGAAATCCTAGTTGTTTGATTGGGAACAACCGTCCCCCAAGCCATAGCCATCATCATCCACTATTCCACAGTAGAACAGAGTTTTTGGAAATAGACATACGTTAGATGTAACATGCACTGTCAATTTGTCATAATCTCCCACAACGTGTTGGGGGCATAAGTGGAGTTCTTAGAGCTCGTTATACTGTAAACTGGCATGTCATCCACTGTTTTAGAAGGATGAATACCATACCACTTTCTTTTTTCTTGATGCATGTTTGTTCAACATGGTAGTCAAATTGAATCTTCAAGAGCTCTCATACAGTGAAGACTATGAACCTTTCTACCCTATAGCCAAACCAACTTATGTTCGTCTCAAGCACGTGGCTGTTACATCAACTTGGTATTAGATCCTGAGCCCCTTGAGAATCAGGTTCGGTAGTGTATTGGGATTAGGGAGCATAATCGACATCCGGTGGTTGATGCTTCCATCAAATGATTTTGTCCTGGATAAGCAGCCGTTTGCCCAAGACTAGCCATAAGTGAAAAGGCCTGTTTAGGGATGCATTGGTTGGACCAGACAAGTTTGACCCATGGGACCTCCTTGCCTACAGATCATATGATCCTCACCCACCGAAAAGGGGCCTATTTAATCGGGAACATAGAGGAAGCAAGTTCAACAAGTCTTTTTATCCACTCCTCAAGCCACCTCCATACACCATTTTCGTTGACATCCTTTACCTTATCCTCAATGGTGAACCCTGTCCTTGGAATCTGCCTTGTGGTTAGGATTTTGGACAACAGACCTGAGGGGATGTATTCATTCCATGTCCCACATCATGTGCAGGGTGTGGTTGTAACAATGGTCTAGTGTGTAGCACTTTCCTCGAGTCCCATGAAGCATTTTTAGGTATTGGTATCTCCCAAAAACTACGCTTCTTCAAGTGGTGTGCGTATAAACAACAAACCGAAAGTGAATCATGATTTGTTAAACTACACCAAATATGTGTACACATCAAAGTAATGTTCCACCTAGTCAGATTATTTATACCGTGACCCTATGCTCTATGGGAAGGCATACAACATTCCAAGAAACCTTTGCCTTCATAGCTGAAGTAGACCCTGACACCGCAGAAATCGCCGCATAAATTTCTCAATCTCCAGTATTTGTCTAATCTTGAGTGCTAGCTCAACTAGCAAACAAAGGTTAGGCCTTAGGGCTCCTCCCCATTAGGCTGTTATCTTTAGGGATCCATGGGATTAGTCAAAGTGCGCATAAAGCTTGCCTAGACGACGGTTAACAAAAAAATCTCCACTATTTGTAGCCCCCGGTACTGGCATTACTGAAAGAATAGAAATAGCAAATGAGAGAGCCTTGTTCTTCCTTTGGTAGTGATATATCTATATAATGGGATACTTGAAGGTTATACAAATTTCCACGGAGAAATTTCATGACAGTATTCTACATGGACTTTGCGGATTTTAAATTGTGGATGACAATCTTCTTTTTCTCATAAGAACAAGTATAGGATTTCATCAGCTAGTTCTATTAAATAATATATTTATGCATCACGTAATGAAACATGTTAGCATTTCAAAATCTACTATTTGAAACAGAGTATACCAAATTTTTACAAGGATTTTACTATTTCCCCAAAGAGGCATTAAATATGCCGTTTTCGTTGTTCAGGTTATATATCGTATAAAACTTCCAGGACCAGCCATATTGGGTGAGGGAAAACCAGAGAATCAAAATCATGCCATAATTTTTACTCGTGGAGAAGGCCTGCAGACAATAGACATGAACCAGGTACTCTTTCTTCCCACAATTTCTTGTAAATGTAGTATCTTAGCCATAAATGAAGGGGAAAAAATTCTCCTGTTATTCCTTCCCATGTCCCTCCAATAAGATTTCGACTCGTCATCTTTTTTATTCTCTTCCACTACCATTTAATTTAAATATGCACCCCCTACATTTACGTACCCTACCTTTACACATGTCGAAACTTGATTAGAGGAATAGGAAGGGAAACAAGTAAGGATTAACAAGTGCATTTTATTCGAAATATTAATGCTTATCATCATATCGACAGGACAACTACATGGAAGAAGCCTTTAAAATGAGGAATTTGCTTCAAGAGTTTCTTATCAAACATGGTGTTAGAACTCCAACTATACTTGGACTTAGGGAGCATATATTCACCGGCAGGTGAGAGTATGCATTTCATGTGTACTGTATAGTGTATCTGATAGGTACTAAATTAATAAGAATAGGAATAGGCTAGCTTTTTATTGATAGTGGCCCGGTTCGAGAGGGGCAAGGTCTCCGTTTACAAGAAAAGATAAATATGAGTAACTTCGATTAGGCATGGAAATGGCCCCCACCCCGTTGGGGAACCCGGTTCACCCGCCTCGATCGGGGACGGGGATTCCCCGCTAAGTCGGGGATGGGGACGGGGATCCCTGTTTGTCTCAAACTGGGGATGGGGTTAGGGACGGGGACGGGTATCGTACTCCCTGCCCCGCCCTTCTTCGTACCCGTTATATATTAATTAATAAATTAAATATATTATTTATTTCAACTAAATCGGTAATTCATAATTTTGTATTTTCTGATTAGGTTTAGAATCTAAAATTGTCATTTTGTGGATGTTAGTATGTAATTTTTTGGATGTCAAGTCAAAATACAATTAGTCGATGTGTTTTAGATATTACTCTATATGTTTTGGACTGTGAGGTTAAGTTTTCTTTTTTTATTAAACTATATTTATATTGGTTTTAGCTAATTAAGTATCATATGATGTGATTGTTTGTATAAAATTAAATTCCTTTTGATTTTAGGTCTATTGGAATTTTGTGAAATTTAAAGATGTGTTGTGTCTTACATATTTGATTTAAAATAGTTTATATAAACGGGGAAAAAAAATCCCAGTTTCCCGGTTGGGGATGGGGATATGATCATATTCCCCGGCGGGGATGGAGACGGGGATAGAGATGAGGATCGGGGATGGGGATTGAGGTCCTCGCCCCATTTCCATGCCTAACTCCGATGATAACAATGATAAGCAAACCTGTTATTTATATTATCCTATTCTTAGAATTAAGTATGGTAACTGCTAAAATCAAGAATGGTAATTGCTCCCTAATTTCTTGGTTAATCATCAATTATTTTGGCCTAGTGGATTTAGCCAATTCCCAAAAATAGAATTCAGCTGCCCCATATTGACAGCTGTGACCCGGTTCCTTTTCCTCGAGTACACCTTCAATGGGTCTTTATCAGTATCAATCATATACATTGTTTTATTGTGTAATTAAATGACATTTTTTATATTGTTTGTGCTTTCAGTGTTTCTTCACTTGCATGGTTCATGTCAAACCAGGAGACTAGTTTTGTAACGATTGGACAAAGATTGTTGGCAAACCCTTTAAAGTAAGTTTCAGTTCGGGTACTTTGGTTAAATGACCTTCTAATAAGTTTTTTTTAAATCTATGACCTTCTGATAAGTACGAGAATGTCATTGCTTAACAAAATAATGCCACTTCTATACACAAGAATGACTAAAAAAACAGTCGGTAGGTCATGGATTTAAAAGATACTTGTCCGGAGGTCATTTAGTAAATAACTCGTTTCAAGATCGACTTTATATTATTTAGATGCATAATATGTATTTTAAATGGTTTCAACAAGTGTCAAATGTCATAAAAGGTTTAATAAACATTTGGTTGATCAGATATATGCACGGATGATCATTTGTCTAGACATTTTGGGTCCTCTCTAGTAAGTAGAGACATAGCCTTGACCATACATACAAGAACAGATAAGAGCAACTATGCTAAAATAGAAATTGTAGAGATTTAGGGGATTTTTTTTTTACTACAATGGCTATGCTATAATGTATGCTAAAATAGATGAAAAGAAAGGGAGACGGTGGAAATCTTCAAATTTGGAGAAATCACTAAAACTTTATATTTAAGAGAGAGAAATAATATTTAATTTTCTCCCACCAATAGGAGATATTGAAATTCAATGTTTAGGAGAGAAAATAATATCTTTTTAAATGTATTGAATATTTTAATAATATAATTAATGCTAGAATTTATAAAATATAGTAGTTGGTGGTATTGGGTGTAATATTTTAGATATTTTGACTTTTGATACTCTATTTTAGAAAAAAAAAATATAGTGTCTGTTGGAGATGCTCTAACGGTGAATCGGCATGGGACTATCAAGTTGGATTTTCCCTACACAGTCCAAAAAGTCAATACATGTAGCAACCAAGATACAATAGCTTTACCAAAGGGCCTTTGACCTAGCGGTATTCGGGTTACAAGTAGAACCCAACCTTCCAGGAGGTCAGGGATGTCAAACCTGGTGAGATGAGGAGGGGGCGTGAATTCATTTGCCGTATATAAATATTATATATACTTTAAAAAAAAAAAGATACAGTAGCTTTCACATGGATTAAGTTCTTTATTTCATTAACCCTCGATTAATCCCATGGGGCCCTGAAGTTAAGGGCTAGGAAAATCTCCGGTGACCCTGAGCGGACTCGAACCGGTTACCACTTATGAGCAAACTCAAGGTTTTACAGGATTAAGCTCTTGTGTTGTATAGAAAATGTTTCTTTTGCTTTTATCTCGAAACTGACTATCTACTTCCTATATTTCTGGTCATTCAGGGTCAGATTTCACTATGGGCATCCTGATGTGTTTGAAAGGCTATTTCACCTGACCAGAGGGGGTATCAGCAAGGCTTCAAAAATGGTCAACCTGAGCGAAGACATATTTGCAGGCACCATTTTGCTGTTGAACTTCTTTTTTTCCGTATCCACGCTACAACAAAACCCAGCCAAAAATGTTTTAAGTGTTCTAATAGATTTGCTTTATAGGACTCAAGTTTATAAGACCAAACAATTGTGGATCCTATGTAAAGCCGTTGCAATAAGTTTATTGGATGCTTTCGAACGGCTTAACAAGTTTTTTATTCTTATCCAACTTTACTACTTACCAGCTTGTTCACATTTTCCCGATTTGTTTCAGGTTTCAATTCTACATTGCGTGGAGGAAATGTTACTCATCACGAATACATACAAGTTGGTAAAGGAAGAGATGTGGGCCTCAACCAGATCTCATTGTTTGAGGCAAAGATAGCCAATGGAAATGGGGAGCAGACAATGAGTCGTGACGTGTATAGGCTTGGACACCGTTTTGATTTCTTTCGCATGCTCTCGTGCTATTTCACTACCGTTGGATTCTACTTCAACACACTGGTAAGAAGTGAATTATGCTAAGCAGTTAGCACGGTTATTTTCTGAAGTCATGGTCATGGCCCTGCAATCAAATTCATTAAAAAACTCGAAGAAGCAACTATTCATGATGAATAACACCGAATAATTATCATATATAGAAAGAGGAGGTTACAAATGCAACCTCCTTAATTTGTACAACCAATACAACCCTTCATTAACCAATCGTATTTTTTCCTTTATTGTTATATTTCTTTTGTTAAAGGGTAGTTCCGTCTAATAGGTATTCATATATTAAATATTGTTTTTTATATTTTAAATTAAAACTGAGATTTTTGTTACTAATTGTGTTGATTTTTTATTTGTTAATGTTTTGGAGAAGATATGCATTACCTGTTTCTCATCCTTCGTCGTCAATTTTATTGCTTTTTGTTTCTTCCTTGATCCTCAAATCATTCATTCATATCTTCACCTTGAATCAGTTTCATCATGAATCCGCTTATAAATTGAATATGTTTTCTCGTTGAAATCTCCTTTCATGAATATGTATATGAAACATGTATCTTACTGTTTTGGTGCTATCAATGATCTAAAGCAACATGGATATGCATGAAACAACTTTTCATGAAGCATATTAGTTAATAATGAAAGTTGGATCATGAAATTAACCTTATATTTCATGAATCATATATTCATCTACCACTTAATCAAAGTACCCTGTGCAACAATGAATATGCTTACATGATGCAAAATCGATTTCAAATTAATCCTATCTTTGTGTACTGGATTCATGATTTGATTTTGATTTCTTTCCCCTGTAGTTAAGCATTATTGATTCCTTCGGATTCGGTGCGTTGCAAGCTGAAATCGTGGAGTGATGAACCTGATAAACCTTTCTTGTTAATAATAATGAAGATTATATGAAATATATATTATTCAGTGTTATTCATCATGAATAGTTGGTTCCCCAGGTTCTCAATGAATTTGAGGTTTTCATTTGAAGCTACCCATATATATATATATATATAAAGAAGTAAAGAACTTAATATATTGTATATGTAAATATGTAACACATATCAAGTAAAGTAAACAAATGAGTCCCACAAAAGCAACATACTAATATAGTTTGTAAAGGTGAGGAAAGAGCTAATTGCACTACCGGTAAATCGCAGTAAATAGTGGTAGATCACAGTCAAATAGTCCCGATAATCGTGGGACTGCTATTATAGAATGCTATTTGACCACCACTATTTCCTCGACCACTGCTAAACCACCGCTATAGCGCCACGATGGACTTCCCAGGAAATATGTTGTAGTTACTAAATCTTCAAAGTCTGCACCATTTAATAGACTAATACCAGCAAGTTATGTTGTGTGGCAGCTCACAGTGCTTATTGTATATGTGTTTCTCTACGGGCGCCTTTATCTTGTACTCAGTGGACTTGAAAGAGAATTAAGCACGAATAGAGCAGTTACGAAAAATAAACCTCTTCAAGTAGCTCTCGCTTCACAATCTTTTGTTCAAATCGGCTTTCTCATGGCACTTCCAATGATGATGGAAATAGGGCTCGAGAGAGGGTTCCGAAGAGCATTTACCGATTTCGTTCTAATGCAACTACAACTAGCTTCCGTGTTCTTCACATTTTCTCTCGGAACGAAAACCCATTATTACGGAAGGACTTTGCTTCATGGAGGTGCACAATACAGAGGTACAGGCCGCGGATTCGTTGTGTTTCATGCCAAGTTTGCCGAGAATTACAGGCTCTACTCTCGCAGCCATTTTGTCAAGGGAATAGAACTTCTCATCTTACTTGTTGTGTATGAAATATTCGGTGAATCCTATAGAAGTTCAGTCGCATATATATTGATTACGGTATCAATGTGGTTTATGGTGGGGACTTGGCTTTTCGCTCCCTTTCTATTTAACCCGTCGGGATTTGAGTGGCAAAAAATTGTCGATGACTGGAACGACTGGACTAAATGGATAAGCAACCGAGGAGGGATCGGTGTCTCTGCAGAAAAAAGTTGGGAATCATGGTGGGAGAAAGAGCAAGAGCATCTTCTTTCTTCTGGGCTAAGGGGTACTATTATGGAGATTTTGTTGGCGCTTCGCTTCTTTATCTATCAGTTTGGACTTGTATATCACCTCAACATAACAAACAGCAAAAGTTTTCTGGTAATTTCTGTGTGTGTGCAAACTGTCTCAGATATGCAACAGAATTGACTTCACTTAAACCATTTTTGATGATTTTGTTTCCTAATTGCAGGTTTATGGAATATCATGGCTTGTGATCTTTGCAGGGCTTCTTGTAATGAAGGTTGGTGTATGAATACCAAGTTTATTTCCTGTAATATATTAGGGGCTGTTTGGTTCAGGCAGAGGAATGAAATGAGAATGATAGGGAATAATAAAATTTGGGCTTCTAGGGGTATGAGCCCATTCTATTATATATAACCAAGCAGTTTCTTTTATTTTCAATCGCATTAATTGTTGCTTAATACCTCAATATGTCCCAAAGTGACTGTTTTACATCGGCATCTATTATTCTAGTGACAAATCTAAATAGTCTAAAACTGATGTAGACAACCCTAATTGTCGCTGAACGGTTTGATTCTTTTCTTCCGAAGTATAGATGTATTCATCGCAATAGAACATGCGTAACACAAATATAATAGATATATAATTAGATCTGTGTACATCCAAGTATAATTAAACTGAATCAAAATGGTATTATTAACTTCATTTTCTCCTTTTCTATGTTTTTCAGGTGATGTCATATTTTAGAAAGTCTCTTAGTAATGACTATCAGCTTGCATTCCGGTTGATCAAGGGATTAATCTTCGTCACGTTTCTTTCTGTCCTCATCACCTTAGTTGCGCTACCTCATATGACAGTGAAGGATATCATAGTATGCGTTCTCGCTCTAATGCCTACCGGTTGGGGAATGCTACTGGTGAGTGAGCAATCTCCTTATTCCATTGTTTCTTACTTCATTCTCCAAGCATTAGATATGCATTTAACCTACTTCTCCCATCCAAAAGTAAATAGAAGAATGGTAGGGTCTGAACCTTGCCTCCATCTCAAAGGGTAGAGAGGCTGTTTCTATAAAGACTCCGTCTTGCAAAACAAAGATTCAAGGAGAGCCTCATTTCTAAAGATCGAGCTTAAAATTTGACACTAAGGTCCCAAAGTGTAACCATCAAATAATACTTGCTAATCCTGAACTCATAATCTGTTAGACAACTGCTTTTAACATTGTTTTGATTTATTTCCCTGTGCTTTTTTAACATTGTTAGATTGCACAAGCTCTGAAGCCATTTCTAAGACAATCTGGATTCTGGGCATCAGTTAGAACGCTAGCGCAATATTATGAAATAATCATGGGTTTGCTTCTATTCACCCCAGTAGCATTTTTGGCTTGGTTCCCATTTGTCTCAGAGTTCCAAACACGAATGTTGTTCAACCAAGCATTTAGCAGAGGTCTACAGATCTCTCGTATTCTTGGTGGTGGCCAAAAGAAAGAGCGATCCTCCCGCAACAAGGATTGAGTCTTTTCGTCATGCTCCTCAATCACCTTCAGCATAAATACTGGTCTCTTGTGTGTAGGTATGATGTCACAAGCATGGGATCTTCATACATGTATGTTATGCTTGAGATCTAGAAGAAACATGCTGATAGTATGTATATGGTGCTGGTTAGTCTACAAAACCTTAAACTGGCCTCCTAGGCAGTAGAAGATTGTGGGTTTGGATGCCCTTTCCCTGCTTATTCAAAACTACAAATAACATATCTGAAATAGTTTTATTATACTTTTTTTTTCTAGATAGGTTGGGTGAATTACATGTATTTATGGATATCAAAGTTCGTTTTTTATGCAAGTCAGGGTCTTCTTGGAATCAGGATCTCTGACAGAGGTAAAGTCTATGAACAATTTACCCCTTAAAGTGGGATATACTAGATCTGTTTGGTTTTATGGATCTCAACTATAGTAGAAGTAGTTTTGCATCATCTTCTTCGATGATTAATAGTTAATCATTATAACCCATGTTTGAATGGCTTTAAATACTCCTCTGAGGAAGCTCAAGCATGTCTGGAGGATCTTCGAAGCCTATGAAATCATATACGTTTAAGATAAGGAAATAGAACTCTTTATGGAATGGCTATTTTTACCTTTGTAAAGGGAAATTTGAGTTCCTATGCTTAATATATCACTTATATCCAAAATATGCTCTCATGTTGCCCTTATCTAAAAAATATGTTTAGCTTTTATTTTCTTTAAAAAAATATCCCTCCATTCATTCCCCCTTTCAATGTTTCTGTCTCCTCTCTTGATCTACATATTCAACATGAAACATAACAAGACACCAAGTGACCCAACGAATGGCGTTAAGCCATTCAAAGAAGGGGGGGTCTTGTTAACAAATGATTTTGTGTTTTTGAAACTCGAAGTCCTGATCGACTTGCATAACATGTGAAGTCAAAAAGTAGAATAAATCAAATCCAAAACAAGTTTAATTACAACGGCTGATGAAAATTGGACCTGAAATCATGTCTCAATCAAATACAACAAAAACATAACCACTTATTTAGAGAAAATCAAGCCGAAGAGACCAATAAGCCATGAAAGGAGAGATCCAATGAGCCAGAGTACGAGAGCAAAGACAACAATACCAGCCAAAATAGTAAGAAAAGGAGGCCCTTGGGCAGTGCTTGTATTGCCACTTGAAATTGATTCCCTCTTACCGATGGGTTCTCCTGAAGGCTTGTTTGATGCATGTACCAAAGGCAACCTTCTTCCCATCAGCAATTTAGCAGCATTCTTGAATCTGGCCAAGTGGATGTAAAACGTATTTGATGATTAAGTAAGAAGAATCGAAACATAAAACCAAACATAAGGAGGTGGATGTATGGATCTAAGTTCATCATCACAAGCTGAGGACACCGATATACCCCGTTTTTTTTTTTCTTTCTACTCCCTCCGTCACGAAATAAGTGTGAACATTTCTATTTTTAGTTTCTCCCAAAATTATGAGATGGATGGAGAAATTTATTACTCTCTCTATTATTAAGGGTAAAATTGTCATTTACTTAATTAAAAAGTATATAATTACACATTTCTAAAATTACGTGCCTTTTTCAATGTGGACATTAATTTTGGGACGGAGAGAATACTTGTGATTATCTGAAACAAGCAAGTAACACATAATTCAAATTCAAGCTGATGGAGTTCAAAGACTTTAAAGCTGTCGTCCTTCTCAATAAGGTAGTCGGACGGTGATTTTCATGCTTAATAGTCATTCTGTGGCCATACACGATTTCTACTTAACTGAAGTCAATAGTCTAGATATGAGACACAAAATCTTGCATGATTATTGGTTTGGGTTCTCTTCAACTCCTTAAAGAAATGGAGGTATACGAAACACATATTTGTTTGACATGAGTAACACCACTTTTTCGGACAATCCTAGGCATAAATCCAATATAAACGATTTTATACAATAATACATGCACTAAATGATGCTAAAAGTGTGCTACTTTCATAAGTAGACTATATGATATTTTTTTTTTGGGAAGGGTGTCCTAGGCTAGACTATATGATGTTCTCACAGTCCATTCTACATAAGCCACATTCCAACAACAATTCAATTATAGAGATAGAAATACAAAAGAAATAATAACATTCCACTTCATGTGAAGGGAGATATAGGGATATATATAGAGCGAGAATCAAACGAGAACAATACCTGTTTAAAAGAACATGAGAACCAACAAAATCATATGATTTTACATTAATGCGCGAAAAAGCCACGCAGACCTGAAGCTGCAGCCAAAGTCGCCCATGTGGCTTTTTTTGCACGTTAATGTAAAATCATATATGATTTTGTTGATTCTCGTGTTCTTTTAAATACGTATTGTTCTCGTTTGAACCCGACTCTCTCTCTCTCTCTCTCTCTCTATATATATATATATATATATATATATATATATGCTCACAATATTATGAAGAAAAAAGAATGTCAATATGGGATCTTTTCATCATAAATGAAATCACTAGGGATAAGCATACGACTTCATTGGTAAGCTCTTTAATATTTCAAACTCCATGTGGGGTGATTACATAGCATTTTGAGTTCAAGAGTAAGAAGGTTTTACCATCATACACTTGGAAACTGAAAGGAAAGTTTATACTTTAGACAAACAGCTAACAAGAAACTGCAATCTTTTGTCTGTGTATATAGGAGTATAATCTGTTTTCAAACTTTTTAACATTTTGTTAGACCCATCCTAGGCATTGAGAACATAAACAATATTGACCGTTCGACCTACCACTTGTTGGAGGTTGATTCCTAGATCTGATGGGAGGGAGGGAGGTGTGCTGGTTGACCATTCACACGATTATTCATTGATTGCAAGACGTTTTAGTTTATCTGCAAATAGAGTGTTAGCTTCGCTTTAAGAGAATGGGAATAATTGAATTAGAATGTTGGGGAATGAAAAGTCATTACCCCCACCCCCCATAACTCTTTTAGCGCATGGATGATTTACCACTTTTAACTATTCACTCATTGCATTATATTGAACCAATCAATCTCATTATTCATTCTCGTTCTCATTCCTCACCCCCTAGTACTCCCCCCCCCCCCCCCCCCCTGCTATACCAAGCACCCTGTAAGAATGGGTTAGTCAATTTAGATTCTTTATTATCTTTTCTTGCGATGAATCAACGCAATCATCAGACGTAGTATTGATCAAGTACACATCACACAACATAAAACTTCCATCTATAAAAGTTATGCCAATTGAATAGCAATGTAAAAATGCTCACAGATTTCTATATTCAAGATGTGGAGATAATTCCTTCCATCCCACAATTAAAGCTCTAACCTTTGGTGATGGTAATTAAATCTATTGAAGTCGTGAAAAAGGGTTTGTGCTACCCTCCAGAGCACCCCTGCAGGGGTGGTAAATCACGGTGTCCTAGGGCAGGATGGGCGAGGCCAGATTGGAACCACAGCGAGGACTTCAAATTCAAAGTTGATGCCTAAAGTTTCTTTATCTTAGCTACAAATATTTTCTACTGCACTAGTACATTTATATAGTTTTCTGAAGGATTTAATTTTATCCACTCCCAATAGGGTTCAAATATTTCTTGAAGCAAAAGGAAATCTTATTAATTAATTGATAACTAGAAAAAAGATTCAACATTGAATTGGATTCTTGGACAATAACCACAGAATTGAATGTTGGCAAGCATACAATTGAAGCAAGCTCCTAACAAATTGACTTGAACCAATTGCAATACTCAAAATCCCTTGCAATTTTGAATTTCGATGGAATTCAAATATGTTTCGAGGATGACTGATACTTACAAAGCAAACATGGACCAATCAAAACCCAAATATGTAACACAAGAGTACTGAAAACTTAGGTTTGTAAGTGAATAACAAAGGATCCACTTGCTAATGCAGAATATATCCACCAAAGAGTTCAATTTTGAAACGATTTCTCACCAATACCAATACCAATACCAATACTAATTCCAGATTCATTGAACTGAATTGACAGAAGCAGTTGAAGATTTTAAACCAGTGGACTTGTAGATTTTTGACGGTGCAAACTCCACAAACATATGAAGATTCATGTGCATTGTCGGCAATGCAGATAAACAGAAACTAACTGACACACAAGTGGGGCACTTAAAACCAAATTAATCCATGAGTATGAAGAAATTATAAAAGAACCTGAAAGTGTAAAGATTGAGTGAAGAAGAAGCGAGTGAGCAACTCGGATTCTGATGAAACCCTAGTTTGATGGATTGAGCTGGGCGTGCACTACAGCAGAGGGAAACGGACGCCATTCTCTCTCTTCTATATCTCCCTCCAGACTTGTCTTATGTTTGATTGATTCTTCTCTGCTTATAAAATTAGTGGTCATCGTGCAAACAATAGATTTCGGATCCATTTGGGATAAAAGTGTTTATTAATTTATAAGATGATAAAAAATACTATAATAAAAAGTGTCTGAATTAGATTATTGTGGTATTAAAACGTAATAAACTAATAAGTTGTTATTTAGGGATGTTCGAGAATTCACAAGTTGTTTTAAATAAGTTGATAAGTCACTATTGACTAACTTATTAAAAAATTCCTTATCAGATTTATCAAAAGACTATAAGCATTTTTTTTTCCAATCCAAACACTAGAAATAACTTATCTGCAGTGACAAAACACAATAAGTTATTTAAATAAGCAATCCCAAACACCCTTTAATTTTCTACGACGTATCTTTAAAAATCAGATTGAAGTTGGTTGTATTTTTATAAATACTCGGTATCTGAATTAGGTTTGAGATGTCACTTGTGATGTATCAAATCAAGGTTTTGAAAGTATATTCCACACAATAAGAATCACTTATGACTAGGGGTGTACAAAAACTCGGTCAACCTGGTCAACTAATTCAACTCAAAGTCATTCGATGTCTAATCGAGTAAAATCTTCAAACCATAAATATTGGGCTGGAATTGGATTACGATCATTTTAACTCAATACAGGGTTGTTCCAATCTTTTTGAATGCTCTGTTACACTTGTGCCTAGAGTTGTAAACGACCCAAATGTTTAGCGAACCGTTCATTAACCATTCTATAGAAAGTTCATTTATGTTTGTTTATTTAATAAATGAACGAACATGAAAACATTTTTTTGTTCGTTTAGTTAAATGAACGAATATGAACAATGACTTCGTTCGTTTATTTATGTTCAAGGTTAGGTTCATGTGAGACCACCCCTTATGACTCCCACCCACACAACACCAACCACATCCAATTTTCCAAACCCACCACCATCAACCACCCCCACCCCTACCCACAACCACCGCCACCCACCCCAACAACATCTGCCACCCCCACCCCTATTTAACACCAAACACCCCCACCCCTAACTAACACCATCCACCCCCCCCCCCCCAATCCCTACCCCACCTTCTTATCACCTACCACCACCCCACGTCCCACTCAACACTGCCCCCCTCCCGTCCCACCATCTTGTAACCCACCAGCCCCGCCCCACCACGTCATCACCCACCAGCCTTATCTCATCACTTCATCACCCACAAACCCGTTCCCACCACCTTATAACCCACCATCCCCACCCCACCCACCATGAACCTTAAGCACCACAATCCACCACCCACCAACAACCACCTAACCCCACCCCCTATCGCCACCATAAACCACCACCCTCATCTTACCCTAAACCACCACCTACCACCCCTGCCCACCATACCATACCATCACCCCTAATTCTCCCACCCATCACATCACCGAGCCCCATCCAAACCCGCCACTATCAACCACCACTACCCCCACCCAACCCCATCCATCGTACCCCACTCCCCATCTCAATCACCCAACCCTACCCCACCTCGCACCAAAAACTGCGCTACACCCCACCTAGAGGTGGCAAAAAACTAGTATCGGGACGGGCCCAATCGGTTCGAGGCCATAACAGTCGCCGTCGACAACCGATCCCGGTGTAACCAGTCTTGATCCTAGTCCCGGTTCGAGTGAAATGGTCAAGGCCCGGTTGAGGGTTTGTGCAACCGGTCCTAGTTCTAGTCTCGAGTCGGGCCCCAAAATCGTTCCTTCGTATATATATATATATATATATATATATATATATATATATAATTTTTAAAATACTTAAATAAACTTTAAAAAATAAAGTTGGGTCACTCAAATACACTTTAAAAATACGTTTTATTATACTTTCGAGTTAATTGTAACATTTAAAATTACATCAATTATAAAAAAATACACTTACTAAAGATTCGTATTCCCCTTGTCCCATGGATTATATTGAAGAGTCCCATACTTCTTAAGTCTTTGAAGAGTCGTGGATCATTATGGTCGTCAATGTCGAGGTCTTCATCATCGTCATATTGTGAGACACTACCATCATCGGTGTCGGTAGTTGGCGGTGTACTTAGTCTCATGGAGATTTTGTTCTATATTTTCTTCAATATGTTCAATCTCCATCTCGAGTGATGTTTGGTCTTGAAGTCTTTGAACGTTATCCAAGTCAATGGCAGATGTTTGACTCCAAGAGCCCGCACCATAAGGCCCTTAATGACCCAATGATTAATCTTGGTCCCAACATGGGAACAACCGTCCCTTTTAAAACGATAAAGGTTGACTCCTATGCCTATGAATCCATTGCATTACAGCCTATAACATTACATGACTCCAATTGAATGACCAAAGCACTCGAAACATGTAATTCTCAAATGATATGCAATAAACGCAAGGATACTTAAAACTCCACAATGGGCTATTATAACCGGACAATTGTTCCAAAGACTCATCTTAGTCAAACCCGAGTCAAAAACTCAACAATTTACTTTATCGTACAATAAAAGTCAGTGTAAATAATAAAACACATTTAACCAACGGTTATGCAAACAGAACGACCAAAAGTATGATTAACCCAAAATTCATCATTGTTCGAGACAAAACACCTTCCAAATGAACTCATGCCCTTATTTTTCCAAAACGACTCATAACACAATAATATGCATTTTCTAAATAGATTATAAGATCAAATACACTAACAGGACCTTTACATCAAATGACAGCCATTTATGTATTAAATCATCAAAGGAACATATCATCATGATTTATCTATCAAAATATCCAAAAATCCCAAGTATGGGTGGTTTCACAAGATTTATAAAATCAAATAACGCAATTGAGTAAAACTCTTCAAATATTCCAACTTTTAATAAAAATCATGTAAACACATAATCACCTTAAAATGGCCATTTTTGGCATGTACAACGTTTTCACAATTCAAATTGAACTCACCTTGCTAGATTTAGGCTAAATCTAGATTTTACTCCAATTTAAACTTCTTTGAAGAACTTGAATCTTCAAGAAATTCTTCCAAACCCTAGATCCACAAGTTTTCAAACATAAGACAAACAATCCAAGTAATTAGAATCATTCTCCTAAGACCTTTCACCAAAAATCTACATTTTGACCAAAACCCTAGTTTAGACCTAACTTTCCCAAAATCATCTAAACCAAAATTAGAGAAATAGAAATACTTAGAAATCATAAATGGAGCATTATTATCTCATACAAGAGTTTAGAAGGGAGGAAGATGAACTCACCACTTATCTTGATGAAAACTTAGAAAACTCTAAAATCTCTTAAAGATGGAGATGGAGATGGAGATGAAGATGAAGAACTCTTGCTACTAGCTTTCATTCCTTAGCTGAACAAACACCTTAATACCCAAAGAAACGTCCCAAAATGGTTAAGATTCATAGAAATGCTTTGGGGTTTGGTTTGGGAGAGAAGAATGAAGAGGAAATGAGGGATTGGGATTTTTGGGAGAAGAAAATTGACATGGAGAAGAGAGAGATTAGGTCTGATCTTGGTTAAAAAGTAGGAGAGAGGAGAGGAAAAAGCTGAAAAGTAGAAAGGGAAAAATCCGTCAAAGGCCATGCGGACGTCCGACTGGTAGTCTATACGGACGTCATGCCTTGACCCAACAGAACTCCCAGTTTCTCTGCTGCTTCCGCGGAATAATGCAGACTTCCGGGTTGACACGGATGTCCGACTTAGGCTTTATGCGGACGTCCGCAAGCCTAAAAATCAAAATACTAGAAAATTTGGGGTGTTACATTAGTCTTGTCCGACGTATCGAAATGGTCCTGCCACTAAGAGTAATAGTGAACTCCGAAGCTACGATACTAGCTTAGGTTGTTAGTATATCACGGGCCATACATGCCAAAACCGGGAATTGAGGTTGTTTTTGTTGCCAAAATTCTAATAAGTTTATTTGTTCAAAAGCTTCGATATTGGGCGCGGTGCATGTAACCATAAAATTAGTACATACACAAATATTTAATTCACTCATATCGCTAGTATCATATCTAGTTTTTTTACTATATTCATTTAAAACCTCGTTCATTAAATTTGTCATTAAATCGGTCCGGTTTTTGCGATGACATATTTTATAAAAATATATAAAATCAAATAATTTTTGCGATGACCACTAGAACTAGAACTCGCCGTAAATAATTGATTTGTAGAGCTTTGTTGGCGACCAAACAAACGTTTAAAACTTCAAAATTATGAGTAAACAAACGTTTGCGTTCCCTTGAAAAAAGTGTTATTGATAGGTGTATCTAAACCAAATGCCACACATATTTGTGTTATTAAAACTTCAACACCCGTAACATTTAAATACGGATTTAATGTCGCGGCACAAAGAAAAGAGAAGGGGAAATCGATAAAATATTTTAAAGTTTTTGCTTTCATTGAACCCATCAACGTTCCCTAATCGTGATGGTCTTCGTATTGCAAAATTTTACTTGCCAAAGTATATAGTTGATTTAAATGTAAAGGGCTTGTTGGATAATAAATACCAGATAAAGAGTTCTTGCATTTTTAAAATCGCCCAAGATATCATGCAAGCCCTAAAAAATGGCCTAATCTTGTTGTCCAAAAGTACTATCAACGTAATGAACATTATAAGATGATTGAATATAAATTCTTTGTTTTAGCAAATTTTCAAACATATAGCAAATGGAATTCCATTGAACGGGCAAATCAAACGCCGACCCAAAGCTCGAAAACCAACATCTGCGTAATATCTTCTATATGCTTGATGCATTTTTTTACCTTTTGTGAAAATTTCGCCGTAACATAAGTCTAAACTTATTTATTACGGTTTTACAAGTTTCTAAACCGTCTTGAACGGCTAGATTGGTTATGTGTGCAACAACGTGTACGGAATAATTGCCTCTCTATGTAACACTCGTAATTTCCCAAAGAACGATTAATGATCGGCCAAGGAAACAGTCAGTTGCCGGCCGAGAAAAACGGTCGGGGAACGGTTTAACACAAGATGCGAGAAGGCACAATAGGCGACACGCGCGGCTTGGCTCGCAGCCTCAATCCGCGGCTAGGTCCGTGCAAGTCTCAGTGATCCACGACTCAGGGACACGTGCGACTTGGACCGCGACTTGAGGTCGTAGCCAAGGCCGCGGGGACGTTCTGGATGACTTAAACCCAACTTTTAGGGTTTCTCTCATTTCCACTTATCTTTTCCATTTCCTCTCTTCTTGGAGCGATTTTAGGAGTTCCAATACCAGTTTTGGAGTTTCTTGGAGTGGACCTATCCTAAAGAGTTCAAAGATTTTGTGTTTGGAAGCTTGAGCTTGGAAAGTAGGAAGACCCTGTGGAAGAGAGTTGGTTGAGAGGTTGAAGACTTGGATGTGGTTAGTTTCTTGTATATTTCAATCTCTTGTGTGAGGATCTTTGTAGATCTAAAGAGTTATACTTATTGGTGGTCCATTTCTTTTAGATTTGGAGAAATGGGTTATTTGGAAACCCTAGCTCGTTGTTGAAGATGATTTGTTGATGGTGAAAGCTTCATTCTTGGAGGCTAAAGATTTGGGTTTGAAATCTAGGTTTAACTTAACCTTGCAAGGTGAGTTCAAGTTGATTTGTGAAAATGATGTACATGCCAAATGTCAATCTTTACATGTTTATATGTTTACATGAAATTATTAACTATTGAGCTATTTGATGAGTTTTGATTTTTTGAAACGTCTTAACTTTATAAACTTGTAAAATACCCACATATGGGATTTTGGACATTTTGATAAATAAATTATAAATATGGGTATTTTAATGATTTGTTTTATGGAAGTAGATTTTTGAGTATCAATGTATTTTATTGTGTGTTTTGGATAAATGCTCGATTTTTGCATTATGGGACGTTTTTGAAAGAATAAATGGTATAAACTCACTTGGAAAATAATTTGTCCCAATCTAATCTATGTCGGAGTTACTTATATATTTTAGAGTATGGGTTTGCATAAATGTGGGTTGTTTACGTTTGATTTCATTTTATGATTTTCAACAATTGGTCTTTTGATTAGTTGAGCCTATGGTTCGGTTTGGACTCTATTGGGTCTTGGGGACAATTGTCCAGTTTTAATAGCTCGACGTGGAGCATTTGGTTATGATTTGTATTTACTGCGTCATATTTGAGAATTACATGTTTTGAATACACTAGTTCATTCGTTTGGAGTCATGTAATGTTTTAGACTGTAATGCAATGGATCCAAAGGCACTTGAGTTATTACGTTTAATGTTGGGATGATTAGTTTCCCTCATTGTGCACGGATAGGCATCGAGATTCATGGTAAGTAAGATGTGGACCCGAGGGGTCGGGCATTGTCCCATGAGCAGTAAGGTGTAATCCAAATGTGCTTGTATGTTTGGTATGGATTTGGTTATCTCCAAGTATAGACCTAGAGGGGTCGAATTTGAGTCTCCATGGGCGAAAGATCTAGAGGGGTTGAGCTCGATATGTCTTATGAGTAAATCCATACATTTTGGTTTTCCTACATAGTTATGTGTAGGGTTGTAAATGAACCGAACGTTCAGCGAACCGTTCGGCGGAAAGTTCCTTTATGTTCGTTTATTTAGTAAATGAACGAACATGAACACATTTTTTGTTCGTTTAGTTAAATGAACGAACATGAACAATGGTCTCGTTCGTTAATTTACGTTCGTGAATGTTCGTTCATTTATGTTCGTTAATGTTCATTCATTTATGTTCGTTTACATTCGTTTATGTTTGTTCATTTACGTTCGTTTGTGTTCGTTTATATTTGTTTATATATATAAATATATTTATATATATTATGACCTTAATGTGTCAAAGCATTAATTAAATTAATTTTTAAAATTCCTTTTTTATACCTCCTATGTTTATCCCTTTTTTTTATTTTGTTATGTTATTTTTTTACGAACGAAATGATGAGTAACGGTGGTTGTTTTTTATTCATTTGTGTTCGTTTTGTTGGTGATTAAAGCAAAACACACATATAAAACATGTATATAAACCCAGCGGAAAGTAATCACCAAAAGGAATCAACGTATTGCCAATATGATTAAACAAAAAATACAAATAACGGTATACCTTTGTAGCGTGATTTGTAGACAAAATGGATCCGCTTGTGTGTTCCTTTAAAACCAAGTATTCAATGGTGAATACCTCTAAAGTAGTCCACACTACACTTCCTTGATCACCACCGAATACTAGTCCTCCTTAGTAACGATCTTAGAGCCTTGATTAACCAAGAACTGAGCTAGAAGATCAAAGGGAAAAACCTTAGAGAGAGCAAAAGGGGGGGGGGCACCGATTTTAGAGAGAAGAGAGTGATTAGGGTTAGCCTTAATTGGTTTATTCAATATCTCTATATATAAATAAACCCTAAAGCTTCCTTGGGCTTTTAATTGTTCTCCCTTCTAAATCTTAATGGGCCTAGTATTAAATTAAGTATAATAGGTTTGCTATTAACTTAAATATAATACAAACCCAATAAGCCAAATTAAATGTTAGTGCCCATTTAGTTACCCCACGTTACTTAGGATATATATAATGTAAATACAATAATTACATTATATTAAATGGTATCTCAGTGTATATGTGTGTGACCCTATAGGCCCCACGTGTGTCTAGCCATATAATTATCCATTATGACACAAGCATATTCCAACAGCTCCCATTTGCGCACGTCATAATAACAAGTAATCATACAAGCAAAGGTTAGCGTCTAGCAACACGCCAATGCCCCTAGAGACACATGAGGTTAGTTTCTTAAACGTCTCATTTTAAATGGTTTATTAAATCAGTCATCCCTTTTGAGAGTCCCTGTTCTAGTTTCTAATCACAATAAATTTAACAAACAAGATATGATTAAACTACCTGTTTGATTCAATTCACAATCTCAAACGATTACAACTCTGTTCTTGACCTTCTCTCTCTAGACAACACTTTATCTCTCTACAAAACTCTCTCTGGATGCGATCTCAAATTCTCAATTAGTCATCTATCTATTAACAAGAAAAACAAAGTATTTATACCTACAACTAAAATACAAGGAAACAAAATACAAAAACAATGACTTTGACTTTGACATTTTTATTACAAAGACTTTGACTTTTTTTTAATAAGAGTTGACTTTCTCAGCTTTGACTTTCTTGAACTTTGACTTTAGTCTTCATGATCTTGTATCCAATATAATTCATGCTCTAACAATCCCCCCCTTTGGATTTAAGATCACTGTTGAAAGATCTTACAATTCAGTCTTCTCTTTTAAGCTCTGTCAAATGCAATATTTCCCTTTAACATTGTAACCTTTTCAAATCTGTCTTCGAAGAATATAACAATCTCTCCAAATATGATAAACAAAGTCTTCAACAATCTCTTTAGTATTATCACAATACTCTTTCAGACTTTGGAAAGAAATTATCATCAGATTCAGCTCGGATTGCTTTAGCAAAAAATCTTCAAAGAAAATTTCCTCAAAATCAGCACATCTTCATAAATCTCTTTGAAAATTTTCAAATCTTTACTTTGAATCTTCTGACTTGGACATTTCTGTAAATCATCTCCCAAAACTCCAAAACTTTAACATTTCTTGATACCATCTCCCCCTTTTTGATGATTTGAGCATCGGTATCATCAAAACTTTCACCAAGAAATGTCTTTGACCATTCTGATCTGTCCAAGATCCTCTGATTCTGTGATCCATAACCATGTATTCATCTAGATCTTTTCAAATCCAGACAAATTAAGAAATGTAAACCTGAATCAACAAATGAATCAGTTAACATGTCTGTCAGTAACACTAAGTCACTGTGTGTAACGAATACACAATATAAAGGAGCTTTTGTTATGTTCACTCCCCCAGGGCTTCCATCCAATCATCGAAAACACCACAAAGGCAATTTATATGAATGTTATCACAAGAAAACAAATTCCTTGTGTGTTCGTGCAAGTGATAGAAAGAATTAAGCACTGATGATTGCTTTTTAAGGCTCAACATTGTGTAAAACACTGAGACAACAGTAGATAAACACAGACTCAATGTGCATGATTGAAGTGCGAAGGTGGAGCAGACTTCCTTCTTTTTCAATATCCAGATTTTCCAAATGAAAATCAGATAGATTATGTGTTGCGTCCCGAGAAAATATGAAACACTTTCTTTTTAAGAAGAAAATGAGTGGTTAGTGGGGTTATATCAAGAGTTGGCATGGGCTAGTTGCCTGTTTCAATAACATTCACGAAGAATTGTGAAACATTAGTAATGTGGCTGCCCGACTCAGAAAGTAGTTGGTGCAGAGTTTGATATTCTTTTACTCTGATCTCACACCCTCTTTCTTTTAATTCAATAAACTCACATCTAACCAAACTCTCATTTCCATTTTACCTCAACGCACAACCCACACTCATTTCTTTTAGACTCCTCACACTCAATCACTATGGAGTAACTTCTTGGGTAGGAAACACTGGAAATCGTGAATCTATAGAAGTTCATTTAAGTCCTAGCACAAAGAACCCATATTTCCTATAAAGCATAATGTTGCTCAATATGGTTTTAACTTTATCAGTTAAAGCTCGAATACAAGTCAGATAAATGTATATGCTCAGAATATAGTCATGAAGATATGAGCATTTTGAAACATGGAAGTATTTTCAAACAAGTATATTTAATGAATGAACATGAATGCACGATACTTGTTTGAAAATCTGACATTGTATGAAAATGATCAGAAATGAATGATATAACAATCAAAGCTTGTTAAGTCTGAAAGTCCTGTGTGTTGAAAGTTGCATAAAACATTTATAAGAGTTTAAATTGTAATTATTAGAAAGTTGTTGGGTAATGGGCCTAAAGCCCATTAAGCTTATGCACTTCATATATAAGGCGTATTCTAGATCATAATTCAGTTAAGAAGTTTAGATCTCATTCATAATTCTCTAGTCAATAGGTTTACTTTGCTTATCAGATATTCTCTCTGTAAACCTAAACCTTTCTTGAATATTAATCATATGGCTAGAGGTTGTGGCAATATTATTGTTCTTCATTGATATTATTGTTCGTGATTGCACTGTACTGAGATCTACAATTGGTATCAGAGCAGGTTCAAATTTATTTTTATTCGATACGATCAAAAAGGTTTGTCTAAAACCCTTTAATCGCTTATTAGATAATATTCATATTGATCGATTATTTTCTGGTTTGAGATTGTTAATATCTGCTTTGCGTTAATCTGCTATATCGATTTGTGGTTTTATTCAGTCTGAGTTCTGCTATATCTGTGGTCAATCTGGGTTAAGTTCAATCGAGTAAATCTCGTTTAAATCTTGATTTTATGGGTTACATTGATTAATCTGGGTCGATTAATAGGATTTTGGTCGATTGGTTTTTCTGATTATCAATTAATTAAAGTTTTCTGGGTTGATCTAAATCGATTTTCTGCAAAACCTCATCTGGACTCTGGGTTTCTGGATTCTGGGTCGATTGATTTTATGCTAACTGTTAATCTTGATTTCTGGGTTTAAGCTTGAGCTCTATCGATTTTCAAATCAAAGAGTTTATCGGTCTATTATTTCCATATCGATTAAGTTTGAGTTTATCTATCTATTATTTTGTTTTCGATTTAATCTGTTTAATTTGCTTAATCGTTTATATGGTATCGACCGATCCTCATTGACCGGGGCATTTCCCTGCGACCGGATCAGTTGACCGATGCCATATATATATATATTGTATGCTTTATGACCAGTACTAGACTTAATTCATATATATATATATATATATATATATATATATTAAACTATATTAAATTCATATACTATCTCTCTCTGCATCTCATATTTATACATTCATCTCACGCATTCATATTTTCATATCTTACATTCATCGACCGACCGGTGCTCTTCTTGACCGGTATTTGTGACCGGTGCCTTGCAAGGACCGGTGACCGGTGCCTTGCAACGACTTCATCAAGGGCGTGCTATTTCAACGTAGAATTTCCAGACTTCTTGGCAAAGGTCAACAAGTTGAGTTTCCTCCTTTGATTCCTCATAAAATGGAGGTCGGTCCACTGCAAGGTTCTGTACAAACGTGAGGCAGGTTTGATAGGACTCGAATACATCAGCCATTGATAGCCCAACGAAACGAAAGGTGTTGTTGGTCATCTCGACCGGTACTATCTCTTTTAACAATATACATATATTCATAATAGTGGGTCGGTGAGCTGTTGATTGTTCATCGCTTACATATATATATATATATATGTATATATCTCGACCGGTGTCTAGCTCCCGGTGTCAATCGACCGGACCATAAACGCCCGGTGAACTATCTCCCGGGGTCTCCTCTCCCGGTCCAGCAGATCCAACCCAACAAGTTTTGAGTTATTCGATTATCGAAAAATCTTTCGGTTGATTCGGTAGTGTTCGGGAACAAAGTTTTCAATTTTGAAACTGGTAAGTATTGTTTACAAAGCTTAAACGATCGATTTTGATCGTAAAATTTTCACCCATATCAACTTCTTAAATTCTCGTTCGGTTTCCGAAAAATCTTCGGTTGCTTCGTTCGAGAGTTTGAGAGATTTTTTCGAGTTTTAATCAGTTGAGGGAGCTTAAGGGGACATAAACGATCGATTTTGGTCGAAAAGTTTTAATCCATACTGATTTTTTAAGTTTTCGATCTTTTTCCGAAAAGTTTTCGGTTGGTTCATTTGTGATCGTGGGTTGACCGGTTGAGTTTTAATCTGGTAAGGACTGATCAGGGAGCTTTAACGATCATCTTGCATTGAAAATTTCTAACCGTTTTCGAGTTTTGCAGGTGTGTCTCGTTGGATAGTAACTAACGGATTCCGTTAGTTTGCCGTTAAATGTTTTACATTTTAGTCCATTTTCCGTTAGTTCAGTTAGTGTTAGTTAGTTTGTTAATTTAGTTAAGTTTTATTTCAATTTTAGTCCATTTTCGTTAGTGTCCAGTTAAGTCCGTTAGAAGTTTTAAATTTTACACTTTTAGTCCCTCTAGTTAGTAGTTTTACTTTATGTCATTTTTAGTCCTTCTAGTTTTAAGTTTCAGTTTGTGTCATTTTTAGTCCTTCTAGTTTTAAGTTTCAGTTTGTGTCTCTTTCAGCCCCCGTACTTCAAGGTTTCAGTAGTTTGTCATTTGTGACCCTAAACTTTCAAGTTTCACATTTTGTCACTTTTGGTCCTTGCACTTTATAGTTTCATCTCTTGTCAAGTTCAGTCCCTGGATATCAACCTTTTCAGAGCCGGATCGAATTAATTCTATTCGATCAAAAAGGATGAACCCACCAAGGCTGCTGTTCAAAGGAAAATATGATGAGTGGAAAGTTAATTTTTTGAATTTTGTGGATGAACATGAGTTGGGTTACTATATCAGATTATCATTGACTGAAGGAGAGATGCAATCCCAAATTCCAACAGAAGCTTCTTCTGAGGAACAGGAGAAAAGACAGAGGGCGAATAATATAACTCGAAATTTTATGACACATAGTATTTCTTGTGAACTTTTTCATGACATTTTTTGTGAAATTTCTGGTCAAATAAATACTTACAAAATGACAGGAAAATAGTTGTGGGATTGTACTGAATGGTTGATCTTAGGGCCAAAGGGTTTATTAAAAGGAAGAGAATTGGAAGCTGAGAACTCTGAGCTAAAAGGAAAGATTTCTAATTTGGAAGCTAAAACTCAGCAAACAGTCTCTGCTGAAAGATATGAGGAAAAGATCTCTAATCTGAAAGATGCAAATGCTGATCTTCAAAAGCGAATATCTGATTTGGAGCAACAGCTTGCTAAACACAAATCTGATTTTGACACTAAAAAGAAATCATTTGCACAGAAATTCTCAGAATTGTCTAAGAAAAGTTGTGAAGAGAAGAAGATAGTTGAGCTTAAATGTATCAAGCTTTCTCAACAAATTTCTAATTTTGAGAAAGCGATTGTCTTAGAAAGAGAAAAGTTTGCCAAGAAAAAGAAGGCCATTGAACAAAAGAATGTTGGATTGTTTAAGGAAATATCTGGTCAAAGAAAGGATGATGAGAAGGGATTTGAAGAAGAAAGAAGCATATTTGAGGCTGAGATCAAAAAGCTTACTGAGAAGCTATCTGAACTATCTGAAAGTGTGTTGAAAGAGAAGAACACGAAGTCTGAATGCGAGACGAAGATTGACCTTCTTGTCAAAGAGAGAGACAGATTTGCTTCAAAGATTAAAGTGCTTGAAAAGACAGCATCAAGTTCAAATCAGAAAACTGTTTCTTCATAAAGGTCAGTTAAATCAGTTAATCAAATTCGAAGTACTAACATTTTCTATGATAGAAATATAGATGGTTCAGGTACATATCATAGAAGAAGGAGATACAAAGAAGAAGAATTGGTCTGGAGAACGAAACCAGTTGAAGGTGAAAAGAAAGATAGGAAGAAAGATGAGCTGAAAGGGAAGAAATCATGTGTACATACACACAAAGCCAAAAAGAACAATGCGCGTAAAGGTAAACCTGATCATATCTACTCGAGAGATCAATTAATCAGGTTGTCAGGTAAGAAATACTATTGTTCTGGTTGTCGTACACATGATCCTATTCACAAGACTAGTGATCATTACTGGTATGGTTCTTATTCCATTACTCCCATTCGAACTGCAACTAACATCCATGGACCCAAATACCAGTGGGTACCAAAGCCTAAAATTGATTTTGTGTTGCAGGCACCTACTATCAAGGGGGAGTAGAAGAACTAAGGCTTCTAAGTAAATCAGCTTAGAACCCGTACTTCAACGGAGTTCGACTTCTGAACACTTCAATTCAGGACTCGTTCTTAAATGCTTATCTGACCTAAATCATTTTATCATGATTTGAGGGGGAGCTTAAAGGTAAATATCTTATGATCTAGAACTCTGATTGTTTGAAAGAAGAACAACTTTCGAACATGAAAAACGTTTTCTGAAATGTTCAAACCACTTCTGGTTCTCAAAAGATTTTAAGAATTTAGAAGTGTGTCTTTTAAATGTTTTTCAAATTTTGAGCTTTAATGTTTAACTGACCGTGTGTTTCCAAAGATCAATACTTGCGTATTATCTTGTCCATATACTGTCAAGTATTCATACACACCGGTTCAGTATTTTATTTGAAATTGTTATTACCATGTCTCATAACGAACCAATTTTTCGATGGTAATACCCCCGTTTGAAATTCAATGTTGTTGAGCATCAATCATAATTTCTAATATTGTGCTTTCATTGCAAAATTGTTTATATTCGTTCATATAAACAAAATATCCAATTCTTTGATACCCTAACCATTTCATTTGATCTGATTGATACATTGTCAGATTCTCAAAACAATTCTTTTGACTTCATTTCTTTCATTCAATATCTTTGTTTTCAGAAATCTTCAAAGTTCAATTGCTCAAATCTTATGAGCATACATTTTGACAGTGTTATCATACATTTTGTGCTTAATTGTACAAGTTAAACTGTTGAGCAACTATTCTTTTTAGGACTTACATGGGATTTGTGTGAGAACTTAACCAGAACTTCCATGGATTCACGTTAACTAGTGTTTCCTACCCCGGAAGTTATCCTTGAGTGATTGAGGGGTCTTAAATCAAAGAGTGGGGGAGATAACTCATCAGGTTGAGTTTTTCTCATTGTGCTGAGCAGTAACATGTAAATGAGAGTTTGGTTAGAAGTGAGCTTTAATGACAAAAAGAAAGAGGGTGTGAGAACAGAGTTAAAAGAATATGAAAACTCTGCACCAAACACTTTCTGAGCCGGGCAGCCACATCTACTGATTGGTTCACATTCTTTGGTGACCATCATTGAAACAGGCAGTGAGCCCATGCCAACTCTTGTTTTTACCCCACCAACCACTCATTTCTTTTTTAACAAAGAAATGTTTCATTTTCTTTGGGGACGCAACATATCTGCTATCTAGTCTTTACTCGGAAGATTTAGATATTGAAAAAGAAGGAAAGTTGCCCCACCTTCGCACTTCTTTCATGCACCTTGAGTCCGTGTAATATCTGTTGCTGTCTCAACAGTTTACACATTTTTGAGCTTGAGAAAGCTAAGTAGCTTCAATCATTCTACACTTGCACGTACACACAAGGAATGAGTTTTCTTGTCATAACATTCATAGAAAATTCCTTTGTGGTTTTTCGATGATTGAATGGAAGCCCTGGGGAGTGAATATCACAAAAGCTCCTTTCCAAAGTACATCCGTTGTACAAAGTGGCTCCGTGCTTCTTACAGGCATACTAACTGTATCATTTGTTGATACAGGTTTACAATTCCTATTATATCTGAATTTGAAAAGATTCGGATATATACATTTCATGAATTGACGGATACTTAGATCAAAGGGCGGAGAATGTCAAATTATCACAAAGGAGGAGATCAAAGAACGTGTTGAAATTGAAGAGTTTTGATGATCATGATGTTCACAATCATCAAAAAGGGGGAGAGATTTACAAAGTTCAATTTCAAAGTTAAGTGCAGCAGGAAATATTTTATTGGTTCTTATATTCCGTATCATGTGGTGTCTGCTTCAAGTCATTTCCTTCTACGAGCTGATTGAAACAAGTTCTTAAGTTGAAAGTCTATTCAACTCGCGGTTCAAAGACAAATTCTTTGTTATTAAACTGAAGATGCACCGTGGAATGTCACGTAACTTGCACATTATCTTTCTTGTGTGTTGATCCGATGCTGAGTTTCTACAGTTGAAAACTGCTTGATAGTGCATTTAGTCGAGACTATTGTACATTGAATCTGGTTACAAAGTTGAAATATGACGACCAAGAGCTTTATTCAAGGGGGAGTTGGGAAAGACATGAAGACATGCAACACCAAAGTTCTTCAAAGATTTAAGAGGGAAAGAAGATCAAGGCATGAAGATTTCAAGAAGATAAATGTCTTATTCAACTTTATGGGGAGATTGTTAAGTCTGAAAGTCCTGTGTGTTGAAAGTTGCATAAAACATTTATAAGGGTTTAAATTGTAACTATTAGAAAGTTGTTGGGTAATGGGCCTAAAGCCCATTAAGCCTATGCGCTTCATATATAAGGCGTATTCTAGATCATAATTCAGTTAAGAAGTTTAGATCTCATTCATAATTCTCTAGTCAATAGGTTTACTTTGCTTATCAGATATTATCTCTGTAAACCTAAACCTTTCTTGAATATTAATCATATGACTAGAGGTTGTGGCAATATTATTGTTCTTCATTGATATTATTGTTCGTGATTGCACTGTACTGGGATCTACAAAGCTTATGGTCAAGAACAATGGATATTATCTATATGAATCAAAATACATACATTCTTGAAAGAACATTTCGAAATGAAATGACGCTAAAAAATATTTGAAGTACAAGCGGGGTGTCTTACCATCGAAAAAATATGTTTCAAATTTGAGACATGGTAAGAACTTTTTGAACAATAAGTCAAACCGGTGTGTGTGAATACTTGAAAGTATATAGAAAACACAATACACAAGTATTTATCTTTGAAAAAACACGGTTTGTTAACATTTCAGCACAAATAAAAATGAAAACATTTAAAATCACACTTCCAATTCATGAAATCAGTTTAAGAACCGGGAAGTGGTTTGAACATTTAAGAAAATGTTTTCTTATGACTGAAAGTTGTCCTTCTTTCAACCATATCTGAAATTAAGATAAGAAATTAACCTTTTTCGCTTCGTCTTAAATCTCATGAAGTCAACTGAAGTCATAAAGATATGAACTTGATAGCTTCTCTCATTCTGCACAAGTCTCAAAGTCTAGTCAAAGCAAATTTTATTCACAAAAATTTATTGAAAAGTAAATGACATAAAGCATTAAAACGATTAAAGTACGAGTTCTGATCTGAAATAATCAGAAATCATAGTCTTACTCCTTTGACTTGTACACTCCCCCTAAATTCATGCATCACAAAAATTTGTCAGTTAAGTAAAATGCAGAAATTAGATAAGCTCCCCCTCAAAAGAATATTGATCAACTTAGAATCTTTACTCATTCCCCCTGAGAACAACAACAACATGTTAAAGTGATAATCAGTCTTTACAAAGTAAAGTTCGATTGTACCTTTTTCTACATTATCTTCGATAAAATGATACCTGACATCAATGTGTTTTGTCTTAGTGTGCTGCACAGGATTAGCTGATATGGCGATAACACTCTTCGAGTCACAATAGATAGGTATTTTGTCAAACTTGAATCCATAATCTCGCAGCTGTGTCCTCATCCACAAGACCTGAGAGCAGCAACTGGCAGTAGCTACATGCTCTGCTTCTGCAGTCGATGTGGATACACATAATTGCTTCTTTGATGCCCAGCTAACGAGCTTGTCTCCAAGGAATTGAATGTGATCTGAAGTGCTCTTCCTGTCCAACATACACCCAGCATGATCTGCGTCTGAATAAGCAGTCAGTTGAAACCCAATATCCTTAGGATACCACAGACCAAGATCTGCAGTCCCCTTCAGATACCTAAAAATCCGTTTGACAGCAGCCAAATGGGATTCTTTAGGAGCAGCCTGATATCTAGAACATAAGCATGTTGAAAACATAATATCTGGCCTACTTGAAGTAAGATACATTAAAGAACCTATCATGCCTCTATAAGTCCTAACATCAACACTTTTACCCGAAGGATCAGTGCTAATCTTAGTACCTGGTGCCATTGGGGTTCCAATTGGTTTACAATTTTCTATTTTGAACTTCCGAAGAATATCCAAAATGTACTTAGATTGATTAATGAAAATCACCGTTGAAAACTGTTTTACTTGTAATCCAAGAAAGAAATTCATCTCTCCCATCATACTCATTTGAAAACGTGACACCATGAGGTTAGAAAAGTTTTTGCAGTATTTAGGATTTGTAGATCAAAATATTATATCATCAACATATATTTGAATAAGAATAATATCAGCTTTTTCCTTTTTGATGAACAAAGTGGTATCGACTTTACCTTTGGAAAAACCTGACTTGACCAAGAATTTAGATAGAACATCATACCATGCGCGAGGGGCTTGTTTCAAACCATACAGGGCTTTATCCAAAATGTAGACGTGATCTGGCTTATCTGGATTTACGAACCCTTCTGGTTGAGACACGTATACTTCCTCCTTAAGAATGCCATTCAAAAAGGCCGTTTTCACGTCCATCTGATAGACTGTGAAATTCTTGTGAGCTGCGTAGGCTAGAAACATACGGATTGCTTCTATACGCGCTACTGGAGCATACGTCTCGTCGTAGTCTATGCCTTCCTCTTGCCGGTAACCTTTGGCAACAAGTCTTGCTTTATTCCTTATGACAATACCATCTTCGTCCTTCTTGTTTTTGAATACCCATTTAGTTCCTATCACTGTTTTACCTTTTGGTTTTGGAACTAATCTCTAGACCTTCACGACTTCAAACTAATTTAATTCTTCTTGCATAGCAGACACCCAATCCGAATCAGCAAGAGCTTCTGATACTCGAGTAGGCTCTATTTTGCTGAGGAATGAGTCATGCAGACACTGGTTTAAAGTTGCTGACCTAGTTTGCACCGGCTTGTTAAGATCTCTAATTATTTGGTGTAAAGGGTGCTCTTTGGTCCAGCGATGCTCATGGGGGAGTGGAATAGATGCAGATTGATCATAGTTGACATCTAAATATCCACTGTCAGTCTCTTCTTGTACAATACTTGTTGGGGGTATTGCTGAAATAGTTGATGCAGAAGTTACAGTTGGAACAACAGATTCTGGCTGTTGAGTATACATTGTAGCACAATCAACTGATACAAATACTTCTGGTTCAACAATATCTTGCACCTCTTCAACCGTAGGAGTATTTATTTGAATTTGAGTTTCTAACTGAACTGGGGGATCACGTTCAGTTATGACTTCTGAAGTGACTTGATGATTTCAACTTGTGTCTTCAGACCTGTCAGTCACAACAGATTTAGGCAAATTAGATCCTAGAAACTCATCATAAAAGAATTCAAATAACAAATTAAATCAGATAAATGACTAGTAGACGTAGAAGCGCCATCTGATTTGTTCTGTTCAGGTACAGGTTCTGGACTGATTGATCCAGAAGCTAACACTCCAGTTATCATGGGTTCTGAACTGAGTTGTTCATAAGCCATTTCTTAATCAAATGTGACGTTTACGCTCTCGACTACTGTCTTTGACTTCTTCAGATAGACACGATATGCAGCAGATGTAGAAGAATAACCAATGAAGATGCCCTCATCTGCCTTAGCACTAAACTTGTTCAGACTTTCTCTATCGTTGAGCACAAAACACTTACAACCAAAAACATGAAAATATTTAATGGTTGGTGTACGGTTGTTGATCAAAGCATACAGAGTCTTTTGAAATCTGCGGTGTATCATGGAACGGTTTTGAGTGTAGCACGCAGTCGAAATAGCTTCTGCCCACAGAAATAGAGGTAAGTCAGATTGGCTGAGCATAGTACGAGCAGCCTCGACTAGCGTTCGATTTCGCCTTTCAACTACTCCATTCTGTTCGGGCGTACGAGCAACAGAGTATTGATGTGATATCCTGACCGATGCGAGATATTCTTCAACAGTTTTGTTCTTGAACTATGTGCCGTTATCAGTTCTGAGAAGCTTGACTGTTTTCTGCAAATTCACATGGGTCGTCTTCAGAAATGTAATGATTACTTCCGGTGTCTCATCTTTTGATCGGAGAAACTTGACCCATGTGTATCGCGAATAATCGTCCACAATAACCAACACGTATTTCTTACCGCCTAAGCTTTGTGTTCGCATCGGACCACAAAGATCCATATGCAACAACTCTAGTGGAGAACTGGTGCTTGGTTCAGGCTTCGGTTTATGTGTAGCTCTCTTCATCTTCCCTTTTTCACATGCTGCACATAAGTGTTCTTTCTCGTATCTCAGCTCAGGAAGTCCATTTACCAATTTACCACTAACCAACTTGTTTATATAACGAAAATTCAGGTGTGATAGTCGTCGGTGCCAAAGCCAACTTTGCTGCATCGAGGCTTTTGTTAGTAAGCAAACCTGATTGTCATTCTGAACCTTTGAAAGATTGATGGTGTAGAGATTTGTCTTTCGATTTCCGACTAAGAGTTCATTGTCATCTTCAGTATGAACCGAACATCTCTTAGCTTTGAAATTAACCCCTAACCCTTTGTCGCAGAATTGATCGATGCTAAACAAGTTGTGCCCTAAGCCTTCGACATAGCTCACCTTCCTAATCGTTATGTTGTCTTGAATGATGTCACCATATCCTAAGATCGGTGAAAACTGGTCGTTCCCAAATCGCACATTGCCGCTGAATTTCTCTGTATAATTAGACAATAAAGCTTTATGCCCAGTCATATGCTTGGAACAACCGCTATCCAAGTACCACATATGCCGGGTCTGCAAGAGAAATCAGGAAACAACAGACTTAGGTACCCATTTAAAAACGGGTCCTAACAGATTAGCACATGATTTTGGTATCCATTTAAATATGGATCCTCTTTTCCTTTGAAAACCTTTGATAACATTTGGTTTTGAAGAATAAACATGATAAGATCCAAACCAATCATTAGAATTATGAGAAGAAGCAAAATCATTCCATCGATAGGTATAAGACTAAGTAGTAGGACGAGATAATTGGAACAATTGCTTATTAAAATATCGCTTGTAAGAAGTTACAAGGTTTTTATTGATAGAAGCAACAGAACCAACTATATCAGACAGACTACTATCAGATCTATCAGTAACTACATCAGGAATTGATTCCGCCTTCTCATCACTCTTCCTCTTAGGTCGCCATTCAGATCTTGCTTCTGACCTTTTCTTTCTTATATTTGAAACAGAAGATTTAGATTTATTAGGAAAGTCAGAGTTCTGAGATTGATTTTTCTTACGTTTACCAGTGTTGTTCTTTTTCTGTGAGTGTTGTTTCTTATGTTTCTTACCATTAACATAGTAATCAGCATTCCCATAAACTGATTCACCAACCTTTGTTGATGATTCACCCTTTTCATGTACACTTGGTAAAGCTTCTCCATTTATGATGAAAGTAGAATGATTTGGAAGTTGAGCAGTAAAGTCAAACATATCAATTTCCTCGATACACCCTTCATCAGAATTTAGAAAATCATTTGCAGACTCAAATAGATCATCAAAATCAGTCTTAGAAGTTTGAGGTACTTTTGAAGATGTTAAACACACTTTAGATTTGCAAATAAAATCTGTGTTCTTTAATACTGTAGAAAATACATTTTGTGTTATATCACTCAAAATTCTTTCATCAGATAAAATATTTTCTAACTCAATTATTTTGCTCTCTAAGACGAGTGGAGGTACATAAATTTTGGCTTGAACAGGTTTTGCCTCCATCTCAGTAGAAGAATAACTAGCAAAATAATCAGTTGAAATAAATTTTGGTGTTTTAGAAAGATAACTATCATTCAGTCTTTCATAACAGAATGGTAGTTGCATTTTCTTCAAATTCATTCTTTTCTCATCTTCTTTTTCCTCAACTTCTTTTGATGCTTTGGTGATAAATTTGGGTTTCAAATGAGGATGTTTATCAGCAGCATACATATAATTTGCATTATATAGACCTGGCTGTTTTCTGATAGCTTTTTCTAGGTAATGAGGATTATCATAACCTAGTCCCCATTTTTCTTTAAAATCAGCTTCTTCATTAGGTGTTTTCTAATATACAGCTTTGCTTCCAGACCATTTACCTTTTTCTCTAAAGCCTTGTTCTCAACCTGCAGTTTAAACGATTTTAGAACACATTCTTGTTTTTCAGAATCAAACTTAGACAATTGTTTTTCAATATCAGAAATCTTTCTTTCAAAACAATCTTTTTCATTTTTAAAAACAGAAGCAGATTTGCGTAGAGAATCAATTAAATCTTTATTCCCAATAATTGATTTATTGAGTTCAAAGATTTGTTGATTTCTCCTAGCAACTCTGTCTTTTTCCTTTTTCAGTTTGGTTTGAAGGTCTTGAAGTTCGACCATCATGACTTCCATTTTGGTCATGAAATCTTTTTCAGTTAAATTCATTACCTCTTCAGAATCAACATTCTCATCATCAGAATCATCTTCTTTCACCTGTAACGGAATGTCACTCAGATCCTTCATTTGTTTCATTCGGAGAGTGTGCTTTTTCTATTACGGTTGCAAGATGCTAAGAAACTTGACGTTGTTCTCTATTTGATCCTTCTTGACCTTGTTCTTTAAGAGTTCATTCAAGAGTAGAACAAATCTTTCATAAGTCTCTTCCAGGCTTTCATTGTCTTTTGCTTTGAACTCTTCATATCTGTTGACACCGTTAGCTACTTTCATTTGGTTCCCAACCTTTGAACCCATCATCATCTTTTAAAGTTGATCCCACATAGATTTCGCACTTTCCTTGTAACTGTCTATTTTCACATATATCTCATTGGTCATGCTTTGTAAAAGCAAAGATCTGGCTTGTTTATCAGCATCAAACCGTTTCTTCTGATCTTCAGTAAATTGAGAATACTCTTTATTTTATCTCCGTGTGTTCTGAACTCCATCTGAGTCATAACCTTCACCAGGAATCTCCTCACTCGGAACTTTCATTGGTCCTTTTGTAATAGACAAAAGAATGTTTTATCCGTTGACATGCCGATCCACAAAGTCAAGAAAACGACCTTTCCATTGTTCGTATTCTCCTTTGAACAAAACGGGAGGCTTAGAATCAGTTCCAATTGAGAGAGCGTCTCTTGAAGTCATCCTGTATGTACCTGTTTTAAAAAATATGCAATAAGAAACTAGAAACTGATCGTTAGTCCAAATATGAAATCACAAGAATATAGAAATACTACTGAAAACAAAATAAAATTTTGAAAAAATTGACTCAGTCCTTAAACTCGCAGATCACTATCCCAAAACTCGCAAGGTACTATTCACGAAGAAACTCGCAGATGTCTATTCGCGCAAAACACTATTCACGAAGAAACTCGCTAATAGAGACGAGCGCGTTTGAAAAACTCGCATACGACTATTTGCGCGTTTGAACAAACTCGTTAACCACTGATTGTGCAAAGGTACAAAACGCGCTAAACGAAGCTAGCGCAAAACTTGAAACTCGCTAGACGAAGGTTGCGCGAAACAAGAACTCGCAGATGTTGCGCCTTCCAACACTTAGAAAATATTTCGAGAATTTCAAACTCGCACGTTGACTTGCGCGTTTTCTGAAACTCGCAGATTGAACAAACTCATAGATCACTGTTTCGAATAAACTCGCAAGCTTAGACTTGGGCGTTTGTAGAACTCGTTGATGTCTACGTGCGCGTTTCAGTACTTAGAAAAATTTCTGCAATCTTCAAACTCGCAGATAATGCCTTGCGCGTTTGAGACCAAAATCTTCAACTTGCGCGTTCTTGCGAAGAACTTGCGCGTTTCTCGGATCTTGCGTGTTCTTCACTTTCTTTGCGTGTTCTTGATCTGATCGATCAAAAACCAATCTAAACTTGATTTATGACTATAAAACTTGTACAATTTCTTCACGAAGCCATACTAAACACAATTACAATACTGAATTTACAAAAACAATCGAAAAATACAGTGTTCAAGTGCAATTACAGTGTTCGACTTCGAAAAACTCAAAAAATCAACAAAACTCAAAATTATCAAACAATTACAGTGCAATTATCGAATTAAACCATACAGACTCAATCAAATACACTATACGATCATAACCTGATCGATTTCAACTCCTAATTCGCACTAAAACACAAAATTCGATCTGACTTCGAAGAACACAGAGTCGAACTATTTCTTGATCTGATTTCGATTGGATTAAGCTCTGATACCAATTGAGAGTCCCTATTATAGTTTCTAATCACAATCAATTTAACAAACAAGATATGATTAAACTACCTGTTTGATTCAATTCACAATCTCAAACGATTACAACTCTGTTCTTGACTTTCTCTCTCTAGACAACACTTTCTATCTCTACAAAACTCTCTCTGGATGCGATCTCAAATTCTCAATTAGTCATCTATCTATTAACAAGAAAAACAAAGTATTTATACCTACAACTAAAATACAAGGAAACAAAATACAAAAACAATGACTTTGACTTTGACATTTTTATTACAAAGACTTTGACTTTTTTTTAATAAGAGTTGACTTTCTCAACTTTGACTTTAGTCTTCATGATCTTGTATCCAATATAATTCATGCTCTAACACCTTTGTTACAAATACCTTGTTGAATACTAGACATGGATCATATGTCATTCTAACTGTTCAACAATTCTGTTTCTCGATCTGTTTGTTGAATTAGATTACCAAATTAATCAAGCATCATCTTAATTACATTTGGGTACGGTCGTACAAACATCTATTCAATTCATCGAGGGCCCCAGTAGTATCTAACTTTATTACCTGTAGAGGAACAAATCCCATTTTGACTACACGTGTCTGTCATGTGCTTCATATCACTCCTGAAGATGATTTTTATAACAGCCTTATTCAG
This sequence comes from Arctium minus, assembly GCA_954870635.1. NCBI lineage: Eukaryota > Viridiplantae > Streptophyta > Magnoliopsida > Asterales > Asteraceae > Arctium > Arctium minus. Next base: position 45,404,755 of record OX941094.1, on the reverse strand, counting down.
GACAGCGTTTAACCATTTCAAATACCGACATTCCACCCACACAAAATCTGCTTGCATCTCAAGTCTAAGGACGAGTGACATAACCATCTGCGAGATTCACTGGTGACACCGATCCATGTAGTGAACTCTCGTAGGTTGGATCAGTCCACTGTTCATCACCAATGAACAATATGTGAGTTTGGTAGCATCATCACCAATACGCTCACATTTGCCTTAACTCGTTGATACTCCCGTATCATCAACTGAAAAGTCAAACTCAAACTGACCTTCTTTTATGCTTTTCTCTCTAGGATTTAGTGATCTTGGACTATCAACAATGGACAATTTAGAACAAATAATTTATTCATGGATTAAACATGCAAATATAGAACACAGTTGATATAACGATCATACCTAGTACATCAATTCATTGTGAAATAAAAACTGTTCAACGTTCCAATTATTCAAATACTAAAACAGATCTACATGAGACTACTAGCTGGTCGAAGTCTAATGTTCCTAGCATGTTCGATATGTTTGGTACAAGACATTGGTTTCGTAAAGGGATCAACTAAGTTGTCATCTGTGTGAACTTTGAGAAGATGAATTTCACCCATCTCGATAACCTCTCGAATGTAGTGAGTCTTCCTGTGAAAGTGTTTGGCGCCCTTTTGAACTCCAGGTTCGTTGGCTATGATAATGGCACCAGAATTATCGCAGTACATATCCATGAGTCTTTCATTACTGGGGACAACCCCAAGCCCAGAAATGAATTTCTGTATCCAAAAAACCTCCATTGCAGCTTCGGAAGCAGCTATGTATTCAGCTTCTGTAGAAGACATCGCAGTAGTACTTTGCTTAGCACTCTTCTAGTCAACAACGCCTCCGTTCATGACGAAAACGAATCCAGTCTGAGATCGAGTGTCATCTCGATCTGTTTTGAAACCAGCATCAGTGTAGCAAGTAACACTGAGCTCTCTTTCTATATCACCACCATAAACAAGGAACGTATCTCTAGTATTTCGAAGATACTTCAATATGTTCTTAACAACAGTCCAGTGACTCTCTCCTGGATTTTTTTGGTATCTACTCGTAAGGTTCTGAGAGAACGCTACATCAGGTCTAGTGCACCTCACTACATATATGATGGATCCCACAACTAAAGCATAGGGGATTCCCTTCATCCGCTTCACCTCATCAGGTGTGGAGGGTCCTTGAGTCTTACTCAAGTTTACATTGTGTTGCATTGGAAGTTTTCCATGTTTGGAAGCATCCATTCTAAACCGTTTTAGAATTTTTTCAATGTATGCACTTTGACTTAAACCAATTAACCGCTTCGATCTATCCCTATAGATCTTGATTCCTAGGATGTATGTCGCTTCGCCTAAATCTTTCATGGCAAAGCATTTTCCAAGCCAGGGTTTGACATCTTGTATCATTGGAATGTTGTTCCCCATGAGTAATATGTCATCAACATATAAGATTAGAAAAATGACAATGCTCTCACTAGCTTTCATATATACACATGGCTCATCAAGGTTTTGAGTGAAACCATACGTTTTGATTTCCTCATCGAACCTTTTATTCCAGCTTCTGGATGCTTGCTTTAGTCCATAAATGGATCTTTGAAGCTTGTATACTTTATTGGGATGTTTCAGACTCATAAAACCCTCAGGTTGCACCATATAAACATCTTCATTAAGGTGACCGTTCAAGAAAGCGGTTTTGACATCCATTTGCCAAATCTCATAGTCATAGTACGCTGCTATGGCTATAAGAATCCTAATAGCTTTAACGTCTGCAACAGGAGAGAAGGTTTCTTCATAGTCAACCCCGTAGGTTTGAGTGTAACCTTTTGCTACCAGACAAGCTTTATAGGTGTGTACATTGCCATCCATGTCGGTCTTCTTCTTGAAGATCCACTTGCTCCCGACAGTCTTGCTGTTCTGAGGAAGATCAACCAAGTTCCAGACTTTATTGTCTTTCATGGATTGCATTTCAGCATTCATAGCTTCAAGCCATTTATCGGATTCTGGATGCAACAATGTTGCATGATAGTTAGAGGGTTCACCATGATCCCCCAAATTCTGCTCCTCAACATCGACATAAAAACTATATCATTTAGGTGCTCGAGGTGTCCTCACGGATCTACGAATGGGAATTACATCATTCTGTGGTTCATCATCGGTATGTTTAGCCTCAGGGTAATGTTCGCTAGTGTTACCAGGAGGTTGTGCATCTTCCCTTTGAATCTCGTCAAGGTCTATAGTGCTCCCACTTGCTTCTTGTAAAATGAGACTGTTCCAAGAAACTCAGCATACCGAGCAACAAATATTTTGTTTTCGGATGGGTAGTAGAAATAGTAACCCATTGTTGTCTTTGGGTACCCTACGAAGATACACTTGATAGATCTAGACTCAAGATTTTTCGGTGTATCTCGTTTCACGAGAGCCTCACAACCTCAGACCTTCAAGTAAGACAGCTTAGGGACTTTCCCGTGTCATATTTCATATGGTGTCTTATCAACCTTCTTGGTCGGAACCATATTGAGTATGCGAGCAATAGACTCTAGAGCACAACCCCAAAAGGATAGTGGCAAAGTAGTTAGACTTGTGAGTCCAAGAATCAATGAATCCTAGAGAGAGAAAGTAGAGACAGAGTAACAAGGATGCGCAAAGTAACAAATCAGATTAAAGTGTGCATGAAGTTCTTACAAAGACAATGACCAAAGGGACTTAAATACCCTTGGTCAATACAACACAGAATACGACATTAGACACAGTATTTGACCAAGCCTATAAATACAATGATCACTATAAAATCAGACCTAACAATCTCCCCCTTAGTAATCATTGGCGCTTTGGTCTTCAAAATTCATCTTCTAAATCAGCACGGACCATAAAAGCGACTTTGATAAGCTTTCTGACTTTTAAAAAAAAAATTATTCTCAACATCTTTCAGATTAAGTTGTCTTTGCTGCCTTGAGCTCTAGACGACACACCTTTTTGAATGATCTTGAATGAACGGTGGTGGTCGGAGCAGAAACAACAAAAGAATTAGTTGTAGCTGAGAGAATAAAATCTTTGAGCGAATCTTGATCAGCAGATAAACATTTGAGCTCTTTGTCTCTTTATCATCTCCTTTAACTTCTCTTAATTCTCCCCCTCATGACCTTGATGATCAGAATCAACTTGGTCATGCAAATGTTGGATACGAGACAACTTAAGATCTGCAAAATCAAAGAAACGGAGAAAAGAGGGGAGGTTTGCGCGTCACGTTGGTTGCGCAAACTGAGGTTTGCGTTACACCAAGGTGGCGCAAAGTGAAGTTTGCGTTACACCAAGGTGGCGCAAAGTGAGGTTTTCACGAAGCGAAGGTGGCGCAAAGCAAGGTTTGCGCGACCAACTGATGGCGTAAAGCAACCTTAGAAAAGAATTTTACCTTTTTGAGCTCTTTGTCTCCCCCTACACAAATGCACTAGATATGACAATTCAAGTTAGCATTCATATAAAGAAAATCAGATACTCCCCCTCAAAAACAGATATGATCATTAAGAAAAATTCTCCTTTTTCACTCCCCCTTGAATAATGCTCAAACCCATTTGAAATATATTTATGAGAACACAATGAATGTAAACATCAATGTAGAAAGAAAAATATACTAAATATGTATTTTGAAACGACTAAATATATAAAAATTTAAACAGAAACAAATAAAATTTTACTTAGTAAAATATCACAATAAAATCTATCAAATGAAATCAAATGTATGTGTTTGGATACAGAAACAAGTTTTATTGCATATCAAGTTAAGACATGTTCAGTTTCAAAAACTTTCATCAATCTATTCAGTATGCTCGCATGTGAACTTCGATTAGCTTCAAGAAAATGCAATTCTAAAAATACAATAGAGAACTTTGCATGTAATCACACTAAGCCATCAAATATTCAGACTTTCACAAATTTACAGGTTTATTGCAACTCATAAGTTTTAACCAAGTATCATGAGATGTGTGCTCATTGGCATCTTTTAGCATTGTGCACTATGGCATCTTTACATGAGTGTGCTCTTTGGCATCTTTTAGCATTGTGCACTATGGCATCTTTACATGAGTGTGCTCTTTGGCATCTTTTAAGCGTGTGTACTTTGGCATATTTTAATCAAAAAGTTTATTAAGTAAAGAACATGCCGTAAACGTAACTTTCTATCTGACCCTATTGCAGGATTTGGGTCAGCCACTCCCAGACCAGTTGGTCTTAGGGGACTAGGTGTCAAGCACCCCTTGGAACTTACTTTCCCAGATCAGAAAGGCTACATCGACACATCCTTAACCCATTCATACCAGTAGAACATGACTTTCGATCTGATTCTATAGAAGGATTTGGGTTCAATCACTCCCAGATCAAATGACCTTAGGGGACCAGATAACAAGCATCCCACAGAACTTACTTTCCCAAACCAGAAAGGTCACAGGTACAAACTTTTAAACTTAGAGATTTCTGATTTATAAGAGTTTAATAATCATCTCAAACACAAGGTTTTACGTCTAAGTGCTTAGCCCATATTTTCATTACGATCTAAAATTCCAACTTTTTAGGTTTTATAAGCATTGTAAACTATAAATATTCCGAATCACACAACTTTAAAGCAAAAACAAAAGTTACAAACATGTTGCTGACTTTTCGACTTTTGTTAGAACTGAAATTTGAACATATAAGAACTTTAATATAAACAAAGCAACTTGAAAATTTATCCTAGACACACATTTTATTCAAAAGAAAGAAAATTGTAAAACTTTTACTTTATAGAATAAAATTTGTAAAAGTTTAACTTTTAAAACAACATGCCGAAATTTTAAAAATAGAAATATTTGATCGGCAAGTTTTTATTCAGTTGAAACAAAATATTATTCAATAATATTATCATTTACACAATGTAAAAATGAAATTTGTGTCTCATTTTAAAAAATTGAGTTTAACAAATTCAGGAGATGAAATGAAATGCTCAGATTCTTTTAAAAAACATTTGAGAAAACTGGAACAACATCATTATCAGATATAAATGCAACGGAAATTAAGTAGATGTACTCACAGTTTCTCATTAGTCAGAAGCTTAATGCATTGAATAACGAGTCCTAGACTGATATGTCTAGAAGTCATGGTCGTTGAAGCACGGGTTCTAGACTGATATGTCTAGAAGCCAAATTCTTGACATTTAAGACCGGGTTTTGAACTGCTGTGTTCAAAAACCATTCTTTCTCTTACTCCCCCTTAACACATGATGCCTGCAACTTTGAATCAGATTGAGACTTGGGTACCCACTTGAATTTGGGCCCGTGTTTGTTAGTTGCAGTTCGTATGGGGAAATAATTAGAAGATTTGATACGAGAAGCATGAGAAACATTATCAGAATAATAAGCACAGACATCAGATGAGAAAGCATAATCATCAGAACTAGAATCTGAGGAAGAACATGAGACATGTTTTGAAATTCGAATCATTTGTTTTATAGAGTACATTGAAATTTTATTACAAAAAACAAATGAATCACTTTTATAAAGTTTGTCTACACATTTATCCCCATCAAAAGTATGTTCATCAGATGTCCGCTTTGTTCTCCAGATCCGCTTCTTTGACTTGCTCAAAGTCCTATCTGAAAGATTAGAATTGGAAGAATTAGAACTGTCAGAAAGAACTGTATCTTGTTTCTTCGACTTCTTTGACCGTCTTCTTTTACGCTTAGGTTTATAATATTGATCATTGACCGTAAAAGAATCATCAAAAATTTTAGACGAAATATTTAAATCAGAAGAAATAATTTTACCCAAGGAACCAATCTGATCAACTAATAAATCTGAATTTACCTCGGAGTCTGAAGAATTTTGAGAAAAGATTTTAAAATTAGAAACTTCACATTTGTTTACTTGAAAATCAGAAGAAAGGCTAGAAATAGAATCTGATTTTGAAGAAAATAATTTTTCTTCAAGACTAGATGTCATGAAAGAAAGAAAAATATCAGATTCAATTTTCTTTAAAATATTTTGATCTTCTATCTTATCTTCAAGATCGATGATTTTGCTTTCTAATACTAACGGAGGAGTATATTTTTTAGAATCATAAATGATTGGAGAAATATTTTTCTTATCAGAATTAGAAGCATAAGGATCAACAAAATCATCAGATGTTGAAGATTTGACGGGAGATATATCATTTAAATCTCTTCTTCCTCTCCTTGATTTTTCAGGGAAATATTTTGCATTTTCTCTTGTGTAAACAAAAGGAATTTCTTTTTTCTTGTTATTTGTTCTTTTCTTATTTTCGATTTCTAACACTTGCTTCTCATTCATCCAATCAATTTTAAATTGAGGAGCATAATGAGTAAGAGTCTAATAATCATATTTATATAAAGTTGGGGATTTTTCAATCGCATTGTTTAAACAATGAGGATTTTCAAAACCAAGTCCCCACCTTTGTTTTAAAGCTTCTTCACTCCTCGGTTTGTTCATAAAAATTGTTTGTTCAGATTGGTTTTTTCGATAAAGCTTTTCTTCTAATTTATTTATTTTATCTGAAAATTCATCTTTTAAATTAGTCATAGCCGTCAAAGATTCAAGATAAGTCTTATTTGAATTTTCCAAATCATCCAATTTCTTTTGAAAGATGTCTTTTGTATTTTCTAAAATAGATTTTTCATCTTTCAAAGAAATCTTCAATTTGTCAATCAAATCTGACTTTTCAGCATTTAAATTCTTTTCAGATATTAACTTTAAGCGAAGATCAGATAAAGCAGAAATAATAATATTCATCTGAGAGGCAATAAAGTTGTAATCAAATTAAGAATATACCTCATCTTCATCAGAATCAGAATCGTCTAACTGGTCATCTCCAACCAAGCACATCTGAGCGATCTCGACGTTTGCAGCTTCGTCGTCAGAGTGATCCAGCCAGAACTCTTCTTCTGCTAGCAAAGCAGCTCCGTTCTCTCTCTTTTCAGCCAGTTCCAGTTTCTTTCTGTAGTAAGCTGAGTCCTTAACCTTCTTTGCTCGACACTCCTTTGATATGTGCCCATGCTTTCCACAGTTGTAACAGGTTGTAGTCTTTGGCTCGGGCACTTTGACTTTAGAACCTGAAGTGAAGCGAGAAGTGTTGGAGCTCGAATGAGGCTGGAACTTTTTCTAGTAATGCTGAGAGATAAGGATCATAGATTTCTGCAGTGCCTCACCATCATCATCAGTTGACCCGTTGTAAGCGTTATCAGACAACGCTTGTTGAGACAATTGCTTTGTGATTAGTGCAACCGGGTCTACTGACTTCTTCTTTTTCCCATCCAGTTTGGCCTTTTTCTCAAGTACCAAGTTCTCATCAGCCATTAGTATCTCATATAATTCCTGGATCTGCATTGTGGAAATCCGAACATCGTTCCTCAGTCTATGACAAGTTTTGTTCCATTCAGGCTGAAGAGCATTAAGGAATTTCAGATTCGTCTCAAGCTCTGTTTTGACCACATTTATCTTTCGTAGATCATTCAGCACTGCACAGAATCTGTCGAAAACACTCTTTATAGACTCACTGTCTTTGGCTTTAAACTCCTCAAAGTTGTTCATGAACCAGGTATGTCGGAGCTGAGTTGCGACCGAATAACCAAGCATGATCTTTTCCAATTGTGCCCACAACATATTTGGATAATCCTTGCAATGATCAACCCGGTTGTAGACAGAATTTGGTAAAGCTAGCATTAGATTAGCTTTCAACTCTCGATCAGCTTTCATTCGTGAAGCCTCTTCAGATGTTGGAGGAGTCTCTTTATTAGGCTTTACGAAAGGTCCTTCCGTTAGAGACTTCATCATGTTCTCTCCATTAGCTTGACGCTCGATGAAGTTCAGAAATCGATCTTGCCATTGAGTGAATTCATTTTCATCAACAAGAACTGGAGGACGAGTTTCAGATCCCAAAGACATCATCAGATCACTTGAGTAGAACTTAGCTTGAAAGGAAAACTTTGTAGAGTCTATAGATGACAAACTTAAAAAAAAATTCCAGACTTTTTTTTATATGGCGCAAACTAGAGGTTTGCGTGAGAGGCAGGAGACGCAAACTGAACTTTACGTGATGAACAGAAGACGCAAATTGACTTTGCGTAAGCAGACTGAGGCGCAAACTCTTATACTCGCGAGTAGCTGGAGACGCAAACCAACTTTGCGTGAGTAACGGGAGACACAAACTAGGATTTGCGTGAGTCACTTAAGGCGCAAAGATAGCTTTTCTTGAACTGAAGGTGACGCAAAGTATACTTTGCGTGAGATGAGGCTAGCGAGAACAACTGTTTGTGTGACTAGAGAATAACGCAAAGTAGATTTGCGTAAGTAACCAAAGACGCAAACTTAGCTTTGCTTGATCCACGGGAGACGCAAAGTTGCACTTTGCGTGATGAACTAATTTCTGAATTTGATAAAAAAACCTGAAATACACTAAGACAAGATTAGGTACTCGCGTAAACCCGATGATGAACTCGCGCAAACTACTATGAACTAGCGCAAAGTTCAGATCTAGCGCAAGACGAAGGAAAATCAAGAAAACTGCCAAAAAATCGATTTCAAAACTCAATTTGATGAAACTTTCTTATACAAACACGTTCGAAAACAACTTTTTAACACTTTTCAATTAAACATTTCGATTAAAAACCTCAAACACAAGATTTCGTATATGAACAGAACGTGAAACTCGTTTTTCCAAAAACTCAACAATTTCTAAAATTGACAATCAAAGCATGTTTTTCTTGCAAATCGATGTGAATCAAAAATATTTAACAATCAAAATCGAATCCAACTAAACAAATTTCAACAAAATTCAATCAAAAACACCTCTGAATTTGATGAAAAATCAAGAAAACGAGATTTTCTTGAAAAATTCAAAAAAATCAATCAAATTTTTGATTAATTCTACAAATTCAGGAATGAAAAACACACTCTCTCAATCCTCTCAAGATTCAGATGGCTCTGATACCAATTGTGAGTCCAAGAATCAATGAATCCTAGAGAGAGAAAGTAGAGAGAAAGTAACAATGATGCGCAAAGTAACAAATCAGATTAAAGTGTGCATGAAGTTCTTACAAAGACAATGACCAAAGGGACTTAAATACCCTTGGTCAATACAACACAGAATACGACATTAGACACAATATTTGACCAAGCCTATAAATACAATGATTACTATAAAATCAGACCTAACAAGACTCATCATGGATCGAACCATGTCTAGCAAAGTTCGATTTCTCTTTTCAGACACACCATTATGTTGTGGAGTGTATGGAGGAGTGAATTGTGAGACAATCCCACACTTAGTCAGATGGTCTAAAAACTCTTGACTCATGTACTCTCCTCCTCGATCAGATCATAGAGCCTTAATAGTCTTGCCGAGTTGATTTTCTACTTCATTTTGAAAGGCTTTGAACGTTTCAAAGGCTTCATGTTTATGTTTAATCAAGTAAACATAACCATAGCGACTGAAATCATCAGTGAAAGTGATGAAGTAGCTAGCACCTTCCCTAGACACAGTTCTAAATGGGCCACATACATCAGTATGTATGAGTCCAAGTAGATCTTTGGCTCTTTCACCTATATGGGAGAAAGGTTTTCTTGTCATCTTCCCAGATATGCAAGAGAGGCATTTTTCAAATGACTCATCCCGAGTTGACTTTAGAAGCCCATCGTGTTGCAACTTTATAATGCGCTTCTTGCTTATGTGGCAAAGACGGCAGTGCCATAGGTAAGTTGAATCCAAATTACGTTTGAATTTTTTTAGTGCTACATGTATATATAGAACTATCGTTTGAAATAATATTATGCATGTCAATTTCACAAATACCATCACGAGGAATAGCATTAAAATAAAATATATTATCTTTAGAAACCGAAATACCATAATCCGTAAAAGTATTAATAAAACCGTTATCCTTCAAATGAAAAAGCGAAACAATACCCTTAGTAATAGTAGGTGCATAATGACAATTGTCTAAAACAATGATCAATCCATTAGGGAGGATAAGATCATAGATCCCTATAGCTTCAATAGATGCACGCATTCTATTGCCTACGTACAGGTCCAAAGCTCCTTTGTTTAGCTTTCTACTTCTCCTTAGTCCCTGTACATTATTACAAATGTGAGTTCCACAACCGGTGTCATAAACCCAGGATTTATTAGGAAAAGCATAGGGTTCTATAGTGAAGATACATGATGTGCTAGCCGGGGTAGCTTTGTTCTTCTTCAACTCTACCAGGTAGGTAGGACAGTTCCTCCTCCAGTGGCCTATCACTCCACAGTGATGGCAGGTGGCGTCCTTTGCAGGGTGCTCTCTTTTAGCAGGTGGGGGGGGGGTCTTAGGTTTGGGTTTGTAAACATGTTTACCCTTGCCACGACCCTTGCCCAGTGCTTGCGGTTTGGGTTTTTGGATTTTACCTGCCCTGATTTCTAGAACAGCATGAGCTTTCTTGGGCATCTCTTGCTCTGCAAGTTTCAGTCTGATTGCTAGAACATCAGGAGCTTTCTTGGGCATCCCTTGCTCTGCAAGTTTCAACATAGCATGCAGTTCATAGATAGTCTTCCCCATGCTATGCATGTTATAGTTCATAACAAACTGATTATAGTCCTTGGAGAGTGAGGTAAGAATCAAGCTCACTCCAAGAACTTGTGGCATGGGGTAACCAAGACGCTCCATTTGGTCAAGATAGCCTTTCATCTTCAAGACGTAAGTGCTAACTGACTGGACATCCTCCTATTTACAGGCGTGGAATGCTTTGACTGTTTCAAACAGTTCCTTTTCTGCTTGTTGTTGAAACATGGTTTTCAACTCTCGTAGCATCTCAAAAGTTGTGAGTTCCTCCAAGTTCTTTTGGATCTCGGGTGTCATGCTCACCAGTATAAGAGCAGCTACTTTTTGTTGCTCGTTAAACCTACGGGTGTAGTTTGCACGAACTGCAGCAGAAGCAGTGGCAGGAGGTGCCTCAGGTAAGGCCTCTTCCAGATGGATCAACTTATTTTCAGCCCTGAGGACGATCCTCAGATTTCGATACCAGTCGATGAAGTTGATACCTGTCAGTTTCTCTTTTTCAAGAACTGACCTGATTGTGGAGTTGCTTAGGGTTTGATTGTTGTTGGTTGTTGTCATCTACGAAAATACAAAGTTCAATATTTAGTATTTTCAATAATTAATCCTTTTTCTTTAAATTAACTACCCAATTATATTTTAATTTTACGAAAAAGGCTAAGATCCTCATTGAGGTTCTATCATTACATCAGTTGATCTGCTAGCAATGATAGATTCAATAGGTAGGTGATGTTCACCAATTGTATTACTAGTACAATTCTTAGATCCTTATGGGACCCATGGCATCTAGTGGCCGAGCAACTAGTGTCAAGTTGGCATGTTTAGTCCCATCCTTGCCTCGGGTCAAGGTCTCACCTGCTTAACTCGATTAAGTCATCCAATTTGAAATCATGTGAAAATAGATCTAGGTCTCACACATAGATAATAATCACCTCAGGATTACAATTCAACCTAGGTCTCACGCATAGGCAAAAGGTAATGGCGAGTGATTTCAATCCGATTGGACGACATGATTTAAAATTGTGACGGGTATGATCAAAAAAAGATGTACGAAAGAAGCATGCATTCTTCATTCATAGCATAAGTTAAAAACATTTCTTAACGTAGAGTCTAATTTGTTTTATTTTATGTGTGTCGAGATGTCCATTAATTAGCTTGGACATTACATAAATTAAATAACCGATAAAACCCTTTTAAACGTTATTTATATAAAACAATAGTTTTAAGTTTCAAATCTAATTCAAACTTATGTATTAACCAAAACTAATGATTTAGTTTCAAAAGTAGTATGTGTTTAATTTTAGGATTGAAAAACCCATTTGCAAGTTATAACATCCGAGACATACATAACAATGCAATAAAAAAAACACACAGACACAACCAATATGTGCAAAACCTCAACCGATGAAAAACCTATGCTTAATCTCGTGAGCCATCACAACGGACCAAGAGGGAAACTAACGAGGGGCCAACATAAACCCTTAATGGGCTCCCACTTGATCCAAGACCATCAAGAGCAAGTAGAACCCACATGAAAATCCGAACACCAAAACTGTTCGGAAAAACGCTGCAGCTTTGGGGCCCGAAACGATATGCAAGGATTCTTCCCCAATCGAAATATCCTTCTGCAAAGTTGTACTCCTATGTGATATGCAACTTCAGCAACAAGAATCAGCACATTCCGAGGTGCGAAACTCCAAGAAATCCATTTTTCGTGTCGGTTGTCCAACGACTACGAAATTGCCTTTTCGACTTTAACTTTGTCGCCATTTCATTCCGAGCAATGGTTACAATTTCTTGACTAAATACATTTATTCTAATACTAAACTAAGTGAAAATAAATGAAATAATAATCTAAATTATTACAATCCAAAACCCCGACAAACAAAGAAACAAGGCACACAAACGGTCACGGTTTTCATCGGTTTTGCACATCAACATAATAATACACATATCATTAAAAGTGTTGGCTTAGTCCATGGTAAAAAATGCATGTTTCTACCATGGATCTAAAACACTTACAATAAGAAAAAAAAGTGCAAGCCAACAAATCGAAGAAAAACTACAATAATTAATCTACGATTAGTATATGTAATTTGTGGCAAAAAAAACATTATCCAAGACCTCATGTGGGTCGAATTTTTTTTATTTATTAAAAAAACGAACCACTAGGAGAAAGAAAAAGAAAACGTTTTTAGCCACTTTTACATATATGCGCTAATCATATGGCACATACGATGGCTCTGATACCACTGTTGGTGATTAAAGCAAAACACACATATAAAACATGTATATGAACGCAGCTGAAAGTAATCATGAAAAGGAATCAACATATTTCCAATACGATTAAACGAAAAATACAAATAACGGTATACCTTTGTAGCATGATTTGTAGACAAAATGGATCCGCTTGTGTGTTTGTTGATCCAAACTCTCTCAGTGATTTGATAACGACCCTCTTTTATACTTAGTGAAAATTACGTTATTATATGTATTAGTGTTTCATCATCAGCGATCAGACTGAGTCTGTTCAGTTATCGCTGATGACCTTTCTGTAAACATTTAATATGTATGTGTTTCACTTTCAGCAATCAAACTGAGTCTGATCAGTCATCGCTGATAGTTTCTCATGTAACACGGTTAACGTAATCCCTGAAGACAAGTCTCGCGTCAACATAGTTCATAGCTGAATCGAAGACAAAGCCACTGAACAATAGATAAGTCTACTAGTGACCTGATGCGGATATCAGCGAAGACCAGACGAATCTACTTACGCGAAGAAGCCTGAGGAAAAGCTTCAGCGATAGCTGAACTTCTTTATCTCTGGAAGAAGAGATACTCAGCGATCAACGATCACAAAGCTTATGCCTCAAGTTTTCTTTTGTCTTACCTTGCACAACCAGTACGATGTGTCAGAACGGACACGTCTCTGCCACAAATCGTACAATAACTCTGTCAACTACACTGTTCATAAAGCGGCCAAAAGCATGTCTCCAAAAGTAAGACTCCCAAAGCCAATCTATGAATGCCACGTGTAAAGTACCCTACCATGCATTTAATGCATAGGGTATAAATAGGAAGCTCACCCATTCATCTGAAGGGGTGCTCAATCCTTGAACTCCATAATAGAAACCCTTGTTTTCTATCTCTCTAAAATCCCCCATTCTCTGAATTTCTTGTGCAACCATCTTAGTGTTTCTTAAGTTTGTTTAGATTGAGTCTGTCTTAATCTTATTCCGTAACAAACTTGTAAATTGTATTTTGATTTATCAATAAACAATTTATTAAACTTTAATTTATGTGTTTGTATTCAACCCCCCCCCCCCCCCCCCTTCTACAAACTTGTTAAGCACCTTCGGGACCAACAAGTGGTATCAGAGCAGTTTGTTTAATCTAATAAACAAGATCTTGCTGTATACTCTTCCTTGCTATTCTAAAATGGCACTAAACACAAACGCAAACTACTATGATAATGGTTCACTTTCTAAACCTCCTCGATTTAGCAGAGATATGCTATTTCTTGAAGGTGCGGATCCTACTATACCTGAATATATAGAAAACGGACCCTATGAACCTGTTAGAATTATAGCTGCGGTTCCCGCTACTGCCACCACTGAAGTTGTCCCTGAACGATATGTCGTTAAGGAAATAAGACAGTGGAGTGATGAAGATAAAAAGAAGGTAGGCATAGATGCAAGAGCAAAGACCATTATATCAATGGCTCTGCCTGATGAAGTTTTCCATTCCATCATGCATCTAAAAACTTCTAAAGAAATGTGGGAAACCATATGTGTTCAATATGAGGGCACCACTGAAATCCAAGAGACCCGAAAGATTAACTTGGTAAGACAGTATGAAAGTTTTATCGCTGGTAAGAATGAATCTCTTTCTGACATTCATCAGCGGTTTAACTGCCTGATCATTGACCTAAGAACTGTTGGAAGGACCTATTCTAATTCTGAGGTCCTAACAAAATTCTTGGAAAGTCTTCCTGAAAGCTGGGACAGTTATTCAATATGTCTTAAGCTGACAAAAGACTTACATACTCTCTCTCTAAGCACTCTGTATGGAATATTGCTCAACTATGAGCAATCTAATCTCCTGAAGAAGAATCTTGTAAAAGATTCTAAAGACTCCAAAAGCACTGCTGTTGCTTTAGTCTCGTCAGAGATAATTCCATCCCAGCGATCTACTCTCACCATCACTGAGTTAGATTATGAATCTGAGGATTTATCAGACCCTGATCTTTCAGAGTTTAATGAGTCCTTAGCACTCTTGACAAACTCTTTTAAGAGATTTGCAAGAAAGAGTAACTTCCGAAAAAGTAAACCTCTCTCTCTCACTGAAAAGCCAAAATCAACTCCGGTTGATAAGGCTACAGCCACTTGCTATAACTGCGAAAAAATTGGACATTTTGCTAGTGAGTGCAGGTCTAAAAAGATCTTCAAACCTTCTACCTCAAGAAGATCCAGTGATGACAAATACCATAAGCTGAAGAACAAATATCAAAAGCTGAAAAGCTATCAGCGAAAAGGTAAAGGTCTCATCGCTGAAGAACATGATTGGGCTGAATCAGAAGAATCATCTTCTGATGAAGAAGAATTCGCTAATCTTTGCCTCATGGTTGAGATTAAAGAAGAAGTAGAAGAACCATCTGAACCTTCTATGAGCTACATATCATCTCAGGTATCTATCTCAACAAATCCCTCTCTGCCTGAAGCTGAGAGAAGTTGCGCTGTTGATGTGCTGACGATTGACCTTTATAATGCTCTAAACGACAAAACTCAAGCTGAAAATAAAAATGTTTATTTAACACAAGAGCTAGAGAAATGTCATGAAAAGATCAGTGAACTAAATCTTTTAGAAGAAAAGCTGAAAGATCAAGTCATTATAAATGAAATCATCAGCATTGAACGCGAACAAGCCATCGCTGCTCTAAAAGCAGAAAAGGCTCATGTTGAAAAATGGTGCAAATCATCAACAAAGATCTCTGAGATAATAAATGCTCAAACTCCTGAAAGTGATAAAACTGGTCTTGGTTTTTGGACACCACAGGATGACCCTAAAGAAGAAAGTTCATCGCTTAAGTTTGGAACTTTTGTCACATCTTTCTTTGACACTTCTTATAATCAACTCTATCCCTGTTCTTCTTCCAATCCCATCCCTGAGGAGATATCTGCAAGATCTAAGCCTACAGATAAAGGAAAGTCTATTCTCCCTCCTCAGAAGGCTTCCAAGAAAACCAAACTGAAAGTTCCCTCCAAACCTTCAGTGGATAAACCTTCTAGCTCAGTGACAGAAATCTTTGATATCTGTCCTCCAAAGCTGAAGGTTGATCTAAAGCCCGTGAGACCTGAAGAAATAAAAATTCCTCCCAGATCTCGTGCTAAAGGCATTCTTGGAGCTGGACCTGCTCATCTTAAGTTTTCAAAACCTTTTGGTTATAAAACCACCATCAGATATAGAAAATGTTATCACTGTGGATTCACTGACCATATTGCGAGCAAGTGTCCAAATACCACCGAAGCTGATAAAACAGCCAAAGTGAAGAAAAATGCCTCTAAGGCAAATAAAGTCACCAAAGTTGAAAAATCAACCAAAGTGAAAAATACCACTAAGGTTAAGAAATTAACCAAAGTGAAGATTACCACTGAAGCTGAATCTTCATCAGCGGTGAAGACTGCTGAATCTTCCTTATCCACTAACTCTGAAGGACCCATTGAAAAGTGGGTACCAAACAACGCTTAATCTTCCTTATGTATGCAGGGATCAAAGGGCATCTGGTATCTCGATAGTGGATGTTCTCGTCATATGACTGGACAAAGAGACCTGCTCACTGAATACAAGGAAGAAAAAGGCCCCTCTGTTACCTTTGGTGGAAATGGAAAAGGATTTACCCGAGGGTTTGGTGTCCTCAGCAATGGGACAACTACCTTTCGAAGAGTCGCTTATGTAGATGGACTGAAGCACAATCTTCTAAGCATCAGTCAGCTATGTGACAAAGACTACGAAGTTCGCTTTTCTAAGAAAGCTTGTTCAGTGGTAGATGAAAAAGGAAAACTTGCTCTCAGTGGTTATAGAAGAGAAAATGTCTATGTAATAGATATGGACTCTACTATCACTGATAACCTATGTTTTCTCTCTAAGGACTCTTCTGATGTCAACTGGCTATGGCATAAAAGGCTCTCTCATCTAAACTTCAAAACCCTGAATTCTCTCTCATCTAAGGAACTGGTTTCTGGTCTTCCTCAGCACTCGTATGCTAAAGAATCTCTCTGCTCAGCATGTGAAAAAGGAAAACAAACAAAAGCTAGTTTCAAGTCGAAACAAGTTTCCTCAGTAACAAGTCCTCTTCAGCTCTTGCATATGGATCTATTTGGCCCTGTCAACATCCAATCAATAGCTGGAAAGAAATATACGCTTGTCATTGTAGATGAATATTCTCGCTACACCTGGGTTATTTTTCTTCGCTGTAAGAATGATACTCCAGAAGAACTAATATCTTTTGTCAAAAAGATGGAAGTGCTGAATAATCTTACTGTTCGATCAATAAGAAGTGATCATGGAACTGAATTCAAAAATAGTTCCCTGAACAATTTCTTTGAGAACAAGGGAATCTCTCACAACTTCTCCTCAGTAAGAACACCTCAGCAAAATGGAGTCGCTGAAAGAAGAAACAGAACGATCATAGAAGCTGCTAGATCAATGCTCAGCGATTCTCACCTCCCTACTCAATTTTGGGCAGAAGCTGTAAACACTGCATGTTTTACTCAAAACAGATCGCTGATAATAAAGCGATTTGGGAAGACAGCTTATGAACTCTTTCTTGGAAGGAAGCCTTCTATCAGCTTTCTTCATATCTTTGGTTGTCAGTGCTTTATGTTAAACAACAAAGATCAACTTGGAAAGTTCGACCCAAAAGCCGATGATGGAATATTTTTAGGATATTCCTCCATCTCCAAAGCCTACAGAGTTTTCAACAAAAGAAGACAAACCGTAGAAGAAACCATTCATGTCACGTTTGATGAAACGCGCTCAGCGAACTCTAAACCAATCGCTGACAATGAAGAACTGAATACTTGGATGATCTCTCACTATAGAGAAACTGAACCTTTCTCAAACCATCAGCACACTGAAACTCCAGCTGCTGATGAAGAACCAAGTATCATACCTCCCACCGCTGAATCCACCTCATGGGTTTCAGCTGAACCTCTAAACACATTACCACCATCAAATCTGCCTTCACCTGGAAACCTCTCTAGTGAACCTACTCAACAGTTAATTGCTGATGAACCTCAAACGTCCTCATCAGTAATCATCCCAATTGTTGATCCAACCTCTGAGTTAAGCGATCATGCTCCTGCTCAGCGATGGACAAGAGATCACCCAATAGATCAAATTCTCGGTGATCCAGATGCAGGTATTCAGACACGACAAATCTCAGGTAATATCTGTCTCTTTGTAAACTTTCTCTCCTTAATAGAACCAAAGAAGACTGATGATGCCCTCAGAGATCCAAACTGGGTCAGCGCTATGCAAGAAGAGCTGACTGAATTTTCTCGAAACAAAGTTTGGAATCTCGTTCCTAGACCATCTGATAAAACTGTAATAGGCACCAAAAGGGTGTTTAGAAACAAGTTAGATGAACATGGAACTGTAACCCGCAACAAGGCTCGACTTGTTGCTCAGGGATACAGACAAGAGGAAGGCATAGACTATGATGAAACCTTTGCCCCTGTGGCCAGGCTCGAAGCAATTCGACTATTCTTAGCTTATGCAGTCTATAAAGACTTCATCGTTTATCAAATGGACGTAAAATCAGCTTTTCTGAATGGAAAGCTGAATGAAGAAGTTTATGTAGAACAACCACCAGGGTTCTATGACCCTAAGCATCCAAATTATGTTTATAAATTGGATAAGGCTCTCTATGGTCTAAAACAAGCCCCTCGTGCTTGGTATGACACTCTCTCATCTTTTCTTATCTCTGAAAATTTTGAACGTGGCAAGATTGATAATACGTTATTTTTCAGGAAGATAAAAGGTCATATAATTCTTGTACAAATATATGTCGATGACATAATATTTGGTTCTACTAACCCATCTCTATGTACTCGCTTCGCTGAAAGAATGAAGAAAGAATATAAAATGAGTATGATGGGTGAGCTGACATATTTTCTTGGTCTTCAGATTAAACAATATGACAAAGGTACTTTTATCTGCCAAGGTAAGTATGTTAAAGATATGCTAAAGAAGTTTGATCTCACACAAACTTCAGCGATGAAAACTCCTATGGCACCACCGCTGACACTTAACAAGGATCCATCTGGAAAACCTGTTAATGTCACTGCCTATAGAGGAATGATAGGCTCATTGCTGTATCTTACAGCAAGCCGACCTGACATCATGTACTCTACTTGTTTATGTGCACGCTATCAATCTGAACCCAAGGAATCCCATCTGATCGCTGTAAAGCGAATTTTCAGATATCTGAAAGGAACTCCTAACCTCGGTCTTTGGTATCCCAAAGACTCAGGGTTCGATCTAACTGGTTATTCTGATAGTGATTTTGCAGGCTGTAAACTTGACAGAAAAAGTACCACTGGTGGATGTCAACTCTTGGGAGGAAAGCTGGTAAGCTGGACAAGCAAGAAGCAAAATTCTGTGTCCACTTCCACAGCTGAAGCTGAATACGTAGCTGCTGGAAGCTGTTGTTCTCAAATCTTATGGATGAGAAATCAACTATTAGATTATGACCTTCAGCTGTCAAAGATTCCTATCTATTGCGACAGCACTAGTGCTATCGCTATAGCAAATAATCCAGTGCTACATTCAAAGACAAAACACATAGAGATCAGATATCACTTTATCAGAGATCATGTGATGAATGGTGATATTGAGCTTCACTTTATCCCTACTGACTTTCAACTTGCTGATATATTCACCAAACCTCTTGATGAGACAAGGTTCAACTTTCTCATCAGTGAGCTTGGAATGCTGAACCTCGAAGAATAATTCTTCAGCGTTCATGTATTGTGTCAGTAATTAAAAGTTCCCCTCTCATCATTCTCTCTGATAAACATTCTGACTCTCAGGTATGTTTTCTCCTTTCCCTAAGATGTTTTTTTTAAATATAAACTTTAATCACCGAACTTTCTTCAAATGATTAAAAGCTTTTTGAAAAATACATTAATCACTGATATTTCTAGTCAGTGATCCTTTAAAAGGAAAAACTATCCCTATCTTTACAAAAAGGGATACTTTAAAAAAAAAAAAAAAAAAAAGGAAAATCTATCGCTGACTTTTCTTCAGTGATCATTTCAAAACGGACAAATGTACAGTCTCTCTCTTCTATGACGTCATTTGAACCGACAATCCACGACATGCCTTTTCTGACACGTTCGTCCGTTGCCCTTCTATCCAATCAACTTCGTGGAACGTGTCAATGTCATGATGATTTTTTTCCCGCTTCATTCTCTCTCTTCTCTCTCTTCTCTCTCTTCGTATAAAAGGAATTCTTCTCTCCTTTATACGGTTTACGCTTTCAAAACTTCCAAAGCAAGAAACATTCTCTCAAGAACACTGTCAGGATCGAATTCTCAACAAGAATTAATTCTCAGAAACAATATCAAAGAAGTTTGCGGAATAACACTTTGATATCCAATGAAATAGTAAATCAATACAGAAAATATTAGGAACAAACTGTAAACTTGTATTGAATGCTTTGAAGTTACAGAATTACACACTCAACCTCAATATTGATGAACAGGCTCACCAATACGAATTCTACTTCTCTAGAATTAGGATCTATGCCTTGAGGTTGATTTCTCTCTTGAAAAACAATTATCAAAAGTTATTTCTATCTATTCTAAACATTCTATACATATACTGATAAAAAGATAATTACAAAGAATAAACAAATCTTCAGTATATCTTCCATGTATATCTTCTAAGTATATCTTCAGTATATCCAGCTGTAGTACATTCCATTCGGATCTCTTTAGCAGCACTAATAATGCTTAGCAGCATTAACTTCATCTAGCAGCATTAACTGCAAGCAGTACTAACCACTAGCAGTACTAACTAGCTAAGCAGTACTAACTTTGTTCAAGCAGTACTAATTAACACTAGCAGTAGTAACACTCAGCAGTATTAATCTTCAACTTGTTCTGGCAGTAGTAACTACACTTGTACTAGCAGTAGTAACTACACTTAGTAGAATCTTCAGTTCCCAACAATCTCCCCCTAACTTGACTTTTAGAAGAGAAGTCAAGTTCTTCAGATATTCTTCCAGATGCTCTTTTTGATGCTCCCAAAACTTCCAAGATCATGCTCCTAAGTCTGGATTCAGTCCCAAACTCTGATTGATTATCCTCTGAATTAGGTACTTGGCCATTTCTGAATTTGGTGCACAACCCAACTTCTTCTTTAGCATGGCATGAACCTTCAGTCTGGTGTGATTATATACTCTATCCACTAGGAAGTATTCTGTGTGATTTCTATCCAAAGTCACTGCATATACTCCACTAGTTTCATATAGAGTCCAACTTGTGACTTCTTTAAACACACTCTTGATGACCTGGTCCACTTCTTCAGGTTTGAACATCATGCATAGATACTCCATCACCAGTTTTGTAAGAGAAAGTCCTGGAGTATTCAGATGATCTGCATACAGCTTAATTCCTATGTCAAACATCTCTTCTATATCAGATCTAGAGCATGTTCTGACAATCTTGACCCAAGTGTTGAATACTTCATACTTATCACCCTTCCTCTTGAGTCTGATGTAATCTTTCCCATCCATTGTCAGTACATCCCAGTGAATGATCTCAGGTGGCTTAACTCCAACAGGTTCTGCAGAAATTGGTTCAGGCACTTTGTCCATCACTACCATATATAAGCTTACATCATCTTTAATTGATGACCCTTGCTGGCTTGATGACTCAGGTGCCACTTCTTCTTCAGCAACATTTTGTTCTTCTTCTACTCTAGGCTTCTTATCTTTCTTTCTTTTGGCCATCATCTTGGTTCTTTTCAAAGTCTTTTGAACCTGTACTAGAGTAGCTTCCTTCTTCTTTTCTTCCTTTTCCTTTGCCATTTCTTTGATAGGAGTTCCCTCTTCACTTTCAGGGAATGGTTGATTCATATCTATATCATTACTCTCCTTGGCCTTCTTTTCAAACTCTACTCTTTTCTTTTCATTGCTCTTCAGATTCCCCATTTCCTTTTCATAGAGCTCTCTGATTTGATCAAAACTCATCTTCACAAACATTTCTTTCTTTACCCCAATTGCACTCCTCAAGAAAGTTATCATTTTGTTTCTTTCCTGAGTGGCAAGGTAAGTTTGTGAAGGTCTTCTTTTCTTTGCACTTGTATTAGCCATCATAGCCTTTCTCAGACTTATAGCCCTTTGTTTAGCCTTTTCAGTTTCAAGCCCCTTTTGATAAGCTTTATTTAGCTCAGCAGCTAAAGCCTTTGCCATTTCCCTGTCCTTCTCCACCTGAGCTCTTTCTTCTTTTTCCATCTCCTTCTGCATTTTCCTTGCTAAAGCTTCATCTGATTCAACCAACCTTTGCCTCTTGATTGGTTGATCAGATTCCACTATCTTTTCTTTTCCCTTATTCTTTGATTCTGCAGCTTTGTCTTTCTGTTCTGATTTTCTGTCTCTCCCTTCATTTATGACCACTCCCTTTGCTTTGGGAGTGTCATTCTTAGCTTTGATTAGCACTTCAGCTACTTCAATTTCTGTTGGTGTTAACTCTGTTACTGCTGCTTGTGAGGTTTCAGCAGCATTAACAGTTTCTGCTTCCTTCTCCCCCTCAACTTCAACTCTTTCTTTATCAATCTCCCCTTCCCTTGATGCTTCTTCCATGTTGATCTCCCCCTTTTTGGGAGCATCAGTCACTGGTTTCCTCCTTCTGAGCACAAATTGTTTCTTCTTCTTTTGCAGAATCAGTTCCTTACCATTTGCTTCAACTTGATGATTTGTTCTTGTTGTGACAGTACAATGAGTTTTAGCTCTTCTATATCTTTGCCCTGTTTGAGTACATCCATGTTGATGTTGCCCATTGCCTCCATCAATTCATCATAGTTATATCTGTCCTCACCTTCTCCAGGAGTGTTACCCCCTATTGAAGGATCATTGGATCTTTTTGAAGTGGAAGTCTTCTGCCTAGCAGAAGCACTATCCACCCCCTTGGTTTCTTGGCACCAGGGACCTTCAAATGATTGCTCATTTAAAGTTGCCATGGGGGAGGTCTTATTGATGTTGCCACTTTCCTCCTCTGTGCTAGCAGGAGTAGTGGCAGCCTCATCACCCATATGCTCTACCTCCTCCTCAGAGAGCACCTCCTTTGGGTTGGGAGACACCCTTGTGGTTTCCCTTTGGATATTCTCTAGGGGAGAATTCTCCCTTAGAGGGCTTAAAGGCTGTGTGGGTGATGGTACAAGAAGGGAAGGAGCCTTCTTTACCTGTTTTCTTTGATAAGTTTGGGTAATTGGAGAGGTTGGTTTTGTAAGAATGGACTGGGGAATTGTTTTTGAGTGAGAAGGTTGGGCTTGGCTAGCAGTGGGATGGTCTAATGAGGGCCTTGACCCTGCTGCCATACCTTCAGTGTTTTGGGACACCACCATCATTGTAGAGAACAATGGGGTGTCAACTCCTTCCGAGTCCCCAGCAGATCTTCTCATATTTGAGAAAACCTTGCCTTTTGGGGGTTTAGGTACATATACCCCAACAGGTTGAGGTATATCCGTCAATTCATGGTTAATTACTTCCTGAACAAATCTGGGATACATAAAGAAACTCTTTTTGTTTCCCATATTTGATACAAGATCACTGAAAATCATCTTTGAGAAATTGTACCTTCTGGATGTAGCCAAGCATACCAAAGCATATGCAATTGGACTGCTGAACTCACTCCATCCAGTGGTCTTTTTGGAGATGCAATGCATCAGGGTATGAACAAGAAAACGCCATTGGGGTGAAAACTTTGCTTTTGAGAATTTGAAAACACCCAATGGGCCTCCATACCCCATTCTAGTAAGATTAGAAAACAGTTCATCATTAGAGATAGACGTTATACCAGAGGCATCGTCTAGACGTAGACTGATGCGAATGACTTCTTCAGTAACTGTAAGCGAGTGATCACAGATTATTGTCTTGATCATTTGCACACCATTTTCCACAACAATGGTTGCATTAGCCCAGAACTGCCTTTGGTGCTCAATGTAGATTGTAGGGGATACAGTGAGAGCATGAGCAATGTGGCTTGACTTGAGGAAATCCACAATCTGATGAAATCCTGAAGCTTGCTTTGGCTTTTGTAGCATCGCAATCTCGTTGTGCTCGTTGATGAATGTCATGGATGCCATTGATCTTAGTGAAAACTTGCCTGAAAACTTCGAACTTGAGAGAGAAAAGGTTTTGAGCGCAAGAGAACAGTATGCAAAGAGTCGTTATGAACTTTTAGGCGGGCAAAAAGTATTTATAGTATTCGGAATATAAGCAGTATTAACCTAGAGCAGTATTAACTGAAAGCAGTATTAACTACTAGCAGTATTAACTACTAGCAGTATTAACTACTAGCAGTATTAACTGAAAGCAGTATTAACTGAAAGCAGTATTAACTGAAAGCAGTATTAACCACAAGCAGTATTAACCACAAGCAGTATTAACTGAAAGCAGTATTAACCACAAGCAGTATTAACCACAAGCAGTATTAACTGAAAGCAGTATTAACCACAAGCAGTATTAACCACAAGCAGTATTAACTGAGAGCAGTATTAACCACAAGCAGTATTAACTACAAGCAGTATTAACTAGACTTACTCCTTTTAAACTTGCTAAATACTGAGTACTGCTATGCATATCCTGAAAAAGAAGATTAGTAACACCAAGAATAAAAATATACAGGTATAAAACCACTTTTTGAGAAGAAGATTATTCAGAGTTTATCATTCCCACACTTGTTACCAAGAAAGTGAATCTACCCACATCAAAAGCTTTAGTGAATAGATCAGCAAACTGATTATCAGTGTGAACTTTGACAACTTGAATAAGTTTCTTTTCATTACAATCTCTTATAAAGTGATACCTGATTTCAATGTGCTTTGTCTTTGAGTGCTTGACTGGATTATTTACAATGCTAATAGCACTGCTGTTGTCAATAAAGATTGGAGTGTGTAGAAAGGTTACCCCATAATCCAGCATTTGATTCTGAATCCATAAGACTTGAGAACAGCAACTTGCAGCTGCTATGTACTCTGCCTCTGTTGTAGATGTGGATACTGTGGTTTGTTTCTTGCACTGCCATGAGACTAGTCTAGCACCCAAAAACTGACATCCTCCAGAAGTAGATTTTCTGTCCAAGTTTGCCCCACCTAGATCACTGTCTGAGTATGCTATTAGGTCAAAAGGTGAGTTATGAGGATACCAAAGTCCCAATCTGGGTTGCCCTTTGAGATATCTGAATATCCTCTTAACAGCTTGAAAGTGAGATTGCTTTGGCCTAACTTGAAATCTTGCACATACACAGACTGGAAACATAATATCTGGCCTTGATGCTGTGAGATACATGAGAGAGCCAATCATGGATCTATAAAGATGCACATCCATATCCTCCCCCTCAAGATCTGCTGTGATCTGCTTGTGTGTTTCCATAGGTGTGCTGGCAGGTTTTGATTCTGAGAAACCAAACTTGGTTAGAATATCCTGCACATACTTGGATTGACATATAAAAATGCCATCTGACTTCTATTGAACTTGGAGTCCAAGGAAGAAAGTAAGTTCCCCCATGGAACTCATTTTGAACCTTTGATGCATTAAATCCTCAAACTCCTTGCACATGTTGTTTCTTGTAGAACCAAAAATAATGTCATCAACATATATTTGGACCAGCAAGATATCCTTCTTCTTTCTTTTGATAAATAGAGTCTTATCAATGACTCCTCTTTCAAAGTCATTTTCCAAGAGATAGGATGACAGGGTGTCATACCATGCTCTTGGGGCTTGATGTAGTCCATAAAGTGCTTTCTTTAATTTGTATACTCTGTCTGGATAGCTTGGGTTTTCAAACCCTGGTGGTTGACAGACATATACTTCTTCTTCAATTGACCCATAGAGAAAAGCACTTTTTACATCCATTTGGTAGACTTTGAAGTTCATGTAAGAAGCATAGGCTAGGAATAGTCTGATTGCTTCTATCCTAGCTACAGGTGCAAAAACTTCTTCATAATCTATGCCCTCTTCTTGAGTGTAGCCTTGAGCTACCAGCCTTGCTTTGTTTCTTATAACAATACCTCTTTCATCTCTCTTGTTTCTGAAGATCCATTTTGTGCCAATTGCTCTGTGACCTTTAGGAAGGTCTACTAGATCCCACACATCTTGTAGCTTGAACTGTAACAATTCTTCTTGCATTGCTTCTATCCAGCTAGATTCTTTCATAGCATCATGTGCCTTTTTAGGCTCAAGCTGGGATAGAAAACATGAGAGCACTGTATGCTGTTGATCTTGCATTTCCTGAAGCCTGCTTTGATGTCTAGTCATCATGGGAGAAGAGACATCACCTATTATCAACTGTGGAGGATGATTCTTTTGAACTCTTGTGTTATGACTAGGTTCTACATTCAGTCCAGCCTCTAGATTAGAGTCATGCAATTCAACTGAAGTGTCTTCAGATGTCACTTCTGATTCTTGAGTCTCCTCATCTCTAGTGTCTTCTTCACTCTGACTTGGTTCAGTAAATGATTCCTTTTCACAGTCTTCATTTACTGTGGGTATGGGAAAAATCACAGATTTAGATATACTTTCTTGAACTTGTGTGATCTCTGATTCTCCACCATCTGTTCCTGTATACTCATTACTGAAACCAAAAGAGTTAGTTAGTGAATCAATGTCAAATAGCCATTGAGGTCCAGACCCAACAGGATTTGGTGTGTTCTCATTGCATTTGACATTGTCACTTTCTTCAATTATTCTAGAAGAAGAGTTAAAAACTCTGTAGGCCTTACTCTGAGATGAATATCCAACAAGAAATCCATCATCTGCTTTGCTATCAAACTTACCTAAGTGAGATTTGGTATTTAGAATTGTACAAGGACACCCAAAAGATTTGAAGAAACCAATAAAAGGTTTTCTTTGATTTAAAAGCTCATATGGGGTCTTGTTCTTTTGCTTGACCACTAGAACTCTGTTTTGGACATAACAAGCAGTATTAACTGCTTCAGCCCAGAATGTAATAGGCAATTTTGAATCAGCCAACAGAGATCTAGCAGCCTCTATTAGTGTCCTATTTCTCCTTTCAGCAACACCATTCTGTTGAGGAGTCCTAGGAGCACTATATTGTCTCTCAATACCTTTTCCTTCACAAAAAGTGTTTAAATCATGATTTTTAAATTCAGTTCCATTATCTGATCTAATGACTTTTACTCTTTGATTAGTTTGGTTTTCAATTCTTAGAATAAAGGATTTGATAAGACCACTTGTTTCATCCTTAGTCCTTAGAAAATATACCCAAGTAAATCTGGAGTAATCATCAACAATAACCAAGCAGTAAGATTTCTTGCCTATACTCATAACATTTGTAGGACCAAACAGATCCATATGCAATAACTGGAGACAAGAAGAAACAGAATTTAACTCTTTGGTCTTATGAGAAGTTTTGTGTTGTTTGCCTTTGAGACAAGCAACACAATGATCATCACATGAAAAGACTTTTGAAGGTAAACCTCTTACAAGGTTATTTTTAACAAGATTGTTCATAGTCTTGTAATTCATGTGACACATCCTTCTGTGCCAAAGGGAGGATTCATCTATAGAAGCTTTTGAAACAAGACAATTTAAAGATGAATCACTATCAACATTGTCCAAATCAAGACAGTAAACATTGTCCTTCCTTGGAGTTCTAAGTAGTATCATGCTTTCATCAACTACCTTGAACCCTGGAGCAAGAATCATACACTCAGTATTAGTAAATAATATACTATGTTGTTTGTCACAAACCTGTGATACACTTAACAGGTTGTACTTTAATTGATCAACATAGTAGACATCCTCAAATGTCATCTTACCTTTGGTGACATTACCTTTTCCACTTATCTTACCACCAGTAAGATTGTCTCCAAATGCAACATGTCCTCCATTAATTTGCTTGAAATCCTGAAGGCATGACATGTTGCCAGTCATGTGCCTAGAGCAACCACTATCAACATGCCATATGCTCTTTTCCTTGAGCTGTTGGTTGCCCTGCACATTAAATAAATCAATTAGTATGATTGGGGACCCAAGCCAAAGTGATCTTGGGTCTTCCTTTCTCATCAAAGTATTTACATTCCTTTTTAATGAGGTTTCTAAACTCAGAGTACTCTTTATTAGAGTACTTTGTCAATATGATTGGCTTAGCAGAATCAACACTGGAAGCAGTACTAACCTTAGAAGTACTAACAGAGTTAGCAGTACTAACAGGTGTAGCAGTACTAACAGGTTTAGCAGTACTAACCTTGTTAGCAGCATTAACATTGTTAGCAGCATTAACATTGTTAGCAGTAGTATTACTTCTAGCAGCATTATCATTGTCAGCAGCACTATTTGTGGTAGCAGTACTAACAGTTTTAGTGCTTTTAGGAATCCACATATTGACACTTTCTTTAACAGAATACTTTTTCTTCATGTGGCTTTTAGTTTTAACAGTTTTCTTAGCCACATGGTTCTTTTCAATTTTCTTATAACCAAAGGGTTTTTGCATGGATCTTTGGAAATTCATTCTTTGGTTCATAGGATTGAAATAACAGAATTTTGCAAGATGATTCAATTTGCCACAGATAAAACAAGGTTTTGGTCTATTGATTTTATTCAGATCAACCCCTTGTTTATGTGCCCATTGATTATTCCAGTTTCTTTGATTTCCCCTCTTTTTGTCCTGTTTTTGGGGCTCATTCTTCTTACAAGCACACTGTTTGCAAGGACCTGGATTCACAACTGTGGTCTGTTTATAATGGACCTTACCAGACTTTTCCTCTGTCTTCTCTATGTTCTTGGATTTGATCCAAGCCCTTCCACAATCCTCATTGGTGATAATGTTGTTTTCTATAGAAGTCTCACCACTCACCTTGTTCTTCTTACTCTTGCCAACCTCTTTCTCAGTCTTATCCTCAACAATTACCTCATCTAAGGGATCTATTTCAGTGGCTCCCTCAGGCAAGTCCTTCCTATCTTTGGTGTCTAACAGGTCTGAAGTAGGAGGAATGTAATTGTTGTTATATGGTGGAGGTGTGGCATTATACCCAATTCCTCTTCTTAATTTATCATGAATCTGATTTTGCAGTAAGGAGTCCATTGCTTTAGAAGCATTGGAAAACTTTTCTACATCAAGCTTAACCTTGGTTAACTCCTCTTTCAGTTTTTCACTCTCCTCTTTAGATTTGGTCAGTTTAAGTTCTAAATCCTTTTTCTCCCACTGCCAGTAATTAGTGTCATATGAGTGTTGTAGTTCATTGGCTTGAAAGCCTTTGATTTGATCTTCAAATCTCTCTACTATCCTCACATAGTCTTTTATATCCTTTTCTAGTCTCTTCAGGTCATCACTCATCTTCTGATTGTGATCCCTGTACCTTTTAACAGTGTCTATGCAAGTTTTAGAGCAGAGATTAGAACTTACCTCAGATGGGAGATCAGATACTTTAGCCATAAGAGCTTGATTCTGAATAGCTTCTTCTGCTTGATCACTCCAATCAAACCCCATTCCTTGTTGAGAAACAAGGGCTTGAGCAGAGTTTCTGTTGTTATTGAAGCTTCCAGATTGAGCTTGTTGATGGTTGTTGTTGTGAGACATTCCACTTCTGCATTCTCTAGCAAAATGTCCCTTCAGATGGCATTTGTAGCATTCTACCTTTGATTTATCAAACCCTGCTCCATCTTCTCTTCTTTGTGAGAAGTTGTTTCTTCCAGTCCTCTTTATAAACTTCTTAACCCTCATGGAGAGCATGGCCATCTGCCATTTAATATGCATCTCTTCCAGATCATCAGGATGAAGTTGTTCTAAGTCATCATTAATCAGAGAAGAATTTCCATGATTAGAAAGAAGAGCTTCAAATACATAATCAGTGCCTTTATCTAAATTTGATCCATTAGCAGCATTAACTGATTCAGAGTTAGCAGTAGAATCAATTGATGCTGATAGGAGTGCAGCATTATGAACATATCCAGAAGACTTCTTCTTTGCCTCCACCTCAGCTTCAAATACTCTAAGATCATTGTACAGATCATCAAGTTCTTTGTCTTCCAACTGATCATTCTGTCTGAATGACACAGTGTACATGGTCCATTCATCTCCAAGGGACCTTAAGAACTTTCTGTTCACATCATCTTGATCAATCTGTACTCCCATAGTAGCTAGTTCACCAATTAGTTTATTAAACCTGTCAAAAGTTTGAGTCATGGACTCATTCTTAGTTGAGATGAAGTTTTCATACTGTTGTTTTAAGATTGCCTTTTGATTTCTCTTGGTACTTTTAGTACCTGAGAATCTCTTCTCTAGAGCATTCTAGAGCATCTGTGCATCAGTACAATTGCAGAATTGGTGTTGATACTCATTTGGAATGGCCAAGAGCAGTGTGCTCAAGGCTTTCATCTCTGTCTGTCTTGATTTCCTGTCTGTATCTGTCTTTGGAGGAGTTCTTTTGCCATCTTCACCAATCTTTCCTCCATCAGATGGGCCATTCTCAATGATGTCCCACATAGAGTAATCTGTGAGGAGAATATATTGCTTGATTCTGATTTTCCACATGTCAAATTCATTGGATCTGAGCATTGGAACTTTTGAGACCAAAGTACTGCTTGATTCTGTAAGATTTTCCATGATGAATAACTGTTTCTGAGAGAATTTAGCTCTGATACCACTTGTCAGGATCGAATTCTCAACAAGAATTAATTCTCAGAAACAATATCAAAGAAGTTTGCGGAATAACACTTTGATATCCAATGAAATAGTAAATCAATACAGAAAATATTAGGAACAAACTGTAAACTTGTATTGAATGCTTTGAAGTTACAGAATTACACACTCAACCTCAATATTGATGAACAGGCTCACCAATACGAATTCTACTTCTCTAGAATTAGGATCTATGCCTTGAGGTTGATTTCTCTCTTGAAAAACAATTATCAAAAGTTATTTCTATCTATTCTAAACATTCTATACATATACTGATAAAAAGATAATTACAAAGAATAAACAAATCTTCAGTATATCTTCCATGTATATCTTCTAAGTATATCTTCAGTATATCCAGCTGTAGTACATTCCATTCGGATCTCTTTAGCAACACTAATAATGCTTAGCAGCATTAACTTCATCTAGCAGCATTAACTGCAAGCAGTACTAACCACTAGCAGTACTAACTAGCTAAGCAGTACTAACTTTGTTCAAGCAGTACTAATTAACACTAGCAGTAGTAACACTCAGCAGTATTAATCTTCAACTTGTTCTGGCAGTAGTAACTACACTTGTACTAGCAGTAGTAACTACACTTAGTAGAATCTTCAGTTCCCAACAAACACTAAAGCAAGTAAACCCAGAATATTGAATCTGCAACTCTTTTTCTTCAAGATACACAGGTTTATTTCATGTTTATATGCTTTGTTCGTATGCTTTTTATTCTTTTTAAAATCCTACTCGCTTTCTATGGATTTTATAAAACGTTTTTTTCAAAAACTAAAGATCATTCTTTCTGATTTTATGTTTTTCAATAAAAACCTTTTGGTTTTAAAGTGTTCTTCATTCTTTCTACCCAGAACACTATTTTTCTTTTAAAAATAACTTGATAGTTTTCCAGTTTCCCTTCTTCTATGGAAACTGGTAATCATATTATTTTTAAACTAAATCATTTCTTCTATTATGTCTCTTTCCATAACAGAAATGACACAGTCTTCAATCGTTGCTTCCAAGCATGTACGATTCGCTCTCACTGAAGTTGAGATTACTAAATGTAATCATTTGGCCAGACTCGAGTTCAAAGCTGACAAATACCCACATCTGGTGGAAGCTGCTGAATTCCTCAAGCAGTCATGCATAGCTTACGCGATCACTGTGGATCCTAAGCCGTCCAAGACTCTACTCCAGCAGTTCTGGTTCACTGCTGATGCAACTGAACTTACCAACAGGAAAGGTGAACGAGTCCCTGCTATCTCGTTCAGCACGGAATTGGGGCCAGGGAGCATGACCGCTCTTAGTCTCAGAAAATCTTTAAGATTCCCTGACAAACCAAAGAGTGGGTTCGACGCACTACCCACTGATGATGAGCTGATATCATTCCTGGACGCAATGGGCTATTGTTGGGAAAACAAACCAAGATCTTCAATTCCCAACAAGAAGCTCACCAAGATCCTAAAAGCTCAGATGCCATCACAACTGAACTTTATCTTCTCGCACATAATTCAGTGCATGAGTGGGAAGAGTGGTTCGCTGGATCAAGCCAGCAAAACACAACTGCAGATGGCCTACTCCGTTATCGCTGGTCAAAACTTTGACTACGCCGCAACAATCTTTGAATATCTGAGGTCGAGATTAGAGAAGCCTGAACGAGATCCCAAGATCTCATACGTACGTTTCATATGTACGTATATCAAGTTCCTCTATCCCAACACCTATCCCACCAAAGATGATGGCACCTTTGCCAGAGTAGGTCAACGATCACTAGAGGTCAAGCCACTCGCCGACGAGGTAAGTATCTCTCTCCTTCGCTCTCGTCTCTCTCTCCATTCTTCTTCATCTTCAGCGACCACGCAGACGGTTCCTTCGTCTGCTATCCCTGTCGCTACCACTACTTCTAAACGACCATCAGCTAGTCCGATTGGTCCTTCCAAAAAGGCCAAAAAGACTAAGGAAAGTACACCCTCTAGTACTATACCTGAGGGAGCTTCTCAACAAGCTACCTTAGATGCATTTGTGGGTCTTTCCTCCACAACTTCAGCAGTCACTGCTGATAATGCGACATGCGACATGCGACATCCCTGCGGTTGAAGACCGGATTAAGCGTCTGGAGGCTGACGTTCAAGTGCTAAAAGCTTCAACAGCTACTCCAGCAGCTGAACAATCCCCTACCGCTGATAATGACAAAGTGGGGGAGAAAACTGAAGAAACTTTTATTGCTGCTGCTGGGGAAGCTAAGACTCCAAAGGAACCTCTCTCTCAATCTGAGGGGGAGAAGGCAAAAGAATCCTCATCAATTCACTCTATTCTCTTTGAAGAGGATGAGGAAGAAGACGATGAAGAGGAAGATGATCTAGATCTTGATGATCAAGAAAAGGATCAGCCCTCCGATGACGACGACGACGATGAAGACCAATCTATGTGGTTCTCTAAGCCGAACGTCGTATCAGGGACAACTTCGCAAGAGGTTGTCAAAACAGGGGTGAGAGGTGATACATCTTCAAGTGTTCCTTCGCAAAGCAAAGAAAAGCAACCGATCGCTGAAGAATGCTTGAGGACTGGATCACAATCTGAGGGGGAGCATCCTTCTCAGGTATGTCTTTCAATTGTACCACTCTCCTACTCTTTCCAAACCCCTATTTCTTTCTAGCCTTTATCTCTCTCGTTCTAAAAATACACTTATCCCTTCTTTCCTTCTTTTTCTAACCAGACAGTTCTCACCCCTGCTTAAGGGTTCTGAACTACAAATAATTCCAGCTACTATCGCTGAAGAAATAATCCCAATCTCTATCGCTGAGATTGATGAAGAAGAAGAAGAAGATTCCCTGGTCCATCCAGGAAGGCCCTCTCGACCATCTCATTGGTCAGAGGAAGTGGTAAAGAAAAGAGTTGAAATGATCGCTCAACTAGAAAGTCAACGGCTGAAAATCCCTCTTCAAACATCCACAGAGCTCGACTTCCTCACTGAAGCTGAAAGAGAAGAATCTGCCAAAGCTGAGAAGATGATCGCTGAATGCAAAAGAGATGCCCAACTCGCTTTAAAGATTCAATCCTCTCAAGTCAAGGACAAAAAGCTGAAAAGCAAACCTGTGGAAGTTCAAGCAGCACTACTGAAAGAAATTGAAGAGGAACGCTCCAAAGAACAAGAGATCAACGATAAGTCTATCGAATGGTGCAAACAAAAGATGGATTATCATTCTGATCTTCTTCCAATATCAGCCGTGACTATCTCTGGTCGCAAGAAGAAAGATCAACTCTCAGTGACCATGGAGATTACCAGAGAGGATGGAACCCAAAAAGCAATGTACGTATCAAAACTTGAGAGCTTCGGATTTACGGAATGGTTAGAGTTCTGGGATGCGCTGAAGAAATCCAAATCTACATACAGAGGCTACGTTGAAGGACTTCTTGAAGCCCTCATAAATAGAGTCATTTCTGTACTAAAGCTGCCATCTCCTCTTCCTCCCAAATCTTTGAAACTCAAGAGAAAAATTGGGTCATCCTCCTCTGAAGATGTCGCCATCATCAGGAATGAAACTTCTATCAAATTTTCAAGAGATGCACTGTTTGGTCCTCCTCCCGATCTTTCAGTTCTGGACTTATCTCTGCCTCCTGGTGGTCCTTTCCAAGCTGGTCAAGTAATCAACAATCCTTATGGAATATTCTTCAGAGATGATGATGAGGAACTCAGATTTCAAAGAATCTCTGAGATTCCTATCTGTCCTCTGAATCATCTCAAGGATCTCTTATGCTTATGGTGTGACTTCTTCCCTGCTGCTGAAAAAATTAAAGAAATTATCAGTCAAGAATCTTTGGAACGAAGACAGAAAGGAGAAGAAATACCTGAGTATATGATCAATCCTCCTAAATCTTCTTTTAATAGCTGATAGATTAGTTTTCTTCTCTGTAATCTGTTAGTTATACTTACAGTAGTTAGTTACTCACTTGTACTTATGTTTTTCATATCTTGTAATTCCATCCCTGAATTAAATGAAAATCGCAGTGATGTACTTAACCCTATCAGTACTGTAAAAGATCCCTCAAAATAGTAATTGGGACATGCATTCTATGAGTCCTTCTTATTCCTATATTTTGAATCAAAGTAATTTTCTTTTGTTACTTTGTCATTATCAAATAGGGGGAGATTGTTGATCCAAACTCTCTCAGTGATTTGATAACGACCCTCTTTTATACTTAGTGAAAATTGCGTTATTATATGTATTAGTGTTTCATCATCAGCGATCAGACTGAGTCTGTTCAGTTATCGCTGATGACCTTTCTGTAAACATTTAATATGTATGTGTTTCACTTTCAGCAATCAAACTGAGTCTGATCAGTCATCGCTGATAGTTTCTCATGTAACACGGTTAACGTAATCCCTGAAGACAAGTCTCGCGTCAACATAGTTCATAGCTGAATCGAAGACAAAGCCACTGAACAATAGATAAGTCTACTAGTGACCTGATGCGGATATCAGCGAAGACCAGACGAATCTACTTACGCGAAGAAGCCTGAGGAAAAGCTTCAGCGATAGCTAAACTTCTTTATCTCTGGAAGAAGAGATACTCAGCGATCAACGATCACAAAGCTTATGCCTCAAGTTTTCTTTTGTCTTACCTTGCACAACCAGTACGATGTGTCAGAACAGACACGTCTCTGCCACAAATCGTACAACAACTCTGTCAACTACACTGTTCATAAAGCGGCCAATAGCATGTCTCCAAAAGTAAGACTCCCAAAGCCAATCTATGAATGCCACGTGTAAAGTACCCTGCCATGCATTTAATGCATAGGGTATAAATAGGAAGCTCACCCCTTCATCTGAAGGGGTGCTCAATCCTTGAACTCCATAATAGAAACCCTTGTTTTCTATCTCTCTAAAATCCCCCATTCTCTGAATTTCTTGTGCAACCATCTTAGTGTTTCTTAAGTTTGTTTAGATTGAGTCTGTCTTAATCTTATTCCGCAACAAACTTGTAAATTGTATTTTGATTTATCAATAAACAATTTATTAAACTTTAATTTATGTGTTTGAATTCAACCCCCCCTTCTACAAACTTGTTAAGCACCTTCGGGACCAACAGTGTTCCTTTGAAACCAAGTATTCAATGGTGAATACTTCTAAAGTAGTCCACACTACACTTCCTTGATCACCACCGGATGCTAGTCCTCCTTATTAATGATCTTAGAGCCTCGATTAACCAAGAACCGAGCTAGAAGATCAAAGGGAAAAACCTTAGAGAGAGTAGGGGGCGTCGATTTTAGAGAGAAGAGAGTGATTAAGGCTAGCCTTAATTGGTTTATTCAATATCTCTATATATAAATAAACCCTAAAGCTTCCTTAGGCTTTTAATTGTTTTCCCTTCTAAATCTTAATGGGCCTAGTATTAAATTAAGTATAATAGGCTTGCTATTAACTTAAATCTAATACAAACCCAATAAGCCAAATTAAATGTTAGTGCACATTTAATTACCCCACGTTACTCAGGATATATATAATGTAAATACATTAATTACATTATATTAAATGGTATCTCAGTGTATATGTGTGTGACCCTATAGGCCCCACGTGTGTCTAGCCATATAATTATCTATTATGACAGGAGCATATTCCAACACGTTTATGTTCATTTATGTTCGTCCGTTTACGTTCGTATATTTCATTTATATTCGTTCATTTACGTTCGTCTATGTTCATTTATGTTCGTTCGTTTACGTTCGTCTATGTTCATTTATGTTCGTTCTTTTACATTCGTTTAGCTCTTAATGAACGACCATAAACGAACACGAACAAACATATTTTCTTAACGAACAAACATGAACACAAAAAATTTCGTTCGTTTACCATTCGTGTTCGTTCGTTTGTTCAGTTAAGTTAAACGAACGAATATGAACAAACCTTTGTTCGCATTCGTTCGGTTCATTTACAGCCCTAGTTATGCGACCTACTTTTGTGTTCCGTCACGTGCAATGTAATCGGGTCTCCCCCATCACCGAAATGTGTTGTTTTGGGTATGAAGTTTTATAATCCATGTTTTCGGTGGCATTCTGAGTATGGGTTGTTATCCATGTTCTGTGATTATTGAACCTTATCCATGTTTTTTTTGGATATTTTGGATGCTAGAGTTTATCCACGTTTTCAGTAATTGAATATTAAAGTATCACTTATGTTTTGTGTGAGTCTTGAGTCTTGAGTTTTGGATTTATATTCGAAAGTACGCTTTGTACCGCGATTTTAATAACGAAGATTGTGAATATTGAAAAAGAGATTGTTCTCAGACTTAATGTATTTCATTTTGGTTGCTTTCAGACGTAATGTATTTCATTTTAAAAAGCACGATTTAAATAACATTCTTAAAGTTTATTGTTCTATATGTTTATAATGAAAACTCTTGAGCTCACTAGGCGTTAAGCCTAACCCTTTTATTTGGCGGCATGTGTATCAGGTTCTGGTTGGGAATAGTCCTAGTAACACTATGAAGAGAGGAGTGTTTGTAATGTGCTCGAGAAGCGAGTAGCATTGGCGAAATCTTCTGCTTGGGTTTTGTGAAGAGCACCTTGTATTAGGGGTAAAGTAGCACCCGACTTCGGTTTAGTCCTTGTTTAATGTTGGAGTTTTAATTGTTGAGGTTAATTATAGAATTTTATATTTGAGGTATGATGAATTTTGATTTGTAGGAGGAAGTATTGTCCTCCATTTGATATTATATCGAGATTTTTAATTAGTTGTTCTTACCAATTTTGAGGGTGTTACACTCTATAATAGGGGTCAAAGCCAACTTTAATTTCTCCACGCATCGATTATTATTACTAGCTTTATCAAATGAAATGTTAATAACTTTAGAATATAAATTATAATATTGAAGACCTTTTTTAATAATAGAAAATTGGCGAACACCCGATTGTGACACGTTTGCATAATTGCCACGATTACGACACAATCCAATGTGTCGTTATGCATGTATAAGATTCCAACAATCCATATCGTGTGCTTCATACATCACACATTAAAGAAACGTTGTTGGGTAAATTGGAAAACATTTGTCGCATTTCATTTTAGAAAATTTCCAAGTTTTTATCGCATCACGTCTAAGAGTTTGACGACTTACCATCTTGTAGCGTAGTTGTAGCGTGGTTTGGATCAACTAATGTGAGGATTGTCGAAATGTCCGAACGTCAACCCGGTTTGAATGACACATTTTATTGTCATTTGTCGATTCAAGTCGGCATCGTACGACCATATTTGACCGGAATTGTCAAGTATAGGTTGACTTGACTCACCCCCTAATTTCAACGACGGGCATGAATGATCGGAGTGCCGCCTTAAGGTGGAATTTCCTTCCGCTGTAAGGAGAGCTCCACAACTTTTGCATTGCGTCTTTCTTTTCCTGTTGGTGAAGATCACCATGTTGTAATTGTTCCAAACATTGGACTTTCGTCCATGCTCGGAGAGAACTTGGGCCATTTTTTTTACTTAGATGCACCATGTTGTTCACCGGTCATTTTGGAAGAGAAAGAGATAAATAGATGATAATTGAGACTTGAGAGATTAGAACTTGCAAGTTTGTGAGAAACGAATATGAGCTGAAATCACATAACTTGGTATCTTACCCCATACACCACACAACTTATTTATGGTGTTCAAGGGGGGTTAAGGAGCAAAAAAAGGGTCCAAATTGTGAAAAAACAATCATAATACCATTGGCAACAGCTAGAAAAAACAGTCAAAATTTTTGAATTTCCAGGTCGGGCCGGCTGGTCCCATAACCGGTCTGGGCCGGACCGTCGAATCCTTCCAAATGTATAATCGGTCCATGATTTCGAGCCTATAACCGGTCCCGGGCCAACCCGATCCCATACTGCTCCTGGTTCTGGTCCTCTGGCAGTCCCGGGACTGGTCGGGCCGACTTGATCACCTCTAACTCGACCTAACACCTCACCTAACACCCCACAATCACCCATGCCCTTACATTAATCACCCCCATGCCCCTACATCAATAACCCACCTATCTACCTACCTACCTACCTACCTACCTACCTACCTATCTATCTATCTATCTACCTCTCTCTCTCTCTCTATATATATATATATATATATATATATATATATAAGAGAATCATGGAGAGGTGAGGTAGCATTTCTTAGACATCATAATCCATCTTCTTCTTTTTTCTCAATTTTCTCTTTTTTTTTGTAAATTTTAATATTTTTAATCTATTCAATTGATGTTATAATGTGATTCATTTATTAGGGTCATTATTTAAAAATGAATATTTCAGCCTTTTCATTTCACCCTTTAAACCTTCTGTCTTTTATCCATCAAATCCATGTTACAATCAAAATAGTAGACAAGTTATTTGTTTTTTTTTTGAGTTTGTTAATAATCGTGTGCAAATCTATTTGATCCATCCAATTGTAAAATGGAAGCTACTATTCTTCGTCTACAATTTTTTAAGGTAACAACTTTTATGTATTATTTCATGTTTTGTACAATTTATATATTGTTGTTGATGTGTGCATGTGTTGTTGGAGCAAATATTGTTGTATCCGAGATCATGAATTAAGAATTACACTTTGAAGATCAAAGGGTCAAAAATTGAAAGTCAAAGTCAACGTGCGAATTGAAGAAAGTCAATATCATAGCTTAATTTGTTAAAAGTCAAAGTCTTTACTTTTATTTAGTCAAAGTCTTGTATTTATTTCCTTTGAATTCATTTTGGTATAAATAGTTTTGTGTTGTTTGTAATTGGGGTTAGGAACTTTCTTTTCCATATTTATAATGAGAGAAAGTTAGAGAGAGAAAGAGATACACGCTCCATTAGAGAAAGCATGTAATGTTCTTGAAAATCAATGAGAGATATATGAGATTTGTGTTTGATTTCTTGTTTGATTGTTGAATTTGGGACAAAGAATTGGTATTAGAGCAGGATCAAATCATAATTTGATTTGATACGATCTCATTTTTTGAAAAATATTTGAAGAAATCTATCGGATCTCAATTGTTTTGGTACGACTGTGTTTTTCAAGATTTCTTGGATTTAATCTAATTTATCTTGATTTGATATGTTTAGTTGCATACGATGGATTTATTTGTTGTTAAAAACGTTTTGTGATAATCAATTTGTTGTTATTTTCAA
Organism: Arctium minus; assembly: GCA_954870635.1. Lineage (NCBI taxonomy): Eukaryota > Viridiplantae > Streptophyta > Magnoliopsida > Asterales > Asteraceae > Arctium > Arctium minus. The sequence continues at coordinate 45,365,111 of OX941094.1, read as the reverse complement.
CATATGTGAGCAATTTTGGATCAGATCTGAGTTTTTAGAAATTTTTGGATCGCATTGTGTTCTTCACTGTTTTCAAAAAATTTAAGCGATTGAAAGTTATTTTATCCATTGTTATTAAAGAGGATTGGTTATTACATGTTTTTAGGAATCACACATTCAACAATCCAGTTCAAATTGATCAATTTTGTTGGTTTTTGAGTTTTCTGGATCGTAATCCGTTTGTCGTACCAGGAGTTTGATTTTGAGTCCCGGACCAGAGAGTTTGGAACCGGGAGTTTGCACCCCCGGAGTTGAAACCGAGACAAAGAATTGGAACCAAGGAGTTGATACCGGGACTTGCTGCCACACCGGGAGTTCAAATAATAACGTTCCATTGTGATTGGGTGATGCAAATTAATGGGTCGTTGGTTGTTAATGGTGGAATCTTAAGATCGACGACTGTTAGTATGAATTTTTGGTTACCGCAGGTTGTGACTTTACAATGAATCAAACTATTTCTATTACTTGTGCTACTGGACTATAGACTTGGACAAATCTTGTGACGATTTTTCTGACAATTTGTAAAGAATCATTTCAAGTGTTTATCAGTATGACTCAAAGAGACGCTCTCACGATTGGTACTGATGTCAAGCCACCGGTTCTTTTTAAAGGCGAATATGAATAGTGGAAAGACCGGTTTCTCGATTTCATCGACAGAAGTGACATTGGTCCTTATATTAGACAATCTTTTGAAGAAGGACTCATGACACCATCGTCAAAGATTAGAACTGAGATTAATGAAAATGGAGAAAAAGTTAGTATTAAGGAATATCCTATAGATCCAAAAGATTATACACCTGAGCCGAAGCTTAGGTACAAAACAGATAGACTGGCAAAATCTTTCTTACTTCAGCGTATTCCAAATGAGATTTATGTGAAAATTGATAGCTACAAGGCTATGGGAAAAGAAATGTGGGATCAACTTAATGTATTCATCGTGTTTAACTATCACTCCAAAGTGACATTACTATGAGCATCAACCCTTCTTTAGATCACTCTCTTAGAAACTTTCTCACTACCCCAACGGTCATTATACCAAGGTAGTTCAAGTATACAAATGTAGCATGTAGGTTCACCATAACACTGGCCAGGTGCCATTATGAATGTTCCGTACATGATCATCCTTGCGAACCTCGACAAGTTTCCCGTTTCTAGCGACTCAATCAACCCCAAAATATCTTATCTTAAGGTACTTAATGTGCAATTTCACTTACAATCACTTATAAGAACGCTAGTTTGAGTTCAGACATCCAAAAATCAATACCTAATTCTCTCAAACTTAAGCTCTGATACCAACTTATAACACCCTCAAATATGGAAATAACAACTAATTTAAAATTTTCTAAATATATCAATAAATGATTCATATACAATCACAATTTAAGGTTTAACCTCAACACACACAATTTATCCTCTACATACAGTCTATAACAAGGACGGGTGCTAATAAAACCCAATACTAGTCACTATCTCCAAACTGCGGAGGACTTCACCAAATACTTACACTTGTGAAAAACTAAAGCACATCTCTTCGTAGTACTGCTAGAACCAAATCCCCAACTGGACCTGATGCACATGCCAACAAATAAAAAAGTTAGGCTTAACGCCTAGTGAACTCAAGAGTTTTCACAATTATAAATGAATCGTAAAAGAGGAAGAATGCAATTAAAATCATAATATTTCAAAATGATATGCTTCAAACATGAAAATGACTCGTTTACCAAAATTATGCATTTTAAACGAAAGAGACACCAATATAATCGTTAACCAAACCAAACTGTTTTAAGGGCTAAGATCCCAATATAAAACTTTCTTTCGTAAATTTAGATTTAACCAAAAACTTGCTCAAAATGAGAATAGAGAGAGGACTCCCAATTTTTTTTTTATAAAACGCGAGTAAAATGTTATATCTCGAAATACCCAACACGGGTGGAACATGACACGCAACTCATAAACTATAGATGAAAACCCATATAAATAAATGTCGCCGTGAACGCGGACATTAGGCCCAATACTCACACAACCATAAAATGGAAAGAAACCAAATATCGAAATGTGGAAATGACGTATTTCATTCAAACCTTAATATACGCGGGGGAAACCCAATATTACGGCTATCATTTACCGTCAACTACTCAAACCCACGGTAATAAAAAACGACAATTAACATTTAAAATGCTAATGGTCGACGACGGGGGAGACCCGTGTAGATCCCAGTACAGTGCAATCAATAGTAAATATTCAATGTAGAACAATAATCAAGCCACAACTACTAGTCATATGATTGATATTGAATCAAAGGGTTACAGGTTTACAGAAAATATTTCTGATCAGAGAGAGTAAACCTATAAACTAGTTGTTTGTAAATAATGAGACTCTACTTTCTAACCTGTCTAAACTGTTCAACCTAATTATGAACCAAATAATGCCTTTATATACTTAGGCTTACAAGCAATTGGGCTTTATGGGCTTGAGCCCATCTGACTAATAAACTTTCAATTAATTACAACATAAACCCTTATAAATACTTTATTCCACTTTCAACACATAGGACTTTCAGTCCTAACAATCTCCCCCTAAAGTTGAATAAAACATTTATCTTCTTGAAAAACTTCAGGCCTTGATCTTCTTTCCCTCTTGAATCTTTGAAGAACTTTGATGTTGCATGTCTTCATGACTTTCCACGCTCCCCCTTAAATAAATCTCTTGATCTTCATAGTATCAACTTTGTAACCAGATTCAATGTACAGTAGCCTCGACTGAACGCACTATCAAGCAGCTTTCAGCTGTAAAAACTCAATCACATCGGATCAGCACACAAGAAAGATAACGAGAGAGTTACTTGACATTCCACGGTGCATCTTCAGTTTAAAACAAAGAATCTGTCTTTGAACCGCGAGTTGAATAGACTTTGAGCTTAAGAACTTGTTTCAATCAGCGCATAGGAGGAATGATAAACATACTTGTAGCAAACACCACATGATATGGGAAAGAATCAATACAATCTTTGAAATCTCTTTTGAAACATCATCTTCATCTCTTTGATCTCTAGACTGTCTTCAGAAATAACTTTCTTTCTTTAAAACTTTGAAATTGAACTTTTTCTCCCCCTTTTTGATGATTGTGAGCATCATGATCATCAAAAGTTCTTCAATTTCAGCACTTTCTTTGATCTCCCATTTATGATAAATTAACACTCTCCCACCTGTGATCTGAGTATCCATCAATTCATGAAATGTATATATCCGAATCTTTTCAAATTCAGATATATTAGGAATGGTAAACCTAAATCAACAAATGATACAGTTAGTATGCCTGTAAGTAGCACGGGGCCACTTTATACAACAGATGTACTTTGGAAAGGAGTTTTTGTGATGATCACTCCCCCAGGGCTTCCATTCAATCATTGAAAAACCACAAAGGAATTTTCTATGAATGTTATGACAAGAAAACTCATTCCTTGTGTGCTCGTGCAAGTGTAGAAATGATTGAAGCTACTTAGCTTGATCAGGCTCAAATTGTGTAAACTGTTGAGACAGCAACATATATTACACAGACTCAATGTGCATGAAAGAGGTGCGAAGGTGGGGCAACTTTCCTTCTTTTTCAATATCTAAATCTTCCGATTGAAGACTAGATAGCAGATATGTTGCGTCCCCAAAGAAAATGAAACATTTCTTTGTTAAGAAAGAAACGAGTGGCTGGTGGGGTTATAGCAAGAGTTGGCATGGGCTAGTTGCCTTTTCAATGATGGTCACCAAAGAATGTGAATCAATTAGAATATGTGGCTGCCCGACTCAGAAAGTGGTTGGTGCAGAGTTCTGACATTCTTTTAACTCTATTCTCACACCCTCTTTCTTTTTAACATTAAAGCTCACTTCTCACCAAACTCTCTTTTCCATTTTTCCGCTCCACACAATGAGAAAAACTCAACCCGATGAGTTAACTCCCCCATTCTTTGATTTAAGACCCCTCACCCCTCAATCACTCAAGGATAACTTCCTGGGAAGGAAACACTGGTTAACGTGAATCCATGGAAGTTCTGTTTAAGCTCTCACACAAATCCCATGTAAGTCCTAAACAAAAAATAGTATCTCAACAGTTTATCTTTAACATTTAATCTCAAATAAGATAACACTGTCAAAATGTATGCTCATTAGATTTGAGCAATTAAACTTTGAAGATTTCTCAAAACAAGAATATTGAATGAATGAAATGAAATCACGAGATTTGTTTTGAGAATCTGACAATGTATCAATCAGATCAACTAAACTGGTTAGGGTATCAAAGAATTGGATATTATGTTTATATGAACAAATATAAACAATTTAGCAATGAAAGCACAAATTTCGAATAATGATAGATGCTCAACAACATTGAATATCAAACGGGGGTATTACCATCGAAAAATTATTTTGCTATGAGACATGGTAATAACAAATACAAATGAAGTATTGAACCTGTGTGTGTGAATACGTTACAGTATAAGAATAAGATAATACGCAAGTATTGATCTTTAGAAACACACAGTCAGTTAAACATTAATGCGCAAAAAGTGAAAAACATTTAAATTCACACTTCTAGATTCATGAAACCTTTTGAAAATCAGAAGTGGTTTGAACATTTAAGAAACTGTTTTTCATGCTGGAAAGTTGTTCGTCTTCCAAACAATCAGAGATCTAGAGTTAGAAGATATTTACCTCTTAAGCTCCCCCTCAAATCATGATATAATGATTTAGGTCTTTTAAGCTTCCCCTGGATAGTTGCAAAATATCCAGGTCTGAATGTTGAAGAACGGGTCCTGATCTGTCATGTGATCAGAAGCCAAACTTCGTTGAAGTCCGGGTTCTAAGATGATTTACTTAGAAGCCATCGTTCTTCTACTCCCCCTTGACAATAGGTGCCTGCAACAAAGAATCAGTTTTCGGCTTTGGTACCCATTGGTATTTGGGTCCTCGAATGTTAGTTGCAGTTCTTGTGGGGGATATAGAATAAGAACCATACCAGAAGTGATCTCTGGTTTTGTGAATGTGATCATGTGTACGACAATAAGAACAGTGGTATTTCTTACCTGAAAACCTAAGTAATTGATCTCTCGAGTAGATGTGATCAGGTTTACCTTTACTGGCATTGTTCTTCTTGGCATTAAACGCATGTACACATGATTCTTTTTCTTTCAGCTCATCTTTCACTGGTTTCTTCTTCCAGACCAGTTCCTCATCTTTGTATCTCCTCGTTCTATGACGTGTACGTGAACCATCTATATTTCTATCATAGAAAAGGTTAGTCTTACGAATCTGATCAAAAGATTTAACTGACCTTTGTGAAGAGACAGATTTCTGATTTGAACTTGATACAGACTTGTCAAGCACTTTAATCGTCGAAGCAAAGTTGTCTCTTTCTTTAACAAGCAGGTCAATCTTCTTCGTGAACTCAGACTTCGTTTTCTGATCTTTTAGTACCTTCTCAGATAGTTCAAATAGCTTGGCAGTCAGCTTTTTAATCTCAGTCTCAAACAAGCTTCTTTCTTCTTCAAATCCCTTCTCAGCATTGTTTCTTTGGCCAGATATTTCTTTGAAGACACCAACATTCTTTTGTTCAATGGTCTTCTTCTCTTTGGCAAACTTCTCTCTTTCAAGAATGATTACTTTCTGAAAATCAGAAACTTGCTGAGAAAGTTTTATGCATTTCAGCTCAACTTCTTTCTTCTCATCAGCACATTTTCTCGAAAAATCTGAGAACTTCTTTGGAAACGATTTCTCAAACTCGGATTTATCTTGAGCATGCTTTTGCTCCAAATCAAGTATTTGCTTTTGAAGCTCAGCATTTGTATCTTTCAGATGCTCAATCTGCTCCTCAGAACTTTCAACAGATGCTGCTTGTTGGATTTGGACAATTTGAACTTCTAGATCAGAAATCCGTCTTTTTAGTTCAGAGTTCTCAGTTTCTAAAAACTTTACTCTTGAAGACATCTTTGGTCCTATCATTATCTTCTCAAGATGTTCCCACAGTTGTTTTCCTGTAGCCTTTTTACTGTCTAAACTTACAGAAATCTCTTTTGAAATCTCCTCAGAAATTCCTTGCAAGATAAAAGCTTGAGTCAATTTATCAGCTTCAAATCTCTTTCTTTGCTCATCTGTGTAATCCTTAAATAGTATTGTGTACACCTCATGTTCCATTCTTCCATTTTCTCCCATAAAATAACAAATGTCTGTCGGAGTTTTCATTCTTCCTTCCCTCAGAGATAATCTGATATAGTCAGCCAAGTCATTTCTGTCGATGAAGTCCAAGAATCTGTCCTTCCATTGCTCGTACTCTCCTCTGAAAAGTACTGGTGGATTCTCATTCGTACTGATTGAAAGAGCTTCGCTTGAAGGCATTCCTTTTGATATACAAGGACTGAACTTGACAAGAGATGAAACTTGAAAGTGCAGGGACCAAAAGTGACAAATTGTGAAACTTGAAAGTTTCGGGTCACAAATGACACACTACTGAAACCTTGAAGTACGGGGGCTAAAAGAAATGCACTGCAAAATGATCGTGAGACAAAAAATTTGACCTTTTTTACTCTTTTTTTTTAAATAAACCCGGTCGAGCAGGGTACCGGTCAAGCAAAGGACCGGTATAGACAAAGTACCGGTCGAACCAAAAGGACCGGTAAGACAACGTACCGGTCGAACAAAGGACTGTACCGGTCGAACAAACAACCGATAATGGCAATGTACCGGTCGAACAAAAAACCGGTAGGGACAAAGTATCGGTCAAAGCCAAGGACCGGTAAACAGGGTACCGATCGAAGTAATGTGCCGGTCGAATAAAGGACCGGTATTGGCAAAGACTCGGTCGAATCAAAGACCGGTAGAGTCAAAGATCCGGTCGAGTCAAAGACCGGTAGTGACAAAGTCCCGGTCGAAGGTTATCTATCGATCAAATGACCTATCGGTCTAATAACAGATTAAAACAAAATAAGAGATAGACCGAAAAACACAAACACCGATAAACAGATAAGCCTGATAAAATCAGATAAAGACTGATAATCGCGAAGAACAGCGAAGAACACGAAGAATCTGGAATTTGATCAAGACCAAACCTAGAAATTGAAATCGATAAACAAGAATATCAATCGACCCAGATCAACCAAAACCTAGCAGAATAACCAGATAACCGAATAGGGTTTTTAGACAAACCTTTTTCTGGATCAAACCTTTTGTCTCTTTGCTTTGATACCAATTGTAGATCCCAGTACAGTGCAATCAATAGTAAATATTCAATGTAGAACAATAATCAAGCCACAACTACTAGTCATATGATTGATATTGAATCAAAGGGTTACAGGTTTACAGAAAGAATTTCTGATCAGAGAGAGTAAACCTATAAACTAGTTGTTTGTAAATAATGAGACTCTACTTTCTAACCTGTCTAAACTGTTCAACCTAATTATGAACCAAATAATGCCTTTATATACTTAGGCTTACAAGCAATTGGGCTTTATGGGCTTGGGCCCATCTGACTAATAAACTTTCAATTAATTACAATATAAACCTTTATAAATACTTTATTCCACTTTCAACACATAGGACTTTCAGTCCTAACAACCCGTTTCCATCTTGGGTGACGAGAACACGTGAATGGGGTCACCCGTGATGCTACTGGATTTCACCACATATCCCGGACCTAGTTCCCATCCATACTAGACATCATAATCCTCGAACCGTTTATGCCTCTAGTCATACTCCGTCGAGTTCCACCTCAAGGACTTACAGACATGGGTGCCTACCGAGTCTAGACGAGTTACAACTCGGAGACTTGTGTCACCTATTGCCTACTCGCTAGCGACCCAGACGGTCAACAGTTGTAACCAAAAATATCAGGCCTTCCAAAACAGACAGACTTACGTGCCTGTGGATCCATTACAACACTAACTAACATTACATGACTCCAATTGAAAGACCAAAGCTCCCAAAACATGTAACTCTCAAATGACACGGAATATGCGCCATCATACTCAAAACCCCAAAACGGTTAATAATCCGGACAAATGTCCTCGGGACTCAATTTAGTCAAAACCGAGCCAAAGGCCCAACAATTTACGTAAACCCCCAAATGAAAGCCAGTTTAAACAATGAAACACGTTTGACCAACTATTATGCAAACACAACAACCAAAAGTATGATTAACTCAAATCTCATCATTGGTTGAGGCAGACCATTTTCCAAATGAACTCATACCCTTATATTTCCAAAATGTCTCATAACACAATAATATAAATTTTCCGAAAAGGTTTATAAGATCAAATACACAAAATGACACTTACATCAAATGAACTCCAATTATATATGTAAAATCATCAATGAAACATATCAACATGATTTATTTACCAAAATTCTCAAAAATCCCAAAATGGGTGTTTCACCGTGTTTATAAAACTAAACATTTCAAAATAACCAAAACTTATCAGGTGATCAGCAGTTAACAATTTCACGTAAAACACAGAACACATTAAAATGAACATTTTGGCATGTACACCGTTTTCACAAATCAACTTGAACTCACCTTGCTAGATTTAGGCAAAATCTAGATTTTACCCCACTTGAGCTCCTTTAAAGAATTCCGAATCCATAAGCAAAACCTTTCGAAACCTAGATACACAATTTTCACCCATAAACAAACACATTCAACCATTTAGAATCGATCCCCAAACATTTTACATCAAAATCCCCATTTTAGTCATAACCCTAATTTTGACCTAACTCTTCCAAAATCTTACAAACCGAGATTTAAGAAATCAATCACTAGGGAAATCATCGAGGAAGAATTTATAACTTATAACCAAGGTTAAAACATATGAGGATGAACTTACCACTTAGGTTTTGGTAAAAACCTAGAAAACTCAAATGAAGCTTGGTGTTGGAGATGAAGATGGAGGCTCTTGGTGTCTAGCTTCTACATTTGACCTTGACGACAGTTTACCTCATAGATATGCAAATATTTGAACCAAAGGTGTTCCAAAATGTCAAAGGGGGGGGGGGTGTTGGGTCGTTCTTGGGAGCTTTGGGAGAGTTTGGAACTGATTTGGGTGAAGTGGGATGAGAAATGAAGCAAAATCGCGACTTTAAGGGCCCCTGGTACACCTGGCGACATTGCCAGGCGACAATGGCCAGGGAAAAGTCACTTGGCATAGTCGCTGGAGAGTACCAGCCCACTGTTCCAGTTGAGCGACATTGACAGTGCGACTATGACACTGTCATAGTCGTCGGTCATTGTAGTCGGGCCCTTTCCAAGCCCCGAAACCTGACTTTTTCAACGCCAACCCTCCCAATACTCTAAGGATCTCATAAAAATGTTTCCTCGACCTAAACCCCACCATTCACAAGATGCAAAACATCCGGGTGGCCTTTACGTATCGAAAATTACGGGTTTACACTATAATTCATCATTCAGTTAGTCATCCTGAGTTTTGTTTACAACATTTCCTATTTTAAATTTTATTAATCAGTCGACTATTTATGAAATAAGTCTCTCAATTAAGTAGGGCTAGGGCAACCATTTTGACAATTAAGAAATTGAAGCTATTGAGAAATTGAATACCATTAAGAACTTAAAAGTTTCTTTTTTTCTATTTAAGTTTCAACAAGTATTGTAATTTACTCAACTTATTGTTATTTATATCAATTCGTTTTGTGGTGGACACCAGGGCTCTTGGAGGACTCCATTTAGAATCAGGAGAGGTAAGCACTCAGCACAACCCATTTGTGTTTTAACCTTTCTTAAAAAATCAAATATAGAAGTTCATTTTTCAGTAAATATTTATCTGGCCATGCATGGTTGTCCTTATATAGGATGATACTTCCTCAGTGATGGCAGATGTTTGCTTGAATGATTTAGATGCTAATAAACTGGAACTTTGGTACGGATTTGGATCGTTTGATGCTCATGCTAGAGCATTGAAAGGGCTGATTAAGCTTGTCTCGAGCAATCGAGATTCATGTAAGTATCTGAATGACTGTTGTAAGGTACAAAGTGTCCTAATAGTAATTATTTTTGGGTCTTACAAGATAATGTGACATCTACCATGATATTAACTTTTAACCTTTGGGCAGTCCCATTGAATATGGATTGCCTTCTTCACATATCCTCAACAACGTCTAATATATGGTATGTTCATGCTTTTGAACCTTTATATGATCTTCATCAACATTTTTCCGAGGTTCTCCATTTATGGAGGCTATTGAGTCTTATATCTTTGACTTTCACTTTTTTCATCTCTCGTGTTCTTGAACTGGACCGACCGGTACCAATAGTCCTTTTTATTCTTTTGGTTATCAAATCCTCTATTTATGGACAACATATTTTGAAGTTTCATAGGTTTGGATCTTTTTGTTTCTTTAATTTTCTGATTATTATCTTATATTACAGCCTCCAGCAAAGCCATGGATTTGAATCTCGATATTGGTTGAGGAAGAAGATTATGTTGCGATTTTGGAAGCCTTTTGTGGAGAAGCCGATTCATGGTATGCATCTACCATAATCCTTCGAGTATACTTATTTCACCTATTTTTTTCTTTGGGTTATACTGTTATTGGATAAGAAGATAAAGCTTCGTAGTGGCCGAAAGGTGTTGAGATGAAATTTTTGGTGTACAAAAGTTGGAGTTGTGAATAATTTTGTATTATAGATCCAATATTTTTCACTAAAAGGGTTATTAATGCAAAAGGCCTCTTGAAAATTCGTGTAAGGTATTCCTATTTTATGTGTAAACTTTTTCGTTGTTTATGCAAATGAAGTAAGTCTGGTGTTAGTTATAAGAAGATGAGATTGGATGTGGTTGTGCTCATAGAGCTAAAAGTAGTTGCCTGAAGTTTTGAGATGTGTTCTTGGCTGTTTTTGTGATTGATGAATGGATGCTTGAATACTTTAAGATCAATTATGTACATACTATTTATTGTAATAAAGTTATGAAAGATTAAGATTGTTTTGACATAAACATTTTACTTTGATAAACATAATAAAAGGTGATAAAAATAGCATAAAAGGAAATCCAAAATGTAAGGCTATAGATACCTTTTGTGTAAAACAAGTTATGCTTTAGCTAGATGAAATTTGGAAATGATTTTATTGTAGATCTTTACTATCCTCACCTAGGTTTGCAACAAATTTCATTTATCACTTCCATCAAGATCCAAGAGTACTAATGTCTAAGCTTAAAATACTTTAAACTTATTCTTTGACAGTCATAGATTTTTGTTAAGCTAATTTGCAAAACACCATATTTACCCAACACTTACCCGCACTACTACAGAAATGACTTTTATACGTGCCAAATTATGCACGGTTGTTGTTGTTGTTTTTACAAAAACCGCGTATCAAGGACAAATCTGAAATCTTTTTACACGGTTCAATTTGAACCGTTGCTAAAAATATGGTTTTATACACGGTTCTAGATTAAAAACCGTATAAAAAGGGTACTCGACAATTACAAACGGTTGCATCGATAAAATCGCGTATAAAGGTTACCTTTTATACGCGGTTATTTATTAAAAACCGCGTACGAAAGGGTCACTTTTGTACGCGGTTATTACTAACAAAACCGTGTGTAAAACCTACATTTACACGCGGATTTTAGCAATAAACCGCGTACAAAAGTGTTACTTTTATACGCGGTTTTTAATAAATAACCGCGTATAAAAGGTAACCTTTATACGCGGCTTTGAATACACAACCGCGTATAAAAGTACATACAACCGCGTCTAAAAGTATAAGCTAATGCGTAAAAATGTAAACATTTTTGAGAATCCAAGATCACTAATTCTTTAGAGAGAGAAAGTAGAGAGAGAGAGACTTGGAGTGCAAAGTATTAAATCAGATTAATGTGTGCGTGTGTTTCTTACAACAAACCAAGACCAAAGGGACTTAAATACCCTTGGTCAGATACAAGACAGATAAGCACTAAACACAGTATTTGACCAAGCCCTATAAATACAATGATTACTACAAAATTAGACTTAACAATCTCCCCCTTAGTAATCATTGGCGCCGTGGTCTTCAAAAATTGTCTTCTATAACAGCACGGACCAACAAAGCGACTTTGTGAAGCTTTCTGACTTTTTAAGAAAAATTTCTTCTCAGCATCTTTCAGATAAAGTTGTCTTTACTGTTTTGAGCTCTAGACGATACACCTCTTTTGAATGATCTTGAATGAACTGTGGTGTTCGGAGTAGAAACAACAAAAAAATTAGTTGTAGCTGAGAGAATAGAATCATTGAGTGAATCTTGATCAGCAGATAAACATTTGAGCTCTTTGTCTCTTTAACTTCTCCTTGACTTCTCCCCCTCATGACCTTGATGATCTTGATCAACTTGGTCATGCAAATGTTGGAGACGAGACAACTTAAGATCTGCAAAATCAAAGAAACAGAGAAAACAGAGGAGGTTTGCGCTTCATGATGGACGCGCAAACCAAGATTTGCGTTTCATGTTGGACGCGCAAACCAAAGTTCATGAAGGGAGCGCAAATCAAAGTTTGCGTGTCATATTGGAAGCGCAAAGCTGACTTGGACAAAGTTTACCTTTTTAAACTCTTTGACTCCCCCTACACAAATGCACTAGATATGACAATTCAAATTAGCATTCATATAAAGAAAATCATATACTCCCCCTAAAAAACAGATATAATCTTTGAAATACATTCTCTTTGTTTACTCCCCCTTGAATAATGCATAAACCCATTAAAATATATTTATGAGAACACAATGATCTAAAATTAATGTAGAAAGAAAAATATACTGAATGTAAATTTTGAAACGACTAAACATATAAAATTTTAAACACTAAACAAATTAAAATCTACTTAGTAAAATATCACAGATTTATCAATCATTTGAAATCAAACATATGTTGTTGGATACAAGAACAAGTTTCATTGCATATCAAGTTAAAACATATTCAGTTTCAAAAACTTCCATCAATCTATTCAGTGTGCTCACATGCGAATCTTCGATTATCTTCAAGAAAATGCAATTCTAAAAATATTATAGAGAACTTTGCATATACTTACACTAAGCCATCAAAAATTAAGATTTTCACAAATTTATAGGTTTATCGCAACTCAAACATATCACCAAGTATCATGAGATGTGTGCTCATTGGCATCTTTTAGCAGTGTGCACATTGGCATCTTAACATGAGTGTGCTCTTTGGCATCTTTTAAGCACGTGCACTTTGGCATCTTTTGATCAAAAAGTTTATTAAGTAAAGAACATGCCGTAAACGTAACTTTCTATCTGACCCTATTGCAGGATTTGGGTCAGCCACTCCCAGACCAGTTGGCCTTAGGGACTAGGTGTCAAGCACCCCTTGGAACTTACTCTCCCAGATCAGAAAGGCTACATCGACATATCCTAAACCCATTCATACCAGTAGAACATGACTTTCGATCTGGTTCTATTGAAGGATTTCTGTTCGATCACTCCCAGACCAATTGACCTTAGGGGACCAGATGACAAGCATCCCGAGGAACTTACTTTCCCAAACCAGAAAGGTCACATGTACAAACTTTTAAACTCAGAGATGTATGTTTTTTAAGAATTTAATAATCATCTCAATCAATCAGTTTTACATAAAAGTACTTAGCCCATATTTTCATTACAATCAAAATTTTGACTTTTTAGAATTTTCCAAGCATTGTAAATTATAAATATTCCGAATCACACAACTTTAAAGCAGTAATAAAAGTTTCAAACATGTTGCTAACTTTTCGACTTTTGTAAGACTTGAAATTTGACCATGTAAAAACTTTAATATAAACATAAGAACTTGAAAATTTATCCTAGACACATATTTTATTCAAAAGAAAGAAAAAAAATGTAAAACTTTACTTTATAGACTAAAATTTGTAAAGATTTAAACTTTTAATAAATATTTAGTTGGAACAAAATAAAATTCAACTATTTCATCTTTTACATTGAAGAAAATAAATTTGTGTCTCATATTAAAATAAAGTTTTGGGTAATACAAATTCATGAGATAGATAAACAAGCTCAGATTCTTGAAACATTGAGAAAAACTGGAATAACATCATATACAGAGATATATGCAGCGGAAATAAAATTGATGTACTCACAGTATCTCATTTAGTCAGAAGCTTAAATCATTGAAGAACGAGTTCTAAACTGATTTGTTTAGAAGTCGTAGTCTATGAAGTATGGGTCCTGAGCTGAAGTACTCAGAAGCCAAAATTCTATTACTCCCCCTTAACATGTGATGCCTGCAACTTTGAATCAGATAAAGATTTGGGTACCCACTTGTATTCGGGCCCATGTTTGTTAGTTGCAGTTCTTATGGGGAAAGAATAAACAGAATTGACATTTAAAGCATGAGGAATATTATCAGAGAAATAATCACAACTATCAGAAGAGAAAGCATAATCATCAGAACTAAAATCTGAGGAAGAACATGAGACATGTTTTGAAATTCGAAACATTTGCTTTCTAGAATATTTTGAAATTTTATTACATGTAGCAAATGAATCACTTTTATAAAGTTTGTCTACACATTTATCCCTATCAGAAGTATGTTCATCAGATGTCCGCCTTGCTCTCCAGATTTGCTTCTTTGATCGAGCACTCATAGTCCTATCTGTAAGAATTATATCAGAAGAATTAGAACAGTCAGAAATAACTTTATCTTGTTTCTTCGACTTCTTTGACCGTATTCTTTTACGCTTAGGTTTATAATATTGATCATTTAGCGTAAAAGAATCATCAAGAATTTTAGACGAAATATTTAAATCAGAAGAAATAAATTTATCCAAGCAACCAATCTGATCAACTAAAAAATCTGAATTAGCCTCGGAGTCTGAAGAATTTGGAGAAAAGATTTTAAAATTTGAAACTTCCTTTTTATTTTCCTTAGAATCAGAAGATAGGCTAGAAATAGAATCTGATTTTGGAGAAAATAAAATTTCTTCAAGACTAGACGTCATGAAAGAAAGAATAATATCAGATTCAATTTTCTTCAAAATATTTTGATCTTCTATCTGATCTTCAAGATCTATGATTTTTCCTTCTAATACTAATGGAGGAGTATATTTCTTCGAATCATAAATGATTAGAGAAATATTTCCTTTATCAGAATCAGGTGCATAAGGAGCAATAAAATCATTAGACACTGAAGATTTGACGGGAGATATATCAATTAATCCTTTTCGACTTCTTCTTGATTTATCAGGAAAATATTTTGCATTTTCAGACGTATAAACAAAAGGAATTTCATTTTTCTTGTTATTTGTCCTTTTCTCATGTTCGATTTCTAACACTTGCTTCTCATTCATCCAATCAATTTTAAATTGAGGAGCATAATGAGCAAGAGTCAGATAATCGTATTTATATAATGTTGGGGATTTTTCAATCGCATTGTTTAAACAATGAGGATTTTCAAAACCAATACCCCATCTTTGTTTTAAAGCCTCTTCACTCCTCGGTTTGTTCATATAAATTGTTTGTTCAGATTGGTCTCTTTGATAAAGCTTTTCTTCTAACTTATTTATTTTATCTGAAAATTCATCTTTTAAATTAGTCATAGCTGTCAAAGATTCAAGATAAGTCTTATTTGAATTTTCCAAATCCTCCAATTTCTTTTGAAAGATGTCTTTTGTATTTTGTAAAATGGATTTTTTATCTTTCAAAGAAATTTTCAGTTTGTCAATCAAATCTGACTTTTCAGAATTTAGATTCTTTTCAGATAAAATCTTTGAACGCAAATCAGATAAAGCAGTTATCATGATATCAAACTGAGAGGTAATAAATTTGTAATCAAATTCAGAGTATACCTCATCCTCATCTGTTTCAGAGTCGTCTGACTGGTCATCTCCGATCAAGCACATCTGAGCGATCTCGACATTTGAAGCTTCATCATCGGAATAATCCAGCCAGAATTCTTCCTCGGCCAACAAAGCAGTTCTGTTCTCTCTCTTTTTAGCCAATTCCACTTTCCTTCTGTAGTATGCCGAATCCCTAACCACCTTTGCTCTACACTCCTTTGACATGTGACCCGGCTTTCCGCAGTTGTAGCAAGCAGCATTCTTTAGCTCGAGTACTTTGACTTTAGGATCAGAAGTGAAGCGAGAAGAGTTGGAACCCGACGTTGGTTGGAATTTTCTCTGGTAATGCTGAGAAAGAAGGATCATAGCTTTCTGTAATGCCTCACCATCATCTTCAGTTGACCCGGTGTAAGCGTTATCAGACAACGCTTGTTCAGTCAGTTGCTTCGTGATGAGAGCAACCGGATCTACTGTTTTCTTCTTTTTATCCATTTTGGCCTTTTTCTCTACCACCAAACTTTCACCAGTCATCAGAATCTCGTAAAGTTCTTGAATCTGCATTGTGGAGATTCTGACATCATTCCTTAATCTGTGGCATGATTTATTCCACTCAGACTGAAGAGCATTAAGGAATTTCAGATTCGTCTCAAGAGCAGTCTTTTCCACTTTAATCTTTCTGAGATCATTAATCACAGTGCAAAACCGGTCAAAAGTCACCTTCAGAGATTCATTGTCCTCTGCCTTAAATTCCTCAAAGTTATTCATGAAGCGTGTCTGGCGTATTTGAGTAGCAACTGATGACCCAAGCATGATCTTTTCTAACTGAGTCCACATCATGTTTGGATTATGCTTGAAACAATCAATTCTATTGTAGATTGAGTTAGGCAGTGCTAGCATCAAATTGGACTTTGATTCTCTATCGGCTTTTTCACGTTTGATTTCATCATCAGTCAAAGGAATGTCATTTTTCGGTCTGATGAATGGTCCTTCAGTAAACGACTTCATCATATTTTCTCCATTTGTCTGACGCTCAATGAAATTTATGAACCTATCTTGCCACTGTGTAAACTCATCTTCATTGATTAAGACTGGTGGACGAGTATCCATTGCTGATGTACCAGAAAATCAAAAATCAGATTGAATTAAACAAAAAATTCGAAAAATATTAAAAATTGAAAATTTGAAAAACACTTGTTATGACACAAAGTTTAAAAAGAAATAAAGATGACACACTAAAAAAAAATTCCAGACTCTTTTTTTTTAAACCAAGTCAGGGTGATGCGCAAAGAGAAGCTTTTCGATTGAAGTGAGACACACAAACTAGAGGTTTGCGTTTGCTTAGATAGACGCAAAGTGAACTTTGCGTTTGCTTAGAGAGACGCAAAGTGAACTTTGCGTTTGCTTTGAGAGACGCAAAGTGAACTTTGCGTTTGCTTTGAGAGACGCAAAGTGAACTTTGCGTTTGCTTTGAGAGACGCAAAGTGAACTTTGCGTTTGCTTTGAGAAACGCAAAGTGTGACTTTGCGGGTGTAGGAGGAAGCGCAAAGTTAGCTTTGCGTGTGAAGAGGGAAACGCAAAGTAAACTTTGCGGGTGTGACTTGAAACGCGAACTTGTCCTTTTTCGATCGAAGGCAGAAACGTAAATCAAACTTTGCGTTTGTAGAGGGAAACGCAAACTTCACTTTGTGGGTTGAACTTGATACGCAAAGTATTATGAATGACACGCAAACCACATGAATGAAGCGCAAAGTTTTATGAATGAAACGCAAAGAGGAAGAACAAGCGCAAACCGAAGACAAAACTCAAAAACTTCTAAAAAATCAAATTCAACACCGAATTTGATGAAATTTCCTTTTTCAAATAAGATCGAAAACACTTTTTCAACTCAAAACAACCAAAAATTTCGATTAAAAACCATAAAAACGAGATTTCGACGATAGAACAGTAACCAAACTCGTTTTTCCAGAAAACTTTTAAAACTCAAAATCGATGATCGAAACTTGAATTTTATGCAAAACTATATGAATCAAACATGATCGATTATCAAAAACGAGACTAATGAACCAAAAATCAACCCAAATCGATCACAAACGGATCCAAATTTTATGAGAAATCAAGAAAACGAGATTTTCTTGAAAAATTCAAGAAAATCGATCAAATTTTCGATTTCAATCACAAATTCAGATACAGATAATGCAATCTCTCAATTCTCTCAAGATTCAGTTTGCTCTGATACCAATTGAGAATCCAAGATCACTGATTCTTTAGAGAGAGAAAGTAGAGAGAGAGAGAGACTTGGAGCACAAAGTATTAAATCAGATTAATGTGTGCGTTTGTTGTACCCTTGGTCAGATACAAGACAGATAAGCACTAAACACAGTATTTGACCAAGCCCTATAAATACAATGATTACTACAAAATTAGACTTAACAATTTTATACACGGTTGTTTATTAAAAACCGTGTATAAAAGTATAAAAACCACGTATAAAAGTACAAACAACCGCGTATATATGTCATACCCTTTTATACGCGATTTTTTTTATTAAAAACCGAATATAAAAGTATAAAAACCGCGTATAAATGTCATACATTTTTATACGCGGTTGTTTATTTAAAACCGCGTATAAAAGTACAAAAACCACGTATAATGTCGGTATTAATTATTGTTTTTGTGTTTATAATAATAATAATAATGATAATAATAATAAGAGTAGTAATTATATAACAATAATAATAACTAGAAATGTACCTCACAATGCAGCGGGTTTCTGAAATCTAGAACTCGAACCTTCGATCATTATTCATACTTTTGTTAGTCTTTTTTGATTTTATTTTACGATTTTGAGAAACCTAGATTTAAAACAAAAATATATTTTAGTTTAGTTTAATTAGGGTTTTTTATAAAAAAAACTAATAATAAAGTATTTTGTTACGGGTCAAAAAATGTTTAATTTAAATGATAACTATATTTAAGATATTTTATATTTAAAATTTAAAAGATAAAATACTTCAATAAAAAATAAAATAAGGCGCTTTATCTCGAATTTTCTTATATTTATCGGTTATTTATATCAATAGTTAAAAATTTTAGAAAATAAAAATAAGTGCTTATCTGCAGTTAGTAACATGAATTCAAACATTGAGCATTTATAAGTTGTACTTATGTTTAATCAATCTGTACTTTTGGATTCTAAGTAATATACATTAATAAGTGGTACCTAATACATAAAAATTAGATTTTAAGAGTTTAGCTTAAAT
This sequence comes from Arctium minus, assembly GCA_954870635.1. Lineage (NCBI taxonomy): Eukaryota > Viridiplantae > Streptophyta > Magnoliopsida > Asterales > Asteraceae > Arctium > Arctium minus. The sequence continues at coordinate 45,345,995 of OX941094.1, read as the reverse complement.
GCTTTATAATATAGTATATATATATAGATATATTAGTTAAAATTCAAAATTACAAGTTAATGAAACATAATTATAACTTATTAAAGTCTCATGTTTTTATTTGTATAACTAACTGCAAATAAACATATTAAATATAGGATAAACACTATGAGATAAACTACATGTTGTATTTTGTGTTTAAAATGTTGTAATTAAGAGTTTTTTATGTCTCTTTTATAATAATAATAATAATAATAATAATAATAATAATAATAAGAGTAATAATATAATCCTTAATAATAATAATCTCTAATAATAATAGGAAACCCAATTTGCATCATCTCCAAAAAGCCCAAAACCCAATTTATCATATACGCCTATACGGTTTCCCTAAACACAAAATACGATTTCCCTCCACCTTCTACAGTTCGATCTCCTACCCCTCAACAACACTTCTCCTACTTCTCCCGAAATTCTTGTACGTCTGCTTCCCCTCCGGTGGTATTCTCGTACGCCTGCTTCCCCTCTGACGATGACGAACAAAGGGGACACTGATTTTTCAAGCAATGATTTATCCGATGACGCTTCGGACGATGATGTGGAAGTAACGAATTCAATGCCAGGTCTGATTCTTAAACCCCTAATTAAATGGTAGCATTGCTTGATTCTTAAAACCCTAGTTACATGTAGTTGAATTAGTTCCGTTTTTCACTTGGGTTTTCTTCTTCCTATAATCCATGAATTTATAGAACAATCATATCTAAAAGTTCCGTTAATTAATCATATAGATACAACGGTTTGTATGTGTTCTTGTTTAATGATTTGCAATCAATTAAGTGGGAGCGTCATCTTATTGAATTGATGGCAACTGATTTCACTTAAATATTTCAACCTTGGAATTTCTGGATAACCTGGAGCAATATTTTTGGATAACCTGGAGCAATAGTTTATATATATAAAGAAGTGGGAATCTACCATGGCCCCTGTGTTTTTTCCCCTGTGTTTGGCCATGTGCCTTCATTCTAGACTCTAGGTGATCAACCCACTTTTACCAACTTTATTTCCAACACCATTCCATTTACACCCCACTTTTCAATTTCAATTTCAATGCATAATGCTTATTTTTAAGTTCAATTTTGGACTTTTTTTTTGAGTTTTTACAATTACTTCATTGTTCATTCTTAACTTTCTTTGTTACCGTGAGCAAGGATTTAGTGCTAATTCATATTTTAGTGACTTTGATTTTGACATTTTGTGAATATTTGGAGTGTGATTTAGATTTTAATTATTTACTTAGGGGCCGTTTACTCAATACTTACGGAGTAAGTGCTTACCACTATCATTTACCTTATTGATTAAGCATGGTAAGGACGAAAATCTTACCCGGTAAGAGATAATGCAAGGACCAAGATTTTTACCTAGTAAGTGTGAAAAACGACTCTTACCCGATAAATGTTTACCGAATTTAAAATGCTTACCAACAATCTATTTTCATAGCCAAAGATGTTAAACAATAATGTAAATTATTTATGGGTTTTCTAAAAGAAAATATGTTAGTTATTCTTAAAGCCATAAAAATCAACAAGTTTTATTTTGATAAATGCTATTAGAAGATTTCTTATTTATGTTTGTTTGTTGTGGGTGTTTGAATTTATGGGTAGATCTTACATTTTTTCAGTAGAATGATGTGTTGTTTAGACTATGGAACCAAAGATTGTTTTCTTGATGTTCTTGGAAATGCAGCCTTTTGATTATGTGCTATATATTTCAGCCTTTGGATGGGATGATACTCGTGCCACAAACACAATTTTGGCAACAATGATGCACCAAAAAGAAAAGGAGTTTTTTTGGCACCATACTCACAGGGGTAAGATATATACTTATATATCTTACTATTATAATAATAATATAAATTTTACACTTTAAGTTATCATTTTGAACATTTTTAGGCACCATTGGTCGCTACTAATCATTAGGCCTAGACATACCTTGGTTTATGTATTAGATTCGATGATGACAAACGGAAAGACAGCCGAAACTTACAAAATCAAAGACCTAATTGACACGTAAGTAATGTATTACTTTAGTATATTGATATTTATTTATATAGTAATCGACTATTAACACAAATGTTTTGTTACTTTTCATTTAGGGCCATTGCAAAGTACAATCATGCCACAGAGTCTTCTCAAACCAACACTTCGGTTACATGGAGATTAAACAAGGTATAATTTATATATCCCAACAATTTATTTCGTACTTTAATATGTTTAATCACTAATTTTTTTTACACTTTAGTGTAATCAACAACAAGATGGTTGAAAGTGTGGTTACTATGTAGTGAATCAAATCTTCCAATTTGTGATGCATGAACAATATGCCTCCTCTCTCAAGGTACGTGCTTCTTAAATTGCTTTCATTTTATTTATATATTGTAAAAAACACTTTATTTTATTTATAATAACACCTACTTTCAAATTTATTTATAGGACACATGGACAACCACGGATCCTTTCACAAGTACACAAGTTGAGGAGATTGCTTGCAATATTGTGAGATCGTTCACTTTGAAGCGTATGAAAGAGAGTAAAATGTGGTAATGAAATTAGGGGGGGGGGTGTTTTAAGAATTATTAGACTTAGTATACGATGAAAAATATTAGAATGTTTGGTTACTTTGAGATATTACATTTACATTGATGATTTTTAAAGTTTAATGGTTACTTCGAGATGCTACATTTATGCGTCTAGCTGATTTTTGTATTTGGAATTGTGTTTGACATGTTCCAGTATTCGAATATGAATCGTATTTGGAAATTTAGCATATCGATATAATGCAGCTTCACCAACATTTGGAATAATGGATGGTAACAAAATCGAAGAAAATATTAAAAATATAAATATAACTCATTATACGCGGTTTTAGTAAAAGAAGCGTGTACAAATGTGTGCAATTTTTTTATTAATGGTTACATTTATACACGGTTTTGTTATGAAAACCGTGAAAAATTAATACAATTGTAAACGGGTTTAGCAAAAAACCGTGTAAGATATAGACTTTTATAAACGGTTTCATCTAAAAACCGTGTAAGATAAATACTTTTATAAACGGTTAGTAGAGATTTTTTAAACGGTTTCATCTAAAACTTTTATACGCGGTTAATATTACTTTTCTAAACGGTTTTGAAACCGTGTATAAAAGTTGAGTTTTATACGCGGTTTTGTAACCGCGTATAAAAGCCCGATACTTTTACAAACACCCGCGATATACGCGGTTCCAAAACCGCGTATAAAGCCTAAAAACAACCGTTTATAAAAGCATAATTTGTAGTAGTGCCGGTAAGTGTTTACCGGGTCGCTTACCGTATCGGATGAACATAACAAGGACCGAGAGTCTTACCCGATTAGCGGGGAAAATTGTTGCATGCAATGCCGTTTCAATGGACTAACTCCTGGACTATAATCTTACCCGGTAAGGTAAGTGAGTATCAGATCTTATCGATAAGCGGTTACTCATAAGCGTATTAGTAAACGACCCTTGTCTGTTCCTCATGATCACAAAGGTAGTGTTGATGTAGTTATCTTCTGACTTCACCCTTGACTTCCAACGAATGGCAGGTATTTTTAATTTCCACTATTTGTATTTCAACCTAAAGCAATGTACATATGCTTTGTCACATTGCCTTCTCGAATTTTGATGAATGTAATTCCTTTGGTCAAGAGTCATGATCCTACTTGCCATTGTCGTTGGACATGATAGCATAAGTTAAGTTTTTAAAACAAAAAACAATCGGTTTGTTTTTGTTAATTAGGACTTGTATTAATAAGTAAAAACCATTAATGAATAAGTCATTCTTTTAAAAATAAAAAAAACAACTGGTATAGGTTGGAAATCATGTACTTCTATGATTCTTTTTCCAATTCAGTCATATTATTTTGAATTTATATATGAGTTGATTTGCAATTCAAAACCAATAGAGGTAAAAATAATAAAACAGAGTAGGAAGCACGATTGAAAGATCAAGTTTTCGTTTCAAATTGATATCTATACTGCTACATTGCGCGGGTATACTACTAGTATGTATATATACATATATAGAGTGCGTTTCATTTGCAAACCAAGGAATTCTCATAAATCATAAACTATACAAACCACTACATATATATATATATATATATATATAAATGTATGTATATATACGACATATCATGTGAGAAGGAGAGTTAAGGTGAGAAAGTAAGAATGGATGTGGACCCTTGATCACTTTTTATCTCAAACCCATCCATAAATCACGTTTATTATGGGGATTGATCCGGTGCATCTCATCCTAATGTGCAATCCAAGAGTGAAGATCTCTTCTTACCTTTCTCATCATAACATTCATTCTCACCGGAACCCAACCCTATGTATGTATGCATACATATCTTCATTATCTTCATCTCCCTTACCAGTTGAACAATGACAACTTTTCACATCATAAGAAGTCTGTGCGTGCATTGCCCAACATCGTACTGCGTATGTACCTCTACTTTCTTTAGTCTGACTATTTTATTAACAAGTCATTTTTATTTGTGACCTTAAAACGAAAGAATCACAGGGATGGTTTTGCTTCTGCATCAGTCGACAACATAAAAAGATTCAACCTTCCCGAAGGAGAATTTTGCCATAAAATGTTGTGAGTTTTCTAGATTGATTTGGACCCATTGATCACATGAATTTGAAAAAAAAAGATTATTAGAAATTAGAATGACAATTGAGATTTACACCTACATCTAGATTAAATTCATGTCGTATACCCGACCAACGATCGGATATAACACTAGTTACAATAGGGACGACCAAGAGTTGGAGAGGCTATCAGTCCCCCTATTGACTCTGCCTCTGATATTATTAATGGTAAATTTTAAAAATACGACTATATTCTATTATCTTTTTAATTTTTAAAATTTCCTGTTTTCGTAATTTGTTAACTTTTTCTGCTTGAAAGGATTTTCTTAACCTTTATTTATTCAAAATTTTTTGTTTATTTTATTTCTCTTTTTTTCTATTTTATTAAGTCTCTTTTATTTTTATTTTCTCATTTTCTTATGTTTTAAGCTTTAAACTGTTCGTCCATTTAATTTTAATCATCTTTTATCAACTTACGAAGATTGATCTAATATAATATATTCTTTAATTTGACATTTTTTGATTTTATATATTTGTCTGTGATCATATTGTTAATTTTAAATAAAATTGAAATAATAATATATTATTGCTGGTTAAAAATTCCTTTGGCTTGGATATGGTACCCACTTGAGATGTACTATTAAAATAATAGAATTCAAAAAATAAATTACAAATTTATATATTTAGAATTTTGGTGATTCGTTTATTAGAACCTAATGTTCAAAATCGTGCATTGCACGATAATTAAAATCAAATGTTAAGAAAAATATAAACTTATGTTAATTGGTAACTTTTATAAATTTGTTTTTTATTGTTATCTTATCAAAATAAAACACGTTGATTTTTTTATTAGTTATATTTAGATTTAAAAATAAAATATTTGCTTAATTAGAAAACCTAAAAAATTAAAAAATTAAATAGTAAATAAGATGATTTAGAAGATAGTGTAAAAATTAATAGTATATGATTAGGTGAATACACACTTTCAGTTAATCAAACACGTTGAATTGTATGTATATAAACAACAAGATCACATTATTATTTATATATATAAATGAGAAAATGAAAAGAAGAACAAAACTGGTGCTTTATGAGTACAACAATTCAATTTAATGGTCAAGTTGTAAACAAATTCTATCATCCCCACTTTTGTATGAATGAATACAATTCAACCTAATCCAACTTGTTTCCACGAGTGCTAACAAATGAAGCTTCCAATCTAATCGTTTCGAACCAGCCATTCAATGCACTGTGTTCACTAAAGAAATCGATGACACTAAACATGAATTGACGTTAAGATAGGGAGCCAATCGCCTTGCTTGAGCCACCAGCACTCCAAAATAGAAAATCCAAAACGTGAATACATAGTATATATATATATACTATATTATAAAGCAGACATAAAAACTTTTAAAAACAACTCTTAAAACTTAATGTACCGCTATTTAATGCTAATTACTTAAAAAACAACCATTAAAGCTGTATTTACTACATTTAATGTTATTTACTAATTTTCAATCATTATCTCTAACCATTTTAACTCATCTAAAATCATTTCCCACTTTAACTCCCCTAAAATAACTCTCAACATAATTAAATATAGAATAAAAAATCAAATTTTAAATATAAAAAATTTAAAATATAATTAAAAAATTTACAGAATATTTTATAAAAAAATTATATTATTAAACCAAAATAAATTACATTATATTTTTAAGTCTAAATTAAACAAATTTATATAAAAAAATCATTATCACTCTCTCACAACTATCCAAAATCGTAATGTAAATCGACAAAAAACAGAAAAAAATGAAACATTAAAATCGTGATGTATTTAGCTGCATTGCGCGAGTACACTTATAGTATTACTATAAATTTGTTTTAATTATATTATTAAATATGTAATTGGTTATTTTTTCAAGATGTCATTAAAATATATGAAATAATCATTGAATTATAACATAATACTTAATTTTTTATACAAAAAACATTATAATATTAAACCTAAATTAAACAAATTTATAAAAACATTATCACTTTCCAAAATCATCCAAAATCGTACTGTAAATTGAGAGAAAAAATAAAACATTAAAATCGTGATGTATCTCGCTGCATTGCGCGAGTACGCTTCTAGTATATATATATATAGGGAGAGGTTCATTTGAGAAATGGTAAATATATGACAAATAGAGAAGTAATTTTAGTCATTCTTCTGGTCAACATTTGCGGCTTTGACCGCGAAGCACCGGATAATTCCTTGTGTGGTCTATAGAAGGTAGAGGGGTAATTTCGTAAAATACACGGGATGAGTTCATATATGAATCTGTATGAATCTTTGAGATTCATATATGAATCTGTTAATTTGTTCAACTGATTCATATATGAATCTTTGTGATTCATACAGATTCATATATGAATCACAAAGGTTCATATATGAATCTGTTAGTTAGTTCACTGATTCATATATGAATCACAAAGGTTCATATATGAATCAGTTAAAAGAGTTCAGTTGTGAATTGCACTGGTTCATATATGAACATATAGTTCATATGTGAATTATACATGTTCATATATGAACACAGTCCATGTGTTTTGTAAAATTTACGAAATTGTCCTTCTATTTTTTGGATAGCCGCAACTTTTGACCGGTCAAAGCCGCAATATTTGACTAGTCAAATCCGATCTTGAACATATGAATGGCTAGGATTACTTCTCTATTTCTCATATATTTACCATTTCTCAAATGAACCAAACACTATATATATATATATATATATATATATATATATATATATATATAAAAGGTTGTTTTATTTTGTTAACCCAATTTATTGTACTGACCTTATTAACCCAAATAACAACCATTGATCTTAACATTAATGATGGAGATTAATGAGACCTAAAAAGAATAATTATACAATAGTAAATTGAGTAATTAATATAATGAAATGTGTGTTTGGGGGTATTTGGGGAAACGCCATTTCTTTTATAATTTGTAACCCCCCCCCCCCCCCCCCGACATTAAACACAAAGATAGGGTATCCCTTTCATTATTGTTTATATGTATTCATATCAGACCAATAATGATTCTTCATATATGTGCATGACACATGATTGGTTTCATAATTGTTCATGTTTCGGATATTCAACTGATGAACCCATTCATGTGAAAGTGCACATTAGTGGTTTCATAATTGTTTATGTTTGGTAAATTGAACAATATTGGCCCAATTTCTTAAAACCCAAATGTTTGCATAGCCAGTGTGTGAACTGATTAAACCATCTAACAACAATCAAGTTTAATGTCTTTTAATTATTGTTTATATGTCTTCATCTCACTCCACTAATGCCATTTCATATATGTTCATGACACATTTTTGGGTTCATAGTTGTTCACGGTTGGTAAATTGAGAATGAACTAAAAGGAACATATAGAGAAGTATATACCCACTTGAAAAGAACAAGGAACACAACGAAAACATTTGATTGCCTCATAGAAGTGAAAACAAAAGCCAGAGGCATGAGACAAAATACAATCAAATGTTTTGCTATAAAATTAATCACCAACCTACCATTGATTTTTGATAGTCTCATACTCTGACTTCATAACAACCATAACATGTTGTCTTTCGGCATATTAGAGTAATGTGTATAATATCCCAATAACAATGTCCAAATCTGACATCATGAGTGGTCAAAAGTTCATTTCATCCTTATTAAGAACACCATGAAACATGAATCATGAAGATCTTTTGAAATTAATACTATGACTAAAATAAAGGTTCATAAACTATTTGAAACTCCTTAAATAGATGAAGGTTACAAATATCTAAATAAAAAAAATTCCAATCCTACCCCATTTAATTATTACACATGGATTACAAACCAAAACTCAAGATGAAATCCTATTGGTTAGAGATTGTTAGTAAAGCTAATACAAAATGTATGGTTAACAAAATAACTTCCCCCTCTCTCTCTCTCTCTAGAGAGAGAGAGAGAGAGAGAATCGATGACTTAAGCCCTTGCACTATTCCCCCCTGATCGCATCGTAGATAGCAGTCAGAGTCAGTACGCTTTTTGTTCTCTTTATATTATATATGAAAATAGATAAGAAAGAAGGGGTATATATATAGAGAGAGAGAGAGGGGAGGGAGGTTCAACAGAAAACCTAAAAAAGTTAGAAAACTGAATAACGCACTGATAGCCCTTTATCTGGACGGTATGCACTTGTGCATATAAGTAAAATAAGTAGTCTTTTAGTGTTTATGCACGTGTGCATTATGCACTTGTGCATATGCATATGCAGTTGTGCATATGCATGTTTGCATGTTACAAATTACTTGTATACACGAGTGCATACCGTCCAGATGAAGAGCTACCATGGTGTTCTTCAGTTTTCCCTTTTTTTTTTTGAGATTTTCCCTTGAACTTCACACACACACACACACACACACACACACACACACACACACATATATATATATATATATATATATATAGGGGTGGGTTCAAATGAAAACTCATTTTTCATTGTCCACGTGAGGACCAATCTTAGCCATTGATCAAAACTTAGAAACTAATCAATGGTTAAAACCAAGGTTCTAAATGGCGTGAGGCGTGACGTGGCGGCGAGGCCAAACCTCAAGCCTTAGGAGCCATGACAAAGCCATAGCATTTTCAAGGCGTGACTTATGACGTCATTTTCTAATTCATATATAATATTATATATAAAAACATATGTTTTGTAGTGTTACTTAATGAGTCAATAGTAACAATCAAGTTAAATTATGGTATATGTTAAAAAAACATGCAAATAAGACATTAAAAACGTAAAAAAAAACCAAATATTGCATTACAAAATTGTTCATTAGACCATGGCATGCCACGGGTTTAACGTGACGTGAGACACAAGCCTTGGTGCCATGGCGCGCCATGGCGACTGTACGTGGCGAGTTTTTTAGAATAGTGGTTAAAACATAATAAGATTAATTGAGACGCGATTAGGGATAAAACTGGAAATTTGAATCAGCGTCTACCTTATTGACTTTTTATTTTCTTTTTTAATTAAAAAAACTTTTACCGCCTTAAAGCTTAAAATAAATTATCTTAAAAATTACTAATATTTTAATCAAACAAATTATATCAAAAAATGAGAATTTCTTGCTCTTCGATATGACATCCATCTCGATATATATATATATATATATTCATTTCAACCGTTTTTACGTGAAATGCTATATATGTGTTATATTGATTATGAATATGTATCACGTCCCTGGATGACATTCGGTATGAATAACAAAGGTGAATGTTCATTCACTATTCAGGATGAATAATACAATATTCAGGATGAATAATACACGAATTAATGATTCATGTATTATTCATCATGAATCGTGTATTATTCACCCTTAATGTTGTATTATTCATCATGAATACATTATTCATGATGAATAATATATGAATGACCGTGAAAGTGTGACACATGACACATCTCTTTTGTTTCCCGATTCACAACCGAAATTTGGTTTAATTCATTATGAAAAAGTATGCACATCCCCGGGTGTCCACATTCAGTATGAATAACAAATGTAAACGTTCATTCATTATTCATGATGAATAACAGTATTCAGGATGAATTATACAACATTCAGGATGAATAATACACGAATTCATGAATCGTGTATTATTCACCCTAAATGGTGTATTATTTATCAGAGACGGATCTAGAAATTTTTTCATACGGTGACACCATAAAATATAAACAAAAAATAATTACAAAAAGTACGGATTTTATCGACATGTCTTCATCTTTTTAATGTTCAATATTTCTTGAGGGATTTCTTAAAGTTTTTTGCTTGATTTCGAGGGGTTTTTAGGTTTTTTTTATCGATTCCGAGGGATTTTTTCGATTTTTTTGATTGATTTCAGGAGTTTTTTTTTCCAGTTTTTTGGTTGATTTAGAAAGGTTTTTTTGTTTTTTGGTTGATTACGGGGTATGGTTGCACCTTCTTGAAGTTTCCGAAATAATACGGTAGCACCTTCCAAAACGATACGGTTGCACCTTTCATGAACCTAATTTTTTTTTACCTTTCGCCGGAGAAATGATACGGTGGCACGTGCCACCGTGGCCACAAGAGTAGCTCCGTCCCTGTTATTTATGTCAGGATCGAAATTCAAACAAGAATTTAATTCACACACACTCAGAAACAATGCTAAAGAAGTTGCGGAAAAACACTTTAACACTAACAATCAATGAAACAGTATATCAAACTTAAATCACAAGTTTATATTGATTCAACTTGATGATTACACACAAAACCTCAATCTGTTGAACAAACTCAATAGACGTTCTATACTTCTCTATAGAAAGGATCTAAACTAGTCTTGAGGTTAATTCTCTCTAAAACAAAAACTTATGAATGAAAAATTATTATCTTCTATCAAATATTTCTATACTATATATACAAAACTGAATACACGATAATTATCAAAATACAATTGATCTTCAGTATCAATACCATAATTATCTTCAGTCTTATCTCCAGCTTGTCTTTATCTCCAAATCATCTTTATCTTTAGAAGCAACACTAATTATCTTCAGAAGTATTAACCATCTTCAGCAGTATTAATCTTCAACAGTACTAACTACTAGCAGTACTAACTCTCCAAGCAGTACTAACTATTCAAGTAGCAGCACTAACTCTTCAAGCAGTATTAATTCTACTAGCAGTAGTAATCTTGATAGTCTGGCAGTAGTAATTACTTAGCAACATTAATCAGCAGTATAAACCATACTTAGCATATTCAGACCCAACAATCTCCCCCTAACTTAACTTTTCAGAAAGAGAAGTTAAGTTCTTCATGATATGGTCTTCATGATGCTTTCAACACTTCAGTTTAATTGCCCAAATTTGGATCCAGTCCCAGACTTTGATTGATGATTCTTCTGACTACTATCCTGGCCATTTCTGAATCCTTTGAACATGTCAACTTAGCATTCAACATTGCTTGAAGTTTAGCCTTGCTGTGATCATAGATCTTATCCACCAGGTAGTACTCATGATAGGCTCTGTCTACAGTTATGACATAGACTCCACACCTTTCAAATAGCATCCAATTTTCTATTATTTGGAATTTATTCTTCAGATGCAAATCTCTGATCACATGTTGAACTTTGCTGGGATCAAACATCATGCATAAGTACTCCAAGGCTAATCTGATTAAGCTCCTTTCTTCTCCTGTCAAAACCATTTCATACAGACTCATTCCAACTTTGAACATTTCTTCTAAATCTGATCTGGAATAGCTTCTGATGATTTTTCGCCAAGTAGAGTAAACCTCATATTGATCTCCCATCCTTTTAATCCTGAAATATTTCTTCCTTTGATCTTCCAGGATGTCCCAAAAGATAATCTCAGGGGCTTGGACAGAAATTGGATCAGCTTGTACATGATCTTTATCTGTCACAGTCATATACAAGTCAAACTGCTCATTTGGTTGCTGATTTGACTGCTCTGGAGTTTGCTCTGGTTCTGCTGAAGGTGTAACATTAGGTTCTGCTTCTGTTTCTGCTCTTTCTTCTTCAATTCTTGCCCTTTTTTCCTTTGGCTTGGTGGCAATGGTTTTCTTTCTTTTGATGACTCCAATTTGCTGAGCCAAAGTCTCTTCTTTCTTTTCTTCTTTCTTTTCCTTGATAGGAGTGCCTTCTTCACTTTCAGGGAAGGGTTGTTGTCTGTTGAGATCATGCCTCTCTTTCATCCTCCTTTCAGCTTCTTCCCTTTGAGTGTAGTCCCCTTTCAGATTTGACATCTCCTTTGTATACAACTCCTCTATCCTACCATAGGCCATGTTGGTAAACATTCCTTCAGGAACTCCAAGATCTCCTTTCAGAAAGTTTATCATTTTCCTCCTTTCTTGATTAGCCAGGAAGGTCTTTGAGGGTTGTCTCTGTCTTTGCTTTAATGCCAACCTTTGCCTTGAAGCCTTCTTTGTAACTATCTTGGCAGCAGTTGCATCCTTCAAACTCTTTTGATATTCTTCATTGAGATTTTTAGCCATATCCAGTGCAAGCTCTCTGTCTTTGGCCGATTGTATTTCTTCTTCCTTTGCCAACTCTGCTTGAAACTGTTTGGCCACTTCTTCATCTAACTCTATCTGATTCTTTTTCTTTAAAGGTTGATCAGTTTCAACCACCTTCTCCTTTCCCTTTTTCTTTGCATCCTCCATGCTGACCTCTTTTTCTTTCTTTTCTAAACCTCCTTCTTTGATTATTACTCCCTTAGCCTTTTGAGTGGCTTTGGGAGTGTCATTCTTAGCTTTGACCAAGGTTTCTGGAATCTCTATTTCCTCTCTGGACAATGATGTTTCTGCTGCTGGTTCTGTTTCTACTTCTTTCTCAGTTACTGCTGCTGATTCAGTTTCTACTGCTTTGCTATTTTCTGTTTCCTTATTCAGCTCCCCCTCAAACTGAGCTTCCATACCAGTAGGACTGTGTTTCTCCCCTTCATCTTGTTTCTCCCCCTTGTTGAAAGCATCTCCCCTCTTCTTCAAGACATACTGCTTTCTTTTCTTTTTCTGTACCAACTTTATCACCATTTTCTTCAATTTGGTAATCTGCACTTGTTGAGACAGAATTACCAATTTCATCTCCTCTATATCTGAGCCTTGCTTGATGACATCAAGATTAATGTTTCCCATAGTATCCATCAATTCCTGGTATTTATATCTGTCCTCACCTCCTTTGGGTGTGTTTACCACCCTTGAAGGATCCTTGGATCTTTTAGTAGTAGAGGTCTTCTGCCTAGAAGAAGCATCCTCTAACCCCTTGGTTTCTTGGCACCTGGGACCTTTGGATGATTGCTCACCCAAAGTTGCCATGGGGAAGGTCTTAGATATGTTCACACTGTCCTGCCCTGTACTTTGTGCAAAGTCAGTAGTGTGAGCCTTACAGCCCATATGCTCTTCCCTCTCCTTATTGAGCACCTTCTTGGGGTTGGGAGACACCCCTGTGGTTTCCCTTTGGATATTCTCTAATGGAGAATGCTCCATTAGAGGGCTTGAAGGCTGTGGGGGTGAAGGTACAAGAAGGGAAGGAACCTTATTTACCTTTTTCCTTATATAAGTGTGAGTGATGGGTGATGTTGGCTTTTTAAGAAGGGACTGAGGGATGGTAATAGAAATGAGTGGTGTGGGTAGGTCATCAGTTTGGTTGTCAGATGAGGGCTTTGACACTGATGCCTCACCATGGGATAGAGACACACACATCATTGTAGAGAACAATGGTGTGTCAATACCTGAGAAGTCCTTACTAGGCCTCCTCATATTAGAAAACACCTTCCCTTTCGGGACCTTTGGTACATATACCTCATTAAACTGAGGTAAATCCGTCAATTCTTTATTCAGTAAAGCTTGCACAAACCTGGGATACATATAAAAGGATTTTGTTTTGGTATCCAGATTTGATAGTAAGTCATTGAAGATCATTTGAGAAAAATTGAACTTCCTGGAGGTTGCTAAGCAGACCATAGCATAAGCAATGGTACTGCTGAACTCACTCCAACCAGTTGTTTTAAAGTTCATGTGACACATCCTTCTGTGCCATAGAGATGATTCATCAACAGAAGCTCTTGAAAATAGACAATTAAATGATGAATCATTAGATACATTCTCTAAATCCAAGCAATAAACATTGTCCTTTCTTGGTGTTCTCAGTAGTATCATACTTTCATCAACTACCTTGAACCCTTTAGCAAGGATAATACATTCAGTATCAGTAAACGATATACTATGTTTCTTATCATAAACCTGTGATACACTTAACAGGTTGTATCTCAATTTCTCAACATAGTAGACATCCTCAAAGGTCATCTTACCCTTTGACACGTTACCTTTTCCACTAATCTTTCCTCCAGATGGATTATCACCAAATGCAACATGTCCTCCATCAATTCTTTTGAAGTTTTGTAGGCAGGACTTGTTGCTTGTCATGTGCCTAGAGCAACCACTATCAATATGCCAAATGCTCTTCCCTTTTTGCTGTTGTTTGCCCTGCACATAAAGTGGAACAATTAGTTTTTAGTAGGAACCCAAGCCAAAGTGGTCTTGGGTTTCCCATTCTCATCAACATATTCACAATCAGTTTTGATGAGCTTTTCAGATTGGGGAATCTTATGGCTTGAAAACTTTGTCACAATAATGGGTTTGTTACTGGAAGCAGTACTAACTTGATTGGAAGTACTAACTTTGTTAGCAGTACTAACATCATTAGCAGTACTAATTGGATTAGCAGTACTAATTTTGTTAGCAGTACTAACTTCATTAGCAGTAGTATTGCTTGCAGCAGCATTATTTCTGTCAGCAGTACTATTTGAAGTAGCAGTACTAACAGATTTCTTTACTATTGGAACCCAAACTTGAACAAAATTGTTTGCTTTATTTTTCTTTAAGTTACTCCTTGACTTATTTCGAGTATTTTTCTTTGATTTTGCAAACTTGTTTTGAGCATGAGCTTTTAAAGGTGCTCTTTTTACATTTTCAGCCATATGATTCCTTCTTTGATTCCTATAACCAACAGGATTTTGTATATGTCTTTGAAAGTTTATCCTTTGGTTCATAGGATTGAAATAACAGTATTTGGCAATATGGTTAAGCTTTCCACAAATAAAACAAGGTTTTGGTTTATTGATTTTACTCAGATCAACCCCTTGTTTTTGTGCCCACTGATTATTCCAGTTTCTTTGATTACCCCTTGTTTTATCATGTTTTTGGGGCTGATGTTGTTTACATGTACAGGGATTCACAACTGTGGTCTGCATATAGTGGACTCCCTGTACCTTTCCCTTTTCTCTCTTTGAGCTTTCCACCTTTTCACTCTTTGAGCTATCCACCTTTTCACTCTTGATGAATGGTTTACCTCCCCCTTCATTGGTAATAATATGATTTTCTACAGGAATCTCTTCTGCATTCTTATTCTCAGAATTCTCTTTCTCATTCTCTTCTTCAACCACCACACAATCTATAGGATCTACTTCTGTTGCTCCTATAGGTAAGTCCTTCTTATTTTGGTTTTCTAAGAGATCTGAAGAGGGAGGGATATAATTATTTTTATAAGGTGGAGGTGTTTCATTGTATCCTATACCACTCTTGATCTTATCATGAACTTGAGCTTTAAGCAAAGAGTCCATTGCTTTGGAAGCATAAGAAAACTTCTCAATGTCAAGCTTAGCTTTCTCATACTCACTCTTTATCTTCTCACACTCCTCTTTAGATTTTTCTATTTGGATCTCTAATTGATCTTTCTCCCACTTCCAGTAATTTGTGTCATAGTAATGCTGAAGTTCATTGGCCTTGTAAGCCTTGATTTGATCTTCAAACTTCTCCACAGTCACTTTATACTCTCTTATATCTCTCTCTAACCTTTTAAGGTCATCACACATGCTTTGGTTATGATCCCTGTACTTTTGAACAGTCTGAAGACACTATTTAGTGCACAGTTTAGTTTTTACCTCTGTTGGAATATCTGTGCTTGAAGATTCTGAGACTTCTGTCATCAGGGCTTGATTCTGAACAACTTCTTCTGCTTGATCACTCCAATCAAATCCCATTCCTTCTTGAGAAACAAGAGCTTGAGTGGAGTTTCTGTTGTTTTGGAAGCTTGAGGAATGTGCTTGCTGGTGGTTGCTGCCATATTGTTGAGGAGTTCCTCCTCTGCATTCTTTTGCAAAGTGTCCCATCTTGTGACACTTGTAGCACTCCACCTTTGACTTGTCAAACCCAGCACTATCTTCTCTCCTCTGAGAAAAGTTGTTCCTTCCAGTCCTTTTTATGAATCTCTTTATCCTCATAGTTAGCATGGCCATCTGCCACTTTATATCCATCTCCTCAAGGTCATCTGCATTAATTTGTTCAAGATCATCATTAATTAAACCAGAATTAGCATGACTAGCAAGAAAAGCTTCTAATACAGAGTCATTAGATACATCCTGCTTAGATACATAAGCAGTACTAACTGATTCTGTATTAGCAGCAGAAACAGTAGAAGAAGAAGATGATAAAAGGGCAGCATTATGAGTGTATCCAGATGGTCTTTTCTTGGCTTCAACTTCAGCCTCAAACACCCTTAAGTCATTATAAAGATCGTCTAGTTCTTTGTCCTCCAGCTTGTCATCCTGTCTGAAGGAGACATTATACATGGTCCATTCATCTCAAAGGGACCTTAAGAACTTTCTGTTTACATCATCTTGATCAATCTGCACTCCAACAGTAGCTAGTTCACCAATCATCTTGTTAAACCTGTCAAAAGTTTGAGTCATAGACTCATTCTTAGTTGACATGAAGTTTTCATACTGTTGCTTCAGTATTGCCTTCTGATTTCTCTTGGTACTTTTGGTACCAGAGAATCTCTTCTCTAGAGCATTCCAAAGCATCTGTGCATCAGTGCAGTTGCAGAATTGGTGTTGATACTCATAGGAATAGCCAAGAGCAGTGTGCTCAAGGCTTTCATCTCTGTCTGCCTTATCTTCCTCTCTCCATCTGTCTTTGGTGGGATTCTTTTTCCATTTGCTCCAATCTTTCCTTCATTAGATGGGCCATTCTCAATGATGTCCCACATAGAGTAATCCGTGAGAAGGATGTATTGCCTGATCCTAATTTTCCACATGTCAAACTCATTAGATCTGAGCATTGGAACCTTTGAGACCAGAACACTATCACTTGAACTGTCCATGATGATTGTTGTTTTTCTGAGTTTAACAATGCTCTGATACCACTTGTCAGGATCGAAATTCAAACAAGAATTTAATTCACACACACTCAGAAACAATGCTAAAGAAGTTGCGGAAAAACACTTTAACACTAACAATCAATGAAACAGTATATCAAACTCAAATCACAAGTTTATATTGATTCAACTTGATGATTACACACAAAACCTCAATCTGTTGAACACACTCAACATACGTTCTATACTTCTCTATAGAAAGGATCTAAACTAGTCTTGAGGTTAATTCTCTCTAAAACAAAAACTTATGAATGAAAAATTATTATCTTCTATCAAATATTTCTATAATATATATACAAAACTGAATACACGATAATTATCAAAATACAATTGATCTTCAGTATCAATACCATAATTATCTTCAGTCTTATCTCCAGCTTGTCTTTATCTCCAAATCATCTTTATCTTTAGAAGCAACACTAATTATCTTCAGAAGTATTAACCATCTTCAGCAGTATTAATCTTCAGCAGTACTAACTACTAGCAGTACTAACTATTCAAGTAGCAGCACTAACTCTTCAAGCAATATTAATTCTACTAGCAGTAGTAATCTTGATAGTCTGGCAGTAGTAATTACTTAGCAACATTAATCAGCAGTATAAACCATACTTAGCATATTCATACTTAGCATATTCAGACCCAACAATTTATCATGAATGATACATTATTCATGATAATTAATACATGAATGACCCATGAAGGTGTGGAGACGTGACGCGCTCTCTTTTGTTCCTCGATTCACAACCGAAACTCGATAGTTTCTCGATGGGTGTTGGGTTACGGTGATGAAGAACGCGATGCCTTACGACGTTGAAGAAAGTGTTGAAGAAGGTAATGTCGAGTTATGGACTTACGGTATCGAGGTGTTATACACACTTGAACGTACATAAATATTCATAATGAATATAACACATATATAGCATTTCTCGTAAAAAACCGGTTAAAACAACAAATAAAACTATATCGAGATGGATGTCATATCGAAGAGCATGAAATTCTCGTTTCCTTGGTGTGATTTGTTTGATTAAAATATTAGTAACTTTTAAGATAATTTATTTTAAACTTTAAGTGGGTAAAAGTTTTTAATTAAAAAGAAAACAAAAGGTCAAATATGGTAGGCGTGAGTTTAAATTATCTTCCATTTTTACCCCTAATAATCTTAATTAATAATTTTAATTAAAAACTCTATTTAATACGAATCGTTGGATTAATAGAGATGGAGGGGCCGAGATTCATTATCAAGTGCACAATGAAATTTAAGTTTTCATTTGAACTCCCCCCCCCTCTCTCTCTCTCTCTCTATATATATATATATATATATATATAGGATTAGGTTCATTTGAGAAATGCTAAAAATATGAGAAATAAAGAAATGATCCTAGCCCTTTATCTAGTCAACATTTGTGGCTTTGACCGTGAAGCACCGGATAATTACTTGTGTGGTCTGTAGGAAGTAGAGGGGTAGTTTCGTAAAATACGTAGGATGGGTTCGTATATGAATCTGTATGATTTACATATGAATTATATGTTCATATATGAACCAATGTAATTCACATATGAACTATTTTAACTGATTCATATATGAACATGTCTTACTTGGGGCTTAATGGGCTTAATGGGACGAGTGGCTTATTCGCGCAGACAAAAAGAGTGTTTACTTGGGGCTTAATGGCTTAATCGCACAGCCAAACTTGTCTTAATCGCACAATATTGAAAATGATACTTGTCCCCATTAAGCCCAAAACATGACATTTTTACCCCTCATAAAAAACAAAAACAAAAGACCTACTTTTCATATTCACGCTCTTTGCCTCTCTCCCTAACCTAATCCTTTCACCCTCCCTTTCACGCCTCCTTTCCATCGACCTTGCAGCAACCATCGAACATCAACCATCGCCGGCGACCACTCTTCCATCGCCTCCACTTTCCATCGCTGCAGCAACCATCGAACAGCGCCTGCAGCAACAGCGCCTCCGTCCACCATCGAACCTACAACTCTCAACCTGCAACTTTCAACCTGCAACTTTCAGGTATTTTTCCCTACTTCATCTTCAGATCGAAATGGAAACTATGTTTATAATCTTATAGTTTGCAGATTATTTGTTATTTATCTAAAAGCAAATTATTTGTTTATAATCTAAAAGCAAATTATTTGTTGATTATTTGCAGATTATTTGTTATTTATTAGGTATGTTTATAATCTTGTAGTTTGCTTATGTGGTTAGATTGATTATAAATTCAATATTAATTTTCTTTCTTTTATTGGTTTCAAATCAGTTTGGTATGTGTTTCATAATTTTATCTTTGTTTATTGGTTAATTATTATTTATGTATTTGTGTTCACAATTTTGGTGTGTATCTATATATCTATGGGCAACAATTTTATGTGTATTTTGATGTGTTGTGGTTTGCGTGATGGAATTGCAAATAGTTTGGTTAATAATGTTTAAATTTTAAGCATTCGTGTTTGAACTTGGAATTTTAAGTACTTTATGAATTTATGTTTTGATTTTTGGTTTATATCAATGAATTTATGATTAAATGACTTAAAAAATAAACAACAATTTATAAAACAGCTTAAAATTCATATTCAGGGGTAAATTGGTCATTTCTGTTATTCAGACTGTTCATTCAGATAAAAAAGTAAACAACAACATCAATTTATCCAGACAGACACATTTATCCATACAGGACTTAATGGAAGATTTGGTAAACAGCCCCTTAGCAACATTAATCAGCAGTATAAACCATACTTAGCATATTCATACTTAGCATATTCAGACCCAACAATTTATCATGAATGATACATTATTCATGATAATTAATACATGAATGACCCATGAAGGTGTGGAGACGTGACGCGCTCTCTTTTGTTCCTCGATTCACAACCGAAACTCGATAGTTTCTCGATGGGTATTGGGTTACGGTGATGAAGAACGCGATGCCTTACGACGTTGAAGAAAGTGTTGAAGAAGGTAATGTCGAGTTATGGACTTACGGTATCGAGGTGTTGTACACACTTGAACGTACATAAATATTCATAATGAATATAACACATATATAACATTTCTCGTAAAAAACCGGTTAAAACAACAAATAAAACTATATCGAGATGGATGTCATATCGAAGAACACGAAATTCTCGTTTCCTTGGTGTGATTTGTTTGATTAAAATATTAGTAACTTTTAAGATAATTTATTTTAAACTTTAAGTGGGTAAAAGTTTTTAATTAAAAAGAAAACAAAAGGTCAAATATGGTAGGCGTGAGTTTAAATTATCTTCCATTTTTACCCCTAATAATCTTAATTAATAATTTTAATTAAAAAATCTATTTAATACGAATCGTTGGATTAATAGAGATGGAGGGGCCGAGATTCATTATCAAGTGCACAATGAAATTTAAGTTTTCATTTGAACTCCCCTTTCTCTCTCTCTCTCTCTCTCTATATATATATATATATATATAGGATTAGGTTCATTTGATAAATGCTAAAAATATGAGAAATAAAGAAATGATCCTAGCCCTTTATCTAGTCAACATTTGCGGCTTTGACCGTGAAGCACCGGATAATTACTTGTGTGGTCTGTAGGAGGTAGAGGGGTAGTTTCGTAAAATACGTAGGATGGGTTCATATATGAATCTGTATGATTTACATATGAATTATATGTTCATATATGAACCAATGTAATTCACATATGAACTATTTTAACTGATTCATATATGAACTTATTCATATATGAACTATACGTTCATATATGAATCAGTTACTTAGCTCATATCTGAATCACAAAGATTCATATATGAATCTATTAATTAGTTCAGCTAATTTACATATGAAGCTACAGTTAATTAGTTCATATGTGAATCAGTTAATTGGTTCATATATGAATCACAAAGCTTCATATGTGAATCAGTTAAAAGATTTCATATGTGAATTATACTGGTTCACATATGAACATATAGTTCATATATGAACTCGTTCTGTGTATTTGTAAAAATTACGAAATTATCCTTATATTTTTGGAATAGCCGCAACTTTTGACCAATGAAAGCTGTAATTGTTGACCAGTCAAAGACGCAATATTTGACCGGTCAAAGCCGATCTTAACCGAATGAAAGGTTAGGATTACTTCTCTATTTCTCATATATTTAGCATTTCTCAAATGAACCTCTCCCTATATATATATATATCCATAGTTTGAAATGAGAAATGCTAAGTATGTGAGAAATAGAGAAGCAACGACCAACCAAATATTGCGTCTTTGACTGATCAATAAATGTGGCTTTGACCGGTCAAAAGTTACGGCTATTCCACAAATAGAATGATAGTTTTGTAATTTTTACAAATACACGGGACAAGTTTATATATGAACCTGTATTATTCACATATGAACTATATTCATATGTGAACCAGTGTAATTCACATATGAAGTCTTTTAACTGATTCATACATGAACCTTTGTCATTCATATATGAACTAATTAATTGATTCACATATGAACTAATTAACTGTAGGTTCATATGTGAATCAGTTGAACTAATTAACTGATTCTCATATGAACTAATTAACTGATTCACATATGAATACATAGTTTATATATGAATCACATAGGTTTACATATGAACTCATCCCACTTATTTTAGGAAACTACCCCTCCATCTTCTACAGACCACACAAGGAATTATTCGGTGCTTCACGGTCAAAGTCGTAAATGTTGACTAGATTGTAACACCCCGAAAATATTCGAGTAACTTCCTAAATCTCTTTCATACTTGTTTCGTTAGGTAGTAGCTTGTCTAGTTTCTTGTTAAGGGTCATCTAGCTGTATCTCGTACAATTAGTGCCTAATTTAATGTTTTAAGCGTGAGTATCCAAGTTTATTAAGTTAATGGTATCCATGTATGTATATGTGTATATAACTTTGTGCATAAGTGATGGGTCCTTAAGTGAAAGAGTTTGGTGCTTGTGAGTGTGCCATGCACTTGTGTATGTGTGGGGACTTCGACCGACATCGCCTTTGTCTAAGGCATTCTTCGAGAGTCGAGAAAGGTTAAGTGTGTGACCGATTAACTCATTGAGTATCCATCAAACAACCAAGGGTAAGCCAGGGGCGACATTGCCCGACGACAATGCCCTTGGGCAAAGTCGCTGGGTCAATGTCGCTAAGGGGGGCGGGAGCTAGTGAGTTTCGCGAGAAAATTCTAGAAGAGTGGTTGTCGTGGGTGACATTGCCCTGGGCAAAGTCTCCGGGTCATTGTCGCGTGGAATGGGGCGGGGGCTAGTGAATAAAGTCGATTTTTGGACCAAAATTATATCACTTCTCCACATTTCAGTTCCAGATTGCTAACCCACACCCTGTGGGCGATTTTCCTCTCTTTCTCTTCTTTCCATCCTCATTAATAGCTACCAACTAAACCCTAGCATTTATTGTCCTTCCAAGAAGTTGTTGAGTGTTAGAGATTGGATTCTTGGTGCCATTAAAGCTTCAAGGCAAGGAAAGAAAGTCTTCAAGGTCTAACATTTTTAGGGTTTTCACTTACAAACCCTAAGTGGTGAGTTTCAATTCCTTAAATAATCAATCACTTATTTGTTACTTGTATTACACCTACATTATGCATATGTGTTGTTTATTTGGGGATTTGTGACCTAACTTGTAGAGTTTTCAATTTTATGAACCCTAAAAGAGCGAGCATGTCTAAGTAAACCCTAATAATCTCTTTTATGATAAATAAATGAATATGGATCTTTTATTTCATGCTTGTATGATGAGTTCATAAGGAAACCCATGTTGCTATGGTTTTGATCTAACTGCTGATAACTTTATGAAGATATAGTATGAGTAAAATAAACCTTTGTGACTACATGTATGAGGTTATGAGGAATGTGGTACCATGAGAAGTAAAGATGAACTGATATTTGCATGTAGAAAAGAGGGGTATAAGTGGTTATAAATGGTTACCAAATGTTGATCACCTGATAAGAATGTGAACGCTACTCCTTGTGCACGAGGAGGTAGTTGTATATTATATGGACCTTGTAATAATCATTGTGGGTTACTAGCGAGTAGGCAATAAGGGGTCGTGGACCCTTGAGGTGTAACTCGTCAAGATATGGATAGACAATAATGTCCCGTAAGACCTTGAGGTGTAACTCGACGGAGTAGGCAATAAAGGCAGTAAATATGGTCTGAGGTTGTGATTTCGTTATGGCATGGGAACTAAGACTAGGACATGAGGTGTAATCCATTAACATCATGGGTGACTCAACTCCTGTGCAAACGTCACCCCAATGGAAACGAGTCTCCTTCGTATTTCAAGGGTTATCTCTTGTATTGGTTACATTCATGTTTGGGAACTTGGTTGAGGTGGAAACGTTAATTGTGAGGCAAAGGAGTTCGGTAACATAATTATTGTTTTATAACATTATGTTTGTGAATTATATAATTTATGAGATCTCACTAGGCTTCGCCCTAACACTTGTTGTGGTTGTTGTTTCCTCACAGATCATACTCGTGGTGGAAATTAGATGGTCGGGCTTGTCAACTGGGCACGTAGGAGATCTTGAAGTGCCGGTCTTTTGGAGAATACGTGAGAGGAGAGATTTTTGGTGGATTCGCAACACCCAATTTAATCTAGTTGTAATTTGTCCTAGATTAATTAGGTTGTTGTATTTGTAATGCCTCTCGTACTTGCATTCACTTTTGGTACATGTTATCCCGCCATCTTTTGGTTTTAGTTGTTTGAGTCTTGGGAAAATTGTCCTTATTGAACTTATACACAGGGTGTTTGGACCTCCATATTTTAGACGTCTTATTGCCGAAATTTTAAATTTTTATTTGACACCATTCTTAGGGTGTTACAAGTTGGTATCATAGCTCTAGTTTAAGCGAACTAGGTACGTGATCTAGATGTCTAGACTTAAGATGAGACTTTTAGGTAATAAAGTGTGAGATTTGGGTAGAAATTCTAAGATGGGATAGTCAATGGAAAACCACTTTGTTGAGAATTATGAAAGTGGTAACGAGAATCTTTATGTAGTGTGCGTTCATAATTTCAATTAGCTACTGCTATTATGAATGTACTTCTATGTGGGCATGCTTGAATTACTATGATTATAATAATCGATGAACTGTATTGGTACGTTTCTTGTGTGTAATCTTGTGTAGCCCATATCTCACCCTCGGTTAATTTGATGACAGACGAAAATGGTGAATACTCGGAGTCATCTTTAGTCATCTCCAGAGGGCCAAGCGGTAAATGAATCTACGACCGATAGGCCGAATGCAACTGTGACGGATGGACCTCCAATTCCACCTATGCTTGTCGGAAGGGTGGAACAGATTCCGAGGATCAATCTTGTCACTGCTGAACCGATCATGACTGAGGTAACCCCTCAGACTCAAATGATGGACATGATGAGAGCCATGAATGAGACCATGGCAAAACAACAAGAGTTGTTCATGAAGCTGCTAGAGGACCGAGATGCGAACCACCATCGTCATGAGACAATTGAAGAGAATGTTATCATAGCAGGTTTCGAGGGCACCGGGGGTGACATCCGTACCGATGGATTAGCGACCTTGGAAACAAGGCAACCGGAGAAAGGATGTTCTTACATGTCCTTTCTTTGCTGCAAACCGCCGGAGTTCGCGGGATCCGATGAGCCCGCAAAATGTATGAGTTGTCTCAAAGAGATCGAGCAAGCTTTCAGATCTAGTGACTGTGAAGAGTGCCAAAAGGTGAAGTATGGGTCTCAATTGCTCCGAGGAACGACTTTGACTTGGTGGAATGTCTTCATCTCAACCATTGAAGAATCGGTGTTGGCCAGGATGTCGTGGGCCGAGTTTAAAAAGAAGATTTTAGAAGAGTTCTGTATTGAAGAGGAATTGGACTCAATTGAGGAAGAGTTCCGGTCGATCAAGAAGGGTGACTTGTCGGTGAAGGAGTATACCCGACTTTTATGGAGAATCTTGATTTGGTGGGGCACGTGGCTCCAACTGAGAAGGATAAAGTAAAGGCGTACTTGAATGGCCTACCCGTGGACATGATCACAGTGGTCCGCAACTCCAAAGCCTCTAACCTCCGTGAAACGATTAAAGAAGCTAAAGTGACAGAAAGACTCTTTGCGCAAGATAAAGCCGAGAAGTCGAAGACCGTGGAGAAGAGAGGGTGGGAAAGCCCGCCAAGTTGGTACAAGAAGCCGAGGTTCCAACCGCCAAGTAAGAGTTTCGACAATCGACGGGAGGCAAAGTGGTGCCCTAAGTGCAAAAGTAAGCACTATGGGTTTTGCAAGATCAACTCCAACCCAAACCCGAACCCAGTCTCATGCTTAAAGTGCGGCCAACTGGGTCATCTCAGTGTCGCATGTCCCATTTGGGGGACAATTTGATTTGAATGCAAGGAAATTGGTCATGTTCGAAGGGAGTGCCCCAAGCTAAGGGGTGTGGCGAGAGGAAGAAGTTCGGGAAACCAATCAAAAAGGGAAGCCATTCCCAAGGCTCATAGAAGGTATTTTTTGGTGACGAAGGAGGAGGCGAAGGAAACCGCTGACGTAGTGTCGGGTACGTTCTTACTCAACTCCATACCTGCTAGAGTATTGTTTGATTCCGGTGCAAATTTCTCTTTTGTGTCCGAAGTGTTTTGCAAATCTTTGAGCTTATCGGCTAGTGCCCTAAGTGATGCTTTAATCCTAGAAGTAGCTAATGGGGACGGGTGGTTCTAAGGGACGTTATAAGGGATTGTCAACTCGAAATCAGTGACGAGACTTTTAAGGTGGACTTGCTTCCTATGATCATCGGGAGCTTTGATGTGGTGGTCGAAATGGACTGGTTGGCGCAACATCAAGCGGAAATCATGTGTTCCAAGAAACTCATACGGATTCCCGTTAGGGATGGTGACTTCATCTTCGTGTATGGAGTAAAGCGAAAAGGTAAAGTGGCTATCATCTCATCCATCAAAGCAAGGAAA
The DNA here is from genome assembly GCA_954870635.1 of Arctium minus. Classification (NCBI taxonomy): domain Eukaryota; kingdom Viridiplantae; phylum Streptophyta; class Magnoliopsida; order Asterales; family Asteraceae; genus Arctium; species Arctium minus. The sequence continues at coordinate 45,319,598 of OX941094.1, read as the reverse complement.
TATGTGGCGAAGAAGTACCCTTCGTATCTAGCTTTCGTGTTGGATGCCAAGGTAGAAAAGAAGAAGGTAGAAGACATGAGGATTGTCAACGAATTTCCTGACGTGTTTCCAGATGATTTACCAGGCTTGCCACCCAACCGTCAGGTGGAGTTCCAAATCGACCTAGTTCCGGGGGCGGCACTGATAACTCGTACACCGTACCGTCTCGCGCCAACGGAAATGCATGAAATGATGTCCCAACTTCAAGAATTGTTTGAGAAAGGTTTTGTAAGGTCGAGCTCGTCCGTGGGGAGCACCGGTACTCTTCGTGAAGAAAAAGGACGGGTCGATGCGAATGTGCATCGATTACCGAGAGTTGAACATGGTGACCATCAAAAACAAATATCCATTACCTTGGATAGATGATTTCTTTGACCAACTACAAGGGGCAGGGTGTTTTTCCAAGATTGACCTCCGGTCAGGCTATGATCAGGTAAAGGTTCGAGAGGAGGATGTCCCGAAGATGGCGTTTAGGACTCGGTATAGGCATTATGAGTTTCTAGTCATGCCTTTTGGATTGACGAATGCGTCGACAATATTTATGGATCTAATGAACCGTGTATGTCAACCATTTTTGGACCGGTCGGTCATAGTATTCATCGACGACATCTTGGTGTACTCATCGACGACATCTTGGTGTACTCCAAGGATGAAAAGGAACACGAGCACCATTTGAGAGAAGTTCTAGAAGTGTTAAGAAGGGAGAAACTTTATGCCAAATTTTCCAAATGTGAGTTTTGGTTACGAGAAGTTCAATTTCTCGGCCATGTAGTGACTCGTGAAGGAGCGAAAGTAGATCCTGCGAAGATCGAGGCAATGATGAACTGGTAGCCTCCGAAAAGCCCAACCGAGATCCGAAGCTTCTTGAGACTCGTCGGTTATTAACGAAGGTTCATCCAAGACTTCTCCAAGATCGACTCATCGTTGACCGCGTTGACTCGGAAGAATGTGAAGTTTGTTTGGACCGAGACTCAAGAGAGAGCTTTCCGTACCTTGCAACGGAAGTTGTGTGAGGCTCCAATTTTATCCCTAACCAAGGGAACGGAAGATTTTGTCGTCTATAGTGATGCATCCAAGATGGGATTGGGTTGCGTTCTCATGCAGAGGTGTAAGGTGATTGCGTATGCGTCGAGGCAATTGAAAGAGCATGAAAAGAATTACCCAACGCATTGCCTAAAAGTTGTGGCGACACTATTTTTACGGTACAAAGTGTACACTCTATATCGATCATAAAAGCTTAAAATATGTTTTTGATCAGAAAGAATTGAATATGCGACAACGAAGATGGTTAGAGTTGTTGAAGGATTATGATTGCGAACTTCAATATCACTCGGGCAAGGCTAATGTTGTGGCAGATGCGTTAAGTCGGAAGGAGTATAGTGGAGCGGTGAAAACCTCGTTGGCAAGAATTGATATCATCTCAAACCTTATGGACATGATAAAGACTGCTCAAGCCGAATCACTACTTGAAACCAATCTCAAAGATGAAGCAATGTCAAAGAAACACCTCAACTTGACAGAAGACAGTAGAGGACTGAAACTCTTTCAAGGGCGAATGTGGGTACCCAAGTTGGGAGGATGCCGAAAGCTACTCTTGGAAGAGGTGCACAAATCAAGATATTCTATTCACCCCGAAAGCACAAAAATGTATATAGATCTGAAGTTGAACTATTGGTGGATAGTGATGAAGCTAGATGTGGCAAACTACGTGGAGAAATGCCTTACTTGTTCGTTAGTAAAGGCCGAGCACCAATGACCGCATGGGAGTTTGCAATATTTAGAAATACCAGAGTGAAAGTGGGATCATATCACAATGGATTTTGTGACGAAGCTACCAAAGACGTTGAAGGGCCATGACACCATTTGGGTGATAGTAGATCGTTTGACGAAAAGAGCACATTTTATAGCCATGAGGGAGACGTTACCATTGGAAAAACTAGCAAGACTCTACATCAATGAAGTGGTCTCGAGACACGGAGTGCCCATATCCATCGTGTCGGATCGGGACAGTCGTTTCACTTCCCATTTATGTGGTGCGTTTTAAAGAGAATTGGGGACAAAAGTGAAGTTGAGCACGACGTATCATCCTCAAACGGATGGACAAAGCGAGTGAACAATCCAAACGTTAGAGGACATGTTGCGATCATGTGTCATCGGTTTTGGGGGAAATTGGGACTCTCACCTCCCATCGGTGGAATTTGCTTACAATAATAACTACCATTCAAGTTTGGGCATGGCACCATTCGAGGCTTTGTATGGGCGGAAGTGTAGGACGCCGACGTGTTGGCTCGAAGCAAGCGAGAAACAATTCGCCAGACTGGAAGTAGTACAAGAGACATCGGACAAGGTCAAGATCATTCGATAGCGTTTGAAGGCGGCTCAAGATCGCCAAAAGAGTTACGCAGACAAAAAGCGACGGCCGACGGAATTCCAAGTGGGCGACCGAGACATGTTCAAAGTGTCGCCTTGGAAAGGGATTATAAGGTTTGGAAAGCGAGGAAAGATTAGTCCTCGTTTCCTCGGGCCTTTTCCTATCATTGAACGGGTGGGACTCCAAGCCTACAAGCTTGATTTACCGCCCGAGATGAGTGGAATTCACCCTACCTTCCACATTTGCTATTTACGGAAGTGTTTGGCGGAAGAAGAAAATGTTATACCATTATCCAAAATTCATGTGGATAATAACCATTGCATTGAAGAGCCGAAAACCATATTAGAAAAGAAAACGAAGAAGCTCTGTCATAAGGAGGTAGTGATGGTGAAGGTTCAATGGAAACATCATCGAGGCGCGAACGTGATGTGGGAAGCGGAAGATAATATGAAGAGGCGGTATCCTCATCTCATTGTGTGAAATGAGATTTCGAGGACGAAATCTATTTCTAGTGGGGGAAGATTGTAACACCCCGAAAATATTCGAGTAACTTCCTAAATCTCTTTCATACTTGTTCCGTTAGGTAGCAACTTGTCTAGTTTCTTGTTAAGGGTCGTCTAGCTGTATCTAGTATCCATGTATGTATATGTGTATATAACTTTGTGCATAAGTGATGGGTCCTTAAGTGAAAGAGTTTGGTGCTTGTGAGTGTAACATGCGCTTGTGCATGTGTGGGTACTTCTACCGACATCGCCTTTGTCTAAGGCATTCATCGAGAGTCGAGAAAGGTTAAGTGTGTGACCGATTAACTCGTTGGGTATCCATCGAACAACCAAGGGTAAGCTAGGGGCGATATTTCCCGGCGACAATGCCCTTGGGCAAAGTCGCTGGGTCAATGTCCCTAGAGGGGCGGGAGCTAGTGAGTTTCGAGAGAAAATTTCAGAAGAGGGGCTGTCGTGGGCGACATTGCCCGACGACAATGCCCTGGGCAAAGTCGCTGGGTCATTGTCGCGTGGAAGGGGACGGGGGCTCGTGAAGAAAGTCGATTTTTGGACCAAAATTATATCACTTCTCCACATTTCAGTTCCAGATCGCTAACCCACACCTCTAGGCGATTTTCCTCTCTTTCTATTTTTTCCATCCTCATTAATAGCTACCAACTAAACCCTAGCATTTATTGTCCTTCCAAGAAGTTGTTGAGTGTTAGAGAATGGATTCTTGGTGCCATTAAAGCTTCAAGGCAAGGAAAGCAAGTCTTCTAGGTCTACCATTTTTTGCGTTTTCACTTACAAACCCTAAGTGGTGAGTTTCTACTCCTTAAATAATCAATCACTTATTTGTTACTTGTATTACACCTACATTATGCATATGTGTTGTTTATTTGGGGATTTGTGACCTAACTTGTAGAGTTTTCAATTTTATGAACCCTAAAAGAGTGAGCATGTCTAGTAAACCCTAATAATATCTTTTATGACAACTAAATGAATATGGATCTTTTATTTCATGCTTGTATGATGAGTTCATAAGGAAACCCATGTTGCTATGGTTTTGATCTAACTGCTGATAACTTTATGAAGATATAGTATGAGTAAAATAAACCTTTGTGACTACATGTGTGAGGTTATGAGGAATGTGGTACCATGAGAAGTAAAGATGAACTGATATTTGCATGTAGAAAAGAGGGGTATAAGTGGTTATAAATGCTTACCAAATGTTGATCACTTGATAAGAATGTGAACGCTACTCCTTGTGCACGAGGAGGTAGTTGTATATTATATGGACCTTGTAATAATCATTGTGGGTTACTAGCGAGTAGGCAATAAGGGGTCATGGACCCTTGAGGTGTAACTCGTCAAGATATGGATAGACAATAATTTCCCGTAAGACCTTGAGGTGTAACTCGACGGAGTAGGTAATAAAGGAAGTAAATATGGTCTGAGGTTGTGATGTCGTTATGGCATGGGAACTAAGACCGGGACATGAGGTGTAATCCATTAACATCATGGGTGACTTAACTCCTGTGTTAACGTCACCCCGATGGAAACGGGTCTCCCCTGTATTTCAAGGGTTACCTCTTGTATTGGATACGTTCAGGTTTGGGAACTTGGTTGCGGTGGAAACGTTAATTGTGAGGAAAGGAGTTCGGTAACATAATTATTGTTTTATAACATTATGTCTGTGAGTTATATAATTTATGAGATCTCACTAGGCTTCGCCCTAACACTTGTTGTGGTTGTTGTTTCCTCACAGATCATACTCGTGGTGGAAATTAGATGGTCGGGCTTGTCAACCGGGCACGTAGGAGATCTTGAAATGCCGGTCTTTTGGGGAATACGTGAGAAGAGAGATTTTGTCCTAGATTAATTAGGTTGTTGTATTTGTAATGCCTCTCGTACTTGCATTCACTTTTGGTACATGTTATCCCGTCATCTTTTGGTTTTAGTTGTTTGAGTTTGGGGAAAATTGTCCTTATTGAATGCTTATACACAGGGTGTTTAGACCTCCGTATTTTAGACGTCTTATTGCCGAAATTTTAAATTTTTATTTGACACCATTGTTAGGGTGTTACACAGATGAAGGGCTAGGATCATTTCTCTATTTCTCATACATTTAACATTTCTCATTTGAACCTATGACTATAACTATAACTATAACTATAACTATATATATATACATATATATATATATATACATATATATATGTATGTATATATATAGGGGGCCTTTCAAGGGAGAACTGAGTTATTTGTGATAACTGTGAGATCCAATCTCAACCACAAATCATATGATAAATTTGGAAATTAATAAATTTGGTAATTTGATAATTTTTGATTTAAAATTTTAATTAAAGGGTATTTTAGGTATTTAAAAAATCTTCTCTCTCCTCTCTCTTCTCTCCGACGTCATGTGATCGTTATTCCGGTGAAATACACTATGGTACACATTGTGATACAAAATACATTGTGATACCCACTGTGATACAAAATACAATATGATAATCACCGTGATACAAAATAAACTGTGATACCCATTGTGATAAAAATATTATGATATCCACCATGATACAAAATGCAATACATAAAGACCCAGTTGTGATATAAAATATAATGTGATACCCAAAATAAATACAAGACCTAATGTGATACCCACTATGATACCACTGTGATACCCATTATGATACCTCTGTGATACCCAAAAGAAATTTGTTTTTGACAGATAAAGGAACTTGAATCGAAGAAATTGTATAATACACACACCACCGTTGATACCACTGTGATAAAATTGTGATACCAACTATGTATAATACACACACCCTCTTTCTCTGTTTATCTCTGTTTGATAGATACATACATGCATACATACTCAGGCCCTAAAATTATATGTATAGAGAGAGAAACAGAGGCTTTTAGAGAGTGATACATACACCTCTTTTTCACTCATAACAATCAAGACCTCTGATCGGACAGTCACGAGCGATGTGATCAGATTTACCACACTTGTAGCAAGATTGAGGAGTGGTGCCACAGTTACCGTGGTGCTTGGTTCTGCACTTCTGGCACCACCTAGCTTCTTGATAACTGCTAAAACTTCGGTTTCCGATAGAAGGTCGGGTTCTCTTGGGAGGTACTGAACTGCTCTCCCATTTCCTCTTTTCAACAACTGCCACAGCCTTCTCCGGTTTACCTCTCGCGTAAACCTCTTCCATAAACTGTGCCTCTTTGATAGTCTCCCGAAGGTTAGAAGCCTTCGAGTTTCGGACCATAGTCATCATGTCCGATGGTAGACCCTTCAGATAGGCCTTAATCTTCTCCTTCTCAGTTGAGGCCACATGCCCCACTAACCCCAGCTTTTCCATGAACTGACGGGTATACTCTCTCACCGTCAAATTCCCTTTCTCCAGCGCTCGGAACTCTGCCTCGATCCGATCTACGACCCTCTCGTTGCAGTATTCTTCCAATAGCTTTACCTTGAATTCGCCCCAAGTCAGTTGGGCCAAAACAGTAGAAGAGAGGGTGAACTGGATAACATTCCACCACGTCAGCGTCGTATCCCTGAGCAGTTGAGTACCGAATCTTACCCTTTGGTCATCACGACACTCGGATGAACCAAAGGCCTGTTCGACCACTCGGATCCACTTAACACACGCAACCGGATCTTCGGAACCAGAGAACTGGTGGTCCGCAACCCAGAAAAGACTTGTAGGAACAACTCTTCCCACTCTTCGGAGCACTCATAACCCTGTTCTCCTCCGTTCTGACTCTGTTCCCGGTGCCCCCAGAGCCAACCAACACATTCTCCTACACTGCCTCATGCCTTCTGAGGCTCGTATCCCGGTCCTCCAACATCTTCTGAAAAACCTCTTGCTGTTTCTCCATGGCCGACGTCACCATCTGCATGACACTGGCCATCATATCAGCTTGAGGGTTTGCCACATGAACAACGGGGCTGGTGGATGCCAAGTCTACTCTTGTCCCCAGCTCTACTTCCCCAGTAAATATCGGTGGCATGCCCGGAGGAACGACTACTGACACCCTAACCACAGGATTCAGCTCACGCGAACTAACATCGCGAAGATCTCCGCCGCCCGACGGATGACCACGTGTGTTCACCATACCTAAATAATGGTTGCCACACAAGCACGAAAAGAATGAGAGACAGATCAACAGAATAACACAAGGAACGTACTACTACATCACCAATTGTCACAGTAACGGAACTTCAAGCGCAATCACGTATAAATATTCTAATAATAACATTAGCTAAGTGAGATTATGAATATACAATACATAAAGGTTCTTAATACCGTCGCCACAACGTTCGATAACTATAATTTCCGTCGACTCTAAGACCAATCCATCTTAGAAGTTCTACCCAAACTCACGAATCCATGCTTAACATATTCAGTCTAAGTCTAGACATCTTACATTCATGCCTAGATCACTTAAACTAGAGCTCTGATACCAACTTGTAACACCCTAAAAACCAGAGTGAATTTAAAATGCGAAAACTGGACAAATAACCATCAACACTTGGTATAAACCTCCCAAAAAGGGAAAATGTACTTAACCTTTACAAACCTGAATACTGATATTGAACTCAACAACAAACTAATCTAAACATAACCTATCTAGATTACATCGGTTGTTAATCCAATATCACCAAAAGAATGGGACTTAAACAATTGCCCAACATCAATACTAGTCATCTCAAAAATCCCCGAGACTAAGCTCTCCACTCAAGCCCTTTGCAACCCACCGCTAACGGGAACCTGTTATACACATCATTTGAGAAAAAGTGTTAGGCTTAAAGTCTAGTGAGAACATACAGTTTATAAATTTCAAGAGATATAAACAATTGTATCATAAGGAAATCTTTTCAATAAGGTTTAATTTTCAAATGAAACCTTTGCCACAACCGGGCCTTTTAAATGTAAACTCATCATACGATGACAAAGATAACCAGTTTTACCAAGGATTGTAGCGTAACACAAAGTAGGTCACAATCCGAGTTATGAGTCGAAACACTTGGAATCCATGGCCACGAACTACAAAGGTCCGTACTACGATGTGAGGGAGGGCCCTCGAGGAAACAAATTCAAAACTCTTTCACTTGGACTACACTATGACCCATGGCTAGTAACCGGTCTCACATAACCGTATCAAATGGCCCCCGAGGATCACATGCATCCATAGCTACAAATAAGGGAAAATATGATCCATGGCTAGTAACCGGTCTCACATAACCGTACCAAATGGCCCCCGAGGATGATATACATCCATTTACAAAGAGGGGGAAAAACATCCCAAATATAAGTCGACTCAATACCTAGGGATCCACTAGTAATGGTACAGTCTCGTCACAACAACATATGTGACCAACCGTAGATAGTCATATGGTATAAAATAACATTTATAAACAAAAATGCATTTTCAAGTTTAACTTCTGGTAAGAATGAAAATCATCAAAATGAACTTATAAACATTCTTTCAAGTAACCCACATAAATGTGCAAGTAAAACCTTCTTTTACTTCAAATAAGATGGAACCCATCATTTTAGTCGAAAATGATCGGGAACCCTAAAATCTCCCAAAACTCATTATGTCAAAATGTAGTAAAAGTAGATCTGAAACCATGGAGATATATAGGAGTTCAAAATGCAACCTTTGAAATGTATAAAGTTTATAAAAGGTAGTAGGAACTCACCAAGTAGGTTTTTGACGAAAACCCGAAAAACGAGATATCGACCACCGAGAGAAGATGAAGCTTTCTATACCGAACCCTTGCTAGATGCACTTAATACTAACAACTTACGAGGTCTTAAAGAACCAAACAAAACCAAAGAAAGAGAGAGAGAAAAGAGAGAGACTTGAGATATTTTGAGAAAACCCCAAATGAAGATATTTTGGGCTAAAACTTGCCTAAGTCGGCCAGGCGACCTCGCGGGTTATGCCGCGACTTCAACTCGCGGCATAACTCGCCCGCTAACACAAAAACCCACACAAACAGGGGGTTTCGCAGGTTGTGCCGCGACCTCAAGTCGCGGTGCAACTCGCGTGGTTCACTGTGGTTCGTCCAAAACCACTAAAATCCAAACTCAAACTCCCAACCAAACGCGGTGCTAACGACAACGCTTAAACACAAGAATAACAAGATTACATAACGGAAATCCGGGGTGTTACAATCCTCCCCATCTTGGGAATGATTTCGTCCCCGAAATCCAACTACTCGAAAAGATGAGGATATCTTCGCTTCATATCCTCCTCAGCTTCCCACGTCACGTTGGCTCCCCGATGATGCTTCCACTGCACCTTGACCATAGTGACCTCTTTGTGACGAAACTTCTTAGACTTTCTCTCTAAGATAGCGTCAGGTTCTTCTACACAACGGTTACCCTCGTCCACTCTTAACTCTGAGAGGGGAATGACGCTTTCTTCCACCGCCAAACACTTCCGAAGGTAACAAATATGGAACGTGTTGTGGATTTTGCTCAACTCTGGCAGTTCCAATTGGTAGGCTTGCAAACCCACCCGCTTAAGCACTTTGAAAGGTCCAAGGAAATGGGGACTCAGCTTCCTAAGTTTTCTGAACCTGATAATGCTCTTCCAAGGAGATACCTTAAGCAATACACGGTCGCCCACTTGGAACTCCATCGGCCGCCTCTTCTTATCGACATAGCTCTTCGGCCGATCCTGAGCCGCTTTCAACCTTTCACGAATGCATTTGACCTTATCGGCCGTCTCTTGCATGATTTCAGGTCCGACGAATTGCTTCTCTCCCGCTTCAAGCCAACACATGGGAGTTCGGCACTTCCACCCGTACAATGCCTCAAAAGGTGCCATCCCAATACTCGAGTGGTAGCTATTGTTGTAAGCAAACTCCACCAAAGGTAGGTGAGAGTCCCAACTACCCCCGAAATCGATGACACAAGACCTCAACATGTCTTCCAACGTTTGGATCGTTCTCTCACTTTGCCCGTCGGTTTGTGGATGGTAAGTCGTACTCAACTTAACTCGCGTACCAAGATCTTTCTGAAACCCATCCCAAAAGTTTGAAGTTAACCGACTGTCGCGATCTGACATGATCGACAAGGGTATTCCATGCCTCGAGATCACTTCATCGATGTAAAGTTTTACTAACTTGTCCATCGGTAAAGTCTCGCGCATAGCTAAGAAGTGAGCGCTCTTAGTCAATCTATCGACTATTACCCAAATGGTATCGTGACCTCGAAGAGTTTTAGGCAACTTCGTCACGAAGTCCATGGTAATATGTTCCCACTTCCACTCGAGAATCTCTAAGGACTGAAGACTCCCATACGGACGTTGATGTTCGGCCTTAACTTGCGAGCACGCCACACAACGCTCTACATAATGCGCCACATCAAGCTTCATTACTGGCCACCAATAATGCAACTTCAAGTCCCTGTACATCTTTGTACTTCCCGGATGAATGGAATACTTGGACTTGTGAGCATCCTCTAGAAATAGATCACGGTTACCCCCAACTTTGGGCACCCACACACGACCGCTGAACAATTTTACCCCACGGCTATCTTCCGTGAAGAGCAAACGTTGTTTCGTCATGACTTATTCCTTGAGGTTTTCTTCCAACAATGCTTCTACCTGTGATGTCTATATCTTTTCCACAAGACTAGACACTATCTCGATTCTCGAATGGGTATCCTGAATACTTCCGCTATAGTCCTTTCGAATTAACGCATCGACCACCACGTTCGCCTTACCGGGATGGTAAAGCAATTCACAATCGTAATCCTTGAGCAACTCGATCCACCGCCTTTGCCTCATGTTCAACTCCTTTTGATCAAAGACGTATTTCAAACTCTTATGATCTGTGTAGAGCGTACATTTTGTGCCATAGAGGTAATGTCGCCAAAGCTTCAAGGCGAACACCACCGCTGCTAACTCCAAATCGTGGGTAGGATAGTTCTTCTTATGTATCTTAAGTTGCCTCGAGGCGTATGCGATTACCTTGCCTCTTTGCATCAACACACATTCTAATCCCATCTTCGAAGCGTCGCTATAGACCACGAAGTCTTCTGACTCTTCCGGCAACGATAAGATTGGAGCTTCACACAACTTCTTTTGCAGAATACGAAATGCCTTCTCTTGCGTTTCGGTCCAATCGAACTTCACATTCTTCCGAGTTAAAACTGTCAAGGAAGAAGCGATCTTCGAAAAGTCTTGAATGAATCTCCGGTAGTACCCCGCCAGACCCAAGAAACTACGGATCTCGAACGGACTCTTGGGAGGCTCCCAATTCATCATAGCTTCAATCTTGGAGGGATCCACTTTCACCCCGTCCCGAGTGACAACGTGACCCAAGAATTGCACTTCTTCAAGCCAAAAGTCACACTTGGAAAACTTGGCGTACAATCTTTCTTTTCTCAACACATCGAGAACTTCACGTAGGTGTTGCTCGTGCTCTAACTCGCTCTTAGAGTACACGAGTATATCATCAATGAATACGATGACCGACTTGTCGAGGAATGGTCGACACACCCTATTCATCAAATCCATAAATACCGCTGGTGCGTTCGTTAGGCCAAAAGGCATTACAAGAAACTCATAATGGCCGTAACGCGTTCTGAAAGCTGTCTTCGGAACGTCTTCTTCTCTTACCTTCACTTGGTGGTAACCCGAACGTAAGTCGATCTTGGAAAAACACCCCGCTCCTTGGAGTTGATCGAACAAGTCGTCAATACTGGGAAACGGATACTTGTTCTTCACTGTTGATTTGTTTAGTTCACGATAATCGATGCACATTCTCATTGTGCCATCCTTCTTCTTGACAAACAAGACCGGAGCTCCCCACGGCGACGAGCTCGGTCTTACGAAACCCTTCTCCAAAAGCTCTTGGAATTGTGCCATCATCTCTTGCATCTCCGCTGGCGCTAACCGGTAAGGGGCTCTAGCAACAGGAGCTGCTCCCGGTATGAGATCAATCTGAAACTCTACTTGACGATCGGGTGGTAACCCGGGCAAGTCGTCCGGAAAGACGTCTGGAAACTCACGCACAATCTTCACATCTTCAAGCTTTAACTTCTATAGCTTGGCGTCGATCACGTAGGCTAGGAAAGACGAGCATCCTTTCACCAAACACCTGCATGCTTTAGTCATGGTGATTATTGCCACATCTCCCTTCCTCTTCTCACCATAAATCACAACAACTTCGCCACTGGGATTGGGAAGTCAAATTAATTTCTTGGAACATACGAACCCGGCATGATTGTTCGCTTACCAATCCATGCCGACCACAACATCAAAACCCCCGATTAACATCGGCAACAAATCGATTGGGAAATCTCTCCCTTCGATTCCTAGAGTACACTTCTTCAGAACATCGCGGATCAGAACTTGACTACCATTTGCTATCTCAACTACTAACGCATCCTCAAGACTAGTAGTGGGCATAACAATCTTTGGATGGAACAACTCAGATATAAAAGAGAAACTGGCACCCGTATCGAGTAAAACACGAGCAGGTACTGAGTTTATAAGAAATGTACCCGATACCACATCAGCTGATGCCTTGGCCTCATCGGCCGTCATCTAAAACGCTCGACCCGGAACCCCAGGTGGATTCTCTTTCTTTTCTGGCGCACTACCCGACATGAGCTTCGGGCAATCTCTCCTCATGTGCCCCGGTGTCTTGCACTCATAACAAACAAGACCTCTGATCGGAAAGTTACAAGCGATGTGATCAGATTTACCACACTTGTAGCAAGATTGAGGAGTGGTGCCACAATTACCGTGGTGCTTGGTTCTGCACTTCTGGCACCACCTAGCTTCTTGATAACTGTTGAAACTTCGGTTTCCGACAGAAGGTCGGGTTCTCTTGGGAGGTACTGAACTGCTCTCCCATTTCCTCTTTTCAACAACTGCCACAGCCTTCTCCGGTTTACCTCTCGCGTAAACCTCTTCCATAAACTGTGCCTCTTCGATAGTCTCCCAAAGGTTAGAAGCCTTCGAGTTTCAGACCATAGTCATCATATCCGACGGTAGACCCTTCAGATAGGCCTTAATCTTCTCCTTCTCAGTTAAGGCCACATGCCCCACTAACCCCATCTTTTCCATGAACTGACAGGTATACTCTCTCACCGTCAAATTCCCTTTCTCCAGCGCTCGGAAGTCTTCATCGATCCTATCCACGGCTTTCTCGTTGCAGTATTCTTCCAATAGCTTTACCTTGAATTCGTCCCAAGTCAGTTGGGCCAAAACAGTAGGAGAGAAGGTGGACTGGATAACATTCCACCACGTCAGCGTCATATCCCTGAGCAGTTGAGTACCGAATCTTACCCTCTGGTCATCACCACACTCGGATGAACCGAAGGCCTGTTCGACCGCTCAGATCCACTTAACACACGCAACCGGATCTTCGGAACCAAAGAACTCTAGTGGTCCGCAACCCAGAAAAGACTTGTAGGAACAACTCTTCCCACTCTTCGGAGCACTCACAACCCTGTTCTTCTCCGTTCTGACTCTGTTCCCGGTGCCCCCAGAGCCAACCAACACATTCTCCTTTACTGCCTCATGCCTCCTGAGGCTCGTATCCCGGTCCTCCAACATCTTCTGAAAAACCTCTTGTTGTTTCTCCATGGCCGACGTCACCATCTGCATGACACTGGCCATCATATCAGCTTAAGGGTTTGCCACATGAACAACGGGGCTGGTGGATGCCAAGTCTACTCTTGGACCCAACTCTACTTCCCCAGTAAAAAAACGGTGGCATGCCCGAAGGAACGACTGCTGACACCCTAACCACATGATTCAGCTCACGTGAACTAACATCGCGAAGATCTCCGCCGCCCGACGGACGACCACGTGTGTTCACCATACCTAAATAATGGTTGCCACACAAGCACGAAAAGAATGAGAGACAGATCAACAAAATAACACAAGGAACGTACTACTACATCACCAATTGTCACAGTAACGGAACTTCAAGCGCAATCACGTATAAATATTTTGATAATAACATTAGCTAAGTGAGATTATGAATATACAATACATAAAGGTTCTTAATACCGTCGCCACAATGTTCTATAACTATAATTTCTGTCGACTCTAAGACCAATCCATCTTAGAAGTTCTACCCAAACTCACGAATCCATGCTTAACATATTCAGTCTAAGTCTAGACATCTTACATTTATGCCTAGATCACTTAAACTAGAGCTCTGATACCAACTTGTAACACCCTAAAAACCAGAGTGAATTTAAAACGCAGAAACTGGACAAATAACCATCAACACTTGGTATAAACCACCCAAAAAGGGGAAATGTACTTAACCTTTACAAACTTGAATACTGATATTGAACTCAACAACAAACTAATCTAAATATAACCTATCTAGATTACATCGGTTGTTAATCCAATATCACCAAAAGAATGGGACTTAAACAATTGCCGAACATCAATACTAGTCATCTCAAAAATCCCCGAGACTAAGCTCTCCACTCAAGCCCTTAGCAACCCACCGCTAACGGGAACCTGTTATACACATCATTTGAGAAAAAGTGTTAGGCTTAAAGCCTAGTGAGAACATACAGTTTATAAATTTCAAGAGATATAAACAATTGTATCATAAGAAAATATTTTCAATAAGGTTTAATTTTCAAATGAAACCTTTGCCACAACCGGGCCTTTTAAATGTAAACTCATCATACGATGACAAAGATAACCAGTTTTACCAAGGATTGTAGCGTAACACAAAGTAGGTCACAATCCGAGTTATGAGTCGAAACACTTGGAATCCATGGCCACGAACTACAAAGGTCCGTACTACGATGTGAGGGAGGGCCCTCGAGGAAACCAATTCAAAACTCGTTCACTAGGACTACACTATGACCCATGGCTAGTAACCGGTCTCACATAACCGTACCAAATGGCCCCCGAGGATCACATGCATCCATAGCTACAAATAAGGGAAAATATGATCCATGGCTAGTAACCGGTCTCACATAATGATAGTCCAAGATCACTAAATCCTAGAGAGAGAAAGCAGAGAGAGAGAGCAATGTAAGCGCAAAGTAGTAAGTGTATTGAATATGGCGTGAATCCTTACAAACAACCAAGACCAAAGGGACTTAAATACCCTTGGTCAAACACACAGATAAACCTATCTAAGAACAGTATAAGACCAAGCCTATAAATACAATGATTACTATAAAATCAGACTTAACAATCTCCCCCTTAGTAATCATTGGCGCTTTGGTCTTCAAAAAACATCTTCTAAATCAGCACGGACCATCTAAGCGACTTTGCGAAGCATTCTAACTTTTAAAACAAATTTCTTCTCAGCATCATTCAATTTGAGTTTTCTTAGCTGCCTTAACAAGACTGGACCAGTTTGAAATAATCTTGAAAGAATAGTCGGTTCATCAGCTTGTGCTCTAGACAACACACCTCCTTTAAATGACCTTGAATGAACTGTGGTGGTTGGAGCAGGAACAACAAAAGATGTAGTATAACTGAGAAAATAAAATCTTGAGCAGCAGAATCTTGATCAACAGATTAATAATTGAACTCTTTGTCTCTTTATCATCTCCTTAACTTCTTCTAACTTCTCCCCCTCATGACCTTGATGATCTTGATCAACTTGGTCATGCATATGTTAGAGACGAGACAACTTAAGATCTACAAAATCAAAGAAACGGAGAAAACAGGAAGGTTTGCGATATAACTTGGTGGCGCAAAGTAAGGTTTGCGCTAACAGAAGGAAGCGCAAAGCATGTTTTGCGTGACATGCATGAGAAGCAAATCTTGTTTTGCGCTAGAAGCTGTTGGCGCAAATTGAACTTTGCTCTACCAACTGGTGACGCAAATCTGACTTGGAATCTGAAAAACTTTTACCTGATAAGCTCTTTGACTCCCCCTACACAAATTCACTAAATTTGACAATTCAAGTTAGCATTTATATAGAAAATCACATACTCCCCCTCAAAAACAGATATGATTATTAAGAAAAAAATTCTCCTTTTTCACTCCTCCTTGAATAATGCTCAAACCCATTTGTAAAGACATATGAGAACACAATGAATGTAAACATCAATGTAGAAAGAAAAATATACTGAATATGTATTTTGAAACGACTAAATATATAAAAATTTAAACAGAAACAAATAAAATGCTACTTAGTAAAATATCACAATAAAATCCGTCAGATGAAATCAAATGTATGTATTTGGATACAGAAACAAATTTTATTGCATATCAAGTTAAGACATGTTCAGTTTCAAAAACTTTCATCAATCTATTAAGTGTGCTCGCATGTGAACTTCGACTAGCTTCAAGAAAATGCAATTCTAAAACTATAATAGAAAACTTTGCAAATAATCACACTAATCCATCAAAAATTCAGACTTTCACAAATTTACAGGTTTATTGCAACTCAGAAATATATAACCAAGTATCATGAGATGTGTGCTCATTGGCATCTTTTAGCATTGTGCACTATGGCATCTTCACATGAGTGTGCTCTCTGGCATCTTTTACGCGTGTGCACTTTTGGAATCTTTTTAATCAAAAAGTTTATTAAGTAAAGAACATGCCGTAAACGTAACTTTCTATCTGGCCCTATTGCAGGATTTGGGTCAACCTCTCCCAGACCAGTTGGCCTTAGGGGACTAGGTGTCAAGCAACCCTTGGAACTTACTCTCCCAGATCAGAAAGGCTACATCGACACATCCTAAACCCATTCATACCAGTAGAACATGACTTTCGATCTGATTCTATAGAAGGATTTGGGTTCGATCACTCCCAGATCAAATGACCTTAGGGGACCAGATGACAAGCATCTCACAGAACTTCTTTCCCAAACCAGAAAGGTCACAGGTATAAACTTTTAAACTTAGAGATTTCTGATTTATAAGAATTTAATAATCATCTCAAACACAAGGTTTTACGTCTAAGTGCTTAGCCCATATTTTCATTACGATCCGAAATTCCGACTTTTTTGGTTTTCTAAGCATTGTAAACTATAAATATTCCGAATCACACAACTTTAAAGCAAAATCAAAAGTTACAAACATGTTGCTAACTTTTCGACTTTTGTTAGAACTGAAATTTGAACATATAAGAACTTTAATATAAACAAAGCAACTTGAAAATTTATCCTAGACACACATTTTATTCAAATGAAAGAAAAATTGTAAAACTTTTACTTTATAGAATAAAATTTGTAAAGGTTTAAACTTTTAAAACAACATGCCGAGATTTTAAAAATAGAAATATTTGATCGGCAAGTCTATATTCAGTTGAAACAAAATATAATTCAATAATATTATCTTTCACACAATGCAAAATGAAAAAGTGTCTCATTAAAAAAAAAACTTGGGTTGAACAAATTCAGGAGTTGAATTGAAATGCTCAGATTCTTTAAAAACATATGAGAAAACTGAAACAACATCATAATCAGAGATAAATGCAGCGGAAATTAAGTAGATGTACTCACAGTTTCTCATTAGTCAGAAGCTTAAAGCATTGAAGAATGAGTCCTAGACTGACATGTCTAGAAGTCAAAGTCTGTGAAGCACGGGTTCTGAGTTGAATTACTCAGAAGCCATAATCTTGACATTGAAGTCCGGGTTTTGAACTGCTGTGTTCAAAAGCCATAATTCTCTTACTCCCCCTTGACATGAGGTGCCTGCAACTTTAAATCAGATTGAGATTTTGGTACCCACTTGAATTTGGGCCCGTGTTTGTTAGTTGTAGTTCTTATGGGGAAATAGTTGATTGATTTAACAATTAAAGCACGAGAAATATCATCAGAATAATAAGCACAATCATCAGATGAATACAAAGCATAATCAACTGAACTAGAATCAGAGGAAGAACATGAGACATGTTTTGAAATTCGAATCATTTGCTTTATTGAATATTTTGAAATTTTATTACATGTAGCAAATGAATCACTTTTATAAAGTCTGTCTACACATTTATCCTCATCAGTCATAGAATCAGTAGATGTCCGATTCGCTCTCCAGATCTGCTTCGATGACTTGCTCAAAGTCCTATCTGAAAGATTAGAATCAGAAGAATTAGAACTGTCAGAAAGAACTTTATCTTGTTTCTTCGACTTCTTTGACCGTCTTCTTTTACGCTTTGGTTTATAATACTGATCATTTAGCGTAAAAGATTCATCAAGAATTTTAGACTTAATATTTAAATCAGAATAAATAATTTTACCTAAGCAACCAATCTGATCAGACAATAAATCTGAATTTTCCTCGGAGTCAAAATTATTTTGAGAAGAGATTTTAAAATTGGAAACTTCCATTTTGTTTACATGACAATCAGAAGAAAGACTAGAAATAGAATCTTGTTTTTGAAAAAATAATTTTTCTTCAAGACTAGATGTCATGAAAGAAAGAAAAATATCAGATTCAATTTCTTTTAAAATATTTTGATCTTCTATCTTATTTTCAAGATCGATGATTTTGCTTTCTAATACTAACGGAGGAGTATATTTCTTAAAATCATAAATGATTGGAGAAATATTTTCCTTATCAGAATTAGGAGCATAAGGATCAACAAAATCATCAAACATTGAAGATTTAACAGGAGATATATCATTTAAAACTTTTCTGCCTCTTCTCGATTTGTCAGGAAAATATTTGGCATTTTCAAACGTGTAAACAAAAGGAATTTCCTTTTTCTTGTTATTTGTCCTTTTCTCATTTTCGATTTCTAACACTTGCTTCTCATTCATCCAATCAATTTTAAATTGAGGAGCATATTTAGCAAGAGTTAGATAATCGTATTTATATAAAGTAGGGGATTTTTCAATCGCATTGTTTAAACAATGTGGATTTTTAAAACCAAGTCCCCATTTTTCTTTTAAAGCTTCCTCACTCCTTGGTTTATTCATAAAAATTGTTTGTTCAGATTGGTTTCTTCGATATAACTTTTCTTCTAATTTATTTATTTTATCCGAAAAATTGTCTTTTAAAGTGGTCATAGCAGTCAAAGATTCAAGATAAGTCTTATTTGAATTTTCCAAATCATCCAATTTCTTTTGAAAGATGTATTTTGTATTTTCCAAAATAGATTTTTCATCTTTCAAAGAAATCTTCATTTTTTCAATCAAATCTGACTTTTCAGCATTTAAGTTCTTTTCAGATAATAACTTTAAACGAAGGTCATGCAAAGCAGTAATTATAACATCCATCTGTGAAGATATGAAATTAAAATCAAACTCAGAATATACCCCGTCTTCATCAGTATCAGAATCATCTGACTGATCATTTCCAACCAAGCACATCTGAGCGATCTCGACATTTGCAGCTTCATCGTCGGAATGATCCAGCCAGAATTCTTCTTCAGCAAGAAGAGCAGTTCCATTCTCTCTCTTTTCGGCCAGTTCCAGTTTCTTTCTGTAGTATGCTGAATCCCTAACCTTCTTCACTCGACACTCCTTTGAAATGTGACCCGGCTTTCCACAGTTGTAGCAGGCAGCAGTCTTTGGCTCGGGCACTTTGACTCTTGAACCGGAAGTGAAGCGAAGATTGTTGGAACTTGAACGTGGTTGGAACTTTTTCTAATAATGCTGTGAGAGAAGAATCATTGCTTTTTGTAGTGCCTCGCCCCTCATCTTCAGTTGACCCGTTGTAAGCATTATCAAACAATACTTGTTTTGTCAGTTGTTTCGAGAGGAGAGCAACCGGGTCCACTGATTTCTTGTTCTTCTTCTCCAGTTTGGCTTTCTTCTCAGATGCAATGCACTCATCAGTAAGTAAGATCTCAAACATCTCTTGGATCTACATTGTAGATATTCTAACATCATTCCTCAGTCTGTGGCAGGATTTATTCCACACTGGTTGAAGTGCATTGAGGAATTTCAGATTTGTTTCAAGTTCAGTCTTTTCTACTTTAATCTTCCCCAGATCATTGATGATGGCACAAAATCTGTCATACACAGTTTTCAGTGGCTCCCCGTCCTTGGCTTTGAATTCTTCAAAGTTATTCATATAAAGAGTATGTCGGAGTTGAGTTGCAACTGAAGAACCAAGCATAATCTTCTCAAGCTGTTGCCACATAAGATTAGGATGAGTTTTGAAACAATCAATCCTGTTGTATATGGAGTTTGGCAATGCTAGCATCAGATTTGCCTTAATATCACGATCAGCTTGATATGCCGACAACTCATCAGTTGAATATTCTTTAGTAGGCTTATATAATCCATAAGCCAACTTGGGTTTTTCAAACGTTCCTTCAGATAGAATGATCATCATGTCATTTCCATTCTTTTGACGTTCAATGAAGTTCAGGAACCGATCTTGCCACTTTGTAAACTCATTTCATCTATCAGCACTGGTGGACGATTTTCTGTACCCAAAGACATCATAAGATCACTTTTGTAGAAATGAGCTTGATAAGAAATATTGTCAGAATCCATAGCATAAATCCAGAAAAATGCTAAGTCTTGACTGAGATGGCGCAAACTTGAAGTTTGCGTGAGAGGCAAGAAGCGCAAGTTGAGATTCTCTTGAGCAGAAGGAAACGCAAACTTAGATTTGCGTGAACTGAGTGATACACAAATTAGCTTTTCGTGAGCTGATGAAAGCGCAAATTTGTAATTCTCGCGAACAGAATGAGACGCAAACTGGATTCTCATGAGCAGTGGGAGACGCAAACAAGACTTTGCGTGATAAAGCAGTAGCGCAAACTTGATTCTCGCGATCAGTGAGTGACGCAAACAAGGTTTGCGTGAGCCAAGTATGACGCAAGATGAACTTTGCGTGATGCGCTGATAACGAGAACTGAACTTTGCGTAAGTAGCTTGAAACGCAAACTGAAGTTCTCTCGAATAGAAGGAGACACAAACGATACTTCTCTTGAGCTAAGGAATACGCAAAGTAGCTTTGCGTGAATAACCCAATGCGAAATCCTGAAACACACTAACGCAAAGATTAGAACAACAATATGAACTAGCGCAAACACATATGAACTCGCACAAACTGTAGATCGAGCGCAAACCGAAGAAAACCAATTAAAACTCGCAAGATTCGATTATAACCATGAAATTAATGCAACTAATTCAAACAGAAATGAACGAAAACAGGTTTCTAACACATTTCAATCAACAAAATCGATTAAAAAAACCACAGAATCACGATTTCAAGAATGTAACAGTACGTCAAAACCGTTTTTCCAGAAAATCAACAATTTTCAAAATTGACAATCAATACTTGTTTTTCTTGCAAATCGATGTGAAACAATAATGTTTTACAATTAAAAACGAGTTCAACAAACCAATTTACAATGAAATTCAATCACAAAACAATCCGAATTTGATGAAAAATCAAGAAAACGAGATTTTCTTGAAAAATTCAAGAAAATCGATTAAATTTTCGATTAATCTACAAATTCAGAAACTAAAACACAATATCTCAATTCTCTCAAGATTCAGATCGGCTCTGATACCAATTGATAGTCCAAGATCACTAAATCCTAGAGAGAGAAAGTAGAGAGAGAGCAATGTAAGCGCAAAGTAGTAAGTGTATTTAATATGGCGTGAATCCTTACAAACAACCAAGACCAAAGGGACTTAAATACCCTTGGTCAAACACACAGATAAACCTATCTAAGAACAGTATAAGACCAAGCCTATAAATACAATGATTACTATAAAATCAGACCTAACATATAACCGTACCAAATGGCCCCCGAGGATCATATACATCCATTTACAAAGAGGGGGAAAACATCCCAAATATAAGTCGATTCAATACCTAGGGATCCACTAGTAATGGTACAGTCTCGTCACAACAACACATGTGACCAACCGTAGATAGTCATATAGTATAAAATAACATTTATAAACAAAAATGCATTTTCAAGTAAGAATGAAAATCATCAAAATGAACTTATAAACATTCTTTCAAGTAACCCACATAAATATGCAAGTAAAACCTTCTTTTACTTCAAATAAGATGGAACCCATCATTTTAGTCGAAAATAATCGGGAACCCTAAAATCTCCCAAAACTCAAGTTATGTCAAAATGTAGTAAAAGTAGATATGAAACCATGGAGATATATAGAAGTTCAAAATGCAACCTTTGACATGTATAAAGTTTATAAAAGGTAGTAGGAACTCACCAAGTAGGTTTTAGACGAAAACCCGAAAAACCAGATATCGACCACCGAGAGAAGATGAAGCTTTCTATACCGAACCCTTGCTAGATGCACTTAATACTAGCAACTTACGAGGTCTTAAAGAACCGAACAAAACCAAAGAAAGAGAGAGAGAAAAGAGAGAGACTTGAGATATTTTGAGAAAACCCCAAATGAAGATATTTTGGGCTGAAACTTGCCTAAGTCGGCCAGGCAACCTCGTGGGTTATGCCGCGACTTCAACTCGCGGCATAACTCGCCCACTAACACAAAAACCCACACACACAGGGGGTTTCGCGGGTTGTGCCGCGACCTCAAGTCGCGGTGCAACTCGCGTGGTTCACTGTGGTTCGTCCAAAACCACTAAAATCCAAACTCAAACTCCCAACCAAACGCGGTGCTAACGACAACGCTTAAACACAAGAATAACAATATTACATAACGGAAATCCGGGGTGTTACAGAATGAGAATTAATCAGTTATTAATATTATTTGGAGTCCGCCTAATTATTTATTTGAATTTAATAATATAATATCAATTATACCCCTAAAAATCATTACAAAATGTCAAAAATACCCTTATGTTATCCTTTTATTACAAATAAGCTTTTTTTAATGACCCTTGATTTATTCTAATCAAGGGATTAGATTAGTCCTCAAGTTTGTAACTTGTTTTTGGTCCTCACTAGATATATGGAGACCATTTAAAGGAGAACTAGGTTTTTTGTGATAATCGTGAGATCCAATATCAACCACACATTATTAATAATCAATGACTATTATTAAAAGTATTAATTTTGGTAATTATCTAATAAATTTCAAAAAACTTAAATTTATGGATAATATTTACGGATAAATCACGCTTTTGGTATTTATAAATTTTGGTAATTGTTTAAAATTATTAATTTTGCTAATTATCCTCTCTCCTCTCTTCGTCCAACAAACCTTATCTGGCCAAATTTATTTTGTCATACACCATTGTGATGCATTCTGAGATACCCAAGAACTTCTAAACATAAATACATAAATCGACTATGATAATGATACTATTGTGACACCCATATAATACTACTGTGTTACCCAATGTCATACCACTGTGATATCCAATCGGTTGAGACCAAATCTGATTTTGTGAGGCCAAACATGGACGGTCTCACCATCATGACCCCATCTCCTTCGATCTGCAAACTGCGCAAAGCAATAGGACCAACATGGACGAGCATCTTGGGTTCATAGCAGGGACGATAGGGAGGAATTTCGGTGAGATTTTTTGGTGAGTGTTTCTAGTGAGATGTTAGGCCAGTAGAGAGTAAGGATGAGTCGTTTCCATACATTACGTACAACTTTCATGGCTTTTTTCCGGTGAGTTTTTTTGATTTTCCCTTGCTAAAGATTGAATTTTGATACCATGCTACGTTTTAGTGACCTATGAATGTTTTGAGGGCGAAGAGAGAGAAAACAGAGAAAACAAAATCATTTCAAATCAATTTGGTTGAGAAATTAAAGGCATCTGCCTAATAAAAGATAATTACTAAAATAAAAAAAATATAATTTAAATTACTAATACACCATTTATTCATTAAATGATTAATTAAATGAGTAAAAAATTAATATTAACAGTTGATTGGCTAAGATTGGATCTTACATTTATAAAAAATGTTGAGTTCTCATTTGACTAGGCCCCCTATACACACACACACATAGGGAGAATTTAAAATGAGAAATGCTAAGTGTGTGAGAAATAAAGAAGTAATCCTATTCATTCATACATTAAGATCGGATTTGAGTGGTCAAAATTTGCAGCTTTGACTGGTCAAGAATTGCGGCTTTGACTAGTCAAAATTTGCGGTTATGCCAAAAATGGAGGGCTAGTGTTCTAACTTTTACAAATATGCGACAACATTGTTCATATGTGAAACTGTGTGATTCACATATGAATTATATTTTAACTGATTCACATGTGAACCCTTATGATTCACATATGAACCCGTACGTTCATATCTGAATCATATGAACCAATTAAAATATTCACATATGAACTAACTAACTAACTGATTCACATATGAACCTACAGGTTCATATGTGAAGCAGTTAAATAGTTCACATGTGAACTTATCAACGGGTCACATATGAACATATAGTTCATATATGAATCACAAAAGTTCACATATAAACATTGTTGTTACCTTTTTGTAAAAGTTACGATATTAATCCTCTATCTTCTGCAGACCATGCGAGGAATTATCCGATACTTCACAGTCAAAGCCACAAATATTGACAAGATGAAGCGCTAGGATTAGTTCTCTATTTCTCACACACTTAATATTTTTCATTTATACCTATGGCTATTTATGTATGTATGTAGTTATATATATATATATATATATATACACACACACACACACATATAGGGCCAAAGAAAATGAGAACTTGATAGTTTGCGATAGTCGTGAGATCTAATGTGAGTCAATTAATTAAGATAATTAATGTTATTTCTTAAATATAAAGTAAAATGGTAAATTAGTAATTTGATATTCCCATTTTATATTTAATTAAATTATTTAACAACTCTCTCTCTGAGTATTCCCATTTTGTATTACCAAAATTAACATTATATATATATATATATATATATATATATATAGAATTAGGTTCATTTGAGAAATGCTAAAATATGAGAAATAAAGAAATGATACTAGCCCTTTATCAGATCAACATTTTCGACTTTGACCGTTGGTAGTTGATTATCGTGTACTGCACAGCAGGGGCACAATACTACCCAGAGAGAACACAAGTATATACTTTCACTGGAATCGCTACAAGTAATATAATGGTACAAGTACCGAGTATCGTATCCACAGGGACTGACTTACTGAGAAACAGAGATTTTCATGAACTTCTTGCACAAGTTTCAAGTTGAGAAAAATATTTGTTTGGTGGTTGATTAATGCTAAGAGTACGGAATAAAGTTTATAATTAAAGAATGGGTATGGGTGTATGTTTTTCTTAAGATGGGCGCAGTAACAAATGCTTAGGTCTTTTGTAGTACGGAAAGTCTATAAAAATCCCGATCTCTCGAAAGTGAATTTTTAAAGACCGGTCCTACAAAATGCCCATAAAGTGTCCATTGTTACCAACTCTTAATCTTACCGATTTAATTACGTTGATAAAAATCAAGTTGTACCGGTGCGGAGATTTACACCCAAATCTCTTTGTGATATAAATCTCCTCCGACGTTTGAACCATAATAAATCATGCAAAACCCGTATCTCTACGTGATTATCAACGACTGTCTCAAATCTTTGTGCATCCCTTATGCCGTATTTCGAATCCGCCCCTCTCGAGGTCTAGATTTAATATTAACACTTCAAAGTGATCGGCTTATCAGCGTTGAGTTTAAGTCTCGACTTAAGTGACCAAGCTTAAGAGCTAGTAACGATGGCCCCACCCAATTGTTTACCTACTAGTCTCAAGTTGGCTCACACCCTTACCCAAAAGATGGTTAGTTCATAATAAAAAAGCATAATAATAAAAGACATAATAATAAAAGACATAAAAATAAAGAGCATATAAATAATAAAAGACTTGGAAATAATAAAAGACGTAAAGAAAGAAAGGAAATACTTGTTACTCTACTTGCATAAAATTAAAGTTAAGCTACAGACATGCCCACAGTGGAAACCGAGGGTAGAAACGAAAATACATGAAATTAAATGCCTAAAATTAAAGTCAACCTTCTCAACTCTAAAACTCTTCCAAGGAGAGAGTTAATAGAACCGGAGAACGTTGAGGTGTGATTTAATGCTGAACTAACCACCTATTTATAAGAAAAAACTAAGCTTTTACCCAATGGGTAATACCCAAAAGTTAAAGGGTTAATAACCATTGGGTAAAAGAGTACAATGATTATGAAGATTCCTCCAGCTAGCATCCACCTTCTTATTTCCAGATAATTTCCATCCTTGAGTACTGCAATACCCCCAGAATACGAATACGAATACGTAGTATAAATACCGTATGCATCCTCGGGTGCCCTACGTGGGCAAACAGTGCCCACAGTCTCACAAAAACGAGAATTTCTTGACAAAACTGTAACCTTTAGTGTTTTCATCATATTTGCAAACTTTGAAGACCAAAGGAAAGTGATGAAAGAAAAAGTGGCTAGAAAGGTGAATAAAATGAAAGAAAGAGTAACAAATAACACTTAAAAATGAGGGTTATCACACCCCCAAACTTGAGATGTCACTTGTCCTCAAGTGACGAAAGAAAAAGAAACACAAAGAATGTTACGAAGAGACGAAGAAAACTTACTAAAGTATTGATGCATCCGTCATGATCTTGAAGAGGCACAAACATTCATTTGTGGAAATCACCGTATTTGTAATTAATCGGTAGGGCTTGAGTTAGGTTTGTATATATGGCTATGATTTATCTCTCACTCTTCTCTTCCCCCCAAACTTGTGGTAAACTACTAAAAATGGGCTTTGGGTTTTTTCTTTTCTTCTCTTCTTTTTTTTTTTCAAAATTGGGCCCCCTTTAGTGACTTGGGCCATAAAACAACAAATGTAACTATATTGGGCTCCACATGTCTTCTTATTTGAAGACTTATTATATATATATATATATATATGTAATTTTTTTCTTTTTCTTTTTCTTTTTTTTTATGATCAAATTTTTTGAAAATGATCGTAATATTCGCAAAATCTCCTAATGTTCACCCCGAAACTTAGAACACATCAATGTCCTCATTGGTGAAGGTAAAAAAAATTATTGGCAAAAGGTTTGGTTACGAAGGGAAGTGTTTCGGCCAAAATTAAATAACGGCCTACGTCCTTTTAATTTCCAAACCCAATGATTTCCAATGAAAGTTGTACCTGAAAAATAAGATACATAATACACAATGTGGCAGAAAACATGAAGAATTATATTGAAAATCCATCAATGAGTAGGTACAAAAGGAAAGGGTTAGCACGAGTTCTGAATTTTCAACACAATACCTACGGTCAAAATAAACATCAAAAGGAGTTAAAGTTTGCAAAAGATGAATCCCACACCAAAAGACTAGTCTGTCAATGGAGGCCGAAACATGAAAGTAGGGTGTGGATCAGCATGGCGAACTTATGGGGTACAGACACCTATGGGAAATGTCATGACACTCATCAAAACTATGGATGAATGTCGCCAGTGAGGAGGAGTGCGTTTGGTCGTCGTCAGCGCTGGCTATTGATGAACCGACAATGATTTTCACGGCGAGAGTTGATGATACGGTATTCAAGGAGGTGGACGGTTGCGTCTATGGTGGCATGACGGAGCTAGCGTTGGTGATGGTGGATGGTATGGTGGTGGCCGACAGAAGGTGACGTGATATGTGAGGAGTTGGGAATCAACTTCTTGGAGCGTGCCATGGAGAAGATGAGAGGGTTCATTTTGAAAGAGATAAATCACCCTCATTTTGTTTAAAATCCCGCCCAAATTCTCCATGGACTCATCTTCGTAAAATTCATGACCAACTCCTGCAAATACACAATAACAAAAACAAAAAACTACTAAAATTAGATAAGACTATTTACAAGGTTGTTTCCAACCAATTCAAGGGTTAAGTACATTGGGTTTGGGCACCCCGTCTAGGAGGTAGTGCTTAACGATGTCCATTAACCTTGAAAGTGTTGTTATCCTGAGGATTCAACAAGTCTATTGTGCCAAATTTTCCTACGTCCATGATGGTAAAAGGACCTGACCAACGCGATTTCAGTTTCCCAAGGAACAACTTCAATCTTGAGTTAAAGAGGAGCACTTGCTGTCCTTTTTCAAAAATTCTTTGATTTATCCTACGATCATGCTAGATTTTTGTCTTTTCTTTATAAATTTTGGCATTTTCGTAGGCATGGTGCCTTATCTCTTCTAACTCAGTTAATTGAAGTTTCCGTTTTTTCCCTGCAACATCCTCACACATATTCAACTCTTAAATGGCCCAAAAAGCTTTGTATTCGAGTTCCAAATGCAGATGACACGCTTTTCCAAAGACCAATCGGTACAGTGACATATCAAACGGGGTTTTAAACGCTGTTTTGTATGCCCAAAGTGCGTCATCCAACTTGAGCGACCAATCTTTCCTATCGGGCTTTATGACTTTTTCCAAAACTGATTTTATTTCCCTATTTGAAAGTTCCGCAAGACCATTTGTTTGAGGATGGTATGAAGTGGCCACTCGGTGTTGGATATTATATTTACTCAAAACTGTGCTTAACATTTTGTTTACGAAGTGTGTCCCTTCATCACTAATTAAAGCTCGGGGAGTACCAAATCATAGAAAAATATTTTTATTAAGAAAATTAATCACAGTTTTAGCATCGTTTCGAGGACACGCAATGGCTTCTACCCATTTAGATACGTAATCAACCGCAACCAGAATGTATTGGTTGTTAAAGGACATAGGAAATGGTCCCATGAAATCTATGCCCCAAACATCAAAAAGTTCGACTTCTAAAATATTATTTAAGGGCATCTCATTCCGTTGGGACAAATTTTCTACTCTTTGACATTGGTCACATCATTTGACGAACTCAAATGCATCTTTAAATAAAGTGGGCCAAAAGAAACCACTTTGAAGAATTTTTGCTGTCGTACATTGACCACCAAAATGAACTCCATACGGTGAAGCATGACAATCATTCAAAACATTTTTCATTTCGAAATTTGGGATGCATTTTCTTAAAACTTGATCTGAACCTAGTTTATACAAAAATGGGTCGTCCCAAAAAATACTGTTTGCAATCATGTATGAATTTCTTGAATTGTTGTCCCCTCATGTTGCATGGCCTGATTCCACTTGCCAAATAGTTTGCAATATCTGCATACCATGGGACATCTTTTTCAAAATGGTGATGGATGGCTAAAATGTGCTCGTCTGGGAAAATTTCCTTTTGTAGTACGGAAAGTCTATAAAAATCCCGATCTCTCGAAAGTGAATTTTTAAAGACCGGTCCTACAAAATGCCCATAAAGTGTCAATTGTTACCAACTCTTAATCTTACCGATTTAATTACGTTGATAAAAATCAAGTTCTACCGGTGCGGAGATTTACACCCAAATCTCTTTGTGATATAAATCTCCTCCGACGTTTGAACCATAATAAATCATGCAAAACCCGTATCTCTACGTGATTATCAAAGACTCTCTCAAATCTTTGTGCATCGCTTAAGCCGTATTTCGAATTCGCCTCTCTCGAGGTCTAGATTTAATATTAACACTTCAAAGTGATCAGCTTATCAGCATTGAGTTTAAGTCTCGACTTAAGTGACCAAGCTTAAGAGCTAGTAACGATGGCCACACCCAATTGTTTACCTACTAGTCTCAAGTTAGCTCACACGCTTACCCAAAAGATGGTTAGTTCATAATAAAAAGCATGCATAATAATAAAAGACATAATAATAAAGGCATAAAAATAAATAGCATATAAATAATAAAATACATGGAAATAATAAAAGACGTAAAGAAAGAAAGGAAATACTTGTTACTCTACTTGCATAAAATTAAAGTTAAGCTACAGACGTGCCCACAGTGGGAAACCGAGGGCAGAAACGAAAATACAAGAAATTAAATACTTAAAATTAAAGTCAACCTTCTCAACTCTAAAACTCTTCTAAGGAGAAAGTTAATAGAACTGGAGAATGTTGAGGTGTGATTTAATGCTGAACTAACCATCTATTTATAAGAAAAAACTAAGCTTTTACCCAATGGGTAATTCCCAAAAGTTAAAGGCTTAATAACCATTGGGTAAAATAGTACAATGATTATGAAGATTCCTCCAGCTAGCATCCACCTTCTTATTTCCAGATAATTTCCATCCTTGAATACTACAATACCCCCAGAATACGAATACGAATACGCAGTATAAATACCGTATGCATCCTCGGGTGCCCTCGGTGGGCAGACAGTGCCCACAGTCTCACAAAAACGAGATTTTCTTGACAAAACTGCATCCTTTGGTGTTTTCATCATATTTGCAAACTTTGAAGACCAAAGGAAAGAGATGGAAGCAAAAGTGGTTATAAAGGTGAATAAAATGAAGGAAAAGAGTAACAAATAACACTTAAAAATGAGGGTTATCAACCGTGAAGCACCAAATAATTCTTTGTGTGGTCTGTAGAAGATAGAGGGGTAGTTTCATAAAATACGCGGGACAAGTTCATATATGAACCTGTATGATTCACATATGAATTATATGTTCATAGATGAACCAGTGTAATTCACATATGAACTCTTTTAACAGATTCATATATGAATTATACGTTCATATATAACGTTTGTGATTCATATATGAACTATATGTTCATATATGAACGTTTGTGATTCATATATGAACTATACGTTTATATATGAATCAGTTAATTAGTTCATATCTGAATCACAAAGGTTCATATATGAATCTATTAATTAGTTCATCTAATTTACATATGAAACTACAGTTAGTTAGTTCATATGTGAATCAGTTAATTGGTTCATATATGAATCACAAAGGTTCATATATGAATCAGTTAAAAGAGTTTATAAGTGAATTACACTGGTTAATCATACAGGTTAATATATGAACTCGTCCCGTGTATTTGTAAAAATTACGAAACTGTCCTTCTATTTTTGGAATAGCCGCAAATTTTGACTAGTCAAAGCCGTAACTGTTCACCAATCAAAGACGCAATATTTGACCGGTCAAAGCCGATTTTGACCGAATGAAAGGCTAGGATTACTTACTTATTTCTCATATATTTAACATTTCTCAAATGAACCTCTCCCTATATATATATATACACACACACACACATATATAGGGTCAGATTAAGGGGAAAACCGCAAAAAAACGAAAAACTGAAGAAACACCCTAGTAGCCCTTCATCTGGATGGTATGCACTTGTGCATACAAGTAATTTTTTAATATGCACAAGTGCATAATGCACTTGTGCATAAAACCAAAAAAACAACATAATTTACCCGTATGCACAAGTGCATAGCGTCTAGATGAAAGGCTATTAGGGTGTTTTTCAGTTTTCCATTTTTTGAGGTTTTCCCCTTAACCTTCGTCTATATATATATATATACATATACATATATATACATATACATATATATATATATACATATACATATATATACATATACATATACATATATATACATATACATATATATATATATACGTATTTGTTAACAAAAAAAAGGGTGTTAACCATGTAACCGATCTAGACCAATCACATTGCACCAATTTTTTGTTTTAAAACTAAATTGGACAGATAAATAGGGGTAGAAATGGTATTTTCAATTCTAACATGGATTAGGATGATTTCTTTTTTATCTCCTTATCTTGTTTCCTTAATTAATTTAATGATAATTATGATATTAAAAATAAATTATGAATATTATTAGTCATGAAAATTTAAATTCATTCATTAATTTAACGAATGATATTGCATACATGCACATCCATGAATATTCTAAAATTTCACACATGCACAACCATTCATCTATCGAAAAATTGCATATATGCACAACCATAAATCTGTCTAAAAATTGCATATATGCACAACCATAAATCTGTGTAGACCATTAATATGTGTCAAATTGCATATATGCGCAACCTTAAATTTGGGTAACAATGAATATCGGTCAAAGTGCATACATGCACAACCTTAAATTTGTGTAAACAATAAAGATGTGTCAAAATGAATACAAGCACATCTTTCAGTTGCATATATGCACCTCTTAAAAAATGCTTCCTTTTTAGTTGCATATATGCACATTATAAACAAAATAAGAAGAAGACATTGAACTAAGTTCCCAAATCTGTGTAACCATTATGAACAAAATAAGAACAAGAATGAACTACCAAGAAACCCTAATTCAAAAATCGTCTACACAACACGAATCTAGAATGCTCAATTACAGCAAACGGTATTTTCATCAAATCATTCATATACGATCGAATTCAATGTGCAAAAATTACATTAACTTCAAATAAAACCTTCGATGGGGACGCATTTCGAGGGAGATAACGAGGAACTGAAGAAATTGAAGAAGAAACAACAATCTGTGTAGCCATCTTCAACCTCATTATGGTCATAATCTGTAGAAAATAAAACCTTGGGTTTTTTTCGAGGTAGATAAACGAAGAACTGAAGAAATCTGAGAAGAAACAACAATCTGTGTAGCCATTGTCAACCTCTTCGTCGTCATAATATGTAGAAAATCAAAATCTAGGGTTTTTTTGAGGGAGATAAACGAGGAACTGAAGAAATCGGAAAAGAAACAACAATCTGTGTAGCCATCGTCAACCTCATCGTCGTCATAATCTGTAGAAAATAAAAATCTAGGGTTTTTGTGTAGATTGATGATGATAATGTTGGCGTTTAATGAAGACGTGAAATTAGGAAACTGATTTCTTTCCTTATCAATTGTAAACACATTTTTAGCTTTATGACGAATTTGCCCTTGTTCATATATGCATCTCATTTATTATAAATTAAAATAATTCAATTAATCTAGTCCATTGATTATTAAGATGAGTGGTCTTCATTGGTTAAAAAGGTTAACACCCTTTTTTTGGTAAACAAAAGAAGGGCCCTCTCTCTCTCTCTCTTTTTCTCACTCTCTCTCTCTCTCTCTCTATATATATATATATATATATAACCACATGTTCAAATGAGAAATGCTAAGTGTGTGAGAAATAGAGAAGTAATCCTAGCCATTCACACGGTCAAGATCGGATTTGACAGGTCAAATATTGCGTCTTTGACTGGTCAAGAATTACGTCTTTGACTAGTCAAAAGTTGAGGATATTCCAAAAATAGAAGGACATTATAAGACTCCGTTTTAAAAACGTATAATTATTTTTACCCAAATTGAACTGTAATTAAAATGGTAACCAAAGATAGTTAAGGGGTTAAACCGTCAAATAGCCAAACTCTCATTAATAATATATATATCAAAAAGGCAAAATTGCATCACAATAGAACCAACTTTACTCTGATTTCTATTTTAAGGAACTAACTTTTAAATTGAACAATATTGACCCAATTTCTTAAAACCCCAATGTTTGCATTGCCCAAACAACAATCAAGTTTAATGTATTTTAATTATTGTTTATATGTCTTCATCTCACTCCACTAATGTCATTGCATATATGTTCATGACACATTTTTGGGTTCATAGTTGTTCACGGTTGGTAAATTGAGAATGAACTAATAAGAACATATAGAGAAGTCGAGACCCACTTGAAAAGAACACAGAATCACAACGAGAACATTTGATTGCCTCATAGAAGTGAAAACAAAAGCCAGAGGCATGAGACAAAATACAATCAAATGTTTTGCTATAAAATTGATCACCAACCTACCATTGATTTTTGATAGTCTCATACTCTGACTTCATAACAACCATAACATGTTGTCTTTCGGCATATTAGAGTAATGTGCATAATATCCCAATAAGAATGTCCAAATCTGACATCATGTGGTCAAAAGTTCATTTCATCCTTATTAAGAACACCATGAAACATGAATCATGAAGCTCTTTTGAAATTAATACTATGGCTAAAATCAAGGTTCATAAATTATTTGTAACTCCTCAAATAGATGAAGGTTACAAATATCTAAATAAAAAAATTCCAATCCTACCCCATTTAATTACTACACATGGATTACAAACCAAAACTCAAGATGAAATCCTATTGGTTAGAGATTGTTAGTAAAGTTAATACAAAATGTATGATTAACAAAATAACTTCCCGCTCTCTCTCTCTCTCTCTCTCCATATATTTATATATATATATATATAGAGAGAGAGAGAGAGAGAGAGGGAGGGAGGTTCAACAGAAAACTTAAAAAAATTGGAAAATTGAATAACGCCCTGATAGCCCTTGATCTGAACGGTATGCACTTGTGCATACATATAAATTAAGTAGTCTTTTAATTTTTATACACGTGTGCATTATGCACTTGTGCATATGCACGTTTGCATGTTACAATTTACTTGTATGCATGAGTGCATACCGTTCAGATGAAGAGCTACCATGGAGTTCTTCAGTTTTTTTTTTTTTTTTGAGATTTTCCCTTGAACTTGACCCCCTCACATATATAGGGGTGGGTTCAAATGAAAACTCATTTTTCATTGTCCACGTGAGGATCAATCTTAGCCATGGATTAAAATTTAGAAACTAATCAATGGTTAAAACCAAGGTTCTAAATGGCGTGAGGCGTGGCGTGGCGGCGAGGCCAAACCTCAAGCCTTAGGAGCCATGACAAAGCCATAACATTTTCAAGGCATGACTTTTGGCATCATTTTGTAATACATATATATTATATATAAAAACATATGTTTTGTAGTGTTACTTAATGAGTCAATAGTAATAATCAAGTTAAATTATGGTATATGTTAAAAAACATGCAAATAAGACTAAAGAAAAATCAAATATTGCATTACAAAATTGTTCATTAGACCATGGCGTGCAACAGATTTAACGTGACGTGAGACACAAGCCTTGGTGCCATGGCGCGCCATGGCGGCTGTGCGGTGAGTTTTTTAGAATAGTGGTTAAAATATAATAAGATTAATTGAGACGTGATTAGGGACAAAACTGGAAATTTGAATCAGTGTCTACCTTATTGACTTTTTATTTTCTTTTTTAATTAAAAAACTTTTACCTCCTTAAAGCTTAAAATAAATTACCTTAAAAATTACTAATATTTCAATCAAACCAATTATATCAAAAAAACGAGAATTTCTTGCTCTTCGATATAACATCCATCTCGATATATATATATATATATATATATATATATATATATATATATTCACTTCAACCATTTTTACGTGAAATGCTATATACGTGTTATATTCATTTTGAATATGTATCACGTCCCTGGATGTCCACATTCGGTATGAATAACAAAGGTGAATGTTCATTCACTATTCATGATGAATAATACAGTATTCAGGATGAATAATACACGAATTAATGACTCATGTATTATTCATCATTAATCTTGTATTATTCACCCTGAATGCTGTATTATTCACCCTGAATACTGTATTATTCATCCTGAATGATACATTATTCATGAATAATAATATATGAATGACCGTGAAGGTGTGACACATGACACATCTTTTTTGTTTCCCGATTCACAACCGAAATTTGGTTTAAATCATTATGAATAAGTATGCGCATCCCCGGGTGTCCACATTCAGTATGAATAACTGTTTATGCCAAAAATCTCCCAAGGAAAATTTAAGGTAAATGTGGAGCTTGATCCAACCAAAGAAAGTAACTTCAATAATCGTATGACAATAATAAGAATAAAATAAATGAGACGAGAAAATTGGTGACGCGGAAAACCCCTAAAATGGGTAAAAACCGCGGACGAGTGGGAGTTGTCAGGCACTATGGACGTCAATTAGGGACGTCGTCCTTTAGAACAAGTGTTACAAGTGAAATGTAATGTAAAATAGTACAATAAAATAAAGTCGGTCGTGCGTCGGATGTATCAAGATGTCGGTCGTACGTCGTATAACAAACAGCATAAAGCTTTATGAACTTCGAGAGAAGTTGAGCGAGCTTGAGAATGTAATTTGTGAGCTTTGTTCAATCTGAGAATTCGTCCCCCCAAATGAGATTCCTTCTTTGTATTTATAGTGCATTTTCTGTTGAGACGTCTTTAATGCGTATCTTACGCATTAATGGAATAACCGTTTTGGCATTGATAGCAGTGTCTGTTATGTCCGTTGCTATTGATGATGACTTCCGTTATAATCTTTGGTCATGAATATCCTTGACTCCTGCATTTAATCATGATATAACGTATATTTATAAATTAGTAACCGAAATCATGTCGTATGACTGTTATGATACTTTGCTCGACGGAGGCTCGTACGTCATGTGTCACGACTGTTGAAATTCCTTACCTGAAGATTATCGTAGGTCGTACGTCTATGCACTATTGAAATTTTTACCCAAACAGTTTGCCCCCAAATTTAAAGTTCAAGCGGTAACTTTTTGAATTTTAAATTTTAAAACTAGGACACGTGTCATAAAGGAGAAAGCGGGAAATTAGCCTATAACGAAATAGGTTCATTTTTTACTAGACAATGACGTCAGCACCTGCAAAGTTAACCGTTTGACAGCTAATAAGGGACAGGTGTCACACATTCAATGGATGTACCTGAAGAGTCGTCTGATACGAGGGACACGTGTCGATTTTCTCGACTGATGATATGATTCATTTTGATTTCCTAACGATTCAGTTTTTGATTTTTAATATAAATAAGGATTGTTCTCAATCCCTTCCTTCTTTACACTTTGATTTCTATAAAACATATACCTTCGGCAAGATTTCCGAGCGACGGAAATCATTTCCATTCTAAATTCGAGGTTTAGAACACTATTTAAGGTACGATTTCTAGTTCTTTTTTGTATCGATTTATGCATAAGAAATCTTTAGTCAAGAAGCCTAGAAAAGCTTGGGATTGTCTTAGTTATTGGAAAGCGACTGTGAGTGTTCCTGATTTCAAGATGTCGAGCGATCCTGTTAGTGTTTATAAGGAAGAAGAAAATCTAGACTATTTTAAAAAATTAGCTAAGATTCCTGAGGGGGTCAATCTAGTGACGCCAGAGGATATACGGCCAGACGAAGTTCCGAAGGGATATGGTGTTTTATACGAGTATCCCTTCAAAATAGTTTTTTCTTGGCCATTTAGTCCCTTGCTCAGGGAGTTTTTAGATGCATTTGACTTGTCGCCTGGACAGTTGATGCCTCAATTCTGGCGAATTGTCCATGTGGTCGATCGTCTTACGGCCGACTGTGGGGCTCCGTTCAATTTGAACGACCTTCAAACTGCTTATAGCGTTCGAGCGGATAACTATCATAGATATAGTTTATTCCCTCGAACGAAGGGAGATACCGTACTGGTGCATAATACTGCGGTGAACGACCGTGGTTGGAAACGCCACTATGTTTTCATCCAAGTGGCATCTGTGAGTGATGAGGATAGCCAATGGCTGTCGTCTGGATGGAACGAGTCGGGTAGGTTTTTGTATTTTGTCGTATGTTTTTATCTATGTCGTTTGTATCTTTTTCTAATGTTTTTTCCTTGTTTGTCTTATCAGTTATCGACTTTACCAAACTGAAGCCAAGAAGGGATTCTCTTGTCAAAATTCAAAGAATTTTGGATAGGAGTATCGTCGATCGTTCTTTTTCCGTTCGGTCGAACGACGAGGAGGATGAAGCCGTCTTCGTAGCTGAAGTTACGCCCGTCGAGGGTTCTCATCAAAGAGAGGAGAGAGAAGAAGAAAAAGAAGAAAGGAGAGAAGAAGAAAAAGAAGAAAGGAGAGAAGAAGAGATGACTGGTATGTCGTTCGACGATATTTTCGTAGTTTGTTTTATATGTCCTTTCTAACTCTTTTATTTTGTCCAGAAGATTCATCTATGGAGTCGGCTGCTCAGAGACGGGCCGAACAACTGGAACTTGCCCGTCAGGGCAGGGAAAAATCGAAGAAGAGATCTGCTCCTCCCGCGGGGGTGGATCCAAAGCGTATCCGAGGCAAACCCCGGTCCTCACCAAAGAAGACGGGTGAGGATTCTCTGTCGTCCCTTTCAGGGGCGACACCGATGAAAGTAACCGTTGCTGGTGTCGAGTTCGGAGGCTCAACCAAGGCGACGAAGGACATTCCGCTGTCGGGGGTGTCGGGCGTTAATAAGCCCATCCTTGAAACTTCTTCCTCTTCAAGGGAGGAGAAGAACAAGGAAAAGGTGGGAGAATCGACGTTTAAAATCACTTTCCCATCTGACTTTATGGCAAATGACGTTCTTGAAAGGGACGTCATTTTCCTACACTTGGGGAAGTTTCTTCTCCCGACTTTCCGTGACCGCTACCAGGAGTCTCGGGTCGAAGACACGGGAGCACATGCTGCTGGTCTCTCCTTCATGGTAATCACGTTTTACCTTTATTTCCTTCGTTACTTACTTGTTATGGTTTTCTAACCTTTTCTTTGTTGTCGTGCAAGCTTTTCAAGCCTGTCTGAGTTTTTACGCTCAGACAGAAGGTCTTAGGGCGGCCTTCCCTGACGTACAGAAAAGGACTGACGAGGCTCTTGAAAAGGAGAAGGCCGCCCTGGAGGCGGTCGGGGCTGAGAAAGCGAAGGTCGAGAGCCTCAAGGCTGAACTTTCTGACGTCCGCGGTCGACTTGAGGTTTCATATCGCGAGAAGATCCAATACAGAGATCGCGTCATTGAGCTTGAGGCGTCGACGACAGATCTGGAGATTGCGAGGATAAAAGCTACCACTTCCGCTGCTACCTCTGCTGATGAGGCTGCGTCCCTCAAGAAAAAAGTCGAGGATTTGGAGGGCGACGTCAAATATTTAGAGGAGGAGAATAAGCAGCTTGAAGCCTTCTCTCTTCTTAAAACCAGGGCTGCTTTGATGAGACGTCATCTGAGTGGGAAAAATCCCATGGCGTCGGCCGCCGAAGAGCTCAAGACTTATCTTGAGAAGGTGGGGACTGAAAGGGACCTCGACGAGGATGACGATCTGGATGGAAGCGATGGCGGAGAAGAAGAGATGGCAGTAGGGACAGACGTCGTACAGGAACAGTCTGGCGTTCTTCCTCCTCAGCTTTAAGATCAAAGATCAATCGCTGCTGATCCGGTGGAATATCATCCCTGTCTTGGATCTTGGTTTTGTCATTGTCAATGGTGTCGCTGCTCTCGACCTCTGAAATAGTTTTGTCTCTTGAATTTTCTAAGGGTCGGTTGTCTGTGATCGTCCCTTTATACTTGTAATTTCCTTTTCTAAATGACAAGGTTTCTTTTTGTCTATCAATGTTTATATTATGCTTTTATAATTGATCGTACGTCGAATAAAAGATGGACAAATATACTATAACAAACATTCACTTAGACCATCACTTACTATAATGAAATTAGCTGAGATTTTTAATTGATCTAAGGCAATATAATATTGGTTCTAAGTATTTGACCATCAAATGTAGAAATTAACCTTCGTTGACTGATCATATACATGCGATCAATTAACACAAAATTCTTAAACAAGTCGTGCGTACCTGCGAAAAGCAACATTAGTGGGGTGGTCGTTGGTTTGACCAACGACCCTCCGATGCTTAAGTCAGTAATCTTTCCCAAGAAATAATCGAAGAAATTAATTTCAAAGAATTAAAAGTAATACCTCTTTAGATGAACTGCATTCCAACTTCGTGGGATATCTCGACCATCGAGAGTTTGGATTTTATAAGCTCCTTTACCCACGACACTAGAGATTTGATAAGGACCTTCCCACTTTGTGGAAAGTTTACCTGCATTAGGATCTTGAGTGTTTTGAAACACTCGACGTAAGGCGTAGTCGCCTTCTTGAAAAATTTTGACCTGGACATTTTTATTAAAATGTCGCTCGACCGCTTGTTTTTGTGACGCCATGCGAATGTGAGCAGCTTCTCGAAGTTCCTCTAGGGCGTCAAGGTCATAACTTAGGTCGACCAAGTTATGCTCAACGGACGTATGCCTTGAAGTCGGTAGTCGTACCTCAATAGGTAACACAACTTCACATCCATAGACTAAGGAAAAGGGAGTTTGTCCTGTGGACGTATGAGGTGTCGTACGATTAGCCCATAGGACGGAAGGCAATTCTTCCACCCACTTCCCTTTGGCAGCTTTAAGTCTTTTCTTGATGGAATTGACAATAGTTTTATTACTTGACTCAGCGAGACCATTCGACTGTGGATATCGAGGCGTCGATGTTACCAACTTGATGTTCCTTTCTTCACAAAATCTTCGTGTTCGATCACTAATGAATTGTGTCCCGTTGT
Source organism: Arctium minus (assembly GCA_954870635.1). Lineage (NCBI taxonomy): Eukaryota > Viridiplantae > Streptophyta > Magnoliopsida > Asterales > Asteraceae > Arctium > Arctium minus. The sequence goes on along the minus strand of OX941094.1, from coordinate 45,279,691 downwards.
CGCATGTTATTTCAGATGGAATTCCAAACCTACAAATGATGTTAGTTTGGATAAAAGAAACGACTTCTTTGTCCCGAACCTGGGGGAAAGCCGCTGCTTCGACCCATTTAGAGAAATAATCTGTTAAAACTAAAAGGAATACCTTTTGCCTAGGGGCAGGTGGTAATTTCCCAACGATGTGCATTCCCCATTTCATAAAGGGCCATGGGATCAAAGTTGAGTGCAATGGTTCAGAGGGTTTATGAGACATACCTGCGTGTCTTTGACATGCGTCGCACGACTGTACATACCTGATTGCATCTTGCCTTAATGTCGGCCAATAGTAACCTTGTCGTGATACCCGGTTGGCTAAACTGCGACTTCCTGAGTGATTTCCACATTCACCGTCGTGCATATCTTGTAGAATTTTTTGGACTTGCGTCTTGTTGGTGATACATCGCAGATTCAGACCAGTTGAAGACCTTCGATATAATTGTCCTCTGATAATAACATACCTTTATGCTTTAAATCTAACCTTTCTTGTTTCCATTCTGTCATCAGGCAGTTGATCGTTCTCCAGATAATTTTTAATGTCGTCCGACCAAGAGTTTTCTTCCTCAATCGGTGCGACCAAAATATTACCATCGTCTTTGATGGATGGTACTGTAAGATGGACTATTGGAATATTGTTGAATGTCGTTCGACTAAGTGCTGATCCCAAGTTGGCTAATGCGTCAGCTTGAGTGTTCTGATCTCTTGGTACCTGTTCGACTATGAAGCGACTGAACTTCTTTGCCTCTTCCTTTACTATTTTATGATAAGCAATCATCCTTGAATCTTTTGCTGCAAATTCTCCATTAACTTGGTTAACAACTAGGGATGAGTCGCTCCGGACATGTAGACATGTTGCCCCCAAGTCATAAGCAATTTTCATTCCTGCAATCAGTGCTTCATATTGTGCCTCATTATTTGTTGCCTTGAAGTTGCACCGTATGGAATACACTATTTTGCCCCCTTGTGGAGACTGTAGGATGACACCCAGGCCTGTTCCGCGTATGTTCGACGAACCATCAACGTCGAGCGTCCAATTGGTGTCGTGCAAAGTCGCCACAATTAACTCATCGGACGACATTGTACTTTCCAGTTCTGGACTGAAATATGAGACAAAATCTGCTAAGACTTGCGATTTGATCGCTGTCTTGGGCTTAAAATCCAGATCAAAATTGCTGAGGTAAATGCTCCACTTAGCTAGTCGTCCTGTTAATTCAGGTTTTCTTAACACAAACTTTAATGGAAAGTTAGTTACCACAATTATAGGATGTGATTCAAAATAATGTCGTAGCTTCTTAGCGGCTATGACTAACGAAAGTAAAAGCTTTTCTATAGACGAATACCTGGTTTCTGCGTTTAGTAGAGTTTTACTTACATAATAGATTGACAATTGTCGTCCGTCGGTTTCTCGTATAAGAACTGCACTTACCGAATTAGTTTTGACGGCTAGGTAGAGTTGAAGAGCTTCACCTTTCTCAGGTTTAGAGAGGAAAGGAGGCGACATCATGTATTTCTTGAGTTGTTGCAACGCCTCTTCGTGCTTATCAGTCCACTCGAACCCTTTATTTTTTCGCAGGACATTGTAGAATAAGTGACATCTGTCGGACGACCGAGAGATGAACCGGTTCAACGCTGCTACACGTCCTGTTAGACGTTGGACTTCTTTAAAATTTCTGGGCGATTTTAGCTCGACAATTGCTTTGATTTGATCTGGGTTAGCTTCGATTCCTCGTCGTGTGACCATATAACCGAGAAATTTTCCAGCTCTAACTCCAAAAGAACATTTTGTCAGATTCAACTTCATCTTGTATTTTTGCAAAATGTCGAACGACTGCTCCAAATGTCCTATATGATCGTCCGTATGCTTTGATTTGACAAGCATGTCGTCAATGTATACCTCCATAGTGTCGCCCAAATGCTCTTTGAACATCATATTCACCAATCGTTGATACGTCGAACCTGCATTCTTAAGACCAAAAGGCATTACCTTGTAACAATAGATACATTTATCCGTCATGAAAGCCGTTTTTTCTTGATCGTCGGAATGCATCAATATCTGGTTATATCCAGAATATGCGTCCATGAAAGTGAGTAATTCATGTCCAGCTGTAGCGTCGACCATAGAATCGATATGCGGCAACGGAAATGGATCTTTTGGACAGGCCTTATTAAGGTCCGTAAAGTCTATACACACTCTCCATTTACCGTTTTTCTTTTGGACGACAACAACATTGGCAAGCCAATCTGGATACTTGACTTCTCTTATTTTTCCCGTTTTAAGCAAATTATCAACTTCGTCGTTAATAACTTTATTTCTCTCAGGAGCAAATTTCCGGCTTTTCTGTTGAACGGGTTTGAATGATGGATCGACGTGAAGTTTATGAGAAATAATACTCGGATCGATGCCTATCATGTCCTCCTGCGTCCATGCAAAGCAATCATAGTGATCCTGCAAAAAAGATTTTAGTTTCTTTTTAAAAGAAAGGTCGAGTGTCGCACCTATGTAAACCATCTGATCAGGCTTATCCTGGTTTAAGACGACAACTTCCAAGCGATAGTCGTCGTCCGTCCCAGGAACGTCCTGTTTCTGTAATTGCTATACTGTCTGCTTTGGAGGCTTCAAGGAAACTTTGTAACATTCCCTAGCAACTTTTCTTTCGCCCTTGATCTCCTGTACTCCCCATTGCGTGGGAAATTTCAAGGTCTGATGGTACGTCGAGGGTACAGCTTTCATGTCGTGGATCCATGGTCGCCCAAGGATGACATTATAAACTGATGAACAGTCGATGACGTTGAATTTCGTCTGTCTGTTGATTCCTTTAGCATATACTGGTAGTGTAATTTCCCCCATGGTGCTTGTCGTTTCTCCGTTGAATCCAACGAGTGTAGTCGAACGTCGTGTAATCTTGGATTTGTCGATTCCCATTGCTTTTACTGCATCAAAAAAGATAATGTTAGCTGAACTACCTCCGTCGACGAGTATCCTCTTAGTCAGACAATTCCCAATGCTCAATTGGATAATTAGTCCGTCATGGTGTTTCTGATGTACGTCGTCAAGGTCTGCTTGGTCGAACGTCAAGGGCATAGCTTCTAATTCTGCGTCTTCCTTAGGTATTGCCTCATTTGGAATTGGTCGGTCGTCGGGACCGCGACTAGCATGCCTCTTGGCAGCTGAATAGGTGGTCCCACAAACATCAGAACCTCTGGTGATACAATTAATCACCTTGGCATGCTCTGGAGATGTGGGACGTGCATCCTTCTTTTCCGTCAATTCTTGCAAATAACCTTTAGAGTTAAGCCAGGACAACTCTTTCTTTAAGGCGATGCAATCATCCGTTATATGACCGAAGTCATTATGGAAATCACACCATTTGGTTTTATCTTTTTTGTCACTGTATGTACTGCTTTTCTTCGGCCATCGAACGTTTTGTTGAAGTTGTTTCAGGGACTCGACGACGTCCTTGGCTGATCCAGGAAAGCCATAAGATGACACCTTAGGATACTGGACAGATTTGGAAGTCGTCGGCCCTTTCTTTTCAAATCTGACATTTGAAATCTGTCTGGTAGGTTCTGACCGATTGGTCGACTTTGGTTTAAAGTCTGGTTTTTTAACACCTAGGTTTTTTCGGTCGCCTGAGTGTTTATTTCTGAAAGCGAGGTCATCCTCGACCCTCATGTGAGCAAGCGTCCTTGCTCGTACGTCTTCAAAGGTTTCTGGAGGATACTTCGTAAGGTCGAGATACAACCCTAAACTATCGTCCAGACCCCGTTTATACGCTTCAATTGTTGTTTTCACGTCACAATTTCGGATACTAATCATTTCTGCGTTGAACCGGTTAAAGTAGTCTCGGATGGACTCTCCATTCTTCTTCACGACATAGTAAAGGTCGCTCGTCTGCTTTTCTATTTTTCGGCTGCTAGCGAATTGTTGAGTGAATTGATTCACCAACTCTGCAAAAGACCCAATAGTTTTAGGTTTAAGATTAATCAACCATTGTAAAGCTGCTCCGGTCAAGGTCGCTCCAAAACTTTTGCACATGCAGACTTCTTGAAATTGGTACGGTATCGAGACAGTCCACATAAGTTGTTTGTATTGGGCAACGTGTTCTGTTGGATCAGTGACGCCTGAGTATTTTGGAGTAAAGGTCGGGATGTTGTACTTCTTTGGAACGTCTACTAACGCGATCTCATCAATGAACGGTGACGCCTGAAACCCTGTACGTGGCTCGACATCGACTGGAACTGTTGCCCCCGGTAATTTGGCCAACATCGACAAGACACGTTCATTCTGCTCTTCCAGAAGCTTTAGTCTTTGTGCAACGGGATCTAATGGAACACCATTTGGAGTACCCAATGGAACATAACCAGACCCATTGAGGCTAGTCTGCTGCAAGGAATCAGAGGCATATCCATTGAATGGAATAGAAGCCATAGGCATGGTTGGAATTACGAAAGTCTCAGGATTAATTGATGGTGGACGAGGATAATTTGGCAATGGAGAGGGCATATTCCAGGCACCAACATAAGCATTCGTAGTCCCTGTCACATTGTTTCCATTCTGATTTCTTAGATGCTCAATGGTTTCAGTCGCTTGTCGAGCCTGAGCTGTTAGGGCGTCGATACGAGCACGGGCAGCGGTCAGTTCCATGTTCATTTGAGCCACGACATGATCTTGTGTTCCTTGGAATGCCATTATCCTGAATAACTGAAAAAAGAACACCTGAAGGGAAACGTTAGTACGTCGTAAGATTATCACAGATTTTCTTTGGATGGGGCCCCACGGTGGGCGCCAAACTGTTTATGCCAAAAATCTCCCAAGGAAAATTTAAGGTAAATGTGGAGTTTGATCCAACCAAAGAAAGTAACTTCAATAATCGTACGACAATAATAAGAATAAAATAAATGAGACGAGAGAATTGGTGACGCGGAAAACCCCTAAAATGGGTAAAAAACCGCGGACGAGTGGGAGTCGTCTGGCACTATGGACGTCAATTAGGGACGTCGTCCTTTAGAACAAGTGTTACAAGTGAAATTTAATGTAAAATAGTACAATAAAATAAAGTCAGTCGTGCGTCGGATGTATCAAGATGTCGGTCGTACGTCGTATAACAAACAACAGAAAGCTTTATGAACTTCGAGAGAAATTGAGCGAGCTTGAGAATGTAATTTGTGAGCTTTGTTCAGTCTGAGAATTCGTCCCCCCAAATGAGATTCCTTCTTTGTATTTATAGTGCATTTTCTGTTGAGACGTCTTTAATGCGTATCTTACGCATTAATGGAATAACCGTTTTGGCATTGATAGCAGTGTATGTTATGTCCGTTGCTATTGATGATGACTTCCGTTATAATCTTTGGTCATGAATATCCTTGACTCCTGCATTTAATCATGATATAACGTATATTTATAAATTAGTAACCGAAATCATGTCGTATGACTGTTATGATACATTGCTCGACGGAGGCTCGTACGTCATGTGTCACGACTGTTGAAATTCCTTACCTAAAGATTATCGTAGGTCGTACGTCTATGCACTATTGAAATTTTTACCCAAACAATAACAAATGTAAACGTTCATTCATTATTCATGATGAATAACAATATTCACAAGATGAATTATACAACATTCAAGATGAATAATACACGAATTCATGAATCGTGTATTATTCACCCTAAATGGTGTATTATTTATCATGAATGATACATTATTCATGATAATTAATACATGAATGACCCGTGAAGGTGTGGAGACGTGACACGCTCTATTTTGTTCCTCGATTCACAACCGAAACTCGATAGGGTCTCGATTCATCTCGATGGGTGTTGGGTTACAGTGATGAAGAATACGATGTCTTACGACGTTGAAGAAAGTGTTGAAGAAGCTAATGTCGAGTTATGGACTTACAGTGTCGAGGTGTTGTACACACTTGAACGTACATAAATATTCATTATGAATATAACACATATATAGCATTTCACGTAAAAAAAACGATTAAAACAACAAAAAAACTATATCGAGATGGATGTCATATTGAAGTGCACGAAATTCTTGTTTCTTTGGTGTGATTTGTTTGTTTAAAATATTAGTAATTTTTAAGATAATTATTTTAAACTTTAAGTGGGTAAAAGTTTTTAATTAAAAAAGAAAACAAAAAATCAAATATGGTAGGCATGAGTTTAAATTATCTTCCATTTTTATGCTAATAATCTTAATTAATAACTTTAATTCAAAACTCTATTTAATATGAGTTGTTAGATTAATAGAGATGGAGTGCACAATGAAAATTAAGTTTTAATTTGAATTTTCCTCTCTCTCTCTCTCTCTCTCTATATATATATATATATATATATATATATATATATAGAATTAGGTTCATTTGAGAAATGCTAAAAATATGAGAAATAACGAAATGATCCTAGCCCTTTATCTAGTCAACATTTGCGGCTTTGACCGTGAAGCACCGGATAATTACTTGTGTGATCTGTAGAAGATAGAGGGGTAGTTTCGTAAAATACACAAGACAAGTTCATATATGAATCCGTATGATTTACATATGAATTATATGTTCACATATGAACTCTTTTAACTGATTCATATATAAACTATACGTTCATATATGAATCAGTTAATTAGTTCATATCTGAATCACAAAGGTTCATATATGAATCTATTAATTAGTTCAGCTAACTTACATATGAAACTACTGTTAATTAGTTTATATGTGAATCAGTTAATTGGTTCATATATGAATCACAAAGGTTCATATATGAATCAGTTAAAAGATTTCATATGTGAATTATACTGGTTCACATATGAACATATAGTTCATATATGAATTCGTCCTGTATATTTGTAAAAATTACGAAATTATCCTTCTATTTTTGAAAAAGCCGCAACTTTTGACCAGTCAAGGCCGTAATTGTTGACCAGTCAAAGACGCAATATTTGACCGGTCAAAGCCGATCTTAACCAAATGGAAGGTTAAGATTACTTCTCTATTTCTCATATATTTAACATTTTCTCAAATGAACCTCTCCCTATATATATATATATATATCCATAGGTTCAAATGAGAAGTGCTAAGTGTGTGAGAAATAGAGAAGTTACGGCCAATCAAATATTGCGTCTTTGACTGATCAATAACTGTGGCTTTAACCGGTCAAAAGTTACGGCTATTCCAAAAATAGAATGATAGTTTCGTAATTTTTACAAATACACGGGACGAGTTTATATATGAACCTGTATGATTCACATATAAACTATATATTCATATGTGAACCAGTGTAATTCACATATGAAGTCTTTTAATTGATTCATATATGAACCTTTGTAATTCATATATAAACTAATTAATTGATTCACATATGAACTAATTAACTGTAGGTTCATATGTGAATCAGTTGAACTAATTAACCGATTCTCATATGAACTAATTAACTGATTCACATATGAATATATAGTTCATATATGAATCACATAAGTTCACATATGAACTCGTCTTACTTATTTTAGGAAACTACTCCTCTATCTTCTACAGACCGCATAAGGAATTATTCGGTGTTTCACGGTCCAAGCCGCAAATGTTGGCTAGATGAAAGGCTATGATTATTTCTCTATTTCTCATACATTTAACATTTCTCATTTGAGCCTATGACTATATATATATATATATATATATATATATATATATATATATATATATATAGGACGGTAATCAAATGAGAGCTGTAAAAAGGTTTTGGACCGTGAAAACCTATCTAAGCCTTATATCAATTTTGATCTTATGGTTGTAATTTAAAGGTGTTTTTATTTAAAAATGGGCATAATGGTAATTTGGTAATAAATATGATAGTTTTTATTTTTTCTAATTAAATAGTTTTATTTTTTTATGCAATTCCTTCCTTTTATGCGATCAAGTTTTCAAGATTTTCAGGTTCAGATGATTGGGTTCCAGTTTTTGAGTTCTAGGTTTTCGTATTCATCCCGATTGAAGTCTCTTCTACTATTCTTCTTATTACATTGATTGAATCAAGCAATTATCACATTTCACCTTATGAATCAAATTCATATTATGAAACATAAACACATTCACCTTAGGAATCAAATTCACCTTATGAAACATAGACATATTCACCTTAGGGAATCAGGTACACCTTATGAAACATAAACAACTTAACCTTATGAAACATAAACAAATTCACCAAATTAAACATAATGATAGTTTTTCAAAGTCATAAACATAATTCATTGTTTCAAAACCACCTTAATTCACCTTATGGAAACTTCAACTCCTTGTTCAATAACTAATTTTCTTTGATCAGATTGTTTAAATATGATCAACTGCCGATCAAGAAATCGATTTCAACTCCTATTAAAACCCTAAATTTTGAATGTTAAAGATTTTAGTAAAAAACGTTACCTTTGATCCTTATCTTCGGCTGTGAAATATCTTTATCAGTTGCCATTAACGATTAAAGATTATGAATCGAACTTCCTGTCAGTCATTAATGGAGATGAAATTGATGGAAATGAAAATCGACGGAGACGATGGTGAATTTGAGATGAAGAATAATGAATGAGATGAATGAGAATTAATCAGTTATTAATATTAATTGGAGTCTGCCTAATTATTTATTTGAATTTAATAATATAATATCAATTATACCCCTAAAAATCATTACAAAATGTCAAAAATACCCTTATGTTATCTTTTATTACAAATAAGCTTTTTTTTAATGACCCTTGATTTATTCTAATCAAGGGATTAGATTAGTCCTCAAGTTTTTAACGTGTTTTTTGGTCCTCACTAGATATATGGGGATCATTTAAAGGAGAACTGAGTTTTTTGTGGTAATCATGAGATCCAATCTCAACCACACATTATTAACAATCAATGACTATTATTAAAAGTATTAATTTTGGTAATTATCTATTAAATTTCAAAAAAGTTAAATTTATGGATAATATTTACGGATAAATGACGCTTTTGGTAATTATAAATTTTGGTAATTGTTTAAAATTATTAATTTTGCTAATTATCCTCTCTCCTCTCTTCGTCCAACAAACCTTATCCGACCAAATTTATTTCGACGTACACCATTGTGATGCATTCTGAGACACCCATGAACTTCTAAACAGAAAAACATAAATCGACTATGATAATGATACTATTGTGATACCCATGTAATACTACTGTGATACCCACGGTCATACCACTGTGATATCCAATCCGTTGAGACCAAATCCGATTTTGTAAGGCCAAACATGGACGATATCACCATCATGACTCCATCTCCTTCGATCTGCAAACTGTGCAAAGCAATAGGACCAACATGGACGAGCATCTTGGGTTCATAGCAGGGACCGATAGGGAGGAATTTCGGTGAGATTTTTTGGTGAGTGTTTCTAGTGAGAGATTAGGCCAGTAGAGAGTAAGGATGAGTCGTTTCCATACCTTACATACAACTTTCATGGCTTTTTTTTGGGTGAGTTTTTTTATTTTTCCTTGCTAAAGATTGATTTTTGATACCATGCTACGTTTTAGTGACATGTGAATGTTTTGAGGGTGAAGAGAGAGAAAACAGAGAAAACAAAAATCATTTCAAATCAATTTGGTTGAGAAATTAAAGGCAACTATCTAATAAAAGACAATTACTAAAATAAAAAGATTTGAATTTTAATAACTAAAATTACTACCCTTTATTAATTAAATGAGTAAAAAATTAATATTAATAGTTGATTGGTTGAGATTGGATCTTAAAGTTATAAAAAATGTCGAGTTCTCATTTGACTAGGCCCCTAGACACACACACACATACACACACACACACACAAATATGTATAGGGAGAATTTCAAATGAGAAATGCTAAGTGTGTGAGAAATAGAGAAGTAATCCTAGCCATTCATACGTTAAGATCGGATTTGAGTGGTCAAAATTTACGGCTTTGACTGGTCAAGAATTGCGACTTTGACTGGTCAAAATTTGCGGTTATGCCAAAAATAGAGGGGTAGTGTTGTAACTTTTACAAATAGGCAACAACATTGTTCATATGTGAACCTGTGTGATTCACATATGAACTATATTTTAACTGATTCACATGTGAACCCTTGTGATTCACATATGAACCCGTACGTTCATATCTGAATCATATGAACCAATTAAAATATTCACATATGAACTAACTAACTAACTGATTCACATATGAACCTGTAGGTAATAGTTCACATGTGAACTTATCAACGGGTCACATATGAACATATAGTTCATATATGAATCACAAAAGTTCACATATGAACATTGTTGCCACCTTTTTGTAAAAGTTACGATATTAACCCTCTATCTTTTGCAGACCATGCGAGGAATTATCCGATACTTCACAGTCAAAGCCACAAATATTGACAAGATGAAGCGCTAGGATTAGTTCTCTATTTCTCACACACTTAACATTTTTCATTTATACCTATGGCTATGTATGTATGTAGGTATATATATACATACACACATATAGAGCCTAAAGAAAATGAGAAGTTGATAGTTTGTGATAGTCGTGAGATCTAATGTGAGACAATTAATTAAGATAATTAATGTTATTTTTTAAATATAAAGTAAAATGGTAAATTAGTAATTTCATATTCCCATTTTATATTTAATTAAATTATTTAACAACTCTCTCTCTCAGTATTCCCATTTTGTATTACCAAAATTACATTATATATATATACATATAGGATTAGGTTCATTTGAGAAATGCAAAAAATATGAGAAATAAAGAAATGATCATAGCCCTTTATCTGATCAACATTTGCGACTTTGACCGTGAAACACCAAATAATTCCTTGTGTGTTCTGTAGAAGATAGAGGGGTAGTTTCGTAAAATACGCGGGACGAGTTCATTTATGAACCTGTATGATTCACATATGAATTATACGATCATAGATGAACCAATGTAATTCACATATGAACTCTTTTAACTGATTCATATTTGAACGTTTGTGATTCATATATGAACTATACGTTCATATATGAATCAGTTAATTAGTTCATATATGAATCTATTAATTAGTTCAACTAATTCATATATGAACCTACAGTTAATTAGATCATATGTGAATTAGTTAATTGTTTCATATATGAATCAATTTAAAGAGTTCATATATGAATTACACTTATTGTTCATATGTGAACCATACACGTTAATATATGAACTCGTCCCGTGAATTTGTAAAAATTACGAAACTGTCCTTCTATTTTTGGAATAGCCGCAACTTTTGACCAGTCAAAACCGTAATTGTTGACCAATCAAATACGCAATATTTGAATAGTCAAAGTCAATCTTAACCGAATGAAAGGCTAAGATTACTTCTCTATTTCTCATATATTTAACATTTCTCAAATGAACCTCTCCCTATATATATATATAGGGTAATGTTCAAGAGAAAACCGCAAAAAAACGAAAAACTGAAGAAACACTCTGGACGGTATGCACTTGTGCATACAAGTAATTTGCATAATGCACAAGTGCATTATGCACTTGTGCATAAAAACCAAAAAAACAACATAATTTACCTGTATGCACAAATGCATAGCGTCTAGATGAAAGGCTATTAGGGTGTTTTTCAGTTTTCCATTTTTTGAGGTTTTTCCCTGAACATCCGTCTATATGTATGTATATATATATATATATATATATACATATTTGTTAACAAAAAAAGGGTGTAAACCATGTTAACAGATCTAGACCAATCACATTGTACCATTTTTTTGTTTTAAAATTAAATTGGACAAATAAATAGGGGTAGAAATGGTATTTTCAATTCAAACATGGATTAGGATGATTCCTTTTTTATCTCATTATCTTGTTTCCTTAATTAATTTAATGATAATTATCTATATCTATACTATATTATAAAAACGGTATAAAAAACTCTTAATTACAACATTTTAAGCACAAGTTACAACTAATTAAAGTCAATTACTTAATTTACAATTTCTTAATGTTTTGGTACAACCTTTCCAAGCACAGTATCACACATAATCATCTATTTGTGGAATGGATACTCATTTATTAATATAACTATTTGTTTTTTTTGGGAGGATTTTATAAAATATATTTTATATGAACATAATTTATTTTAAATGTAAATTTTACATTTAAATCTATATTAATGAGATGTAATATAAAATCTTTTTTCTTCCGTATTTTTTTATATTACATCTCATAATGATTTTTCCATATTTTATTTTATAAAATATTTTTGCATATTTTATTTTATAAAATCTTCTTACATAATGAGATGTAATATAAACTCGTTTTTTTTCCGTATTCTTTTTGCTAATATAAAATCTATTTTATTTTATAAAATCTACACGTATTTTATATTAGCATAATATAAAATTTACACGTATTTTTTTTCACGAGCATTAAAAGAAGAAAAAAGAAGGTTGATATGAATTTAAAAATAAAAAATAACGAGATACAGTAATAAATTATCGTATTATTTAAAATAAAAATATTCCGCAATACTTTCCAAATTAAACAAGTGTAAAGAAAACAAAATATAAACGATGTAGATATAAAAATATTCTTCCATATTTTTAATATATTTACATTTAAATGTAAAATCAAAAATGAAAATAAAAGATTTTAAAATATTTTCTACATTCACTATAAATATATATAGCTTCTCTATGTATCATCCGAGTACAAGAAGAAGACGAACGGTCGGGTGTCAATGGCGGAACGTGACTGAACAAAAGGTATTCCACTATATTTTTGTTTATTTGAAAAACTACTTTTTTATATTTTGTTTTATTTACTGAGGATTTGTTTATATTTTTCAAAACCCACAATCATATTTTTCTATGTAGGGGAATAAGATATATATACATATCTTTATTTTTATCGATTAATACTATGAGTTCTTGAAGTCAATAGTCAGATAAATATGTTGTGAGACATGTCGTTTGAGTTTTAAATAATATAATACAAAATTATTACCAATATTATTGCACAAACTCATAACAACAAACGATTAAGAATATATGCAAGTTAACCACTTATAAAAATACATTCGTTTTTCACATTGTATTTCATTAACTGTTAACAGAGAAATTACGTTTCATTTTAACTCGGTTCAATATTCCAACAAAAAATTTATCCTTCCGTGCAATGCACGGGCCCAACACTAGTGATATTAAAAATAAATTAATGAATATTATTAGTCATGAAAATTTAAATTCATTCATTAATTTAACGAATGATATTGCATACATGCACATCCATGAATATTCTAAAATTTCACACATGCACAACCATTAATCTATCTAAAAATTGCATATATGCACAACCATTAATATGTCTAAAAATTGCATATATGCACAACCATAAATCTGTCTAAAAATTGCATATATGCACAACCATAAATCTGTGTAGACCATTAATATGTGTCAAATTGCATACATGCGCAACCTTAAATTTGGGTAACAATGAATATCAGTCAAAGTGCATACATGCACAACCTTAAATTTGTGTAAACAATGAAGATGTGTCAAAATACATACAGGCACATATTTCAGTTACATATATGCACATGTTTCAGTTGTATATATGCACCTCTTAAAAATTGCTTCCTTATTAGTTGCATATATGCACATTATGAACAAAATAAGAAGAAGACATTGCACTAAGTTCCCAATCTATGTAACCCATTATGAACAAAATAAGAACAAGAATGAACTACCAAGAAACCCTAATTAAAAAATCGTCTGCCCCACACGAATCTAGAATGCTCAATTACAACATACGGTATTTTCATCAAATCATTCATATACGATCGAATTCAATGTGCAAAAATTACATTAAATTCAAATAAAACCTTCGATTGGGGACGCATTTCGAGGAAGATAATGAGGAACTGAAGAAATGGGAGAAGAAACAACAATCTATGTAGCCATATTCAACCTCATTATCGTCACAATCTGTAAAAAATCAAAAGCTAGGATTTTTTTCGAGGTAGATAAACGAAGAACTGAAGAAATCGGAGAAGAAACAACAATCTGTGTAGCTATTGTCAACCTCATCGTCGTCATAATCTGTAGAAAATCAAAATCTAGGGTTTTTTCGAGGGAGATAAACGAGGAACTGAAGAAATCGAAAAAGAAACAACAATCTGTGTAGCCATCGTCAACCTCATCGTCGTCATAATCTGTAGAAAATAAAAATCTAGGGTTTTTGTGTAGATTGATGATGATAATGTTGGCGTTTAATGAAGACGTGAAATTAGGAAACTGATTTCTTTCCTTATCAATTGTAAACACATTTTTAGTTTTATGACGGATTTTCCCTTGTTCATATATGCATCTCATTTATTATAAATTAAAATAATTCAATTAATCTAGTCCATTGATTATTAAGATGAGTGGTCTAGATTGGTTAACAAGGTTAACACCCTTTTTTAGTAAACAAAAGAAGGGCCCTCTCTCTCTCTCTCTTTCTCTCTCTCTCTCTCTCTATATATATATATAACCATTGGTTCAAATGAGAAATGCTAAGTGTGTGAGAAATATAAAAGTAATCCAAGCCATTCATACGGTCAAGGTCGGATTTGACTGGTCAAATATTGCGTCTTTGAATGGTCAAGAATTGCGTCTTTGACTAGTCAAAAGTTGAGGATATTCCAAAAATAGAAGGACAGTGTAAGACTCCGTTTTAAAAACATATAATTATTCTTAACCAAATTGAACCGTAATTAAAATGGTAACCAAAGATAGTTAAGGGGTTAAAACCGTCAAATAGCCAAATCTCATTAATAATATATATATCGAAAAGGGAAAATTGCATCAAAATGAAACCAACTTTACTCAGATTTCTATTTTAAGGAACTAACTTTTAAAATCATCATTTAAGGGCTTGGAACAAAGTTTATGTTTATTTAAGGGTCTAGGTGACCTATTGACCTGTACTACTGATGACTTAGCATAGGTATTTTGCAAACTAAAATTCCATATCACAATAAATTTACAAAAATAAATATACAATGATGACATGTCACATAAAAGAACTTATTTAATAAACAAAATTTACTTCATATTAGAATTATAATCGTAAATCTATTGACAGAGACTTTTTCATGGACCCTACCTTTCTACCTCTTTGTTCCCCCACATTCCCAACCCCTTCTTCTCTGCAACCACCGCCGTGCATACCACCATGACACTACTTGCACCACAGACCACAATGAGCACAAGATTGAAGGATTTAAAAGATCCAATTTGATGGTTTCTAAATGGTTTCACCTCAAAGATTTTAGATATACGTTCTAAACAGTTTCATCTCAAAGATTTCAGATTTTAGATCTAGTTCCAAATGGTTTCGCCTCAAAAGTTTTCACATTTTTAGATTTGGGTTCCGAACAGTTTCGCCTCAGATTCTAGATTTGGGTTCAATTCCACCTCAAATTTTGGAATAGGTTTCGAAAGGTTCAACAAGTTTTCATATTTTTTATTTGGGTTTTGAATGGTTTCACCTAAAAAACAATTTTAGACAGAAGACTACGATGGACGGTGGTTGTTGGCCGGAGAAGACACAGATGGGATTATTGGCCGGAGAAGACAACAGATGGGGGTTTTCTAAATAGTTTTACGTCAAAGAATATTTCAAATTTGTAAACAATTTTCAGATATGTGCTTTAAATAGTTCAAAAAATAAAGATGATAAAGCCATCCTTAATATCAACGTAGCATCTTTTTAAATTAATTATTTTCCATGTCATATTAAGGTGACCAGTTACCTACTCAACCGGTCAACTAGACCCTTAAATAAACACAAACTTTGTCCCAAGCCCTTAAATGATGCTTTTAAAAGTTAGTTCTCTAAAATAGAAATCGTAGTAAAGTTGATTCCATTTTGATGCAATTTTCCCTATCAAAAATGTTGAAGTTAGATTAAATAACATAACCAAATCCATAGTTCATCGTCTCCTCATTTCATACCATCACCCATCTCTAATTTTTCTCTCTCCCTAGAACTCTCCATCTCTCTAAAATATCTCTCAATCCGTTGGAGTAATCAAAGATTCAACCGTATATTTGGAATCCACTCTTCGAATCCTTCTTAGAGGTATAAATTTCTTTTTAAGTTATTTAAGTTGGTAGGTTAGGCTTTCATAAAGTTGGTTGGTAGATTATGATTTGATATTACAAAGTTATAATCAATTACATGTTTAGAAATGTTTGTTTTGGTCAAAATTAAAAAACGGTAAAGTTTAGAATCAAATTGATGATATTGTGGTTATACGGTAAATTACATACCAAGTGTTCGGTTTGATGCCTAAGAGAATAAAGTTTCGTGACTAAGTTTAAGATAATAACCATGGATTTTTATGTTATGCGAGTAGTAATAATTCATGGTTTAAATAGGCAATCGAACGAGTTAAACTTCGCCGTCCGTCTCGGTTGGTCGTGTTTTACTTCTCAATTCAGTTGTAGTTGACCCTTCCTAAAGGTGGTTCACCACCTTGTGATTGATCAATTGAACATGATCAACTAAATGAGTAATTATACACACATACACATTGATTTTGGTTTATTGAATCAATTGTTTGATCATTTTGACGTTTTATTAAAATGTGTCTCGTATGGAATTGTTTATGAAAATTGTGAACTATATTGAATTTGATTTTTATGAACGCTATTCGGGTAAGTGGCATATGTTTGGTTTTTGTTGTTTTTAGAACAACCCAATAAATTGGCACATTATTTCGGATGCCTTCTATGGCGGCTTTGTAGTCATGGCATCCTGCAGGTGAACTCGGTTCACCAGAGTTAAGCCCATTAGTGGCTTACGTGAACCCACTATGGGGATTAGGCTGACTTTGTTGTCTCCAGGGCGGATGGATTGATCCTTGAACTTTTACTCACAGAACATGTGACCGTGGTTAAATTCACGGGGGATTCGGGTATATTTGCCTGCACGCCAACCCAATAATTCGTGTGGTTTAGCCACCCCACAAACACAACAGGATTTGATAGACTTCAATGATATTATGTTTTGAAGTTAAAACCGTTCTTGAGATTATTATTTTTGAATATTACTGAACGTATCTTTTGAATTAAATGAACTATGAACTTCATTTTCATGAACTTTCTTCGAATTAGATTTGTATGTCTTCCGCTTTGTTATCGAGGAGTTTAATGTTATTTCTGAATTTATATTATAATCCATTCATTGAGCCCTGTGCTCAGCCGTGTTTTTGTTTTCTGACACGATAGGTTCGAAGTGACGCTTACGGGGACGAGACTTGAGATCGAGCATGAAGTTTTGGAGTTTTTAGACTCACCGTATCACATAACGTTCTAAGTTTATAAACACTTTTTGAAGTGTGATATTTTAGATTGTAATATATGTTTAGAGTTTATAAATAACTCTGAATTAGTTGTGTATTTATGTTAGGTCCCGTTCGTGACATCACCCGTTCTGGACCACGGGGACGGGGTATGTTACAAATGTGGTATCAGAGCATAGGTATCGACTTGTAGATTAATTAGGTTTGACCTGTGAGGATTGGTTTGACATTAGAATGGGTAGACTAGAATTTAATTATATTTACCCATTTTCAATCTGTAACTGTTTTGAATTCTAATCTTGATATTGTTCTGTGTTAGAATGTCGAGACGTGGTCATCCACGCAAATACTGATCTCAACTTGAGGGTAATCCAAACCCCAACCAAGTGAGGGGTACAAGTGAGCCTAATATTGCTGATGTTGTTTGTCAAACCATGTGAAGTATAATTTCTACATACCTTGAGCAGACCATGTTAACTTAATTGATTATTTGTTTATGCCTTGTTTGATACCGGGGCAACACACTCTGTTGTTTATGAACAATTAGAATCCCAGTTAAAACCTTATGAACAAACCACTGAATTTCCAGTCGTGATATCTACCCCTATGGGTTGTTCAATCTGTGTGTTAACTCGATTTTCAAACTGTCCATTATTTGTTGGAGACCGTATATGGGAGGTCAATCTACTTCCAATGCATATGTCCCACTTTCAATAAATATTAGGTATGGACTGGTTGTCACACCATGGTGCAACTATAGAATGCAACACCAAACAAATATTGTTTGGGGATATTGACAAACCAGAGGCAATCTTCCAAGGAGGTACTCGAAAAGAAGATGTTAGCGCTTTAGCCTCCAATACTGTGAAGCAATATACGTGGCAAAGTAACGAAGGTTTTCTGGCCTCGTTACAAGATCCCGAACAAGTATTCTCTACTTCTGCACCCATACCTGTTGTTTCCGAATATCTTGATTTGTTTTCTGACGATCTATCGGGTATACCACCAGTCCGGGAAGTCGAATTTACCATTGATCTAGTTCCGGGAGTTTCTCCTATTTCCAAGGCTCCCTACCGAATGGCTCCAACTGAAATGAATGAACTTAAAACTCAACTCGATGATTTATTAAAGAAAGGTTTCATTCTGTTAAATCAGGTTTAATCAAGTTGTAATAGTTAGTCCCTTGTTAGTTTTGTTATGTATTTTGTTAAGTTTGACTTGTGTAGGAGTCAAGTTAATTGACCCTACATATAGTCCCTTAAGATTTCCTTTTTAGGTTAACTCTTAGAAATTATCTCTTTCATAGTATTGTAGCCAACCTCCTTTTTGTGAGATATATGAATATAGTATTTTCCCAATCAATGATCTCTTTCCTTTGATTCTTATTTGTTAATACTCTGATTATTATTGTGTGTGCTTGATTCTGGAACAACAATTGGTATCAGAGCTACCTCAGAAACTCAGATTCAACCAATTTGTGCATAAATTAGTTCCAGTTTTCCATTTTCGGAAACTTCATAGTTCCATTAGTGATTTTGTGATTCAGTGGTCATTTTGATGCAACTTTAGGTTCAATAGATTCGTATAATGAAGATAAACATTGTTGGGAACTGAAGAATTCATCAAGCATGGTTAATGCTGCTGGTTCAAAGTTACTACTGCTAGAAGACTTAAAGGTTAATACTGTTGAGTGTTACTACTGCTAGTACTATTAATACTGCTAGTCAAAGTTAGTGTTGCTTGAACAAAGTTAGTACTGCTTAGCTAGTTAGTACTGCTAGTGGTTAGTGCTGCTTAGTAGTTAATGCTGCTAGAAGGAATTTAATGCTGCTGAAGATTAATACTGCTTATATGATGAAGATTCGTATGAAAAGATATACATGGAAGCTTAGAGATATACATGGAAGATATACTGAAGATATTTTATTTATTGTAATTATCTTTGTATTCAGTATATATATTGTATAGTTTAGAATAGTGAGTTAACTTTTGTTTTTCTTCATTCTATTAGAGAGAAAATCAACCTCAAGGCATAGATCCTAATTCTAGAGAAGTAGAATTCGTATTGGTGAGCCTGTTCATCAATATTGAGGTTGAGTGTGTAATCTTGTAACTTCAAAGCATTCAATACAAGTTTACAGTTTGTTCTTCATATCTACTGTGTTGATTTACTGTTTTGATTAAATATCAAAGTGTTATTCCGCAAACTTCTTTGATATTGTTTCTGAGAATTAATTCTTGTTGAGAATTCGATCCTGACAAGTGGTATCAGAGCTTGACTCTCTCATAAACAGTTATTCATCATGGAAAATCTTACAGAATCAAGCAGTACTTTGGTTTCTAAGGTTCCAATGCTCAAACCAAGTGAGTTTGACATGTGGAAGATAAGAATCAGACAATATATTCTTCTCACTGACTACTCAATGTGGGATATCATTGAGAATGGTCCTTCTGAAGCTGGAAGGATAGGACCAGATGGGAAAAGACCTCCACCAAAGACAGATGGTGATAGGAAGATCAGACAAACAGAGATGAAGGCCTTGAGCACTCTGCTCTTGGCCATTCCCAATGAATACCAGCATCAATTTTGCAACTGCACTGATGCTCAGATTCTCTGGAATGCTCTAGAGAAAAGATTTGCTGGAACTAAGAGCATCAAAAGAAATCAAAGAGATGTTCTAAAGCAGCAGTATGAGAACTTCACTTCCACAAAGAATGAGTCTATGACTCAAACTTTTGATAGGTTTAACAAACTCATAGGTGAACTGGCTACTGTAGGGGTGAAGATGGAACAAGATGATATCAACAGAAAGTTCCTCAGATCTCTTGGGGATGAATGGACTATGTACACTGTCTCATATAGACAGAGTGACAATCTGGAAGAGAAAGAACTTGATGATCTATACAATGATCTAAGAGTTTTTGAAACTGAGGTAGAAACCAAGAAGAAGCCCTCTGGTTATATTCACAATGCTGCACTTCTTTCAGCATCCACTGATACTACTGCAAACCCTGAAGCAGTTAGTACTGCCAGTGGAGTAAGTTCAGAAAAAGGCACTGAAACTATCTTTGAAGCCTTTTTGTCCAGTCATAGCAGCAATTCTTTGATTAATGATGATCTGGATCAAATTCACCCTGATGATCTGGAGGAGATGGATATTAAATGGCAGATGGCCATGTTATCCATGAGGGTGAAGAAGTTCATTAAAAGAACTGGAAGAAATAACTTCTCTCAAAGAAGAGAAGATGGAGCTGGTTTTGACAAAACCAAGGTGGAATGTTATAAGTGTCACAAGAAAGGACACTTTGCTAGAGAATGCAGGAGTGCTGTTCCAAACAACAACCATCAACAAGCTCAGAATGGAGGATACAATCTGAACAAGAATCCTGCTCAAGCCCTTGTTTCTCAACAAGGAATGGGATTTGACTGGAGTGATCAAGCTGAGGAAGCCATTCAGAACCAAGCTCTTATGGCAGAAGTGTCTGATCTCCCCACTGAGGTAAGTTCTAATCTTTGCACTAAATCTTGCATTGACACTGTTACAAGATACAGGGATCACAATCAAAGTATGTGTGATGACCTCAAAAGATTAGAAAAGGACAGAAGAGATTATGTGTTGATAGTAGAGAGATTTGAAGAGCAAATCAAAGGCTTTCAAGCTAATGAACTTCAACACTCTTATGACACAAACTATTGGAAGTGGGAAAAGAATGAGTTAGAAACCAAACTGTCTAAGTCATTAGAAGAGAATGATAGGCTGAAAGAGGAGCTGTCAAAAGTTAAGCTTGACATAGAAAAGTTTTCTTATGCTTCAAAAGCAATGGATTCTCTTCTAAAGGCTCAGATACATGATAAGATGAAGCCTGGTATTGGATACAACAATACACCCCCTCCTTACAATAATAACTATATTTCTCCTACATCAGACTTGTTAGAAACTAAGGAGAAAAAGAACTTGTCTGAATAAGCTTTTAAGATAGATCCTTTGGATGAGGTAGTAGTTAAGGATTTGACTGAGAAAGAAGCCAGTGAGAACAGGGATAATACTGTGAGTAAAAAGATACCATTAGAAAACAATATTATCACCAATGAGGGATGTGGGAAAATCTGGGTCAAGTCCAAGGAGATAGAGAAGATTAAAGGAAAGGATAACAAGGTCCACTACAAACAAACCACAGTTGTGAATCCTGGATCTTGTAAACAGTGTGATTGCAATAAAGCCAAGAGCCTAAATTCTGGTTTAAAAAGAGGAAATCAAAGAAACTGGAATAATCAATGGGCTCAGAAACAAGGAGTTGATCTGAATAAAATCAATAGACCAAAACCTTGTTTTATATGTGGCAAGTTGAATCATTTGGCTAAGTATTGTTACTTTAACCCAATTAACCAACAGATGAACTTTCAAAGATTTGTGCAAAAACCTGTTGGTTATAGGAAGGCTGGAAAGAAACATGTGATAAAGAAATCTGTTGAAAGTAAAGGCACTTTAAAGAAAAAGATTTTAAAAGAAAGTGTCAAAATGTGAGTACCTAGAAGTACTAACAGTGTTAGTACTGCTAACAATATTAGTACTGCTAACACAGTTACTACTGCTAACAGTGTTAGTACTGCTGAAAATATTAATGCTGCTAATACTGTTAATACCTCTTCAAAGGTTAATACTGCCAACACAGTTACTGCTGCTAACACAGTTACTACTGCTAACAAGGTTAGTACTGCTAAGCATGCAAGTGCTGCCAAGGCAGTTAGTACTTCTAAAACCAGTATTGATTCTAGCAAAAATATTTCCAAGCCTATTATTGTAACAAAGTACTCCAAGAATGAGGAGTTAAAGTTCAAAAATCTTGTCAAGAAAGAATGCAAGTATTTTGATGAGAAAGGGGTACCCAAGACCACTTTGGCTTGGGTTCCTAATTCATACTAATTGATTTATCTAATGTGCAGGGCAACCAACAGCTCAAGGGAAAGAGCATTTGGCATGTTGATAGTGGTTGCTCTAGGCACATGACAGGCAACATGTCATGCCTTCAGGATTTCAAACATATCAATGGAGGACATATTGCATTTGGAGATAATCTTACTGGTGGTAAGATAAGTGGAAAAGGTAATGTCACCAAAGGTAAGATGACATTTGAGGATGTCTACTATGTTGATCAATTAAAGTACAACCTGTTAAGTGTATCACAGGTTTGTGACAAACAACATAGTATATTATTTACTAATAATGAGTGTATGATCCTTGCTCCAGGGTTCAAGGTAGTTGATGAAAGCATGATACTACTTAGAACTCCAAGAAAGGACAATGTTTACTGTCTGGATATGGACAATATTGATAGTGATTCATCTCTAAATTGTCTTGTTTCAAAAGCTTCTGTAGATGAATCCTCTCTGTGGCACAGAAGGATGTGTCACATGAATTTCAAGACTATGAACAATCTTGTTAAAAACAACCTTGTAAGAGGTTTACCTTCAAAAGTCTTTTCATGTGATGATCATTGTGTTGCTTGTCTTAAAGGCAAACAACACAAAACTTCTCATAAGACCAAAGAGTTAAATTCTGTTTCTTCTTGTCTCCAGTTACTGCATATGGATCTGTTTGGTCCTACAAATGTTATGAGTATAGGCAAGAAATCTTACTGCTTGGTTATTGTTGATGATTACTCCAGATTTACTTGGGTATATTTTCTAAGGACTAAGGATGAGACAAGTGGACTTATCAAATCCTTTATTCTAAGAATTGAAAACCAAACTAATCAAAGAGTAGAAGTCATTAGATCAGATAATGGAACTGAGTTTAAAAATCATGATCTAAACACCTTTTGTGAAGAAAAAGGTATTGAGAGGCAATATAGTGCTCCTAGGACTCCTCAACAGAATGGTGTTGCTGAAAGGAGAAATAGAACACTAATAGAGGCTGCTAGATCTCTGTTGGCTGATTCAAAATTACCAATTACCTTCTGGGCTGAAGTAGTTAATACTGACTGTTATGTCCAAAACAGAGTTCTAGTGGTCAAGCAAAAGAACAAGACCCCATATGAGCTTTTAAATAAAAGAAAACCTTTCATTGGTTTCTTCAAACCTTTTGGGTGTCCTTGTACAATTCTAAATACCAAATCTCACTTAGGTAAGTTTGATAGCAAAGCAGATGATGGATTTCTTGTTGGATATTCATCTCAGAGTAAGTCCTACAGAGTTTTTAACTCATCTTCTAGAATAATTGAAGAAAGTGACAATGTCAAATGCAATGAGAACACACCAAATCCTGTTGGGTCTGGACCTCAGTGGCTATTTGACATTGATTCACTAACTAACTCTTTTGGTTTCAGTAATGAGAATGCAGGTTCAGGAAGTGGAGGATCAGGAATCACACAAGTTCAAGAAAGTATATCTAAATCTGTGATTTTTCCCATACCCACAGTAAATTCTGTTGAAGACTGTGAAAAGGAATCATTTACTGGACCAAGTCAGAGTGAAGAAGAAACTAGAGATGAGGAGACTCAAGAGAATAATGAAGTGGCCTTTGAAAACACTTCAGTTGAGTTGCATGACTCTAATCTAGAGGCTGGACTAAATGAAGAACCTAGTCATAACACCAGAGTTCAAAAGAATCATCCTCCACAGCTGGTAATAGGAGATATCTCTTCTCCTATGATGACTAGACATCAAAGTAGGCTTCAGGAAATGCAAGATCAACAGCATACAGTGCTTTCTTGTTTTCTATCTCAGCTTGAGCCTAAAAAGGCACATGATGCTATGAAAGAATCTAGCTGGATAGAAGCAATGCAAGAAGAACTGTTACAGTTCAAGCTACAAGATGTATGGGATCTAGTAGACCTTCCTAAAGGTCACAGAGCAATTGGCACAAAATGGATTTTCAGAAACAAGAGAGATGAAAGAGGTATTGTCATAAGAAACAAAGCAAGGCTGGTGGCTCAAGGATATACTCAAGAAGAGGGTATAGATTATGAAGAAGTTTTTGCACCTGTGGCTAGGATAGAAGCAATCAGACTATTCCTAGCCTATGCTTCTTACATGAATTTCAAAGTCTATCAAATGAATGTAAAAAGTGCTTTTCTCTATGGCTCAATTGAAGAAGAAGTATATGTCTGTCAACCACCAGGGTTTGAAAACCCAAGCTATCCAGACAGGGTATACAAATTAAAGAAAGCACTTTATGGACTACATCAAGCTCCAAGAGCATGGTATGACACTCTGTCATCCTATCTCTTGGAAAATGACTTTGAAAGAGGAGTCATTGATAAGACTCTATTTATCAAGAGAAAGAAGAAGGATATCTTGCTGGTCCAAATCTATGTTGATGACATTATCTTTGGATCTATAATAAACAACATGTGCAAGGAGTTTGAGGATTTAATGCATCAAAGGTTCAAAATGAGTTCCATGGGGGAACTTACTTTCTTCCTTGGACTCCAAGTTCAACAGAAGTCAGATGGAATCTTCATCTGTCAATCCAAGTATGTGCAGGACATTCTAACCAAGTTTGGTTTCTCAGAGTCAAAACCTGCCAGCACACCTATGGAAACACACAAGCAAATAACATCAGATCTTGAGGGGGAGGATATAGATGTGCATCATTACAGATCCATGATTGGCTCTCTCATGTATCTCACAACATCAAGGCCAGATATAATGTTTCCAGTCTGTGTATGTGCAAGATTCCAAGTTAGGCCAAAGCAATCTCACTTTCAAGCTGTTAAGAGGATATTCAGATATCTCAAAGGACAACCCAGATTGGGACTTTGGTATCCTCATGACTCACCCTTTGACCTAATAGCATACTCAGACAGTGATCTAGGTGGGGCAAACTTGGACAGAAAATCTACTTCTGGAGGATGTCAGTTTTTGGGTGCTAGACTAGTCTCATGGCAGTGCAAGAAACAAACCACAGTATCCACATCTACAACAGAGGCAGAGTACATAGCAGCTGCAAGTTGCTGTTCTCAAGTCTTATGGATTCAGAATCAAATGTTGGATTATGGGGTAACCTTTCTACACACTCCAATTTTTATTGACAACAACAGTGCTATTAGCATTGTGAATAATCCAGTCAAGCACTCAAAGACAAAGCACATTGAGATCAGGTATCACTTTATAAGAGATTGTAATGAAAAGAAACTTGTTCAAGTTGTCAAAGTTCACACTGATAATCAGTTTGCTGATCTATTCACTAAAGCTTTTGATGTGGGTAGATTCACTTTCTTGGTAACAAGTGTGGGAATGGTCAACTCTGAATAACCCCCTTCTCAAAAAGTGGTTTTATACCTGTATATTATTTATTCTTGGAGTTACTAATCTTCTTTTTCAGGATATGCATAGCAGTACTCAATGTTTAGCAAGTTTAAAGGAGTAAGGTAGTTAATACTGCTAATGGTTAATACTGCTTTCAGTTAATACTGCTTTCAGTTAATACTGCTTTCAGTTAATACTGCTAGTGGTTAATACTGCTTTCAGTTAATACTGCTAGTGGTTAATACTGCTTTCAGTTAATACTGCTAGTAGTTAATACTGCTAGTTAGTTAATACTGCTAGTAGTTAATATTGCTAGTTAGTTAATACTGCCAGTAGTTAATACTGCTCTAGGTTAATACTGCTTATGTTCCGAATACTATAAATACTCTTTGCCCGCCTAAAAGTTCATAACGACTCTTTGCATCCTGTTCTCTTGCGCTCTAAACCTTTTCTCTCTTAAGTTCGAAGTTTTCAGGCAAGCTTTTCACTAAGATCAATGGCATCCATGACATTCATCGACGAGCACAATGAGATTGCAATGCTACAAAAGCCAAAGCAAGCTGCAGGATTTCATCAGATTGTGGATTTCCTCAAGTCAAGCCATATTGCTCATGCTCTTATTGTATCCCCTACAATCTATATCGAGCATCAAAGGCAGTTCTGGGCTAATGCCACCATTGTTGTTGAGAATGGTGTGCAAATGATCAAGACAAGAATCTGTGATCAATCACTAACAGTTACTGAAGAGGTTATTCGCATCAGTCTACGTCTAGACGATGCCTCTGGTATAACTTCTATCCCAAACGATGAACTGTTTTCCAATCTTACAAGAATGGGGTATGGAGGCCCATTGGGTGTTTTCAAATTCTCTAAAGCCAAATTTTCACCCCAATGGCGTTTCTTTGTCCATACTCTTATGCATTGTATCTCCAAAAAGACTACTGGATGGAGTGAGTTCAGCAGCACTATTGCTTATGCTTTGGTGTGCTTGGCCACTGCCAGAAAGTATAATTTTTCTAAAATGATTTTCAGTGATCTTGTCTCAAACATGGGAAACAAAAAGAGCTTCTTTATGTATCCCAGGTTTGTTCAAGAAGTTATTACTCATGAATTGACGGATATACCTCAACCTGTTGGGGTATATGTACCTAAACCCCCCAAAGGCAAGGTTTTCTCAAATATGAGAAGATCTGCTGGGGACTCTGAAGGAGTTGATACCCCATTGTTCTCTACAATGATGGTGGTGTCCCAAACCAATGAAGGTATGGCAGCAGGGTCAAGGCCCCCATTAGACCAACCCACTGCTAGCCAATCCCAACCTTCCCTCTCAAAATCTATTCCCCAGTCCCTTCTTGAAAAACCAACCTCTCCTATCACCCAAACTTACAAGAGGAAACAGGTAAAGAAGGCTCCTTCCCTTCTTGTACCATCATCCCCCAAGCCTTTAAGCCCTCTATTGGAGCATTCTCCAGTAGAGAATATTCAAAGGGAATCCACAAGGGTGTCTCCCAACCCAAAGGAGGTGCTCTCTAAGGAGGAGGTAGAGCATATGGGTGATGAGGCGGCCACTACTCCTGCTAGCACAGAGGAGGAAAGTGGTAACATCAATAAGACCTCCCCCATGGCAACTTTGAATGAGCAATCATTTGAAGGTCCCTGGTGCCAAGAAACCACAGGGGTGGATAGTGCTTCTGCTAGGCAGAAGACTTCCACTACTAAAAGATCCAATGATCCTTCAAAAGAAGGTAACACTTCTAGAGAAGGTGAGGACATATATAGTTACCAGGAATTGATGGAAACCATGGGAAACATCAACCTAGATGTTATGAAACAAGGAAAAGAAATAGAGGAGATGAAGCTGGTCATTCTGTCCCAACAAGTACAGATTGCTAAGCTGAAGAAGATGGTGCTAAGTCTGGTACAGAGGAAGAAGAGAAAGCAATTCCAACTAAGGAGAAGGACCACTGAGAATGATGCTCCCAAAAAGGGGGAGATCAACATGGAAGAAGCCACAAGAAAGGGGGATCTTGATGGAGAGAAACTTGATGTTGAGGGGGAGCAGCAAGCAGAAACAGTTACTACTGCAGACATTAATAAAGCAGCAGAAACTGTGAAAGAAGTTTTAACAGATCTTGAGATTGCAGAAACCTTACTTAAAGCCAAGAATGATACTCCCAAGGTCACTTCAAAGACCAAAGGAGTAATCATCAAAGAACAAGGTGAAGTGATCAAGAAAGATAACAGTAAGAAGGCAATGAGCAAAGACAAAGGAAAAGCAAAGATGGTGGAATCTGATCAACCAATCAAAAAGCAAAGGTTGGTTGAATCAGATGAAGCCCTAGCTAGAAAGATGCAAGATGACATTGAAAAGGAAGAAAGAGTTCAGATGGAAAAGGACAGGGAAATGGCAAAAGCTCTAGCTGCTGAACTGAATGAAGCTTATCAACTGAGTATGGCAACTGAAATTGCACAGAATAAAGCTGCAAGTATGAAGAAATCAGTGGTGAAAACAGCTGCAAAGAAGAGAAAACCCTCAAAGACATTCCTAGGTACCCAAGAGAGAAACAAGATGATTATATTTCTCAAAGGTGCTGTAGGAGTCAAAAAGGAGATGTTCTCCAAAATGTCTTTTGAGAAGATCAAAGAGCTGTATGATTCAGAGATGTTGAAGCTTCAGGGAAATGAAACTGCTAGGGTGGAGATGGAGAAGAGGATAAAAGAAAGTAATGACTTTGATTGTCAAAAGCCATTTCCAGATGAGCAAGAAACACCTCCTAAGAAAGAGTCCACTCTGGGAGAAAGTCTAAGGACTTTAAAGAGAACAAAGATGATGGCAAGAAGAAAGCCAATCAAGAAGCCTAGAGTATCTGAAGAAGAGGCTGAGAAGGTTGCTGAAGAAGAAGGGGCACCTGAGTCATCTAAACAGAAAGAGCCATCAAACACTGATGATGTAAATTTGTATATGGTAGTGATGGACAAAGTGCCTGAACCAATTTCAGCAGAACCTGTAGGAGTTAAGCCCCCTGAGGTCATCCTCTGGGATACATTGATAGTGGATGGAAAGGAATACATAAGGCTGAAAAGAAAGGATGAAAAGTATGAAGTGTTCAACACATGGGCAAAAATTGTCAGAACATGCTCTAGATCAGATATTGAAGAGATGTTTGAGATAGGAATGAAGTTGTATGCAGATATTCTAAAGGCTCCAGGGATTTCAATTAAAAAACTGGTAATGGAGTATCTGTGTATGATGTTCAAACCTGAAGAAGTAGAGCATTTGATCAAGGATGTCTTCAAATCAGTAAACAGTTGGACTCTATATGAAATTAGTGGAGTATATACAGTGACTTTGGATTTAAATCACACTGAATACTTCCTAGTGGATAGAGTGTATAATCATAACAGATTGAAGCTACATGCCATGCTGAAGAAAAAGTTAAGGTGTGTTCCAGATTCAGAAATGGCTAAATACTTGATTCAAAGAACCATCAATCAGAGTTTGGGATTGGATGCAAATACTGGAATTTAGGCCATGATAGAGTTTTGGGAGCATCTTGAAGAAAATTTGAAGAACTTGACTTCTTTTCCTAAAAGTCAAGTTAGGGGGAGATTGTTGGGAACTGAAGAATTCATCAAGCATGGTTAATGCTGCTGGTTCAAAGTTACTACTGCTAGAAGACTTAAAGGTTAATACTGCTGAGTGTTACTACTGCTAGTACTATTAATACTGCTAGTCAAAGTTAGTGCTGCTTGAACAAAGTTAGTACTGCTTAGCTAGTTAGTACTGCTAGTGGTTAGTGCTGCTTAGTAGTTAATGCTGCTAGAAGGAATTTAATGCTGCTGAAGATTAATACTGCTTATATGATGAAGATTCGTATGAAAAGATATACATGGAAGCTTAGAGATATACATGGAAGATATACTGAAGATATTTTATTTATTGTAATTATCTTTGTATTCAGTATATATATTGTATAGTTTAGAATAGTGAGTTAACTTTTGTTTTTCTTCATTCTATTAGAGAGAAAATCAATCTCAAGGCATAGATCCTAATTCTAGAGAAGTAGAATTCGTATTGGTGAGCCTGTTCATCAATATTGAGGTTGAGTGTGTAATCTTGTAACTTCAAAGCATTCAATACAAGTTTACAGTTTGTTCTTCATATCTACTGTGTTGATTTACTGTTTTGATTAAATATCAAAGTGTTATTCCGCAAACTTCTTTGATATTGTTTCTGAGAATTAATTCTTGTTGAGAATTCGATCCTGACAAACATGTTTCATGTTGGTTGGAAATAGATTTGATCAAGTTTGATTAATCTATTTGATCAATCTTTGAGTTTTTGGAAATACTCATCTGCGAACTATCAAGGAT
This sequence comes from Arctium minus, assembly GCA_954870635.1. Taxonomy (NCBI): domain Eukaryota; kingdom Viridiplantae; phylum Streptophyta; class Magnoliopsida; order Asterales; family Asteraceae; genus Arctium; species Arctium minus. The sequence goes on along the minus strand of OX941094.1, from coordinate 45,249,693 downwards.
CACAAAGTCAGATTTTTTGATGTTTTTGGAAATTAAGTGATTAGGGTTTGATAACGATTAGTAATAGAGAATACTGTCAAAATTTGGTACTGATTGAACAAGTATTGCTATGGATTTGGTGAAAAGTTGAAGAAAAGGCTTAAAACATGAAGTTTTCGCAAGACATGGTGAAGAACTCGCAAAACTCCTAGAACTCGCAGGACAAAGGCTAGAACTCGCAGGATTAAGAATTCTCAAGATTAAAGTTGAAAATATTCAAAGTGCAAGATTCGCAGAAGTGTTCCCTCTGAAAGTCAAAAGATTCGCAGACTGTTTGCTTACGAATTCTTGAGAATTCGCAGAGTATAGCCTACGAAAGTTTCAAAATTCGCAGACATGTATCTTGAGAATTTCACAACTTTCTCAACCCTCTTGCTTGCGAATCTTGGTTCAAACCCTTTGGTTTGTGAAAGCTATATCCTTTGAGTATCCTTTGCTTGTTGTTTGCAAACCCTTGCCTTATTATTCACATTTTTGCACACTTGTTGATTTTCTGTACTTCGATATCTGATTTTCTGATCAAAGATCACTTCAAGCACACATTTTAGACACACAGGAAAGATGCCATACACAGATGATATGAGAAATACTGTACTCACTCCAAGAGACTGTGCATTATCCTACATGCCAGAGATACCCAAAATGGAAGCTGAACTTGAAACTCTCAGATGTCAAAACAAGAAATTGAGAGATGATATGAATGCTTTAAATGTCAAAGTGACAAAGGCTGAAGTTCAAGTGAAGTTGTATCAAGACAAAGGTCATGACTGGCTTAAGAGAGTGGATGAGAGAAAGAACAAAGAAATAGCTAAACTGGAAAAGACTTTTAACCAGAGGCTGTCTGATATTTCCAAGAAGTCTGAGTCTGAGAAGAAACAATTAGAGATTAAAGTCTCAAATATTTTAAAACAAGTTTCTGACTTTGAACAACTCATTATATCTGAAAGTAAATCATTTGATGATGAGAGAAAAGGTTTTAAAAACAAAAATGTAAATCTGTTCAAAGAAATTTCAGATAAAAATCAGATTTTAGAAAAATATTTTGAGGAAGAGAGAAAGATTTTTGAAAAGGAAATCTCAAAGCTAACAGTAAATTGGCAAACTTATCTATTGAGATTATGAAGGAGAAAAGGAGTAAATTCAGAGCAAATTTGATAAACTCTGCAATGAGAAATACAAGTTGTGTGATAAAATTCAACAACTTGAGATTGATAATACTGACTTGTCTAACAAGTTAACAACTGATACATCTATTTCATCTTCCTATGATGATGATTCTGCTGAATCAGTGTGTTTTTTTCAGTCAGTATCAAGCATGTTTTAGAAAATGGGTTTTAGAAAACAAAATACAAAATGTGAAATCTAAAGTTTCTAAATCAGATCAGATTAACACTCCAAAGTCCTTTTATGTGAAATCAGTTGATAAGAGTGCTAATCATTTTCAAAAATGTCCAAATCAATCTCCAAGGAAAGATCAAATGGTCTGGGTTGTAAAGGGTTCTCCAAAAGCAGCAAAACTTCACATAGTTAACAAGAAGAAGAACAGAGCTTCAAGAGGTAAGTCTTTTGCACCTAACTTTGTCAAATAAACAACTCATTTCATAAGGATAGGAAAAAGAAAATTATGCTGCTCTTATTGTTACTCTGATAAGTTCACTCACAAAGCACAAGCATATAATAGATCTTATCATCACAGTGCTTATCATAGGTATGAGAATCACTCAAAGAAATTCTCAAATACTGACCAAACTGGACCCAAGTTTATCTGGGTACCAAAACCTAAACCTGTGTTGCAGGCAGAAGAAAAAGGAAAAGAGAAGATAAATGATATCCCAGTCAAGAAGGACTGAAGGAACAATGACTTCTGATTACTACAGATCAGGACTCATTCCTCAATGTCAAAACTATGACTTCTAAGTACAACAACCTAGAACTCATACTCAACTGTCAAAAGTTGGTGATCATTTGGAATACAGGGAGTTTCTCTTACTCTCATTCTCTATCTCACAATGTTTGGTATTTTCAACATAAAGATATGACATAAAGATATGAAAACACCAATTGTTTGGAATGTTTGGTAGTTTCTTTAGGTTGAAGGTATAGGAGGAAAATGAGCTTAATTGTTATATTTTACATGCAAATATGAAGGGGGAGCATATCTGCACAAACCTTAACAAAGATCCACAATATGTTAAGGGGGAGCTGCAAGAAACAATTACAAACATCAATGAATATCGGATATTTGACAACAACAAACAATGTCAAACAAGATCAACCAGATATCAGATCAAGGGGGAGTATCTGATGAACTCAAGGGAGTACTACACTGCTACATCAAGGGGGAGTAAAGATGTGTTGTAAGTGGTGTGTGTGTAAAACCTTTTCTAAACTAAAATTGGTTTAAATACCATTTTTAGAAAGTTTCTTTAAACAGAAATTTTTATTTTTGGCAAGTTCTTTGAAAAGTTTCCTAAAATAGCAAATTTCCCAATTTGGAATGTTTTTGAAAAATTGGAAATTGTGCTAAGTCTAGAATTTGTAGACTATTAGTTTAAGAAAGCTTCAGGTTTCGTAAAGTAAACACTTGCGAAACTTGCAGAATTCGCAGACTAAAGGAATACGAATTTTGGACATTCACAGAAGTACTATCTACGAATTCTTAAGGATTCGCAACCTTCTTGCTTACGAAAGCTTCAGAATTCGCAGATCACTTGCTTGCGAAAGTTATCTTTCTTGCACATGATTCGTAAATTTGTTCCTTATGAATCCTCAGACACGTTGCTTGCGAATTCTTCAATAAGCAACACCCTTGCCACATAAGCTTGCGAAAGTTGAGGTCTATTCTCGTGTCTAAGTTTTTTTTAGTATAAATACGACACATGGTATTTTTATTCCTCACTCTTCAAACTCGCAACCTTTCAGAGCTAAAACCCTCTCAAAACCCTTATTACGAGTTCTTGAATCGGTCCTTGATTCATTCTTCATTTTTCAGATCAGGTTGATTACTTGTTGAAATCTTGTTCGTTTTAACGTTGTCATTGTCAAATGTGATTGTTTAATGCAAGTTTCCTCGACTTGGATTAGATTTAGGGTCTATTTTTGAATTTCTTGGACATTCGGACTTCGAAAGAACACATGACGAACTCTCAAATTTTTGGAACTTAATGTCTAAACTCGATGTTAAAATGAACTCAAAACCCTCGTAATGTTGTTCTGAAAACTTTTGATTACTCATTTAATCAAGAACCCAAACTTTGAACTCATAAAATCGAATTTGTCGATTGGTCTGCTTTCTCGACTGTTCTTAGTCGATTTTCAAAAATCAGTGTTTATTCTAGAGATAAATGTCAAATTAATGGTTAAAAGAACATTTGAAATACTTAATCGATTACATTGATGCAAAGTTCAAGGTTCAATCATCGAGTTTCATGATTTTTGTAATATGGGTTTTTAAGAAAGTGTTCTTGGTGTTCTTGAGAACACTTTGAATATTCAAGAAAAGTGTTAAGTCTCTCAAATTTTTGAAAGACTCTTGTGTTTACGAATCGTTAAGATGTTCTGTTGATTCATGAATCCTTCATTTTCACTCTTAGAGAAACCCTAAAGACAGGATTTGCTAACCCTAATCTTGCGAATCCTGAATGTTCTTAATTGTCAAATTCTTCTAAGTGAAGAATTCGCAGATTAATATCTTGTGAATTCTGTGTCATGTCTAATTTTCCTAAGTGTAGGATTCGCAGAATGCTTCCTTGCAAATCATGAACACTTCATTTGTTATTCCATTCGTAAGTCTAGGATTTCGCAACTTAGTGTTCTGCGAATCCTATACTTGGTGAATTTCAGAAAATGTTTTTCAAATGTCAAAATTTTCAATTATTGTTTCTGACATCTTGGACCTTGTCCAAATCTTTTATCTCATCTTTCAGGTCAAATGGCAACTAGCAATTCTCCAAATATGCAAATGGATGAAAACTCTGTCCATGAGGCTCAACAGGAGCACTCCATTCCCTCAAGAAGAACAACTGTCCATCCACCAACAAATGTTAATCTTGACATGTTACTCATTCTACCTTCTGACTTGGTGCCTCAAACTGCCAACAACCACAAGTTTGAATTCAAGTTGAACATCCATCCTTTGGTGAACCTCATCCTTCAGAATCACCCTCTGAACAAAGCACTGTCTGATAGTGTGGATGTGCTAGAAATCTATGTTCAACAGGCATGGAAGACCATCCATCTCACTCATATCACAGTTGGACAAATCAGATGTCCAGTTCTCAGAGTCAAAGTTGACTTCTTCTCTGCTGATATTTCTATTGAATTATTCAGAAGATCCCTTCAACTACCAGAAGCTAATTCATGGGAGGGTAGAACATAATTTGATGAATTACCCACTGAAGAAACTACCCACTGAAGAAACTGCTCTTGCTGGGATTAGAGAAATGGGATATGTTGGTGAACTAAACAGAGTCAGCCAATTCAAGAAGAACAATCTGCCACCCTTCTTCTATGCATTGTTCTCAGAACAACCGGTGCTTAACAGCAAAATCATATGGAACTGACAATGCCAACATCCATATACTGAAGCTTTTCTATTCTATAGTGCATGACTTGCATATAGACTATGCTATAGTATTTTGGACTGAACTGCTTGAGAAGATATTTGCCAAGAGCAACACTGTCAAAGTCCTCAATTATTTGCCATATCAGAGGTTCATGACAATCTTGGTCAGAGGTGTACTGAGAGGGAACAGGCAGATCCCCAGAAGGAGTTCTCATGAAGTAGCTATGGTGCATGAAATGAAGTTCTTAGTTAAGTAGAAGAAACAGTTTGCTTACTCCATGGCCATTCCAAAAGTGTTACTGAGATATGTTGATCTAGAGGCTGAGTGTCTTCTAGAGTATAAAGAATCTATGGAACAGCCAGAACCGGCTGTACTACCCAAGGTTCATCCCCTAGGTAAGTGGAGTCTGAGAGGGTATCTGTAACTCAGGGAGTTCGGGTATGGGGTGTGAAAAGAAAAAATACAGAGAGGGGAACCGGAGGGGGTCGGAGACCAAGACTTGAGACTTTAGGGTCACGGGTTCTTACCCCACCTCATGTGACACCTGTAGTCAATGAAGGTCTAGACTCTGAAAATGCCATGGATCATTAACAACAACAACAACAACATATCTCTGAACAAAATTATGAAGAAGAAAAAGTAAGAGAAACACAAGCTAATGAAGAAGTGCATTCTGTTACCAGTACACCGAACAGAATCACTGAAAATGTTGACTTGGGTAGAGAAGAAACGGATTCTGAGAAAACAATAACTAAAAGAAGAGATAATGATGATGGAAATGATGCGGATGAATTAGATGAAGAGGATGATGACAACAACAATGATGATGGTGCATGAATTCTAAATGCTGAGGATGATGAACATCTAGATGCCTTTACAGATTTCCATAATATGGAAATGGACACCAATACTACTGAACTTAATACTGCCACTACTGATGCAGTCATTGATGATGTTATTGGAGGAATAAGGAGAACTGAGGGAGATATAGTTGAAGATGAAAGTGAGAGTTTGAGAGAAAGGGAGAGAAAAGAAATGGAAGAGGGAGAGAGACCTATGACCCACTATTCCAGAAGATCAACCAAATCAAACACTTCAATGCATTTGTTGCCTAAAGATGTAGACATGAGCATATCACTCATCCACTCGTATGCCCGAACCAACCACTCTGATTCCTCTCAACAGGAGTTTGTTTTATTTTCTCATGGGGATTCAACACACAATCTATCACTGTCTCATTCGGAGACATTTGATATTGAAAACAGAGATCAGTTGCCCCCAATCTCAATTTCTTTGAATGCACAAGTCCTAGAGCCAATTGTTAGACAACCAAATTTTGTAAATAGGACACTTTTTGCAAGTTTTGATCTCAGTCGTCTTCATGACCTGAGCCGAACATCCTCAGTAGATCCGCAATCTGGACTACGAGGACCGGATGGAAATCCTGTCATAGCTAACTTCATGCCAACTTTGAGCATAGGTCACACAGTAGAATCATCTACTGTTGTGCAAACGGGCAATCTAAGTGATCCCGGTGTTAGTTCACCCGACTATGTGTCAAGGGAATATCTCAACAACGTTCTAAAGGCTGTTGAGAACAGGTGGTCGGAGAAATTTGATAAAGTTGAGAAGGAGGTGGGGGATATAAAAAGAATGTTAAAGGGGAAGCAAGTTGCTGAACCTGAGCCCGCAAGGAGAGAACAACTAGTACCTACCCTATTACCAAACACACCAAACTCTGTTGACTTATCCATTGATGAGCTTAAGTCTTTGCTTCTCACAAAACTTTTATCTGAAGCTCCGGATAACCAACAAGATGTAGATATTTTTTCACTTCTTCACTCCCACCATCAACAACAACAACAACCACCAATATCTGTGCAACCAGCAGATATAGGTAGAGCCACAGAGTCAAACTTTTCTGATGCAGACGTACTGAAAGCTTTCACTCTTTTAAATCAAGCTTTTCAGTTATCTTGCCAAACCCAAGCAGTTGTTCAGATCAGAAGGCATGATCATGAGGGGGAGACAAGGAGAGAAAGTTTGCCTCTGGAAGACAATTGGTTGTGGTGGAGACTGCTGTGCCTATAAGTAATGTATTTGAAAGAGAAAGATCTAGCAATCAAGGTGAAGGTACAAGTAAAAGTCAGAGAGTTGAGCATACTGAAAGATCTATTCAGGACTTGGTACAGAACATCAACGATGATGATGAAGTTATAGAAGGAGAGTCAAGAATCCTAGTTGTTTATGTTGCCAATGATGAGTCAAGGGTTGAAAAGCATACGACTGCAACTTGTGAAGAAATGATGGAAGCCATGGGAATCTTAGCTTGCAACTTCATTGATGTAGATGAGTTAGATACAGATGAGCAAGATGAAGCTAAATATGAAATGTTCTGGAAGGTGAAGGAAGAAGGTGAAAAGGAAATAGATTTTGGTCTTCAATGTGCAACTCATCCAGAAAACTCTGTCAATGCTGAAGAATTTGTCAAAAATACATCTGAAGCAGAAGTTCCTATAAGTGTTCTAAATGAAAACATTTTTGATGACATATTTGGCGATGATTTTGGAACAAATGATCAAGAAGATGAGCCAGTACAGACTGTTGAGCCAGTGCAAGTGAATGTGGCTACACAAGAAGATGAGCCCTACATTCCAACTGCCATTCCAATAGTTTCACCTGACAGAAACTGCGTTTTTCCAACAGCTAGTGAAACTTATGATCCTAACAATCAGAATGTTGCCTTGCTTTTGTCCAAGTTTGTAGAAAGGGTTTTCAATGTCTCAGATCCTACTTCTCTTATCTTGATTGACATGAAAAAGTTGAGAAGATCTATAAGTAAAGAAAGGAGGAGAATGGAAAGAGAAGACAAAAGAAGAAAGAGGGAAGCCAAAGAAAGAGAAGAGAAAGAGAAAACTGACAAAGACAAAGCTGATGCTGAAGATTTACCCTACATCAAAAACCCTGACATCCTAAAAATTCTGAGTGCTACTGAAAGACCAAAGCCTGTGTTCGTAACGCCTATGGAAGCAAAACTTCTTGCAAAGAAACACCAGGATGCTGAAGAAGGTCCCTCTGTTCCAGTCAGAGCTGGATCTATACTATTTACTGGTTATGATGAACAGGGCACTTCTCTAGAGTTTATCAAGTTGATCAGAAAGTATCTCAGAGTTCCATTCCTTGAAGAATCCATCAAGATTTTTGTGAAAGAGCTGATAAAAATTGATCCTTTCAAGCTATATGGAGTGATTGACAGACCTCGAGACTACCAAAGAAATTATCTGAAGTTTGTTGAGAACTTTTCAAGAACAAAAGGTTATGCTAATAGACCTGGAATTCTTCAGATAAAGGAAGTCAGAATGAAGAACTACTTTGCTGTCTGGTATCCAGAGTTTGATGTTTAGAGGAGAGATCTACAGGAATCAACCTTCAGTGAAGCTGACTTTGAAAACCTGAACATAACATACCTGAGTTCATTTACCATGAATTCAAAAGCAGAGTAGTCAGACCTAGAGCTGTAGTCTTTGCACTAGAAGCAGTGAAGAGGTACATGAGGTGTCTAGTCAACAATTCATACATTCTTGATTTTCAGTTGGGAGCAGAGACAAATCAGAATAGTATAAACCTGACTGCCCCTAACTTCAATCATTACTTGATGAGAGATTTGGAATTCTTCACACCAGTTGTAACTCCTGAACTTGGAGTTATATATGTCAACACTGAAACTCACAAGAAGCAATTCATGCGAGCAAGTGAAGTAGAAAAATTCTCAGATGGAACTTTAAAAATGGTGCTGAGAGAGCTTGAAGAGAGGCATAGACATTCAGAAATGAGAAGACTTGAAATGGGAGATCACATGACTAAATCTGACAGAATTTCTATGGAAAGAATGATTTAAGCAATCAGAGATAGGATTGAATTCATAGAAGGCATCAGAAGATTTGAATGTTTCCTAGATATGAGGAGAACTAGTTTCAGAAGGTGGAACCGTTGAAGATTACAACTTTGATTAAAAGGGGGGGATTGTTAAATCAGGTTTAATCAAGTTGTAATAGTTAGTCCCTTGTTACTTTTGTTATGTATTTGTTAAGTTTGACTTGTGTAGGAGTCAAGTTAATTGACCCTATATATAGTCCCTTAAGATTTCTTTTTTAGGTTAACTCTTAGAAATGATCTCTTTCATAGTATTGTAGCTAACCTACTTTTTGTGAGATATATGAATATAGTATTTTCCTAATCAATGATCTCTTTCCTTGGATTCTTATTTGTTAATACTCTGACTATTATTGTGTGTGCTTGATTCTGGAACAACACATTCGAACGACGGTACGATGCATCTTTGTGTTGATTACCAGGAGCTTAATAAAGTAACGATTCATAACAAGTATCCGTTTCCGAGAATCGACGATCTGTTTGACCAATTACAAGGGGCACGATACTTTTCCAAAATTGATCTGTGGTTCCGATACCATCGAATTCGTATCCGAGATTGTGATATTCCAAAAACCGCATTCAGAACTTGCTATGGGCACTATGAATTCTTAGTAATGCCTTTTAGGCTAATTAATGCTCCGGTGGTCTCTATGGATTTTATGAATCGTGTTTTCAAGGATTATCTTGACAACTTTGTTATCATGTTTATCGATGACATATTGATATACTCTAAGTCAAGAGAGCAACATGATCAACATCTTCACATCGTTTTGGAAACTCTTCGAACGAAAAAGTTATACGTAAAACGTTCCAATTGTGAATTCTGGCTTGATCAAGTATCTTTTATCGGACACGTAATCTCTAAAGAAGGTGTCAAAGTCGATCCAAAGAAAATTGAAACCGTCACTAAATGGCCTCGACCTACGAACGTATATGAAGTTCGTGGTTTTCTGGGTCTGGTTGGTTATTGTAGACGATTCGTTGAAGGATTCTCAAAAATATTTCTATCGTTAACCCAATTACTCCGAAAAGGAGTCAAATTCAATTGGGGTTCCGAACAAGAATCTAGTTTCGAGGAACCAAAGCATCAATTAGTTACCGTGTCTGTTCTTGTATTGTCGTCTGGCACCAGAGGTTTTCAAGTTTATAGTGATGCTTCAAAGAAAGGTCTCGGTTTTGTTCTTATGCAAAACGGAAGAGTGATCACATATGCTTCACGTCAATTAAAGCCTTATGAGGCCAATTATCTGACTCACGATCTCAAATTGGTTGCGGTTATCTTCACACTCAAAATTTGGCATCATTATTTGTACAGTGAGACATGTGAAGTTTTCACCGACCACAAGAGCCTTAAATACATATTTACTCAAAAAGAGTTGAATATGCGTCAGCAATGGTGGCTTGAGCTTCTAAAGGATTACGATGTTCATATACATTATCATTCCGGTAAGGCTAATGTAGCCGCTGACGCCTTAAGTCGTAAAGTCGTGGAATAGGTTTCCTCTTTACTTGTTCCTACAAAGTTGGCTTTGGGATCGAATGGTCCGGACTGGAAATATATCCGTGCTCGCAAACAGAAATTCTATCGAATCTAATGGTAGAATCAACTCTAATCTCTCGGATCAAAGAAGCCCAACAAGATGATAGAGAATTACGGGTAAACTTCCAGTAGGCACAAGAGAATGTTAATTCGGAGTTCAAAATCGATGATGCTCATGTGTTGTGGTTTCGGGATCGTCTTTGTGTTCCGAATAACTCGGAGCTTAAAGATTTAATTCTAACGGAAGCTCATAAATCTATATTTTCTGATCACCCGGGCACAACAAAAATGTATCGTGACTTATAGACCCATTACTGGTGGGTTGGAATGAAGAGTGATATCGCCGATTTTATAGCTCGTTGTCTCACTTGTCAACAAGTTTAAAGTGAACATCAACGTACGGGTGGTCTTTTCAAATCATTGAACATTCTAGTTTGGAAATGGGAGCACATAACTACGCATTTTGTAGTCGGACTACCCCGTACGACCTTGAAACACGATGCAATTTGGGTAGTGGTTGATTGACTGACGAAATCGACTCATTTTCTTCCTATCCAACAAACTTGGTCAATTGATATATTGACAGAAGTATTCTAACGTGAGATTGTACGTCTCCATGGCACTCTTGTATCGATTACATCTGATCGAGACCCATGTTTCACATCTCAATTTTGGGAAGGTTTACATAAAGCTTGGGGCACACGCTTGAATTTTAGTACAACCTTTCATCCTTAAACTAATGGACAATCTGAACGTACGATTCAAACATTGGAGGATATGCTCCGAGCATGTGCATTGGAAGGGAAAGGGAACTGGGATAATTACTTGTACGTAATCGAGTTCTCCTATAATAATAGTTGGCAGTCGAGTATCGACATGGTCCCGTATGAAGCACTTTATGGCCGAAAATGTCGAACACCGATTTGTTGGAATGAAGTTGGAGAACATATTCTCTAAGGGCCATAATTGGTGAAAGTTACTACCGAGAAGGTCAAGATTGCACGTCAAATGATGAAAGAGGCTTAAGCTCGTCAAAAGAGCTACGCCGACAAGCGATGACGACCTATTGAGTTCCAACCGGGAAATAAAGTTTTCTTATAGGTTTCCCCAACTCGTGGTATCAAACATTTCGGTCTCAAAGGAAAGTTGAGCTTGAGATACATTGGTCCCTTTGAAATTCTGGAAAGGGTCGGAGTTGTGGCATACCGATTAGCTCTATCGCTGCAATTATTTCACATACATAACGTATTTCATGGTTCTTCACTTCAAGGGTACAACTATCATCCCCTACACATTATTTAATATCCCTTGGAGCACATAGAACCTGATCTTTCTTATCTCAAGGAGCCTGAAGTGATTCTTGATCGTGATGAGAGAGGTACACGAAAGAGAGTGATTCATTTTGTAAAAGTTCTTTGGAAAAATCATTCGAAACGTGAGGAGACTTGGGAAACCGAGGAACATATGTGCCGAGTTTTTTTTAATCGATGTATGTTTTCTATCTAAGTTCGCATTTCGGGGACAAAATCTCTTTTAACCGGGGGGGGGGGGGTGGTGGGGGTGGTGGTGGTGGGGGGGGGGGAATAATTGTAAGACTCTGTTTAAAAACGTATATATATATATATATATATATATATTCTTACCCAAATTGAACCGTAATTAAAATGGTAACCAAAGATAGTTAAGGGGTTAAAAACTTCAAATAGCCAAACTCTTATCAATAATATATATATATAAAATGTTGAAGTTAGATTAAATAACATACCAAATCCATAGTTCATCGTCTCATCATTTATACCATCACTGCCATCTCTCATTTTTCTCTCTCTCTTGAACTCTCCATATCTCTAAAATATCTCTCAATCCGTTGAAGTAATCAAATATTCAACCGTATATTCGGAATCCACTCTTCGAATCCTTCTTAGAGGTATAAATTTCTTCTTAAGTTATTTAAGTTGGTAGGTTAGGCTTTCATAAAGTTGGTTGGTAGATTATGATTCGATATTACAAAATTATAATCAAATACATGTTTAGGAATGTTTGTTTTGGTCACAATTGAAAAAGGGTAAAGTTTAGAATCAAATTGATGATATTGTGGTTATACGGTAAATTGTATACCAAGTGTTCGGTTTGATGCCTAAGAGAATAAAGTTTCATGATTATGTTTAAGATAATAACCATTGAGTTTTATGTTATGTGACTAGTAATAATTCATGGTTTAAATAGGCAATCGAACGAGTTAAACTTCGTTGTTGGTCTCGGTTGGTCGCGTTTTACTTCTCAATTCGGTTAAGGTATGGATTTCAACCCTTGAATCGTGAGCAATTATTTATTGTAGTTGACTCTTCCTAAAGGTGGTTCACCACCTTGTGATTGATCAATTGAACATGATCAACGAAATGAGTAATTATACACAAACATACATATTGATTTTGGTTTATTGAATCAATTGTTTGATCATTTTGACATTTTTTTAAATTGTGAGATCTCATAGGGAATTATTTATGAAACTTGTGAACTATATTGAATTTGATTTTTATGAACGCCATTCGGATAAGTGGCATATTTTGGTTTTTGTTGTTTTTAGAACAACCCAATAAATGGGTACATTATTTGGGATGCCTTGTATGGCGGCTTTGTAGTCATGACGTCTTGCTGGTGAACTCGGTCCACCAGAGTTAAGCCCATTAGTGGCTTACGTGACCCCACTCTGGGGGCCTAGGCCGAATTTGTTGGCTCCAGGGTGGATAGATTGATCCTAGTACTTTTACCCATAGAACATGTCACCGCGGTTAAATTTACGGGGGGTTCAGGTGTGTGTGCCCACACGCTGACCCAATAGTTCGTGTTGTGTGGCCACCACGAACACAACAGGAATTGACGGACTTTATGGATATTAAGTTTTGAAGTTAAAATCGTTCTTGAGATTATTTCTTTTGAATATTACTGAACGTCTCTTTTGAATTAAATGAACTATGAACTTCATTTTCATGAACTTTATTCGAACTGAATTTTTAAGTCTTCCTCTTTGTTATCGAGGTTGTTGATCCAAACTCTCTTAGTGCTTTGATAACGACCCTTTTCTGTACTTAGTGAAAATTACGTTTAATATGTATTAGTGTTTCACCATCAGCGATCAGACTGAGTCTATTCAGTTATCGCTGATAGTCTTTCTTATAAACATTTAATATGTGTATTTCACTATCAGTGATCAAACTGAGTCTGTTCAGTTATCGCTGATAGTTCTGATGTAAACAGTAACGTAATCCCTGAAGACAAGTCTCGCATCAACAGATGTTCATAGCTGAATCGAAGACGAAGCTGCTGAACAAAGAGAAGTCTACTAGTGACCTGATGCGGATATCAGTGAGGCAAAGACAACTCTACTTATACGCGAAGGAACATGAGGAAAGCTTCAGCAATCACTGAACTCTTGATGTCTCTGAAGAAAGAGATATCCAACGATCGAATGATCACAAAGCTTATACCTCAAGTTTTCTTTTGTCTTACCTTGCACAACTCATTACGATGTGTCAGAACGGACATGCCTCTGCCACAATTCGTACAACAACTCTGTCAACTACACTGTTCATGATACGGCCGAAAGCATGTCTCCCAAAGTCAGACTTCCAAAGCCAATCAGTGAACGCCACGTGTAAAGTGGCCTGCCATGCATTTAATGCATAGGGTTTAAATAGGAAGTTCACCCCTCCATCTGAGGGTGTACTCAATCCTTGAACTCCAAATAGAAACCTTTGTTTTTTGTTTTCCTTAATCCCCCATTCTCTGAAATTCTTGTGCAACCATCTTAGTGTTTCTTAAGTTTGTTTAGATCGAGTCTGTCTTAATCTTATTCCGCAACAAACTTGTAAATTGTGTTTGATTTATCAATAAACAATTTATTAAACTTTAAATTTTTGTGTTTGTATTCAACCCCCCCTTCTACAAACTTGTTAAGCACCTCCGGGACCAACAAGTGGTATCAGAGCAGACTGTTTAATATGATAAACAAGATCTTGCTTTATTCTCCTCTTTTCTATTCTCAAATGGCACTTAACACAAACACTAACTACTATGATAATGGTTCAATCTCTAAACCTCCTCGATTTAGCAGAGATAACTTTTCTCTATGGAAAAATCGAATGATGCTATTTCTTGAAGGTGCTGATCCTACTATACCTGAATATATAGAAAATGGACCCTATGAACCTGTTAGAATTATAGCTGCAGTTCCCGCTACTGCTACCACTGAAGCTGTCCCTGAACGCTATGTCGTTAAGGAAATAAGACAGTGGAGTGATGAAGACAAAAAGAAGGTAGGCATAGATGCAAGAGCAAAGACCATTATCTCAATGGCTCTGCCTGGTGAATTTTTCCATTCCATCATGCATCTTAAAACTTCTAAAGAAATGTGGGAAACCATTTGTGTTCAATACGAAGGCACCACTGAAATCCAAGAAACTCGAAAGATTAACTTGGTAAGACAGTATGAAAGTTTCATCGCTGGTAAGAATGAATCTCTCTCTGACGTTCATCAGCGGTTTAACTGCTTAATCATTGATCTAAGAACCGTTGGTAGGACCTATTCTAATTATGAGGTCCTAACAAACTATTGATAATTTCGTGTTAATGCTCAAACACCTGAAAGTGATAAAACTGGTCTTGGTTTTTGGACACCACAGGATGAGCCTAGAGAAGAAAGTTCCATGCTTAAGTTTGGAACGTTTGTCACTCCTATATCTGACACTTCTTATGATCAATTTTATCCTTCTTCTTCAAATTCTATCCCTGAGGAAAAATCCAAAGGCTCTAAGTTTGCGGATAAAGTAAAATCCATTCTTCGTCCTCAGAAGGCTACCAAGAAAGCAAAGCTGAAAGTTCCTTCTAAAACTTCAGTGAATCAATCCTCTACCTCTGTGATAGAAATCTTCGATCTCTGTCCTCCAAAGCTAAAGATTGAACTTAAACCCACGATATCTGAAGAAATAAAAATTCCTCCCAGATCTCATGATGAAGGCATTCTTGAAGTTGGACCTGCTCATCTTAAACTTGCAAAACCTTCCACTTCTGGTCCTAAAACCATTTTCAAATATAGAAAATGTTATCATTGTGGTTTTACTGACCATATTGCAAGCAAATGTCCAACTACCAATAAAGCTGATAAAACAGCTAAAGTGAAGATGAATGCCTCCAAGGCTGAAAAGGTCACTAAAGCTGAAAAATCGACCAAGGTGAAGAATACCACTAAGGTTAAGAAATTAACCAAAGTGAAGGTTATCACTGAAGCTGAATCTTCATCTGCTGTGAAGACTGCTGAATCTTCCATATCCACTAACACTAAAGGACCCATTGAAAAGTGGGTACCAAACAACGCTTAATCTTCCTTATGTGTGCAGGGATCAAAGGGCATCTGGTATCTCGATAGTGGATGTTCTCGTCATATGACTGGACAAAAAGACCTGCTCACTGAATACAAGGAAGAGAAAGGCCCCTCTGTGACCTTTGGTGGAAATGGAAAAGGATATACCCGAGGGTTTGGTGTTCTCAGCAATGGAACAACTACCTTTCGAAGAGTCGCTTATGTAGATGGACTGAAGCACAATCTTCTAAGCATCAGTCAACTATGTCACAAAGACTACGAAGTTCGCTTTTCTAAGAAAGCATGTTTAGTGGTGAATGAGAAAGGAAAACTTGCTCTCAATGGTTATCGCAGAGAAAATGTCTATGTAATAGATATGGACTCTACTACCACTGAAAACTTATGTTTTCTCTCTAAGGCCTCTTCTGATGTCAACTGGCTATGGCACAAAAGGCTCTCTCATCTAAATTTCAAAACCCTGAATTCTCTCTCATCTAAGGAACTGGTTTCTGGTCTTCCTCAACACTCATATGCTAAAGAATCTCTCTGCTCAGCATGTGAAAAAGGAAAACAAACAAAAGCTAGTTTCAAATCTAAAAAGGTTTCCTCAGTGACAAGTCCTCTTCATCTCTTACATATGGATCTGTTTGGCCCTGTCAATATCCAATCAATAGTTGGAAAGAAATATACACTTGTCATTGTAGATGAATTCTCTCGCTATACCTGGGTTATCTTTTTTCGCTGCAAGAGTGATACTCCAGAAGAACTAATATCTTTTGTTAAAAAGATGGAAGTGTTGAATAATCTTACTGTTCGTTCAATAAGAAGTGATCATGGAACTGAATTCAAAAACAGCTCTCTGAACAATTTCTTTGAAAACATGGGAATTTCTCATAACTTCTCTTCAGTAAGAACACCTCAGCAAAACAGAGTCGCTGAAAGAAGAAACAGAACGATCATTGAAGCTGCTAGATCAATGCTCAGCGATTCTCACCTCCCTACACAATTTTGGGCTGAAGCTGTAAATATTGCATGTTTTACTCAAAACAGATCGCTGATAGTAAAGCGATTTGGAAAGACAACTTATGAACTCTTTCATGGAAGAAAGCCCTCTATCAGCTTTCTTCATATCTTTGGTTTTCAGTGCTTTATCTTAAACAACAAAGATCATCTTGGAAAGTTCGACCCAAAAGTTGGTGATGGAATATTTCTAGGATATTCCTCCATCTCCAAAGCCTACAGAGTTTTCAACAAGTGAAGACAATCTGTGGAAGAAACAATTCATGTCACGTTTGATGAAACTCGCTCAGCAAACTCTAAACCAATCGCTGACAATGAAAAGCTAAATGCTTGGATGTTTTCTCATTACAGAGAAACAGAACCCTTCTTTTCAAACCATCAGCACACAGATCCACCTACTGCTGATGATGATCCAAACATCATAAATCCTAACGCTGAATCCAACTCATGGGTTTTAGCTGAGCCTCTTAACACACTGCTACCATCAGATCTACCTTCGTCTGAAAACCTCTCTGATAACAATAGTCTGTCCACTACTCAACAGTTAATTGCTGATGAACCTCAAACGTCCTCATCAGTAAACATCCCAATTGTTGATCCAACATCTGAGTTAAGCGATCATGCTCCTGCTCAGTGATGGACCAGGGATCACCCAATAGATCAAATTCTTGGTGATCCCGATGCAGGTATTCAGACACGACGAAGTTCAGGTAATATCTGTCTCTTTGTTAACTTTCTCTCTTTAATAGAACCAAAGAATACTGATGATGCCCTCAGAGATCCAAACTGGGTCAGCGCTATGCAAGAAGAGCTGACTGAGTTTACTCGTAACAAAGTTTGGAATCTCGTTCCTAGACCATCTGATAAAACTGTTATAGGCACCAAATAGGTGTTTAGAAACAAGTTAGATGAACATGAAACTGTAACCCGCAACAAGGCTCGACTTGTTGCTCAGGGATACAGACAAGAGGAAGGCATAGACTATGATGAAACCTTTGCCCCTGTGGCTAGGCTCGAAGCAATTCGACTATTCTTAGCTTATGCAGTCTATAAAGACTTCATCGTTTATCAAATGGACGTAAAATCAGCGTTTCTAAATGGAAAGTTGAATGAAGAAGTCTATGTAGAACAACCACCAGGGTTCTATGACCCTAAGTATCCAAATTATGTTTATAAATTGGATAAGGCTCTCTATGGTCTAAAACAAGCCCCTCATGCTTGGTATGACACTCTCTCATCTTTTCTTATCTCTGAAAAACTTGAACGTGGGAAAATTGATAATACATTGTTTTTCAGAAAGATAAAAGGTCATATTATTCTTGTACAAATATATGTCGATGACGTCATATTTTGTTCTACCAACCCATCTCTGTGTACTCGTTTCGCTGAAAGAATGAAGAAAGAATACAAATTGAGTATGATGGGTGAGCTGACATATTTTCTTGATCTTCAAATTAAACAATCTGACAAAGGTACTTTTATCAGCCAAGGTAAGTATGTTAAAGACATGCTGAAGAAGTTTGATCTTACACAAACTTCAGCGATGAAAAATCCTATGGCACCTCCCCTGACACTTAACAAAGATCCATCTGGAAAATCTGTTAATGTCACTGCCTATAGAGGAATGATAGGCTCCCTGTTGTATCTTACAGCGAGCCGACCTGATATTATGTACTCTACTTGTTTATGTGCACGCTATCAATCTGAACCCAAGGAATCCCATCTGATCGCTGTTAAGCGAATTTTCAGATATCTGAAAGGAACTCCTAATCTCGGTCTTTGGTATCCCAAAGACTCAGGGTTCGATCTAACTGGTTATTCTGATAGTGATTTTGTAGGTTGTAAACTAGATAGAAAGAGCACCACTGGTGGATGTCAACTCCTAGGAGGAAAGCTGGTAAACTGGACAAGCAAAAAGCAAAATTCAGTGTCCACTTCCACAACTGAAGCTGAATACGTAGCCGCTGGAAGTTGTTGTTCTCAGATCTTATGGATGAGAAATCAACTATTAGACTATGACCTTCAGTTATCAAAGATTCCAATCTATTGCGACAGCACCAGTGCTATCACTATAGCAAATAATCCAGTGCTACATTCAAAGACGAAACACATAGAGATCAGATATCATTTTTTCAGAGATCATGTGATGAACGGTGATATTGAACTTCATTTCATCCCTACTGACTTTCAGCTTGCTGATTTATTCACCAAACCTCTTGATGAGACAAGGTTCAACTTTCTCATCAGTGAACTTGGAATGCTGAATCTCGAAGAATAATTCTTCAGCGTTCATGCATTGAGTAAGTAATCATAAGTTCCCCTTTTATCACTCTGATAAACATTCTGACTCTCAGGTATGTTCTCTTCATCCCTACAACTGAATCTTCATTCAGTTAAGATGTTTTTCAAAATATAAACTTTAATCACTGAACTTTCTTCAAATGATTAAAAGCTTTTTGAAAAATAAATTTATCACTGATATTTCTAGTCAGTGATCCTTCTTAAAAGAAAATTCATCCCTAACTTTACCATCAGGGATACTTTCAAAAAGAAAAATCTATCGCTGCCTTTTCTTCAGCGATAATTTCAAAACGGATAAATGAATAGTATCTCTCTCTTCTATGACCTCATTTGAACCGACAATCCACGACATGCTTTTCTCTGACACGTTCGTCCGTTGCCCTTCCATCCAATCAACTTCGTGGGACGTGTCCATGTCATGATGAACATTTGTTTTCCCGCCTATCATACTCTCTCTCATCCTCTCTCACGTATAAAAAGAATGTTTTTCCATTCTTATCATTTTACGCTTTCTGGAAATAGTTTCAAGGCAAGAAAACTCTCTCAAAAGAATTCTAGCATTCTCAAGCATTTGCATCATCTCCTTCAAGATCAACAGGTTATTCTTGATCTTCTTCTTATTCTTGTTCTAAATCTTTTTACATAATACTCCATTTATGGACTTCCATTATGCGTTTATAAGATTCTTATTCATAAAATCATTTTTCTTTTTGATTTTATTCATTCAAAACCATTTTCTTTTGATTATCTTCATTCAAAATCTTTGGTTTTTCTTCTTGTTCTTATATCTTATATTAAGAACACCTTTTTAGTCTTCAAATATGTTGATTTTTCTATGTTTCTTTCTCAAAATAGAAACTGGGAAAACCTTCTTTATTTTTAGACTAAAACCTTTCTTCTATTCTTTTATCTGTTCATATTCAGAATGTCTCAATCTGCACTTGTCACCTCTAAGAACGTCAAGTTCGCCATCGCTGACTCTGAGTTTTCTAAAAACAATCATCTTGCTCGCCTTGACTTTGATGGTGTAAAATACCTGCATCTGGTGGAAGCCGCAAAATTTCTGAAGCAATCCTGCATTGCCTATGCTAACACTGTGGATCCCACACCTTCAAAAGCTCTTCTCCAACAATTCTGGTTTACCGCTGAAGAGACCTCTCTCATCAACAAAAAGGTTGAACTAGTTTCTGCTATCTCCTTCAGCACTGAACTTGGAACAGGGATGATGACAGCCTTAGGGCTGAGGAAAGCTCTGAGATTTCCCGACAAACCCAGGAATGGATTCGATGCCTTACCCACTGATGCTGAACTCATCTAATTCCTGGATGCTATGGAATACTCTTGGGAACCCAAGCCAAGGACGACGATTCCAAACAAAAAGCTGACTCTGGTGAAGAAGGCGCTCATGCCTTCTCAGCTTAACTACATCTTCTCTCACTTCATTCAGTGTATGAGTGGGAAGAGTGGGTCACTGGACCAGGCCAACAAGATTCAGGTTCAAATGGCTTACTCAGTGATTGTCGGAAGAAATTTCGACTACGCAACAGCTATCTTTAACGATCTAAGGTAAAAGATAGAGAAGACCGAGAGGGATCTAAAGATTCCCTATGTACGCTTCATCTGTGCGTACCTGAAGTTCCTCTACCCTGCTACTTACCCCACTAATGTTGATGCATCTTTTCCCAAAGTGTGTCAGCGCTCCCTGGAGGTCAAGCCGCTCCCCAACGAGGTAAGCATCTCTCAACTTCGCTCCTGACTCTCTCTCCTCACTTCTTCGTCTTCAGCGGCCACGCAGGAGGTTCCTTCTTCTGCTATCCCTGCCGCTAGCCCTTCCAAACGACCATCAACTGGCTCCCTTGGTCCTTCGAAGAAGGCTAAGGTGACCAAGGAGAAAGCTACCTCTAGCTCAATACCTAAGGATGTTTATCAACAAACTTCCTTGGATGCATTCGTGGGTCTCTCCTTCACATCCTCAGCGATAACCACTTCAACCGTGCCAGCGATCTCGGCCGCTGTCACAACAACAGTGACGCAACCTACGATCTCAGTTCAACAACAAACTGAGGTAACTACCCCTCTCCCTACATCTTCTATCCCCATCTCTCATCCTTCTATCTCTTTGTTCTCTGACCCATCCTCTACTTTCTCACAACCACAGTTTGGACCCATAGGACCTGAACATCAATCTTTTGAGGAATCTATGCAATTCTACAAAATGTTTAATAATTCATGTGTAACACCCCGAATTTCATTTGGTCTTTTGCGAACAAGATTAGAGAAAAAGGAGGTTTCTATGCTGATCTACAGGGCGCACGGGTCATGCGCCCTCCTTCAGGATTTTTGCACGGGTCGTGCGCAAGGGTCAAGGGCTAGGCAGTGGCTTTCCGCACGGGCCGTGCGCCCTCCCTTCTTTGAAAACGCACGGGTCATGCATTGTGTCAGGACAGATGAGATATTTTGATAAATATCTCATTTTGTTTAGATTTTTAGTTAAATCTCAGATCTCAGTCTCTCTCTCTTCCTTTTCTCTCTTTTCTTCTTTCGATCTTCAAGTCTTGTTCGGTTGCTAGTTTGCGCTGTTTCTAGCAAGGGGTCGGTGTTTTAAGCTTCACCTCTTCGTCGTGATCGATATCTGGTGTTCCGGGTTTTATTCTAAAAACCTACTGGTGAGTTCCTACTACCATTTTACAAACTTTATACATGTCAAAACTCTTATTTGCGAAATCCGAAGTATTTCTACGGTATGATTTCATGTTCTCTACATTTTGATATAAATGAAGTTTTTGGTGATTTCGGGGTTCCCGATCAGTTTTGACTAAAATGACGGGTTCCGCCTTATTAGAAGTAAAATGAGGTTTACTTGCTCATGTTTGTGGCTCATCGAAAGAATGTGTATAAACTGGTTTTATGATTATCTTTTTTACCAGCAGTTGGTCTGGAAAATGGCATTTTGGAATATAAATGCGTTGATAGCTATTTATCTAGCTTTGATGGTCACATGAAATATTGTGACAAGTCATGACTATACTAGTGGATCCCTAGGTATCGAGTCGGCTTATGGCTGGGAAGGATATGCCCCTTCTGTTGTAGTTAGATACATTTGATCTTCGGGGGCACTTGGTACGGTTATGTGGGACCGGTTACTAGCCATGGGTCAAATGTAGTCTAACGAACGAGTATGACTTGTTCCTTGGGGGCCTCCCTCACATCGTAGTACGGACCGAAGCGTTTGTGGCCATGGTTCCATGTATTTAGCTCATAACTCGGATTTGTGACTTACTTTGTGTTCCACTATAATCCTTGGTAAATCGGGTAATCCCCATCATCGGAAGATGCGTTTTGGACCGGTTGTCCATTTATTATCAAAGAACTGTATTTTGTATAACTAAACCTTTGAAAAGATTTACTTTAATGCATTTGATTATATCTCTTGAGATTTATGAACTGTATGTTCTCACTAGGCTTTAAGCCTAACACTTTTTCTCAAATGATGTGTATAACAGGTTTCCCTTAGCGGTGGGTTGCCGGGGTTTTGGAGAGACGGGTTTAGTCTCGAGGCATTTTGAGATGACTAGTATTGTATCTGGCCATTTGTTAAGTCCCATTCTTTTGGTGAATTATGGATTGTCAATTGATGTAATCTTGATATAGGTGTCTAGAATAGTTTGTTGATGAACCCTAGTTTGTTGATGAACCCTATATCTGTACAGGTTTTGTAAAGTCTCAAGGACTGATCCCCTTTTTGGGAGGTTTATATGAATACGAATGTCATGTTTCCAGGTTTTCCATGTTTTAATTTACTCTGATTATTTAGGGTGTTTCATCAGGTACCCCTATAACCTTAAACACTACTCCCAACTCACCGTATAATCCTGTTTCTCAAAAACTAACTTATATTTCAGGTCCTAGTTTGGCGACTGTTGACACCAATGTCAACAGTTTGAGTGCAAAGGTGGAGTCTCTGACTGCCTCTCTCAACAACACCACCAGCACTGTTCATACCGCTGGTGAAGCACTGCAGACGCTCACAGCTCAATGTGCCTCCAAAGCTGACGTTTCTCAAATCGCTACTCTCCAAGAAGCGATTGCCAAAGTCAGGGAAGACTCACAACAACAGTTTACAGCCCTGGCTACAAAGGTTGATTCCTGTGAAGTTCTTCTTCAGCAAATCCTGACTCATCTGAGGGCACCAACTCCGACTCCTACTCCCTCATTCACAGAGAACGATCGTACCTCACTAAACATTGCCGTGGAGTTCATTCATCAGGCTACGTCCGATCTTCCTACGTTTGAAGGCCGTCTGGACAGTTTGGAGGCTGAAGTTCAGGTGTTGGCCACTGCAAAAGCATCATCTCCTTCCAAAGATCTCTCCCTCAATGATAATGACAAAGAGGGGGAGAAGGCAGCTGAAGAAAATACGGAGTTTGAGGTCACTTCTGAGGTCCAACAGAAGGAAACTCCCTCTCAGGTTGAGAGGGAGATAGCTGCTGAATAAGCCCCTCCTACCATCGATGAGTTAATCGATGAAGAGGAAGAGGAGGACGATGAAGATGAAGCCCTTGATCTTGAAGATCAAGAGGAAGAACCTCATCAAGATGATGATGATGACGATGAAGAAGATCAATCTCTATGATGTTTATCAGCCGTCACTTCATCAGCGATAGCATCGAAAGAAGTTATCAAAGCAGGGGGAGCCATGGAACATCTTCAGGAACCCCTTCCCAAAGCAAAGGTGCTACTGCTGAGGGAAAATCCCACCTCTGTTTCTTTCTAAGCCTTTATCTCTCTTCTTCTATAAAAATAAACTAACCTTTTTTAGTTTCTGACCAGACAGTTCTCTCCCCTGCTTAAGGGTAAAGAGCTCCAAATAATCCCAGCTGCTGAAGCTGATGACAAGATAATCCCAATCTCTGTAAGAGAGATTGATGAAGAGGATGAAGAAGATGAGTCCCTACAACACCCACGGAGGCCCTCTAGACCACTTCATTGGTTAGAAGAAGAGATGAAGAAAAGAACAGAGATGACCTCTCATCTAGAGAGTCAACGACTGAAGATCTCCTCTCAATCAACAGATCTAGAGTTCCTGACTGAAGCAGAAATTGAAGAATCCATCAGGGCTGAGAAGCTGATCGCTGACTGTCAAAGAGATGCCACTCTGGCTCTCAAAATTCAGTCTTCTCAAGTCAAAGACAAGAAACTGAAGAAGAAACCAGTTGAAGTCCAGGCTGCTCTTTTGAAAGAGATTGAAGAGGAACGCTCAAAAGCTCTAGTGGTCAGCGATAGCTCAGTCGATTGGTGCAAACATAAACTCGACTATCGCTCTGACCCAATGAAGATTGTTTCAGTCGCTATCTCTGGATGAAAGAAGAAGGACAAAGTTTCTGTCACTATGGAGATTACCAGAGAGGATGGAAGCTGCAAGGCAATGTTTGTTTCAAAGCTGGAAAGCCTCGGCTATATGGAATGGCTTGAGTTCAGAGACGCATTGAAGAAATCAAAGTCAATCTACAGAGGCAATGTTGAAGGGATAAATGATGCTCTCATCAACAGAGTCGCTGCAATATTAAAGGTGTTGTCTACTCTTCCTTCTAAGCCAAAGCAGATCAGAAGAAAGCCTGTCTCCTCCTCCTCTGAAAATGTCGTCGTGATCAGAAATGAAACCTCCATCAAATTTTCAAGAGAAGCTCTGTTCGGTCCTCCTTCTGATCTTTCAGTTCTGGATCTATCTCTGCCTCCTGGTGGATCATATGTTGCGGGACAAGTACTTGAAGAACCTTTTGGAATCTTCTTCAGAGATGACGAAGAACAACTCAGATTTCAAAGAATCTCTGAAATCCCTATCTGTCCCCTCGGCCTTCTTAAGAATCTCATGTGCTTATGGTGTGATCTCTCTCCTGCTGCTGAGCAAATCAAAGTGATAATTAGCAAAGAATCTTTAGAGCGAAAGCAAAAAGGAGAAGATATACCTGAGTATTTGATCAATCCTCCTAAACCCTCTTTAGATAGCTGATAGATTAGTTTTCTTCTTGTAATCTATTAGTTTAAACTTACAGTAGTTAGTACATGTAACATCCTATACTAACAACATATTCGTTTAAACACATACAGAGCAACTAAGTAAACTTTGCAGCAAAATAGTACTAGTTATTGACAGCCGGACATTAAGGTACATATATATATACAATCCCAAAAGTATCTATTCACAAAATAAGGTTGTCCGGTAAGTTAGTCTTCAAAATATCCACTCTTGGTCTCTCAACCCAGATATTCCCCAAGTCTGTCTCTAGAACCTGCCACGGAATAACAAACGTGGCTGAGCAATAACTCAGTGAACAGATCAATGAAATCAACAATAAACATTATAGGGTAATTACAAATTATCCCTATAATCATGAAACGATAAAATAAGCAATCGAATATCACAAAGATATAAC
The DNA here is from genome assembly GCA_954870635.1 of Arctium minus. Lineage (NCBI taxonomy): Eukaryota > Viridiplantae > Streptophyta > Magnoliopsida > Asterales > Asteraceae > Arctium > Arctium minus. Next base: position 45,224,502 of record OX941094.1, on the reverse strand, counting down.
AAAGGGTTTACGTAATCAACCGTTCCGTGTTTCGTGTTATTCAAGTTCACATAAATCACCCGAATACACTAAACCCGTTGTTCCCAAAGAATGTACGGTTCTATGGGCATAAGTGAGAACTAGCGGTGTGGGTACGACACCCACTAGCCCTCGACTACTATTAAAGCAGTCCTGGATCTATTCTGTTCCTAGGATATCCATTCACCCTTATGGCCGGATCAGGGCCAGCGGACTTTCCACGCATACACAAGGACGCCATAGTGATTATAGCCACCATGGAAGCATCACAAAGTCGGTGCCCCCGACTAAGTGTCTAGGTAAAGGATCACAACGTATGTGATCTAACCGGGTCACAAAGATATAACAACAATCAATGAACAAGTCAATATGGCTTGACTCTATCTAGTCGTGCCATTCTCAATATGATAATATCACGGTCATTGTACCAATTCAACAAATCATATTTATTCAATTCCATTCGCGCCTCAGCATTCAGAGTAAAACTCAAGAATCGGGCCAACGGTCCCTATTAGGGGCAACAAACTTTGGAACAGTCCTAAGTCGTGCTCAACTAATGGAACACCAAATGGAATTCAACAAAGAAATTACACGATAAAAATCCAAGAATCAACATCAATGAGATATTTTCGTATCTCAAGTTTACAATTCGTAAATCATATTTGAATGGATTAACCCTCAACAATAGGTCAATCCCTTTCCAAGAAAATAAGAGATCCGTACCTTTATATAGCCGAGAAAATCAAACAAGATGCTCGAACGTCAATGTTTCCAATCCTTGCTAATCAGATTTCCTATCACAAGTAATATATACTTAGAATTATACCAATATTACCAATATTTATTTGATCTACTTAGCCTATTGACACCCTTCTTTTAGCTTAATTTAACCTTATTTGTATCTTTATAGTCTTATAGTTCAATTCTATTTTTATGAAAGAATGCTAAATGAATCGAACAAAACAATTAAAATATTGCAAAGAAAAACTCCCCTGGACAATTCAGCTTTTGTCCGTCTCCGTGTTGGTCATATTACTCATACTTAGGGGCTGATTTTGTGATATTTTCTAAATGAAAGTTGTACCTATGACTCTTAGAAATCCAATAGCACTGGATTCATACTGTTTGAAGCTATGATTGATTTTATATGAATTTTTCACTAACAGTGTGCAGTTCCCGATTTTACAAAGATCAGCTACTGTAATTTGCTATTTTAGCACACTTAAGCTCAAAATCAGCTTTAGTACTCTTCATAACATTTGAACTAGACACACTAAGGTTTCCAACCACATATTACACACCTCAATTGGATCAATGGTTTATTTTATACACATATTTAAAGTAACAACAACTTTCTGTTTTCTTCCAACCGCACCAACATTAACTATTTTTAAGATATCAACACTATCATTTGATTTGGTAACCATTCTAAACCATCTTGAACCAATTTGAAGTATTTTCATTTTGGTTTTACAGCCTTGAACATCAAATAATCAAAAACCCACTAATATTTTAGGTTACCAAACATCTAATAAAAAATTTCCTAATTTCTTACCTTAAGGATGATTAGAACATCTTCAAGATGTGGATTCCTTCATTCCCTTACAAACTCCAGCCCCTAATAACAAGAATACATATAATCTTAAGATGTATTTCAACCAAATAACCTAAATTTCAAGATTATAATCTTACCCAATGATTTACCTTCATGATTTAGCTCCAAATCTTCAAAATCTCATCATTTCATCAAGTTTTGAAGCTTAATTTCAAGGATAAAGGTTTGGATTAGGGTTTGAAGAAGAAAACGTGAAGAAGGAGAAGATATAAATCTGATTTTGATTTCTTTTATTTTCATAATTTGTTTTTGTATTTTTCAATTATTCTCTTTAAGTCCCTCCAGTTTTATAAATTGCAAATTTTCCATGTTTGGAGAATTTCCTCACATTTTTGGTTTAATTATTGTTTCCTTTATCCATGTTTAACCCCTCTAATGGTTATGTTTGACAAAATTAGTTTGGTTTAAGCCCATATGCTATATGTACAAGTGTACAAAGCAATGACCAACTCTAAACACTAACTTTTCACATAAAGTTCGATATGAAATGTCCGGTTATTATAGTACATCACTTGTACTTGTAATTTTCATACGTTGTAATTCTTTTCTTGGATTAATGAAAATTTCAGTGAAGTACTTAACTCTATCAGTACTGTAAAAGATCCCTCAAAATAGTAATTGGGACATGTATTTCTGCCACGACAGGTTCGAAGTGACACTTACGGTGACGGGACTTGAGATCGAGCGTGAAGTTTTCAAGTTCTTAGACTCACCTTATCACATAACATTCTAAGTTTATAAAAAACTTTTGAAGTGTGATATTTTGTATTGTAATATATGTTTAGAGTTTATAAATAGCTCTGAATTAGTTGTGTTATTATGTTAAGTCACGTTTGTGACATCACCCGTTCTGGACCACAGGGATGGGGGATGTTACAGACAGTTTCGTAATTTTTACGAATACGTTTGACGAGTTCATATATGAACCTGTATGATTCACATATGAAGTATATGTTCATATATGAACTAGTGTAATTCACCTATGAACTCGTTTAACTGATTCATATATGAAGCTTTGTGATTCATATATGAACTAATTAACTGATTCATATATGAACGAATTAATTGATTCTCATATGAACTAATTAATTGATTCTCATATGAACTAATTAACTGATTCACATATGAACGTATAGTTAATATGAGAATCACATAGGTTCACATATGAACTCGTCCCACATGTTTTATAGAAGTACCCCTCTATCTTCTACAGATCACACAAGAAATTATTTGGTGATTCACGGTCAAAGCCGCAAATGTTGACCAGATAAAGGGCTAGGATCATTTCTCTATTTCTCATACATTTAGCATTTCTTAAATGAACCTCTCCCTATATATATATATATACATATATATGGAGAGGTTCATTTAAGAAATGATAAATATATGATAAATATAGAAGTAATCCTAGACTTTCATTCGGTTAAGATCGACTTTGACCGGTCAAATATTGCGTCTTTGACTAGTCAATAATTACGACTTTGACTAGTTAAAAGTTGCGGCTATTCCAAAAATAGAAGGACAATTTCGTAATTTTTACAAATACATGAGACCAGTTCATATATGAACCTGTATGAACCAATGTAATTCACATATTAAGTCTTTTAACTGATTCATATATGAATCTTTGTGATTCATATATGAACCAATTAACTGATTCACATATGAACTAATTAACTGTATGTTCATATGTCACATATGAACTAATTAACTGAGTCATATATAAACGTATAATTCATATATATTCCACAAAGGTTCATATATGAATCAGTTAAAAGAGTTCATATTTTAATTACACTGGTTCATATATGAACATATAATTCATATGTGAATCATACAAGTTTATATATAAACTCGTCACGCGTATTTTACGAAACTACCCCTTTATCTTCTACAGACCACACAAGTAATTATCCGGTGCCTCACGGTCAAGGCCGCAAATGTTGAGTCTATAAAGGGCTAGGATCATTTCTTTATTTCTCCTATATCTAGCATTTCTCAAATGAACCTAATTTTATATATATATATATATATATATATATATATAGAGAGAGAGAGAGAGAGAGAGGGAGGCACAGTCATTTGTTAACGAAGTAATAGTATTAACTGATTTGAGTCTTTTATTCTTTTGATCAACAGTTGTGGTTAAATGAGAAGTTATAATCTGATAAAAAAAATGAAACAATTAAATGGTATTAAATGAAGGGCATTTTTGAAACAAATTATTTTTATTTTTGGAAGACAATCATATTTTATTTTTGGAAGATAATCAATAATAATATTTAAATGATTTATTATTTTTGAAATATAATCATATTTTATTTTTGAAAGATAATCAATAATAATATTTAAATGATTTTTGTTTAAAGGTAAAACAAGAAAGTTCATAGGTTAATCCAGAAAGTAAAACAATGATTTGTGTTTAAAGTTCATAGTTGAAACCAAAAGGTGAAACAATTATTTTTATTTAAAGTTCATTGGTGAAAAACAATGATTTTTCTTTAAAGTTCATAATCTTGTTTCGTGTATGAACTTTTGTTACAAAATATTTACTAAAGTTCATAGGTGAACCATAAAATGAAAGGGATAATTAAGGAAGTTTAAACAAGTTGATAGGTGGGACCAAAAATTTCATAGGTGAAACAATTAAGTGAATGAGATAATTAAAGAACATGATATTTAAGGAATGTAATAATCAAGTGATCGAGTTATTTAAGGAATGCAGTATCAATATATGGAAAAGACAAAAATGCCCCGATTTAACAAAGTATGTACTATTTCTTTGGTTAACAAAAGAAGTGACATATTTATATATCTATATATTTATATATATATATAGAGAGAGAGAGAGAGAGAAAGAGAAAGAGAGAGAGAGAAAGAGAGAGAGAGAGAGAGAAAGAGAAAGAGAGAGAGAGGTAGGTTATTTTGTTTATTATTAACTTTACAAACCACATTTGACCAATAAGAAATCATTCTCATCATTGGTTAGTTAAATTCATTCAATAAATGTGTAAGGGTATATTTGATATTTCATTTAATTGAATTTTTATAGCCTCATTAATGAGGAGTTACAAAAAAATATCATCCATGATTCTAGCTTGAGGTTATGATTCAAAGTGTACACTAGATGATTGTTTGATGTTTCTAATTGTAAGTCACAATCATGGATTCACAAGGTAAGCAAAACAACATTCATACCATATTATTGAAAGATTCTATGAATTCTGGGAGATTGGACGATATCGGTGGAAGAGATGATGTAATCAATCAGTTCTATCGTGCATTTGAATGTCAAAGCACATATATTGATATAACAAAGGCAAAATCAAGAAGATTTATCGGCGCATCAGTAATCAATCAGTTTCATCATCATCGAATGAATCAATTCCATGTGGTACCATGAACATATGTGAAATTGGGGTTGGATGTGTTCATCATTTCACACACAGACATATTTGGTAACAGTTTGGTTGAGATGAATTGTTTCATATCTGTCCAATGTACAAAACATGAACAATTACGAATTGAAACTTATGTCCTTTTTGATGAATATGTTTATTACTTCGATGTACCAACCATGAACAACTATGAAACCAATCCATGTGTCATGAACATAAATGAAAGGGCATTGGCTATAATAGATGAAGACATACAACAATAATTAAAAGTGGATAAATTGATTGGGGTTGGATGGATTCACCAGTTCACACACCGACTACGATGGGAAAATTGGGTTTTAATAAAATGGTTCATAACATGATAGTATAATGTACATATTGAACAATACAAGAAAATGACCATGTATCTGAACATGGGTGAAGGTGTATCGAATAACCTTTTGTATACGACACATGAATGATCAAGGGTCTTAGTTAAATTCATTTTGTGTTATATGTTGTGGTGTATATGAACAGAGATCTATGAACAATGTTTATTAAATTTGATGTTGAAATATGAAATTGTGTCAAAAATATGAGTTACAATAACACGCTATACCCTGCAGGGTAAGTGAACATGTTTATGATTTATTTGTGAAATTGAATGTGGATGCTCATAAGAATACGAACATTGGTGAAAAATATGCAAACCAAGCTTGTTCTCAAAATGTGATAATGTATATGAACAACAGTGATTATGTAATGAACAAACTTATGATTATGAACATGTATGATCAAGCCTTCAAAACTGTTCATGCAAAATATTCCAAAATAATGTTCAAGAATTCACCATTGTTCATGAACATGGGTGTCTAGTATGATCATGTATTATCAACCTATTTAATATGAACAAGCATGAACTCATGTACATGTGAACTACCAATGTAATTTGTGTTTGTCATGAACATGTGTGAAATACAAGGGTCAAATGTTCATGACAGAGGTGAAGGTTTAGTGCACAAACATTCCAAAATGAACTTGGGTGAAAAAATCTACTCATACCCTTAATGACAACAGATAGAAATGGAATTTTGAACAAACATTTGAGTATTACCTTATTTGAACATTGAAAATCATATTATGCCTATCAAATGAAACCTAACTGTTGACTTCGGCTTTTAAACACAACTTTAATGACTGATATATTTTACCCCAAAAATAATTTTACACCTTTGAAATATATAGTTACTGAGATGAACACTGATCATATTATTTTGAAAACAAACACAAATCATGTACAAAAAACACAACGTTTAATAGGGAAAAGTTTTACCTTGAGCTTCTATTAATGATCTTCCATAGTAGGAATCTCCAACTTCACCCTCATCTTCAATTTATCATATTTTCTTGGTTTCTCAACTGTTATATCAGCATCAACATTCACTTGAGTGTCCATAGTATTTTTGAAGTTCGAGAACAATGTTTTCAGGGCTATTCTGGCACTTTTTTTCTTAACTGAGCAGTGTATCATAACCCTTGTTATATATGGGTTGTTGATTTCAAAAAACCCTAGAATATGGGAGATGATTACCTCTTAATCGATTGTTTGCTGCAAACTCTCCTCCCAAATTCTCTATTGATATGAAAATATCATTTAACCAGATTTACCGACCAAGTATCTGCAACTTTTATCGGCGCTTTGATTACCGTAGATCGGTCGTCGGTTTCGATTTTTGTTCAACTATTATCGGTTTCGTTTTGGTCTGAGAGAAATTAATAAGGCGATGATTATGTTACAAGATACGGGGGAAATATTTTCCCAAATTACTCTTGATCACCTTTGTTGAACACACCAGTTATTAAATTAAAACTCATTATATGATTAATAATTTACATCAAATCTCAACCATCCATTCTCAAGATCAAGGGTTTGGATTGGTTCATAAAGTTAATAATTTAGGTTAACAAATTAACTAGACCCTATATATATGAGTGTGTGTGCATGCGTATGGGTGTGTGTGTGTGCGTATGGGGATCATTCAATGGAGAACTCAGTAATTTATGATAACCGTGAGATCTAATCTCAAGTACCACAAATCAAAAGTTAAATTACGAAATTAAGTATTTTGGTAATTTTGACTTAAATTTTTTATTAAAAGGTATTTTAGATATTTTCAAAAATTTATCTTTTCTCTCTCCTCTATCCGATAAACCTTATTCTGGCGAACACCATATGAACACAAGATATAAAATGTGATATTGAAAAAACATGAACACTATTATAAGAGATACATCCCAACGATACTCATTGTGATACCTGTAACACCCTAAATTTAGAGAGAATTTAGAATTCGAAAATTCGGCAATATGACGTCTATAGTTGGAGAAAACCCTGAATAAAACGATAATGACATTTCAACCAAAGTATGTCATCCCAAAACGGGGAAACAAAGTATGATGTTTACAACCCAAATGATCAATTAAAGTTTAACTCAACATCCTACTAATCTAGATTAAGATCGGGTGTTGACACTTTTCTTCCCTAAAGTATACCATGACTATGTAGGGTGTGCGTCTCTATAATTTCCAAAATGTTACTATCCTTCAACCTCTCTCTCCACTCAAGCCCGAGGAGTCTCACCTCTAGGATGACCTGTTATACATGTCATTTTAAGAAAAAGCGTTAGGCTAACGCCTACTGAGATCAAACATTTACGTTGAGAAATAATAAGTTCTAAGCGAACATAAAGTAGGTAAAGCCAGAGAAATAATAATATAAATCTTCATCATAATGAAAATACCTCTTGGGTTAACAGGGGATACCTGCTTACTAACGCAAGTGACATAACCCAAAAGTAAGCCACTTGACAAGTCAGTAAAACCAAACACACATAATAAAATATACGCAAGGGATGTTAAGCTCGGTAGCTTTAAACGTACACCCGCAGAAAGTCAACTTCAACCTCATAGGGTCCTTACGTTGAGATCCTCATCCAATATCGAATATTACCACGTAGGACTTATACCGTATCCGATGCCTAACCGTGCCTCGATGTGAAGAACTAACGTTTCATCATCGGACAAAATGATAGAAAAACTTTATAGGGTCATAACGCCCAAATGCAACCAAATATGCCAAACCAATGCCAAAAAGGCCAACAATTATTCCAATAATTAGAAATGTCAATAAATGTGCTAAATTAAGAATCCGTGTAAATACTTTCGTGATTTTCCAAGAGGTTCCAAGCTAATACCTTGGGTAGCATTTCCATAGTTTAAATCCAAATATCCAAGTCCTCATTCCATAATACACATCAATATCTCAAAACCCTAATTTTGTTTTCAAACATTTAGACATAAGTTTTGAAGTAAACAAGTTTCCCATATGCAAATCCACAAGTAGTTCAAAATGTAAGTTCATTAACTTTAAAAATCATATCCATTCACATAAACCCTAAAATCTCCAAAATTAGGTTTTGGTGCAAAACTCACCCAAGTCAAGTAAATCAAAATGGGGAGGTTTAGAAGGTTAAAATCTACGTTTTAACATCTATAAAGTTTATTAAAGATAATGGACTCACCTTGTAGGATTATAGTTTAAAACCCTAGAATTTCAAGAACTTAAAGGATGAGAATGAGATCCTTGGGAAGGCTTGAACTAGTACTACAATCACCTAAGAGTACCTCGAATGCCATAAATGATCAAGAGTTGAGGTGGTTGGGAAACATTAATTTCGAAGAGGGTGAAGGAGAAGGAGACTTACCAGATTCTTGGGAGAAAATCAAGTTTAGCAAAAACCCCAAATCCGTATTATGATCAACAAAACGAGCTGCACACTAAAATATCCCTGAGCCCCGTCCGCGACATTGCCATGTGACTATGCCCAGGGCATAGTTGCTGGTCACAGTCACCCGCGTCCCTGCTCATACAGTACCACCTCTGCGAGAATGCCTCGCGATAATGACCATGAGTCACAGTCGCAGGCATTGTCGCCCCTTCTTGGCACCCTACGATACCATCTCTGCGACAAAGCCCCGCGATAATGACCATATGTCATAGTCGCGGGCATTATCGCCGTTTGTGTCTCGAGTCCACTTTTCCACTAGTTTTCGATTTCGCGAACGATATTCAACAATACGAGATTAGTCATTCCATCTAAAAGGAATTAAGAGTCCAAAGATTCAAAACATCATCACATTTAAATTGGAACTATACAAGTTTCTGGTTCTTACAATCCTTCCCACCTTGAAATGGATTTCGTCCTCGAAATCCTAAATATCTAAATAAATGAGGATATCGTCGTTTCATGTATTCCTCCACTTTCCCAAGTCACATTGGCACTACAGCGGTGCTTCCATTTCACCTTCACCATGGTGACTTCTTTATGTCGGATCCTTTTGGTTTCCCGCTCTAGGATGGCTTCGGGTTCTTCAATGCAACGGGCATCGTCCACCTGAATTTCTGACAACGTTATGATGCTATTTCCTTCCGCTAAGCACTTCCGTAGATAACACACGTGAAACCTAGGGTGGATTCCGTCCATTTCTGGTGGTAGGTCTAACTTGTAGGCTTACATCCTAATACGTTCAATAATGGTAAACGATCCAAGGTAACGGGGACTTAATTTCCCATGCTTCCTAAACTGACTTAAACCCTTCCAAGAGGACACTTTCAACATCAAACGGTCCCCCACTTGAAACTCCACGGGTCGCCTCTTCTTGTTGTCATAACTCTTTTGTCGATCTTGCGCCATCTTCAAGAGTTCTCGGATTGCTTTGACTTTATCAGTTGTCTCTTGTACAATTTCCGGCCTGGAGAATTGCTTTTTGCCTGCGTCCAACCAACACACGGGGGTTCTACATTTCCTCCCATACAAGGCTTCAAACGGTGCCGCTCCAAGGCTAGAGTGGTAACTGTTGTTGTAAGAAAACTCCACCAAAGGTAAATGAGTATCCCAATTACCATCGAAATCGATCACACAAGATCTAAGCATGTCCTCCAAAGTTTGAATTGTCCTTTCGCTTTGTCCGTCCGTCTGTGGGTGGTATGTCGTACTCAGATTCACTCGAGTACGCAATTCTTGATGCAAAGCCCCCCAAAATCTTGATGTAAACCGGCTATCACGATCGGAAACTATAGACAATGGTATACCATGCCTAGAGAACATTTCATCAATATAGAGTTTTGCCAACTTATCCATTGGCAAAGTTTCCCGCATCGCTCGAAAACAAGCACTCTTCGGCAAACGGTCGACAATTACCCAAATGGTGTCGTTGCCCCACAACGTCTTTGGTAGCTTGGTCATGAAGTCCATAGTGATCTTGTCCCATTTCCACTCGGGTATTTCCAACGATTGTAGGCTCTCATAAGGTCGTTGGTGCTAGGCCTTTACTTGCGACCAAGTCACATACCGCTCAACATAGTACGCCACATCCAACTTCATAACTGGAAACCAATAGTGCAACTTTAAGTCTCTATACATCTTGGTGCTTCCCGGGTGGATATGGTACTTGGACTTGTTTGCGTCTTCCAAAAGTAGCTCCCGATTTCCTCCAATCTTTGGCACCTAAACGCGTCCATTGAAACATTTGATCCCTCGACTATCCTCTGACAAGAGTAGTCATTGCTTGGTCATCACTTCATCTTTGAGATTTTCCTCCAACAAGGCTTCGGCTTGTGAAATTTAATCTTCTCCACGAGGATTGACACTAATTCAATTCTTGTAAGCTTGAATCAGAGCCTCCCACTATAATCTTTCCAACTTAAGGCATCGGCCACCACGTTAGCGTTAACCGGGTGGTAAAGTAACTCACAATCGTAGTCCTTGAGTAGCTCCAACCATCTTCTTTGCCTCATATTTAGCTCCTTTTGATCGAACACATACTTCAAACTCTTGTGATCCGTGTACAAGGTACATTCGTGCCGTAGATAAAATGTTGCCATAATTTCAACGCGAACACCACCGCCTACAACTCCAAGTCATGAGTGGGGTAATTCTTCTCATGCACCTTTAGTTACCTTGACACGTAGGCAATAACCTTTACCCTTTGCATGAGCACGTATCTAAGGACCATTTTGGATGCATCGCTATAAACTACAAAATCTTCCGACCCTTCAGCAAGGATAAGATTAGGGCCTCACATAACTTCCTTTGCATTGTTCGAAAAGCCTTCTCTTGAGATTCGGTCCACACGAACTTCACATTCTTCTTGGTCAAGGCCGTCAGTGAAGAAGCAATCTTGGAGAAATCTTGAATGAACCTTCGGTAATAACCCACCAATCCCAAAAAGCTTCGGATCTCAGATAGATTCTTGGGAGGTTCCCAATTCATCATGGCTTCTATCTTCGCGAGATCCACCATCATACCATCCTTCGTGACAATGTGCCATAAGAATTGCACCTCTTTCAACCAAAATTCACATTTGGAGAATTTCGCATAAAGCTTCTCTTTCCTCAAGACGTCCAAAACATCATGAAGGTGGTGCGCGTGATCAGATTCATCCTCGGAGTAAATCAGAAGATCATCAATGAACACAATCATAGACTTGTAAAGGAATGGCCGACATACGAGGTTCATTAAATCCATGAACACCGCCGAGGCGTTCGTCAAGCCAAAGGGCATCACCAAGAAATCGTAGTGTTCGTAGCGCGTCCTAAATGCGGTCTTTGGGATGTCGTCCTCCTTGACTTTCAGTTATTTGTAGCTCGAACATAGATCGATCTTTTAGAAACATCCGCTCCTTGAAGTTGGTCAAATAAACCATCGATCCTAGGAAGTGGGTACTTATTCTTCATGATCACCTTATTCAACTCCCTATAGTCTATGCACATCTGCATGGTGCCATCCTTTTTCTTCATGAATAAGACGGTGCTCCCCACGGTGACGAGCTCAATCTCACGAATCCCTTATCCAGAAGGTATTGTAATTGTCCCATCATCTCCTTCATTTTCGACGGAGCCAAACGGTATAGAGCTCTAGCTATTGGAGTTGCTCCCGGTGCTAAGTCAATCTTGAACTCCACTTGGAGATCGGGTGGTAATCCAGGAAAGTCATCTGGGAATACATCGTGGAATTCCTTTACTACTTTCACATCCTCAAGCCTTTTCTTCTCGAGCTTGGCGTCTATATCATACGCCAAAAAGGATGAGCATCCTTTCGATAAACACTTCCGTTCCTTCACCATGCTGATAATTGTCATTTATCCCTTCCGCATTTCGCCGTACACGGTCACTGACTCAACATCTGAAATTAGAATTCGAATCAACTTCTTCGTACAAAGGATCTTGGCATGGTTATCCTCTAACCAATCCATCCCAATGACAATATCAAATCCTCCAATGACCATTGGCCTCAAGTCAACCGGGAATTCCTTCCCTTCAATTTCCAACTTGCAACCTCTAAGGACCTCCCAAACTACTACTTGATCACCATCCCCTAGTTCTACCACTAAGCCATCTTCTAAGCTACTAGCGGGTACGGATAACTTTTGACAAAAGGAATTCGACACAAACGAAAAACTTGTTCCTGAATCAAACAATATGCATGTATGAATGGAGTTTAGGAGAAACGTAGTCGACACTACATCCATCGAAGCCTTCGCCTCCTCGGTAGTCATCTGGAAGGCTCTCCTCATTTCTCTCGGAGGATCCACCTTCTTTCCCCCGCTACTCCCAGTCTTCAATTTCGAGAACCCACTTCTGATATGGCCCAGTTCCTTGCATCTAAAACAAATTTTCCCTCTGATCGGGAAATCTCTGTAATTGTGGCCAGGATTGCCACATTTGAAACATTGTTCAAAACCCGAGTTACAAGGGCCGAAGTGTTTCCTCCAGCACTTGGAACACCATGGGACCTCCCGCATAGGACCGGTCCCCCGTTGATTGTTGTTGAATGGTCTCAGTCTCTTAGAGGGCGCGAAACTTCCCTCCCATCTACTCTTCTCGATTGCTCCACTTCTGTCCAACTTGCTTGAACCATAGGAATCCTCCACTAATTGTGCCTCTTCAACTTCCTCTCGAAGAGTAGGGGCCTTGGACACCCTCCCCATGTTCATCATATCAGTCGACAATCCCTTGATGTAGGCTTTGATCTTCTCTCTTTCGTTTGGGACTAGATGCCCCACCAATCCTAGCTAGTCCATAAATTAACGGTTGTAATATTTTACTGACTAGTTTCCCTTCTTCAAATTTCTGAATTCTTCTTCTATCTGGTCCATGGCTCGCTTGTTACAAAATTCCTCCATCATTTTCTTCTTGAAAGTTGTCCAACTCAGTTTAGCCAACACCGTGTCTTCTACGGAGGTAGAGTAAACGTTCCACCATGTGAGGATCACCCCTCTGAGTATCTGAGAACTGAATGTCGCTTTCTGACTTTCACCGCATTCACTCGACCTAAAAGCTTATTCCATTTCCCAAATCCAGTTCATACATGCCACTGGATCGTCCGAGCCCTTGATTTCCGATGGTCGAAAACCAAGGAAGGCCTTGAAAGTACAAGTTTTTGTCACTTGTCTTGCTTCCGGGGTCACGGTACCATCGGTGGGAATTTCATTTCTGGTACCCCCAGATACCGCCAAAAAGACGTTTTCAGTAACTGTTTCATGCCTACGGTTCTTGGTGTCCCTTTCCTCAAGTAACTTCAAGAACATTTCATGTTGTTAAGCCATAGCCGCGGTCATAGCTTGCATCATTCGATCCATCATTCTTGATTCTGGAGTTACCTCTTCCATTATTTGTTCAGACGTGGCTATGTTGCTTCGAGGTATAAGCTCAGGCCTTCCGCCCAAAATGTTATGCTGGGGTGGGGGCAATTCAACCGCCATTATCCTTGGTTGGTCGGCCGTAGATGTCGTCGCATCATGCCCATCCGGCCTATTACGAGTATTTACCATTTAGTCTGCCACACATATTCGAGAATAGGGGTGAGAAATAGACTATACAATTTAAACATAAGAAGATGTACTACCACATTCATCAATCATCATAACAATAGTAATCTAAGCATGCTCACATAACAACACATTCATAATAGCACTAGCTAATTGAAATTATGAACACGTCACACATAAGAATCCTTACTACCACCGTCACAATTCTCAACTTATGTAATTCCGTCAGTTCCAAGACCATCTTAACTTAAGAGTTCTACCTAATATCACAATTCAGAAATTATCTGATCTAAGCTTAAGTCTAGGTACCTTACTTTCATACCTAGTTTACTAAAACTACTGCTCTGATACCAACTTGTAACACCCTAAATTTAGAGAGAATTTAAAATTTGGAAATTCGGAAATATGACGTCTTTAATTGGGGGAACCATGAATAAAACGATAATAACATTTCAACCAAAGTATGTCATCCCAAAACGGAGAAACAAAATATGACGTTTACAACCCAAAGGATCAATTAAAGTTTAACTAACAACCTACTAATCAAGACTAAACTAAATCTAGATTAAGATCGGGTGTTGACACTTTTCTTCCCAAAAGTATGCCATGATTATGTAGGGTGTGCGTCTTTATAATCTCCAAAATGTTACTATCCTTCAACCTCTCTCTCCACTCAAGCCCGAGAGTCCCGCCGCTAGGATGACTTGTTATACATGTCATTTTAAGAAAAAGTGTTAGGCTAATGCCTAGTGAGATAAACATTTACGTTGAGAATAATAAGTTCTAAGCGGAAATAAAGTAGGTAAAGACGGAGAAATAATAATATAAATCTTCACCACAATGCAAATACCTCTTTGGTTAACGGGGGAGACCCGCTTACTAACGCAAGTGACGGAACCCAAAAGTAAGCCACTTGACAGGTTAGTAAAACCAAACACACATAATAAAATACATGCAAGGGATGTTAGGCTCAGTAGCTTTAAACGTACACCTGCGGAAATTCAACTTCAACCACATAGGGTCCTTACGTTGAGATCGTCATCCAATATCATATATTAGCAAGTAGGACTTATACCCCACTTGATGCCTAACTACGCCTCGATGTGGAGAACTAACGTTCCATCATAAGAAAAAATGATACAAATAGTTTATGGGGTCATGACACCCAAATGCAACCAAATATGCCAAACCAATGCCAAAAAGGCCAACAATTAATCCAATAATTAGAAATGCCAATAAATGTGATAAATCAAGAATCCGTGTAAATACTTTCGTGATTTTCCAAGAGGTTCCAAGCTAATACCTTGGGTAGCATTTCCATAGTTTAAATCCAAATATCCAAGTCCTCATTCCATAATACACATCAATATCTCAAAATCCTAATTTTGTTTTCAAGCATTTAGACATAAGTTTTGAAGTAAACAAGTTTCCCATGTGCAAATTCACAAGTAGTTCAAAATGTAAGTTCATTAACTTTAAAAATTATATCCATTCACATAAACCCTAAAATCTCCAAAATTAGGTTTTGGTGCAAAACTCATCCAAGTCAAGTAAATGAAAATGGAGATGTTTAGAAGGTTAAAATCCACGTTTTAACATGTATAAAGTTTATAAAAGAGAATGAACTCACCTTGTATGGTTATAGTTTAAAACCCTAGAATTTCAAGAACTTAAAGGATGAGAATGAGATCCTTGAGAAGGCTTGAACTAGTACCACAATCACCTAAGAGTACCTAGAATGCCATAAATGATCAAAAGTTGAGGTGGTTGTGAAGCATTAATTCCAAGAGGGTGAAGGAGAAGGAGACTTACCAGATTTTTGGGAGAAAATTGAGCCTAGCAAAAACCCCAAATCCGTATTATGACCAACAAAACGAGCTACACACTAAAATAGCCCTGAGCCTGTCCGCGACATTGCCATGTGACTATGCCCAGGGCATATTCGCTGGTCACAGTCGCCCGCGTCCCTGCCCATATGGTACCACTTATGAGTGAATACCCCGCGATAATTACCATGTGTCATAGTCGCGGGCATTGTCACCCCTTCTTGGCACCCTACGGGATCATCTCCACGACAAAGCCCCGCGATAATGACCATATGTCATAGTCGGGGGCATTGTTGTCGTTTATGTCTCGAGCCCACTTTTCCACAAGTTCTCGATTTCACGAACGATATCTGACAATACAAGATTAGTCATTCCATCTAACAGGAATTAAGACTCCAAAGATTCAAAACATCATCACATTTAAATGGGAACTATTACAAGTTTCCGGGACTTACAATACCCAAGATACATACTATGATACCCTTTGTAAAACAACGAAAATAACAAAAATGCATATTGTGATACCTTTCATAAAACAACGAAAATACAGACTGTGATACACTTCGTAAAAGTAACGCTACTTGATACACTACAAAAAATATACATTGTGGTACATTTCATCGAACATAACCAGTCTTGGGTTGGGTTTGCACAGACAATCGGTACATAATGCAAAAACAATTGGAAACCATAAAAACATTAAACATTTCATCACTTAAAGTAGTTTAGAATTATAGAAATTCTAAAAATGAAAAATGTGAACATAAAGGATGTTCACAAGATGGATTTGATATATATATATATATATATATATATATATATATATATATATTTGATACAGAGGGGGGCGCCCCCTCCGATCAAGAATATATATATGTATATATATATATATAGATATAGGGAGAGGTTCAAATGAGAAAATCTAAGTGTGTGAGAAATAGAGAAATGATTCTAGCCTTTCATCTGGTCAACATTTGCGGCTTTGATCGTGAAGCACCGGATAATTCTTTGCGTGGTGTGTAGAAGATAGATGTGTAGTTTCATAAAATACGTGGGAGAGTTCATATGTGAACCTATGTGATTCTAATAAATTGATTTTCTAAAACATAAACAGTTATGACTGAATATATCCAAAAATAAAATAAACATAATAATTACCGTAAATAACGTTCTACATACTAGAATGACTATTGAGCCCTCATAATTAAGAAAAATAATAAAATTAATTGAAAAACGTGTTTGGTTGATTTTGGTTTGTATGAAAAGGGGTGGTTTGCAAAAGATCTCTCCCCTACATATATATATATATATATATATATATATATTTATATATAGCCTTAGGTTCATTTGAGAAATGGTAAATATATGAGAAATAGAGAAGTAATCATAGCCGTTCATATGATCAAGATTGGACTTGGCTGGTCAAATATTGCATCTTTCACTAGTCAACAATTACGACTTTGACTAACCAAAAGTTGCGACTATTCCAAAAATAGAAGGACAGTTTCGTAATTTTTACAAATAAACGGGACGAGTTCATATATGAACCTGTATGATTCTTATATGAACTATATGGTCATATGTGAACCAGTGCAATTAACATATGAACCAGTGCAATTCACATATGAACCTTTATGATTCACATATGAACTAATTAACTTATACACATATGAACGTATAGTTTATATATGAGTTTTTTAAAACAAACTTCCGATTTTATTATAACAAATAATTGAAATAAAAAAATTTCTTTATTTATTTTTAACAATCTACTCCAAGTTCTTTTAGTTATGCCTTTACGCTGTGTTCTCGAGTTTTTTTTACGAAGGAAAGGAAGGGAAAGGGATGGAATATAGGAGGGAAAGAAACAAATATTGTGTTCTCGAGTTTTTTTAAGGAGGGAAAGGGAAGGAAAGGGAAGAAAAATATTGATGATTTTCCTCCTAAAACTTTCCTCCCAAATGTGGGAGGAAATGGAAGGAAAGGAGAGAAAGGAATTTGAAAAGAATTAAAAATATTTTTAAAATTTCACATATACCTACTAGGTACATTCCACTATGAAATAAATAAGAGTATATTGGTAAAAGTGACATCCTTCCTTTCCTTTCTCTCCTACTCGAGAACATGAAAATTTTCCCCCTCCCTTTCCTTTCTTTTCCTTCAATCTAAAGAACACAAATACAAATATTTCTTTCTTTTCCTTCCCTTCCGTTTCTTTTCTTTTCTTTCCTTCAAAAACTCGAGAACACAGCCTTAGTAATTCATACACTTAGTTAACTTAACAGTTTAATAGGGTTCACATATCAGTTTCATAGGGTTCATATATCAGTGCATAATGTTCATGTATCAATTCATAGTGTTCATGTATCAGTTTCATGGTGTTCATGTATTAGTTCATTGTTTCATGAATCATTTTTCATTGTTTCATAGGGTTCATTGATTTTGTTTTTACTGTTTGATGTATTGGTTCCAAACAAATTTTTTTTATTAAAGAAAATAACAATTAAAAATAACCTTCCATTAATAAATGGAAAAATTAATGCTAACCCCAAAATACTAGGTAGTTCTATTGATCATGTCCGCTAAATTCTCGTCATTTCATCTGGTTTCTATGATTAGGTGTTCTATTTTTGGACGATTTTGCCCTTTTGGGCTAATTTATTAATTTTTATTTTTTATTAACATAAAGAACTCAATTAGATTTTGACCATACATAGATGAATTCTATGGTCTGTACTAATGGTTTGGTTTGCCAGCCTTATATATATGGACCTTCTTTTGAGAACATTTTAAATTGTAGGATCTCTGAGAACTAGTGCATCATGTGCTATTTCATATAATTTTTTTCCATCTATGGCTAGAATTTAATTTAGTAATCAACATATATTTGTTTCACATTTACCTGGTTCACAATGTGAACCTCTTTAGCGTGTTTATGAAACAAGAAAAAGTTTCACATTGTGAACCGAATACATATGAAACAAACACGTTGTGAAACAAATATATGTTAATCAATACTTTAAATGTTATACTTCAATGGAAAAAAAAGTCATGTGAAACAAAACCTTAAGGTTGAAGTTTTCATGGATCTCAAAAAGCTTAGAATTCTCAAATGATTTAGCTCCTACAAATATAAAGAGAGATAAAAGTTCAATTAAAAACCAAATTTAGATTGTGAACTAGGGACAAATCTTCAACATCCATCTCTATCTGATTCAACAACTAACATTAAATAAGATTTTTAATTAAAATGGTTAATTAAGGCGATTAATGGTGAAAAAGGAAGCTAATTTTTTGTTTCCTGAGTAACTATATGTTTTTTTTCTTTTATTTTTTTAATTAAAAACCTTTACCCTTTTAATTTTTAAACTAATTACATCAAAAAAGTGAGCATTTCATTATTTTCGATATGACATTCGTCTCGATATATATATTTTTTCGTTTTAACAATTTTTTACATTAAATAATATATATATATATATATCTGTGTGTGTATGTGTGTATAGTATTCATTATGAATATTCATGTGCTTTCTCTTGTATACAACAACTCGATATTGAAAGCCCGTAACTCGACATCATCTTCTTTAATATTGTAAGTCTATAACCAAAACATACTTACTTCAATGTCGTAAGTCCGTAAACCTGGAACCATGTTCTTCACCATTATAACCCAACACCCATCAAGACTGATCGAGAACTCATCGTGACCGATCGAGACTGATCGAGACTAATCAAAAACCCATCCATTGACTTGGTGTGTGTAAAACCGTAACCTACCAACTTCATTTTTCATCAAGATCTATCGAGAACCTATCGATATATTTATTATGTGTTTATGTTTGTAAAACTATAAGCTGCCACTTTCAAATTTTATTAAGACTATTGTGAACAAGGGTAGACCTATTAAGGACCAAGCGAGGTCCCGTGCACTTGATCAATTGATTACTGTTGGGTCATCTAAGAGTTGAATATGACCTCTCCTTTAACTTGTAATTGTTCATCTGTAAAATGTTTGTATATTTTCATACTTAGTAAATCTCATGGTTCTTTGTAATAGCTTAGTTATACTTTAAAAGATCGGTGAATCGAAGACCAACCGAACTCAACATGAAGCAAGTCTCTGATGCGGATCAAGATGAACTTCAAGAAGAACTGATCTATATCTGCCGAAGAAAAGATATTTCGGCAGATATTCCTTATGCCAATATTCCTTCTATTTTCAACATATTCGACATCTCTCTGCCATTCTTTCGGTAGAGTTTGCTTCTACCGATCCTTCGGTGGAGCTTTCTATTTGCCGATCACTTCTTGATTAGCAAAAACTCTTTACGTTAGATCCTCATGATTTGACATACTTCCTCATTCCCAATGATCTTCTGACATATGGAATGGAAACTTCTATTGCATAAAGGATATTCACTTATGTTCTGATGTGATTGAGACTTTCTCTTTTCAAGATCTCAAAAATATTTTAACTAGGTATATTATATTCAGATATTGAACTTCTTAGTACAAAAGTTATCTTTTGCTTTTCGAAAGGTCTTTTCACATATCTTGTATTTTATTAAAAATATCTGTGCATCCATTCATCTGATGACAAGTGACTTTTGTAATCAATGCTTTGGATAGTATATAAAGGGTGAGGATGGTCACATGCAAAGTTACGCTTTCAGCTCAAGATTTTCAAAATGCAAAATTTTGCAAGTTTGTTAGCAAGTTTGTTAGCAAGTATTTCTTTCTCTAAGATTTTTGTCTTTGTGTTAAAAGTCTTCTTAGTGTTAGATTGTTAGAATAGTCTTTAGTTGTTCTTTTCCGCAACAATGTTTGTTTTTCTAAGTGTAATTCTTTGATACTCTTATCAATAAAGAATTAAAATTAAGTAATTTTTGTGTTTTGTAATCAACCCCCTCTTCTACAAAACCTTGTTTAGCTTATTTGGGACTAACAAGTGGTATTAGAGCAATTGGTTTAATCTAATAAACCAGATCCGCGAAGGCATCATCGTCCAATGCAAAAGTTGATTCTTCTTTTCAAAACTATTTTCTTCCTGATAATGGTTCTATGGTCAAATCTCCTGTTAGATCACATATCTATTGGATTCAAGATCATCCAATCTGAAGATCTAATCTGAAGCTAAAGCCGGAACGTCGACTCTCGATATTAAAGTCTAATGCTTATTTGTAATAAATGTCAAAGTATTGTTATTGTTATTTAGTTTACTTAGTTAGTTAGTTATTAGTTAGATATTAAGTTAGTTAGATATAATATCTAAATGTTAGATATTATGTAGGTTTATTAGTTTAATATTGCAAGTTGTTTTAGGTAGTGTGTTAGACACACTTGAGATAATATCTCTGATCTCTCAACTCTCTCAAATAACACACATATCCAAGAACACACACATTAACGGTGTAATACACAGAGAGAAAACACGAGAGCTTCAAACCGAAAACCTTGTAATCATTGATTGTTATTAATCAAACAGGTTGGTAATCGTTTATGTGTTTATTGTCGATAAAACTTGATAGTATTGTGGATCGAAAATTGGTATCGGAGCCTGATAAGAGATTCAAATCAAGTTTTTCAAAAACTCGACTCTGTGTTCTTATTTGAAAAATCATTTTCGTGATTTAGTGTGTTTTAAGTTTAGAAATCGATCAGCTTATGATCGATTAGGGTGCTAGATCGTTGTGGTGTTGTTTAATTTCAGTATAGAGCTTATATTGAGTTCCAATTTTGCGATTTTTGTGTCTGAGTTTACGTTCAAATATTTCACTGTGCCATCGATTTGTTCTTCAAAAAGTGATTTTTATCGAGATCGAGTGGTAACAATCAGTTCTAGGAGTGTTTGTGGTCATTTGTAAGTATTTAGAACTGCTAATCGAAGTCCAATAAGGTTTATTGAGCAAATCAGGTTGAATTTCGTAGTACTGGGACGAACTCGCGCAAACATAGGGACGAACTCATGCAAGTTGTACTTTGCGCCATCAACGTTTCACGCAAAGTCTTACTTTGCGCCACCAACTGCTCACGCAAACTTCAGTTTGCGCGACCCTCTTGTAGCGCAAACATCAATTCGCACGACCAACGTATCACGCAAACTTCACTTCGCGCGACCAACGTATCACGCAAACTTCACTTTGCGCCAACCACTACTTGCGCAAACCTCAAGTTCGCGCCACCCTCAGCTCGCGCAAACCTCCTTTTGCGCCACCTTCAGTTCGCGCAAACCATCATTTGCGCCAATCACTGTTCTATACTTAGAATATTTTTTCTAAGAATTTTTCAAAACTGTAATAGGGTCTTTAGCGGGACCCCCGTGCTAAGTCTACCTAGGGGGACAAAATTTCTTGTGTTATCAAATTTTATTTGGATTAACGATCATATCTGTCAAGTTCTCTTATTTGAAACAGGATGCCATACAGAGAAATTCTAGCTATCGGAACTGACTCAAAGCCACCAGTACTCTTCAGGGGAGACTTTGATCAGTGGAAAAGTCGGTTCATAGATTTCATTGAAAGACATGAAATGAAGTATTTAATTAGAAAATCTCTGAGGGAAGGAAAAATGACAGTTCCAATGAAACCTTCTACTCTTGTGAAGGAGAATGGAGAAATAGTACCATCTCAGCTTCAATTAAGACTTGATGAATACACTGATGAGCAGAAAAAGAGACATGAAGCTGACCAATTAGCCCGATCTTTCCTATTGAATGGAATGACTGAAGAGATTTCAAAAGAGATCTTTCTCACATTAGATCGCGAAAGGGCTACAGGAAAGCTGATATGGGAACATATTGAGAAGTGTATGACAGGATCAAAGATGTCATCAAAAGGAAAAGATTTGGAATCTGAGAATGATGCGCTAAAAAGAAAGATTTCTGATCTCGAAGCTCAAATACAGAAGAAAGAGTCTGTTGCAAGCAACGAGAAGAAATTCAAAGATTTTGAGAGTGCAAATGCTGAGCTTGAAAAGAAAATATCTGAGTTTGAAAAGAAGTTCTCAGATCTGTCCAAGAAGGGTGTTGAGGAGAAGAAGGTGTTTAAGCTTCAAAATTTAATGCTTTCTCAAAAAGTTGAAGACTTTGAGAAAGTAATCATATTGGAAAGAGATCAGTTTGCCAAGGAGAGGAAGGCAAATTATCAGAAGGGTACTAAGAAGGGATTCGAAGAAGAAAGAAGCATCCTTGAAGCAAAGATAAAGAAGCTTACCGAGAAGCTATCTGAATTATCTAAGAGTTTACTAACAGAGAAGAAAAAGAAGTCTGCTTTTGAGACAAAGAGTGATCTCCTTATCAAAGAAAGAGACAGTTATTCTTCAAAGGTAAAAGAGCTTCAAGATATTATTTCAAAGATGGTGGTGGTGACTGAGCGAACGACTCCAGAGTCAAAAATCCACTCACCTAGAAATAATTCAGTTGGTTCTAACAAACCAACCGCAAGCTCACATCAGAAAACTACTCTTTTCAAAAGGTCAGTTAGATCTTCTAATCAGATTCATTCTACTAATCTTTTCTATGACAGGAATAGAGATAGTTCAGGTACACAAAGAAGGAGAAGAAGCTTCCAGGAAGAAGCTGAACTGGTCTGGAACAGGAAACCAGTTAAAGAAGAGCTGAAATGTAAAAACTCATGTGTACATACGCCGATTGCCAAGAAGAACAATGCACTGAAAGGTAAACCTGATTTTGTTTACTCAAGAAATAAATTAATCAGTTTGTCAGGTAAGAAATTCTATTGTTCTTATTGTCGTACACATGATCCTGTTCACAAGACAAGTGACCATTACTGGTATGGTTCTTACTCAGTTACCCCCATACGAACTGCAACTAACACTCATGGACCCAAATACCAGTGGGTACCAAAACCTGTTAAATCTATGTTGCAGGCACCTACTATCAAGGGGGGGTAGGAGAACCAAAGGCTTCTAAGTAAATCAGCTTAGAACACGTAGTTCAACGAAGTTTGACTTCTAAACACAACCGTTTAGGACTCACACTTCAATGATCAAAAGACCTTACTCCTGTGCTGGTATGAGAAATTGTACTCAGATACTCAAAAGAGGAAATCAACCATCAAGGGGGAGTACATACATTTCTGAAATTTATGCATTGGATAGACATGATGAATTGCACTTCAAAAAGTAAGTTGTAGATCTCTATCATGTAATTTTTCACTGACATATTTTAGATGCATAATTTCAGGGGGAGTAAAGAAGGTGATGACTTATGATTATTATAGATCAGAACTCGTACTTTCAGAGTTTTACTTGTCTTTTCAATTGAAGTGAATAAATTTGCTTTGACTTGACATAAGACTTTTGCAGAATTTTTGAGAGATGCTTACAAGTTCATATGTTTATGACTTTAAGCTTAGCTTCATGAGATATAAGATCGCACATTAAGGTACAATCCTTTATCTTAATCTCATATATGGTTGAAAGAAGGACAACTTTCAATCATTTGAAAACATTGTTTTTAATGTTCAAACCACTTCCCGATGTTTCAACAGATTTTATATTTTGGGAGTGGACTTTAAATATTTTCGAAGATCTAAATTGTGCTTTAACTGAAATAGTTAAACCATTCTGAGCATCATATGCATCATAGGAAAACAAGGATTTCATTGTGCTAGGAATTAACACAACTTCTATGGAATCACCTGAACCAGTGATTTCTACCCAAGAAGTTAATCCATAGTGATTGAGTGTGAGAAGTCAAAAGAAATGAGTGTATCAAACAGAAAAAGTAAGTTTGATTAGAGTGAGCAAAATGTTTAAAAGAAAGAGCATGTGAGAACAGAGTTAAAAGAATATCACAACTCTGCACCAACTTTTTCTAAGCCGGGCAACCACATTACTAGTGTTTCACAACTCTTTGGTGAACATTATTGAAACAGGCAACTAGCCCATGCCAACTCTTGATCAAAGCTCACCAACTACTCATTTTCTTCTCAACAAGAAAGTGTTTCACATTTTCAAAGGGGATGCAGCACATTTGCTATCTGATTTTCATTTGGAAAATCTGGATATTGAAAAGAAGGAAGTCTGCCCCACCTTCGCACTTCAATCATGCACATTGAGTCTGTGTTTAACTTACTGTTGTCTCAGTGGTTTACACAATTTTGAGCCAAATAAGCAATCATCAAGTGCTTAATTCTTTCTATCACAAGCACAAACACACAAGGAATTTGTTTCTTTGTCATAACGTTTATAGAAATTACCTTTGTGGTGTTTCGATGATTAAATGGAAGCCCTGGGGGAGTCAACATCAAACAGCTCCTTTCCAATGTGTATTCGTTACACACAGTGACTTAGTGTTACTGACAAACATGTTAACTAATTCATTAGTTGATTCATGTTTTACACGATTAATTTGTCTGGATTTGCAAAGATCTAGATGAATATCTTATGAATTGACGAATCAGAGGCTCTAACTGAAGGACATTTCTTACAAAAAGTTTTGATGAAGTCGTTGCACTTATCATCAAAAAGGGGGAGAATGACTACACAAGAAATGGCAAAGATCACATGTTTCAAGAATCACGTCCAAGATTGAACTCTTCAAAAGCAAGTATTCTGAAGACATGCTGATTTTAGAGCTAGAGAAAGAGATTGCATCTTCTGAGCTGAAGAAGAAGAAGACTAAATTGCTAAATCTTTTTAGTAATGATCTTGATCCAAAGGGGGAGATTGTTAGATAAACATATCTATTGGATTCAAGATCATCCAATCTGAAGATCCAATCTGAAGCTAAAGCCGGAACATCGACTCTCGATATTAAAGTCTAATGCTTACTTGTAATAAATGTCAAAGTATTGTTATTGTTATTTAGTTTACTTAGTTAGTTAGTTATTAGTTAGATATTAAGTTAGTTAGATATAATATCTAAATGTTAGATATTATGTAGGTTTATTAGTTTAATATTGCAAGTTGTTTTAGGTAGTGTGTTAGACACACTTGAGATAATATCTCTGATCTCTCAACTCTATCAAATAACACACATATCCAAGAACAGACACACTTACGGTGTAATACACAGAGAGAAAACACGAGATCTTCAAACCGAAAACCTTGTAATCATCGATTGTTATTAATCAAACAGGTTGGTAATCGTTTATGTGTTTATTGTCGATAAAAACTTGATAGTATTGTGGACCGACACCTCCTAAGTTCAATCCGAACAACTTTTCCTTATGGAAAATCGGATGATGCTATTCTTAGAGGGGGCCGACAACCGTTTTCTGACTATTCATCGTGAAGGTCCACTTGTCCCTAATGTCTGGGACAAATTTGTCAAAACTCCTAAAGACAAAGAGAATGAAAAAGGTTCTCTCTTCCAAGTTTTCGATAACTCATCTAACGAGGAACGTAACTCTGCTACTGGCCGGTATATTCTGAAAAAGGAAAAAGAGTGCACTAAGGAAGACAGGCGCACTATTGGGCATGACTCCAAAGTGCGAGCTATTATTGCTCAATCCCTTCCAGATGAAGTGTACCACTCTCTTGTTAACTTCTCTACTTCCAAAGAGATGTGGTCAACTCTATGTGTCCTATACGAACGCACAAATGAAGTTAAGAAATCTAGAAAAATCTCTCTTGTTCGAAAATATGAAATTTTCTCTCATGAAAAGGGAGAATCTCTCCCTGACTACTATAATCGCTTTAATAGTCTTCTAAACGACCTCAAACTTCTTGGAAATCTTAATGACAATGAGGAAATCTTGTGTAAGTTCATGGATGGTCTTCCAGATTTCTGGTAGAAACTCAGTACTTGTATTAAGACAACCAGGGATTTGGAAAGCCTTCCCCTTACTTCTCTCTATGGAAAGCCTTCTTTAACCATCATCAAATAAATAAAAGCCCCTTCTATGGCTCTTATCAGTGATGGCTCCAAGAAAACTGTGTGTATTCCTCGTATCACTTATCCTTCTGATGACTCGGACAGAGAGAGTCATGATGACTCGGATCACCATTCGGAGGCATATCTTAGTGAATCCGATGATGAATATGAAGATACTTGTATCGATCAAATGATGGAAGAAATGAGTAAGCTTTCTAACTTCTCCAAGTTTAGGAAAGACTCCCCTTCCAACTGATTTAAAGTCAACCAAAAATTCTCTTCCTCTTCCTCTAGGAACTCTGCAAACAAATTCAAGGAGGAATGCTATGTTTGTGGCAAGAAAGGCCATTTCGCTTCCGAGTGTATAAGAAACCCTCCTAGGATGTCCAAGTCTAACTCCTTAAATTCTTCTATGGGAAAGAAATACAGATCTATTTCTACCGGTAGATCTCGTCCTCAAAAAACCTCCTCCTCCTCTTCTTTCAAAGATCTTTCTGACAGAGCTGATAAGTACAAAGCAAAATACAAAAGAGAAAAAGAAAGGAACGTAAACTCTTGTCAAAGTGGAAAAAGACTTGAAGGCTGAAGCTGTCGATTGGGCTGATGAGCCTACTACCGACAGTGAGAAAGATATCTCAAACAAATGCCTTATGGCAAAACTTGATGATGAAATCAAAGGTTCCAACTCAAGGATGGAATTTTCTGCTGAGTGCTCCTCTTCTTCCTCTCAGGTAATTGGGCATCATCATACATGGTATCTTGATAGTGGGTGCTCACGACACATGACCGGGAATAAATCTCTTCTTTTAAACTACGTGAACAAGAAAGGACCGACCGTAACTTTTGGTGACAACTCTCGTGGTTCCATTAAAGGTTATGGGACTCTTTTTAATGGGTCCATCACCTTCAATAATGTCACCTATGTAGAAGGACTAATGCACAATCTTCTAAGTATTAGTCAGTTACGTGATTTGGGGTATTATGTAACTTTCAGAATTGATGATTGTCTCATTACTGACAGAAGTTTTCACATTATCCTATCTGGCTTCAGAAAGGACAATGTTTATGTCATTAACATGAGTCATAAATCAGCAGATGAAAAGAGCATATGTTTTATCTCTGAAGACTCTGAAAAGAAAAAATGGCTCTAGAATAAACGTCTCTCTCATCTCAACTTTAAGACGTTAAATGCTCTGTTCAATAAAGACCTGGTCATAGGTCTGCCGAAAATCTCTTTTGCCAACGAGAAACTATGTGCCGCCTGTGAAAAAGGCAAGCTGACCAAATCATCCTTCAAATCTAAACTATGCTTCTCTATCACTACCCCTCTCCAGATGCTGCACATGGATCTTTGTAGGCCTATCAGCACACCAAGTCTTGGTGGGAAAAGGTACATTCTTGTTATTATTGATGAATATACACCTTACACTTGGGTATCTTTTCTCAGGTACAAAAGTGATACATCTGAAGAGATCATCCATTTTATAAAGAAGTCCGAAGTGCTGAATGGTCAACTTGTTTGATCTATCAGAAGTGACAATGGCACCGAATTCAAAAATGATACCTTAGATGCTTTATTCAACGTTGAAGGCATTTCACAAAACTTTGCAGCAGTTAGAACTCCACAACAAAATGGTGTGGTGGAAAGAAAGAATCGAACCCTATGTGAAGCTGCAAGGTCCATGCTGAGTGAATCAAACCTTCCTACATACTTCTGGGCTGAGGCTATCAACACAAATTACTTTACTCAAAACCAATCCTTTATTGCGAACAGACACAACAAGAATTCCTATGAAGTCTTCTATGACCGAAAACCAAATATCAACTTTCTTCATGTTTTTGGTTGTGTGTGTTTTATCCTGAATGATCGGGAACATCTTGGAAAGTTTGATCCAAAAGCTGATGAAGGGATCTTTATGGGCTATTCTTCTTCCTCTAAAGCCTATGAAGTCTACAATCTTCGAAGAAAATGTATTCATGAATCAATACATGTAAAATTTGATGATCACAAGTCTTCTTCTTTATCCTGTGATGATAATGAACTTCATGAGTGAATCACCTCTTGTGTAGGGGAAGATTCATCTAATCATATATCGGCTGGAGCTCTCTTTGTCCCCTTTTCAACGGGTTCCTTCTATACTAACCATATTTCGGTAGGGCTCCTACCCTCTGCCGAGCCGACTTCTTAACCTACTACTATAATCCATAACAAACCTACTCTCTATTCTACCCCTCTTCATCATACTCACCCCATTCCTACCGATCCATCATTCTCATTTTCTTTTAGCCCATTTCTTTCACCACTTCCACCAGCTCTAAAATGGACCAAGGATCATCCAATTGAATAGATTATCGGTGATCAACAAGTAGGTGTCCAAACCAGAAGAGGTGTTGGAAACATTTGCCTCTTTGTGAATCTTCTCTCTATCATAGAGCCCAAGAAAGTTGAAGAAGCTCTAGCAGATCCTTGTTGGATCACTGCCATGCAAGAGGAGCTATCTCAATTCGAAAGAAATAAAGTGTGGAGACTTGTGCCTCGTCTTTATGGCAAGACCATTATCGGCACTAAGTGGGTCATCCGAAATAAGATGGTTGAAGAAGGCACTGTCATCAGGAACAAAGACAGGCTTGTTGCTCAAGGATACAGACAGGAGGAAGGAATTGATTATGATGAAACCTTCTCTCCTATTGCTAGACTTGAAGCAATAAGAATTTTTCTTTCTTATGTTTCTCACAAAAACATCCGGGTCTTCTAAATGGATGTTAAAAGTGCATTTCTCAATGTAGAACTCGCTGAAGAATTCTAAGCGAAACAACCTCCAGATTTTGAAGATCCAGCTTATCCTGACTATGTGTTCAGACTAGACAAATCTTTTTATGGTCTGAAACAAGCTCCTCGTGCCTAATATGACACTCTATCAGACTTTCTTCTCTCCAACCGATATACCCGAGGTAAAATTGACAACACTCCTTTTCTCAAGAAAACCAGAGGTAATATCATTGTTGTCCAAATCTATGTGGATGACATAACTTTTGGTGCTACTGATGAATCTCTTTGTCAGGAGTTTGCCTCTCTCATGAAAAGCAAATATGAGATGAGCATGATGGGTGAGCTCATTTTCTTTCTTGGTCTTCAAATCAAACAAACTTCTGAAGGAATTTTCATAAACCAAAGCAAATATATTCGTGATCTCCTAAAGAAGTTTAATTTTGAAAATTGCTCTCCCATGAAAACTCCCATGGCACCACCTCTAAAACTTCATGCTGATCCAGCTGGTAAGCCAGTTGATATCACGAATTATAGAGGAATGATTGGGTCTCTTCTTTACCTTACTGCTAGTAGACATGATATTATGTATGTTACGTGTCTCTGTGCGCGTTATCAAGCCAATCCTAAGGAATATCACTTGGCTGCTGTAAAACGCATCTTTAGGTACCTAAAGGGTACTATGAATCTGGGTCTTTGGTATCCCAAAGATTCAGGTTTTGATCTAATTGTCTATTCAGATTCTGACTTTGCAGGATCCAAGGTGGATAGGAAGAGTACAACTGGGAGCTGTCAATTACTAGGTGGAAATTTGGTCAGATGGTCCAGCAAGAAATAAAACTCAGTCTCTACCTCTACTGTGGAAGCTGAATATGTTGCAGCTAGCAGTTGCTATGCTTAGATCTTGTGGTTGAAGAATCAACTTCAAGATTATGACAAATTCTACTCTCAAATACCCATCCTATGTGACAACTCCAGTGCCATAGCAATTGCTAACAATCCTGTGTTGCACTCAAGATGAAAGCACATTGATATTCGATATCACTTTATAAGAGATCATGTCTCTAAAGGAGATATTGAACTTCATTTCATTCCTACAGACCTTCAGCTTGCAGACCTCTTCACTAAACCTCTGGATGAGACTCAATTCAACTTCCTTGTTAGATCATTAGTTATGTTGAACTTCGATTAAAAAAGTTTCATCATCTTTCTCTACCGAAATTTATTATTTCGGCAACAAAACTTTGTGTAAAATTCTTCACTCTTTCGGTAAGCCTGTCCTCTACCGAAACTTCTTTGGCTTGTTCGACACCACCTCTCTCTACCAACACTTCACTTCGGTCCTCCTCACTCATACTTACCGAAG
Organism: Arctium minus; assembly: GCA_954870635.1. Lineage (NCBI taxonomy): Eukaryota > Viridiplantae > Streptophyta > Magnoliopsida > Asterales > Asteraceae > Arctium > Arctium minus. The sequence goes on along the minus strand of OX941094.1, from coordinate 45,193,802 downwards.
TCTTTGTTTATATCTTATTCAGCACTTCTCACTCATACTTCGGTACTCCTCACGACTTCCATACCTTTCATACCGAAACTTGGTCACCGATACCGAAATCCTCTACCCACGTGTCATACTTATCCACACCTTTCTTGCCGAAATCATTTTCGGCACCTAGCCTTTCTCCTCTCAGCTCATGACACGTGGCATCTCACGATTCATGGGTCAGAGACGGGACGTTTTGACACCCCCCATGATCCTGACATAAGCCATTTTTTAGCCATTCCACTTCCCTATGTTCTAATTCCATCATTACCATCTAATTTTATTAAATGTAATTTGAATTTTGGCTTCCCCCAGAATTTTCGTACCATATATATATATATATATCCATTTTTTTCTTCCATCTTCTTCTCTTATTCAACCTACACATTTTCTCTCTCCTTCTTAATATTCAATGGCTTCCAAGAGCTCCGAACCAACAAAAATGCACCTCTCATTCGAGAAACCCTTGCATTTCCAGCATGCAACCAACTTGCTCGTTTGTCCGCGGATGTTGAACACCCCGAGTTCAACTAAGTCTCGATTTTTCTCCAACGATCTCCTCTTCGCCATGCTCTTACCACCACTACCAAGATGAGCAAGATGCTTCTTGGTAACTTTTGTTTAACTTGCTCCTACAATGACAACACCCATCAATTGTATTCTTCTATTTTATCTGATGTCGAGCATCCCAACCTTACTTTTGGTTTCGAAGATGTTCGTTCCACTCTCAAGCTTCCAATCTACGAATCCTATGCTCCGTTTCCTACTGGTCGAGAACATGATGAGGTTCTTGAAGCCATGAACTACACACATGAAGGGATTGTCAAGGGCACATGAACTTTTCTCCAAAAGAACATGGGTGGGATCTGGCATTTTTTTCACTCACCTGTTGTATTGCTTTTCTTACAAGACGTCGGGATGGGATCATTCGCCGACTTCTATCACACGCTTGGCTCATGCGCTTATTTTCATGAGTATTGACTTTGCTCAGGTGATCTTTGATTCCTTTGTTACTGCCATTTCGCCACTACGCACCCATAATGTCGCCTTTCCCCGATTTCTCTCTCTCATTATCAACGAGAATTTGGCTGCTCCATTAGCTGCCGACGCCACTTTTCCTTAGCCCACTATTGTGTTTGATATGACTCCTGCACAACTCAGTAGGCAGGCTCTTCAAAAACCATTAAAGGAGACCGACAATCCGCTGACCCCAGGTATGGTTTCCTTTATTACTTCTTCCGATCCGGTTTGGGGTACTCCATTGGACACTGGTGCTGAAAAGCTTCCAGTCTCCAAAGGACCATCGAAATCGGTGGCCCCTTCTGTTCCCAAATCTACTCGAGCCAAATCGGTGGCTGTTAAGAAGAAACATGCCACTGGTAACGTCGCGCTCGCTTCTATGACTATGCCGCCGAAACAACCTTCGGTGGCTACCCCAGTCATTTCTTCCCTTTATTCTCAAAAGCGACGGGGCTTAAAATCCCTACCTAAGTCCCGTTCTAAGAGACTTAGGAAACCTTTGGTCGACCCACACTCTCACTCTACCGATTCTCAAAAATCGGGTGAGGTTGAAATTCCCCCCATTGGGCCTAGGAGATCTGATAAACCCACACCTACCTTCTCCAAACCCTCTCAAAAGAGTTTGGTTGTAACACCGGAGTCCCATGTTACTCCATCCCCTGAATATCAATTGAGGGACGAAGATGAGTTGGTATCTTCTCCAGACCAACATTCCCCTTCCACACCACACAACCTAACACCCGGGGTCACACCCGAAGATATTGCACAAATCGGTAGCAATACCGATGATATTTTTGATCTCCTATTTTCTGATGTTGGGGAAGGTTTGTCATCACCTCCTCCTCAAGATCGTTTGGCAATCCTTATCCAAACCGATCAATCACCACCCAAGTCATCGTCACCGATACCCTTTCCTAAAAATTAACCACTGAAAAACTCCCCTTCCCCAAAGCCATCACCCTCCCCTAGACACTCACATCCTTCCTTCCCTAATTCTCCACCATATATCCCACCGAAGAGGCAACCTCTACCTGTTCAACGCACCCTAGCCCACGACCCTCCATCCCCTGATGCTGATCGGGCTGGCCCTTCGGACCCTACTCCTCACATTCCGAATCTTGGTCAGTTGCCGATCTCCCTCCCCGCCGATGTGCTTGCCAAAATTCTTGATACAAATCGGGAGGTTCGCTTTCTTGGCACTCAATTGGAGTTGCTCTGAAAGTCCATCCGTGATCCTGAGCTCTTTACCTCCCTTGACAGCACGAATTAATATATTTAGGGTCTTCTTTAGCTTCTTAAAGATCATAATACTGAATTATTGGTTGTCCATAAAGACTTCTATCGCTGCATGGGTGCCTTGGATCAGGACATCAAAGATCTTCTTGCTCCTCTGTTTGATGATCATAATGCCGTTCTCAAGGAAGTTATCAAATTAATTGATAACAACACCTCGCTCACTGTCTCCATGGCAGCTTTAAAGGCCACCTCCGACATTCTAGATCAGGAGCTTGCTAAGCTTCAGCAGCGAGCTCATGATCAAGATTCTATCAACTCTTAGCTTCTGGATGCTCTGCAGAAATTCAGTGCCAGGCTTGACTCTCTTTCTGCAGATGTGGATTACTACTATGTTGGGTCCTTGGATATTGACATCACCGACTCAGCTTTCACTCCTAATGATTGTCAAACTCTACACCGAGTGAATCGTCGTCTTGGCCGTGTGTCGGCTAAAGCGGGTCTTTCTTCCCTGGCACATACTGAGGGGGAGAAACCATATGAGGGGGAGCATATTACCCCTCAGATAAACATTACCAGTACGCTTCAGGAAGAAACATCAACTGATGATGCTTCTAAGGGAAAGGAATCGGAAGCAAAAATTCCCGATGATCCTACTTCCTCTTCTTCTACCGACATTATCATGGAGGACAGGGAGGATACCGAAAACAAAAAGAAAGAAAAGGGATCAGCATCTGCCGATAAGAAGGGTACCGATCAGGTCATCGAAGGTGTAGGCACCGACCACACTAAAGTGGTCGAAGAATCTAAGGGGGAGCCAGTGCCGAAGAAAGACAAAGGTAAAAGGAAACTTACTCCGGAGGAAATGGCTGCCGAAGAAAAGCGCCTTAAAGATGCTAAAATCAAGAAATTTGCTGATGGCGGTGGAATCCATCTTCCTCCTCCCCCGAAGATTACCTCTCCAGACCTGGGTCTATCTGAAGAGGAAATTAGAGCTGCCAAAATAGCTCAAATGGACCGTGATAAAGATTTTGAGATAGCTCTGAAGATAGCTGAGGAAGAGGTCGAAATGACAAAAGCGATTAGCGATCCCATAAATGCCCAGCTAAGTGCTCTAGAGGAATCGGCTAAAAAGAATGAAGTTGATTGGTATCACAAAGTTCTCAACAACCGAAATCGCCCTGTAAAAATCATCGGTGTCAAAATGATCAAGCCTACTAAAACGTGCAAGTCCATAAAACTTGTAATTACTTGGGATGACCTAAACTTGGCGCTTGAAAGACTTGAGGCATTGGATCGGTTTGGGGTAGTTGAATGGGTAGAAATCATGATATGTCTCGACAAGACCCAAAATTCTCTTACACCTACTGTTGAGAAATATATCACCGATCTTCAAACAAAGTTCGGCTCCTACCGAAGAACTTACAAGATCATTCACACCCTTGCTGGATAGAAGTTGATCAATGACATGAAGGCTCTTCTTTCTCGTCCCAAAACCAAGTCGAAGTCTTCTAAGAAGGAAGATGTCGTTGCTCAGATGGCCAAGGGAGGAAAAGTTCCAAATGTCTCAAACCTTGACCTATCCATACCGACTTCGGTTCCTCATCCCTCTACAACGGTACTTCGTGAGCCGATTGAATGAATCTTCTTCACCGATGCCTTCGGTCAAACTCGCTTCTTCAGATCAAGAGACATACCCATTGTCAATCTCATCTTTCTTGAAGGAAGTTCTCAAATAATTCCTATATCAACAATGAATATCTATGTGGCTGTAGCTGATGAAATGAAGAGAAGGAGTGCTGCCTCTTGGTGGTTCATTTAATCTTTTGTAATTTTTTTTGTTGATCTTGTATTGTAATCTTATTCAAAGATTAATACAATGTGTAACTTTAGTTTGAAGTAAATACCTTGTAAATTTTCATTCTTTCATTTGTTTATACTTGTAAATGTCGGATACTCTAAAAAAATCCCAAAAAGAAAACAAAAAGAATGGTCTATGTGAAAAAGAATCCAAAAGAGTATGAACAAGGGTCAAAATGCATTATTCATGTTTTATCTCCTTTAAATTTAAGTATGAGATGTCATCATCAAATAGGGGGAGATTGTTGGGTCATGTAAGATTTGAAGATGACCTCTCCTTTAACTTGTAATTGTTCATCTGTAAAATGTTTGTATATTTTCATACTTAGTAAATCTCATGGTTCTTTGTAATAGCTTAGTTATACTTTAAAAGATCGGTGAATCGAAGACCAACCGAACTCAATATGAAGCAAGTCTCTGATGCGAATCAAGATGAACTTCAAGAAGAACTGAACTATATCTGCCGAAGAAGACATTCCTTATGTCAATGTTCCTTCTTTTTTTGGCATGTTCGACATCTCTCTGCCATTCTTTCGGCAGAGTTTGCTTCTACCGATCCTTCGGTGGAGCATTCTCTCTGCCGATCACTTCTTGATTGGCAAAACCTCTTTATGTTAAATCCTCATGATTTGACATACTTCCTCATTCCCAATAATCTTCTGACATAGGGAATGGAAACTTCTATTGCATAAAGGCTATTCACTTATGTTCTGATCTGATTGAGACTTTCTCTTTTCAAGATCTCAAAAAGATTTGAACTAGGTATATTATATTCAGATATTGTACTTCTTAGTACAAAAGTTATCTTTTGCTTTTCGAAAGGTCTTTTCACATATCTTGTATTTTATTAAAAATATCCATGCATCCATTCATCAGATGACAAGTGTCCTTTGCAATCAATGATTTGGATAGTATATAAAGGGTGAGGATGGCCACATGCAAAGTTACGCTTTCAGCTCAAGATTTTCAAAGTGCAAAATTCAGCAAGTTTGTTAGCAAGTATTTCTCTCTCTAAGATTTATGTCTTTGTGTTAAAAGTCTTCTTAGTGTTAGATTGTTAGAATAGTCTTTAGTTGTTCTTTTCCGCAATAATCTTTGTTTTTCTAAGTGTAATTCTTTGATACTCTTATCAATAAAGAATTAAAATTAAGTAATTTTTATGTTTTGTATTCAAACCCCCTTCTATAAAACCTTGTGTATCTTATTTGGGACTAACAATTACCGTAAAGGAAATAAATGTAGGCGGCTTGTAGGTGCACCTGCTTGATTTTGAAAAATGCCCTCAAATATTTTAAAACTAAATTTATAAAACAAACAAGGCAGTTGGCGGGATGGTATCTATGCACGAGTTAGAGCTCCTTGTAGAGGAGGTTTGGGGTAGGGGTGTAGATAATGCGAGTCGAGCTCGAGTATCATTATACTCGACTCGAACTCGAAAGCCAAATCCCAAGCTCGAACTCGACTCGAAAGCTCGCGAGTAGTGAAAATCCAAACTCGACTCGAACTCGATAATCAAATCTTAAGCACGAACTCGAAGTCGAACTCATTTGAAGCTCGAATCATGCTCGAACCAAACTCGAATCAAGCTCGTATCAAGCTTAAACTCGAGCTTGAATCAAGCTCAAACTCATTTAATTCATATTCATAACAATATTAAAAATTACTAAACCCAAATAGACTCAAGCCACATAACTCAAGCCAATGGGATCAAGTCACTTGACTAATACCATTAGTGGGTGGAATATCAATTGAGTTGTAAGGGATAAAAGGTTGTATATATAAGTATATAAGCAAGAGATGAAGCATATGAATTTTTATATAAGCGATGTGGGATGACAACAAACATTTAAAGCCAAATTAAGGTTGGACGCTTCATATACATGCTCAGGGGATTTTTTTTTAAATTTTAATTTTATTTTTTTTATTGTTAGTTTGTATTATATTACATTAAAATAATTATAACTAAACCTTTTACATTATATTTTATAAATTATAATATAAAATAAATTATATTTAAAATATATTCGAGTATCTCACGAGTTTATCGAGTCGAGTATTATGTCGCTCGACTCGACTCGACTCGTTAGTATGTCGAGTCGAGTTTGAGTCGAGTGTTGACCGAGTTGATCTCGATTAGCTCACGAGTTGTCTCGTCTCATTTACACCCCTAGTTTGGGGTTCTATCCTAAGCATCTGCACATATTCTTTTTTAATAACTGGAAAGTTAATAATTCATCTTATTGCAATTATCTCTTTCAATCCTACATCACTTTCATAAATATCCTTACATTTAATAACACATTAAATACTCTTAATGTTGATCATTAACTTTCCCCAAAAATATAAGTTTTTCCTCTTGGTTTGTTTGTATTTTCTAATTTGTTTTAAGTACTAATTTCATTATTATTACTTAAAATTATAGATGCATAAGAAAGAAAATTAAGATGCATATTTAATTTTGATTTGCAAAAAATAATATTTAGTACTAGGAGTTCTAGATGCATAAGGAATCGAAATTGAAAATCTAGGAAAAAATAGAGAACAATCAATATCAAGTACTAAAAATTGAAAAATTTATGAAATCAACCATAAAAAAAGTAAATTTTTTTTCCTTAAATGGTGGAATTTAGCAATAAACATGTCGGTCGTAAGAATTGGTCTTGTGTTTTCCTTGAGTCAAACCACGTTGACTTCTCCCTCTGATCAAAACCACGATTTTTCGGGACTTTGAACCACCTTAAAGGTGCACCCACTCAAAAAAAATCCTGGGTCTGCCACTGACCGTGAACCCATCAAGACTAATCCAAAACCAATCGGGACCGATCGAGAACCCATCGGGACCGATCGAGAATAATCGAGAACCTATCCATTAACTTGGTGTGTGTTTGTGTGTGTAAAACCATAACCTACCACCTTCATTTTCCATTGACACTGATCGAGAGCCTATTGATTAATTTATTGTGTGTTTCTATGTGTAAAATTATAACCTATTGATTAATTTATTGTGTGTTTCTATGTGTAAAATTATAACACACCACTTTTAGCTTTTACCGAGACGGATCGGGAACCTAACTAGAAGAATCGGGAACCCATCGAGACCAATCCTCAACCCAATAAAGAAAAAGAAAAAAAGAAAACTAGAAGATATAGGGTTGAAGCTGTAGTATATTCCTCATGAATAGTAGTAAATGTATAATCAATGTTATGGTGAAAATTAATATTTATGATGAATATCATGCTGATATGAATACTAGAGAACTGTTATATACACGAGAACATATATAAATATTCATGATGAATATTATATTGAAAATGTATATTCATGTTGAATATAATACTAATATATGAATACTAAAAGGTTGTTCTATACATGTGAACATATATAAATATTCATGATGAATAGTATTTATATTCATGATGAATGTTATAGTGAAAATGTATATTCATGATGAATATCATACGGATGCCTAAATATTAAAGAGTTGTAGTATATACGTGAACTTACATTAATATTCATGATGAATAATATTTATAATCATGATGAATGTTATATTGAAAATGTATATTAATGATGAATAGTGACACATGAATACATATACACGTGAAAAATACATAACTATTCATGAAAAATGTTATGGTGAGTTGTATATTGTTGGTCCTGGGAAGTGATGACTTACATAAAAAGTATTTGTAGAAGGGGAGGGGGGTTGAATACAAACACAACAAATTTTAGCTTTTTAATTCGTTCTTCTATATTTTATATAAAACCAAGAATTACAAACTTGTTGCGAACGTTAGGAAGGTAAGACCTATGATCCTAAACAATATGACTGTAACAAATTTGCTAAACTAAAAGAGGGGGGTGGATATTCCTCTTATAGATCCGAAGAAATAAGGAAATTCTTTAGAGGATGACGTCGAATTTACTTGAGAAACACTCAGAAGGATGTTCTTTCAAAACGGTTGAAGAACACTGAATGATAAGGATGACCTCTGATAGCCACCAATGCATTAAATGTTGATTATCCAACTTTAATGTGTGTCTTCTTCTGATTGGTTGATCCATGTATCATAATACTCTTAATTTCAACCATTGAGCTTGATGTAGACACCATTTTTTCTTACTCCATCCTCTAGTATTGTTGTGTGGTTTATGTAACCTCAAATATTCATGTAAATAAAACTTAGTGCAAGTATACACCTCGATCTACTGTCGTCTTTTAACAAGTAATATTGGTAAAAATATCATATATCGATCCACAGGGAAGGCTTGTAAAAGTCTTTCAGAAGTCCAATCTTAAAAACACATTTCAGATGGCGAGTCCGAGGAATTCTTTATGGGTGGTTTATTTGAGTTATCAAATATAAAATTAGTCATAAGAGAAGAAACAAATAGTGCAAAGATTAGTTAAGAGAAAAACAAGTGATTCAATAAAAAGATAATGTAGCACGCCTGGACAATCCAATAATACCATATAATGGTACTATTGTACTGTCATAGATAATCAATTATCGGTTTAAACGACCTCTCATGAGTACACACCGGCCTACTGTGATCGATACAATATCATTTATGTTATACCTCGTGAATCCTACCATGACATGGTGGTTACCTTCCTACACCGTATGAGTGTAGCACTTGTCAGGTACTAATACTATTTATAGTCTTCTCATATTATCTCAAGTTTTCATATTTATCTTAAATCTGAAAGTTAATGCATTTTCATATAAAATTAGTTGTCAATTAATTAAATATAATCTTCAATCAAATATTAACCATCTGAAATAAATAGTTAGATAATAGTTTTATATATAGAACAACTCTTTACTTTCACACCAGTTTCAGTCTTAACTTTTCCTTACACCCCAAGCTAAGGAGATTAGCCCATCATTGCTCGGATTCTACTTGCAAAAGATGTAAAGATTGGAAATGTAAATAACGAAATTGGAAAATACTGAAAGTAAATTGTAGAAATGTAAGTAACAGTAAAGTAATTTGCTGAAAAGTAAATAGCGAAAATGGAAAAGACAGTATATTAAATTGCAATAAAGGAAATTGCAGAAATTAAAGTGCAGGAATGTAAACGACAGTAAAGTAGATTGCAGGAAAGTAATTGACAATAAAATAAATTGCAGGAAATGTGAAAGCTTAAAGCAATAAAAGAAAGTAAGGAAATTTAGTAACTTGTGCGGAAAGCTATAAAACTTGCGTACAAAGTTACGTCACAAAAAGTAAACACTTCTTAAACACATGAAAAACAGGTTTTTACTGCTCGAAAATGAACTTGAGTCACAAAGGATCTAGATAAAATGTAAAACTAAAAATTATTCCGATTGATTAACCGAAAAGTGAAGTAAGCTTGAAATCGTAAAATTATTGCCTTGAGATTGTTTGGAAAGATGATATTATCACTTGTGGAAATTAAGTACGAGACACAAAAAGATTTAGAAAATCCTTTGTAATATCTCGGGAGAAATTAATTTCACAAAGTAATCGAAATAAAAGCGAACTTAAAATTTAGAAGTATGAACAAAGAGTAAAGATGAACTTGAAATACTTGAACTTTGAATTAAACTTGAACGTAGCAACAAGATTAGCACAAAAGATTTCGGTTCTTGAAAGACAAGTGAACCCGATATAAAAATAAATCTAGAGAATTATAAGCCCAAAGGTTGATTTTTTTTGTTAAAGCTTACAAAAGTTGGCGTAATATTAGCTCTGGTAGGACTTCCATCTTGTCGTTGTAGAAAACTTGTAGAAGTCTCTACTATGAATGTTTCGACTGCGTCACTAAGACGAGCAGTAGTAGATAATGAACCTAGAAGTGTATCGGGCTCTAGACTCACATGTGAAAGAAATGAATTCGGTGACTGGAGTGAAGCTATACCTTGTTTAATATCAAAATTCTTCAAGTGAGAACCTGCTAACATATGTGGTAATTCTCTGTGAGTAGTTGTAACAACCATCAGTTGAGAGATGACTAAGTAGCTGGGTGGGTTTGACTGTGCTTGTATCACTGGGTCCATGATTTCTTGTTCAATATTTGTTCCCACCACATGAGATCTGGCAATAGATGTGGCTACCGAGCTTACTCACACAGTTTCATGATGATATTTTTCGTATCCTGATCATGTCTCACACTTACCATATTCTTTTAACTCCGCATCTCTCAATCTCACACCATTTTCAACTAAAACACCCTCAATCCGTCCTTGTAACCAATTATCTGATTGATTACATCTTCAATTTGAAGATCAAACATAACCATATTTTGATCAACATCATCATTTTGATCATTATCATCATCAGATTTATCTTAGTCTTCTGATCCATCTTCAACATTTCCATGGCTATCAGTATAAGTTCTTACATCATCGATATTAACTTTAGAAATGTTCTCAAGAATATCTTGCTCAACGTTTTGTAACTTGTTCTTCTTGAGAAGCAAAAGCAAATGCACCCCAACACATTTAGTACCCTGATCATTCACATTTTCCCTCATCACACCCTGATCAGGGACCCTAGTCTTCTGATCCTGCTCAAATCTAGTACTATCCTCTCCTCTCCTCTCTCTCCTATCCTAGGGAGGACTTCTGGGGTTAGATCCTTCCGGTTCTAGGCGGACCATAGAAGCTTTAAATAGCCTATACTCTCTCACTGATGGTGCATTTCGATTTGCATAAGCTAGAAGAGCATCTGAAAGAGGTAGAATGTCTGGAAAATGACTTTCATTTTATTTTCGAATGTATTTCATGACATACTACGGGCCAGCAGGGGCAGAGAGTCTTGAAGGAATATCTTTGTTTGAGCGCATCATACTCCTAATAATGAGTTGTAAGAACCTTTGATATGGCACAAATGTCTTGGATTTGGAGTTGCCTTTAGTTGAGACCAGTTCTTCCGTCTCGTTCCATAAGATTGTTGAGTAGTCGTAATGTCTGTTTAATGCAATTCCAATGAATAGCCAAAGACTGAAGTACTGCATCTATTCTGTCCAATATGCTTTGTAGTTAAGCATCTACTGAAGATTGAGAACATGGTGTTCCAGATTATTGGTAGAAATATCCTTTTGAAATTCTTAGCACATGCAAATGGTTTTGAGTAACCCAAGGATAACATAGTTTCACAAAGTTCATTTTCAGTTGCAATATCATCATAGTATGCTTTGCCTGGAAATTCATTCTTATCTTGTAGAGCTAGGATCAACCTTAGCCTTTTCTTTGTGACTTGGATAAGAAAGTGATCAACAAAAGCTTCAAATTTGTAGTTGTTGACTTCTGGAATGTTAGTGCAATATTTGTTGTATTCAAGATCATCAAGATTGAAGACAAAAGCCTCAAGTCAAAGCCTCAAAGAGTGAAAGTCAAAGTCTCATGCCAAATGAAGAAAGTTAAAGTCAAAGGCGTTTACTTTGTTAAAATTCAAAGCTTTGTCTTGTTAGTTGTTAGTTTTCCTTGTAATAGTAGTAAGTATAAATAGTTCTTTTGTTCCTTGTAATCTAGTTGCACTTAATTGAGAATTCATTGTAGAGAGAGAGATTGTAGAGAGAGAAAGTTGTAAACTTGATGTCAGTTCAATACAAGTGAGATTTGTGATTGATTTAATTGTTAGTCACTTGCTAATTGGGACTAATAATTGGTATCAAAACAAGCAAAAAAAAAAAAATCAAAAGATTTGATCAATTTCATCCATTTTTGGAAAGTTTTCAAGGAAGTCGCAAGTTCTAACTGTGGATTTTTGAATTTTGATCATTTGTGTGTATTTGAATCTGAAATTGATTGTTTTATGTTCAATTTTTTATTGTAAACAAGTCTTGTATTGTTTGTTTTATCCAAATCACAACACATTACGTGAATTTTGAGATTTTTGTCAAGTTTTGTTCGATAAAGTGCAAACACCGTTCGTAGATTGTTGGATCAAATAATTGTATTCAAGATTAAAGGGTCTAAACTGTATTTGTTTGATAGTTAAAGTTAGAGGGTTTATTGTGTAATAAACTAATAGTAATTAGTTATTGGGCCTCAAGCCCGCTTAGCATTTAGCAAAGCCCATTAGGCATTAGGCCTGGGTATTTAATGTTTTGATTAGTTTAGTTTTAGGTTAATCCTCATATTCATAATTATAATCATATAGTGAGGTAGCCGTTTTCTCTGTATTCAAGGGTATCAAGAACACACAAGGTTTAACTGTTTATTCAAGGGATTGATATGTTATTCTGATCTTTATATCTCTTGATCTATATTATGTTCTGTGATTGTTAATCAACTAGATTAAACTGGGATAACAAGTGATATCAAAGCCTAAAGAATCAAGTTTTTTTTTTGATATTACTATTCATCGAAATTACTGTTCATCGAGTTTACTGTTCATCGGCTAGTGAAAATCGATTGAATGTTTTAAGGTGTTGTTATGCTTAAAGTTGATTTGAGTAGATAAGTTTTAAGCGATTGAACACTATCTGATTAGTTAATTGCAGAATTAAGTATTGAGTGATTGAATTTATATGATTTTGTATTTTCTGGGTTCAATATTTATCGGCCACTGTGTTTGCTTGAATTGATGCATGAAAGTTGAAATTGATCCTTGTGCTTGCTTGAATTGTGATCGATATATATATCTAAGCACAAAGATATAATTTTTTTTGCTTTCAATTTCTGTGGTTTGGTTGATTTTTCTGGGTTGTTCATCGTTCTGGGCTGGAACTAAGAACGTCCCGGTCGACCGCCTCTTATCGGTCAAAAGGAACCTATCGGTCCACACTTTTTCCCGATCAACCACTTAATATCCGTCCATACCTTTACCGGTCATAGCACCTCACCGGTCCAAGTTTTTACCGGTCATACCCTATATCGGTCCGTTTGAATACCGGTCGATAACTTTATCGGTTCAAACGAGTTCCTGGTCGCCCGGTACACACACTCAGATCAGTACCGGTCTAAGAACTTTTACCGGTCGAGCATAATACCAGTATTTACATCTTACCGGTCGTGCAATTCCCCGGTAGAGACAAGTTACCGGTCAAAGCAACACCCCGGTCGAACACTATTTGCGCGACCCAAGTCTCACGAGAACCACTGTTTGCGCGACCCAAGGCTCACGCAAACCTTCACTTTGCGCGACCCACTAGACACACAAACCTCTACTTTGCGCCATCCACTGGTCACGAGAACTGCTACTTTGCGCCACGGTCATATCACGCAAACCTCACTTTGCGCGACCCGCTACTCGCGCAGACCTCACTTTGCGCCACCCACTGTTCGCACAAATCACTATTCACTATTCACTGTTCACTTTTGCGAAAATTTTTTTCGTCAGATTCTCACAGTTTGTTCAGTACTATTTGAGGCTTTATACTGATTGAGAGGACTGCATTTAATTATTTTTGGAAATTTATTTTTTTGAAAATTTTTTAGTATAGTTTTTATTTTGATTCTAACGACCTCTTCTAGATGATTCTCTTGGTACAGATTAGTTTGATATCTAACAATACATCTAAAGTTGTCTGAAGGTTTTATCCTTGATTATGACAAGATGACTCTTTCTGAAGCAAAAACAAATGTTAAACATTTTGCTGGACAGTTGTCAAGATATACAGACAGGGCTTATGATTGTGAAAAGGAGATCAAAAAGCTCAAATCCGAGATGTTACCTCTTGAAGCTGAGAATGAAAATCTAAAGATTCAAAACTCATCTCTTCTTACTCAGATCAATGTTTTAAAAGAAAATTCAAAAGATTCTGATTCTAAAATTGACTTTGCAGGAATATTTGAGTCTAAAGAAAAAGAGATCTTAGATCTTAAAGCAAAGCTGAAAATATCTGAATCAAGCTCTACATGGTCAAAGAAGGATGCAATGCAAAGAGAGCTTGATTAGCTTATAAGAAGAGCAAACATTTCTATTCAAACATCTCAAGAGCTTAGAAAGACAATTTCTCAAGTCTTTGCGGAAAGAGACAAATTGAAAGATAAAGTTCTCAGTCTTGAGGTTCAGATTAATAAGCTGAAAGAAAAGGCAACCCAAGACACAGACAATACAATAGCTCAAGATGAAATGTTGAAGATTGAGAAAGAAATAAAAGAATTTGCTAAGAAATTCTCTGATTTCTCCAGAAAAGCCTTTGAAGAGAAGAAATATTTAGAGCTTAGATGTGTTAAGTTTTCTCAACAAGTTTCAAACTTTGAGAAGGTTATCATTCTAGAGAGAGAAAAGGCTGAGAATGAGAAGAAGAAAGCTGAGCTGAAGGATATAAATAAAGAATTTTCTGAAGAAAAGAAAATATTTGAGACCGAGATAGCCAAGCTTACAGGAAAGCTATCTGAATTGTCAACAAACATCATGAAGGAGAAGAATGCAAAATCTGAGTTACATAAGAAGTTTGATCTGATTGAAAAGGAAAGAAACAGTTTGTCTTCTACGATGGAACTTGAAGAGATCATATTCAAGGTGAAGCTGACCGAGCACAAGACGCCAGAATCAATAGCTCAATCACCGAGAGATGATCTAGCTGATTCAAATAGTTCATTAAAAACAGCTTCAAGTTCACATTTTCAAATGTTTTCTATAATCCTTTCTATGATTTAGATGATTGTCTTACTTCTAAATCTACTGATCAGATTCGTCCTTCTAACCTTTTCTATGAAAAAAACGTTGATGGTTTAGGTAACTTCAAGAAGACTAAGTCTCAGAAGAAAAGGATATGGAGAAAAGAAGATGAAAATAGAGGAAACTGGATCTGGAGAGTTAAAGGATCATCGGAGGAAAAGAAGAAAGAAAAATCATTTGTGCATACATCAAATGTAAAATGGAACAATGCATCAAAAGGTAAAACTTTTGGCAAACCTGATCTGGTTTACACAATCAATCAATTGATCAGGTTAGCACAAAAGAAGATTAGTTGTTCCTACTGTGGCTCAAATGATTTTGTAAGAAAAGATTATGTGAATAACTGGTATGGTTCTTACTTCATATCTCCCACTAGAACTGCAACTAACCCATTAGGACCCAAATACCAGTGGGTACCAAAAGCTAAATCTGTGTTGCAGGCACCCAAGGTTTAAGGGGGAGAAAGAACGAAGGCTTCTAAGTAAATCAGCTTAGAACCCGTACCTCAACGGAGTATGGCTTCTAATCAGTTCGGATTAGAACCCGCACTTCAGTGCTTTATCTTTTTGTTCATTGTTTCAAAAAAAAAAAAAAAAAAACTTCAGTTGAGGGGGAGCTTCATAGAAAAAGAGCTTAATTGTCTATAAGCTTAATTGAAAAACTCCTTAGAGCTTAATTGTCAAACTCCTTTTTATTTGAGAGAGAGAATTGCATCGTCAAACACAACTGTGTTGACTTCTCCAATATTTTATTCTTCATGTAACTCTGTGCTTATTTGTGCTTTCATGTACAATAGCCTGTTGAACAACACGTTCTTTTTAGGAAATTACATGGGATTCAATGTGAGAACTTAATAGAACTTCCATAGATTCACGATAACCAGTGTTTCCTACCCAGGAAGTATTCCCTGAGTGATTGAGGGGAGAGGGGTCAAAAGAATTGAGTGATGGTGTGCGAAGAGGTAAAATGGAAAAGAGAGATTGGTTAGAAGTGAGCATTAAAAGAAAGAGGGTGAGAGATCAGAGTAAAAGAATATTAAACTCTGCACCAAATTCTTTCTGAGCCGGGCAACCACATAATCTGATTGGTTCACATTCTTTGGTGACCATCATTGAAAAAGGTACCTAGCCTATGCCATCTCTTGCATACAACCCCACCAGCTACTCATTCTTTTCTCAAAAAGAGAATGTTTCACATTTTCTGGGGAAGCAACACATATGCTATTGGTTCTTCATTTGGAAGATACTAATATTGAAGAAGAAGGAAAGTTGCCCCACCTTCAAACACTTTCTAGTGCACATTGAGTCTTTGTATAATTTGTTGTTGTCTCAACAAGTTTACATACTTTGAGCCTATATTGAAAAGCAATCATTTGTGCTTAATTTTTTCATACACATGCACGAGCACACAGAAATTTGTTTTCTGTCAGAACGTTCATAGATAACCATGTGTTATTCAATGATTGAATGGAAGACCTGGGGAGCCAACATCAAAACCAGCTCCTTATATAGTAACTTTGTGTTACTGACAGGCATTTTAACTGAGTCGTTTGTTGATTCAGGGTTACACCTATTAACTCTTTGAATTTGAAAAGATTCGAATGGTTACCACTTTCTATTTTAATCTGAAAAGATTGAAATAATCACTCTTTCCATTTTGGGGAGACTGCTCTTATTTCCACACAGGGCTCGATATATGAAGACAGTGCTAAATTGAAGTCTATAAAGACAAAGGGGGAGATTTTTCCATAAAGGGGGAGATTGTTATGACAAGTTTTGATGATGATGTTTGTCACCACTCATCAAAAAGGGGAAGAAGATACAAAAAGGGAGAATAATCAAAGAAGGAGAATAAAAAGAAGATTTCAAGAATTTTGAAGTAAAGACTGCTGAAGAATTCAAAGATATCAAAGTATCTGAGCTAATTTGAAGATATCAAAGATAAAGATGAAAACTATTTCTGAAGTTTTCAAGAAAAGTGAAGAAAAGTGAAGAAAAGTGAAGACAAGTGAAGACCCGAAGACTATTGCCAACTTTTTTTTAATCTTGAATCCAAAGGGGGAGATTATTGGATCAAATAATTGTATTCAAGATTAAATGGTCTAAACTGTATTTGTTTGATAGTTAAAGTTAGAGGGTTTATTGTGTAATAAACTAATAGTTATTAGTTATTGGGCCTCAAGCCCGCTTAGCATTTAGCAAAGCCCATTAGGCATTAGGCCTGGGTATTTAATGTTTTGATTAGTTTAGTTTTAGGTTAATCCTCATATTCATAATTATAATCATATAGTGAGGTATCCGTTTTCTCTGTATTCAAGGGTATCAAGAACACACAAGGTTTAACTTTTTATTCAAGGGATTGGTATGTTATTCTGATCTTTATATCTCTTGATCTATATTGTGTTCTGTGATTGTTAATCAACTAGATTAAACTGGGATAACATAGATCAAATTCATTTTTCTATTTGTTTTTAGATGAAATCATCAACTAAAATTTTGTTCAGATTGTAATCATGGATAGATCTGCAAAGTTTTAGAGGCAAGTTCGAAGAATTGATCGAGTCATGGCCGAATTTTTGTTTTGACATCGACTTCTCGCAAAATCTGAAGAACTCGCAGGATTCCTGCTTGTTAACGCAAGCTTCATATTGGTTCTCGCAAGATTCTAGCATTTTTGGTGATATTATTGACTAAGTATGGAACTCTGAAGGTTTGTTTGATGCAAGACTCGACGTACGACAAGTAAAGTTGTCGCAAGAAGTGAGGAACTCGTATAACGAAGCATACGACAAGTGGACTTAATGCAAACCTCTCTTTGCGACAAGTTACTGTTTACCCACTTCTTGGGTCGCATTGCATACGTCAAGTAAGTACTCAGATCCTTTGATTTGCAAATAGTAAGGTTCTCGGGTCAAGACACTTGCGAATAGTGTGCTTCTTGGGTCTCTCAGCTTGCGAACGGTTCAAAACTCGGATCCTTCGCATTGCGTCAAGTTTAGTTCTCCGGTCTAAGGGTTTGCGAATAACTACTTTTTGGGACTTAAGGCTTGCGACAAGTTTGTTCTACAGTGGTGTATGACAAATGATTTCTTTGAGTTGCGACAAGTGTTCTACCCCCGTGCTAAGTCTCAGGAGGGGGACAAATTTCTGAATGTGATCAAATTTTCTGATATTTTTGTTAATGTTCATTACAAGTGTGTTAAACAATGTCTTTAAAAGAAGAAAATGCTAATCTCAAGGACAAGAATGCTAAACTCAAAGCCAAGATTGCTTCTCTTAAAGAAAAGATTGTACAAAAGCATGAGAAATATTACAAAGCTCTTTGTGGAAAGGAAAATCAGATTGAGTACTATGAAAAGGAAAGGAATAAATGGATTGCTGCTATCAATAGTCATAATGAATGGCTTCACTTGCATATTGAAGACCTGAAAAAGGCAATTAGTTCTGGTAAATATTCAAAACTCTTTGATGACTATAAAGCGCAGGTAAAAGAGCTTAAAATATAAATTATTGAAGCTTTGAAAGATGATAAATGGTTGGAAGTTGAGAAATTGGAAACTGAGCACTCTGAGTTAATGAAGAAGACTACAAAGATGGAGACATATGCTATCAAAAAGAAAGAGGAGACAACTAAGGGTTCAGACAGTGAAAATACTGAGTTGAAATAGAAGATTTCTGAATTGGAAGCTAAGACAGTGAAGAGATATCAAAGACTTTGGATAGTAAAAATGCTGAGCTAAAAAAGAAGATTTTAGATTTGGAACAACATATTGTTAGAGACAGAGTAGAATTTGAAAAGGAAAAGACAGGATTTGAGAATGAAAGAAAAATGGTTGCACATACATGTTTTGAGTTTTCAAGAAAATCTATTGAAGAAAAGAAAGTTGTTGAGCTTAAGTGTGCAAAACATTCTAATGAGATATCAAATTTTGAGAAAGTTATAATTATGGAAAGAGACATGTTTGAGAAAGAGAAGAAGATTTTTGAATAGAAGCATGTTGGAGTCTTCACAGAAATATTAGATAAACAAAAGAGTGTGGAAAAAGATTTTGAGGAAGAAAGGTAAATTTTTGAAACAGAGATAAATAAGCTTAAAAAGAAATTATCTGAACTATCAACAACAACAATGAAAGAAAAGAATGTGAAGTCTGACTTACAGAAAAAGATTGATTTACTCTCAAAAGAAATAAATAATTTGTCCACCAAAATAGCAGACCTTGAAGGAATCATTTTCAAGGTAGAGTTGAGTGCACAAAAGAGTCCATATACTATTACTCAATCACCTCTGAATGATTCAGCGGACTCAGAATGTTCTTTCAAGACGAATTCAAGTTCATATCTTCCAAATGTTTCTTCAAAGAGGTCAGTTAATCCTAAGAATCATATTCGCACTACTAATCTTTTCTATGATAAATCTGTTGATGTTTCAAGGAAAATTAGAAGCACAAGGTTCAAGAAAGGATGGTATGGAGAGTCGAAGGTTCTTCTGATGAAAAGAATGCTCAGAAATCATTTATGCACACATCAAATGCCAGAAAGAACAATGTTCATAAATGTAAATCTTTTGTTAAACCTGATCTTGTTTACTCTATAAATCAATTAATCATGTTAGCACAAAATAAAATCTCTTATCCTTACTGTGGTGCAAATGATTTTGTTCACAAAGATTATGTTCATAATTGGTATGGATCATATCATATTACTTTCCATAGAAGTGCAACTAACATATATGGCCCCAATTTCCAGTGGGTACCAAAACCAAAAGCTAATCCATCTGTTTTGCAGGCACCTCAGGTGTAGGGGGAGTAAGAATAATGGCTTCTGAATATATTGTCTTTGACTCCAATATTATCTCCGTCTCTTCAATGCAACGGTTCCCGTTATCTACTCGGATTTCCGTCAAGGGAATTACACTTTCTTTCTCGGCTAGACACTTCTAAAGGTAACACACATGAAAGGTAGGATGAATTCCATCCATCTCTGGTGGTAAATCTAACTTGTAAGCTTGGAATCCAATCTTTTCTAATATGGTAAAGGGTCCAAGGAAACGGGGACTAAGCTTCCCTCGCTCCCCAAATCGGATAATCCCTTTCCACGGGGATACCTTCAACATAACGATGTCCCCTACTTGAAATTCGACTGGTCTTCTCTTCTTGTCCGCGTAGCTCTTCTGTCGATCTTGAGACGCTATCAATCTTTCCCGAATTTCCTTCACTTTTTCTGCCGTCTCTTAAACGATTTCCGTTTCGTGGAATTGTTTCTCACCCACTTCAAGCCAGCAAACTAGGGTTCTGAACTTCCGGCCATACAAAGCCTAGAATGGCGCCATCCCAATACTGAAATGGTAACTGTTATTGTAAGCTATTTCTACCAAGGGTAGATGTGAGTCCCAACTCCCTCCAAAGTCGATAATACACGACCTTAACATATCCTCGAGGGTCTGAATTGTCCTCTCGCTCTGCCCGTCCGTTTGAGGATGGTAAGCCATGCTCAGATTGACTCTCGTGCCCAAATCTTTTTGTAGACTGGCCCAAAAGTTGGATGTAAACTGATTGTCTCTATCAGAAACATTAGATTGCGTCACCCCATGCCTCGACACCACCTCGTCGATATAAAGCTTGGCTAAATTCTCCATTGGCAAGGTTTCTCGCATTGTGAGGAAGTGTGCGCTCTTGGTTAGAAGATCTATGATCACCCAAATAGTATCATGGCCTCGTAAAGTCTTCGGTAGCTTTGTCACAAAGTCCATGTTGATGTTGTCCCACTTCCATTCAAGAATTGCCAAAGGTTGAAAACTTTCATACGGATTTTGATATTCCACCTTGACTTGAAGGCACGTGACACAACTTTCCACGTAGTTGGCTAGGTCAAGTTTCATCACCGGCCATCAATAATTTAATTTCAAATCTCTATACAACTTTGTGCTACCGGGATGAATATAATACTTGGCCTTATGAGCTTCCTCTAGAAGTAGCTCATTGTTTCCACCAAATTTTGGCACCCAAATTCGACCTTGGAATAGTTTGAGTGCACAACCATCTTCTAACAATAGCACTCTTTGCTTCACCATAACTTCGGTTTTGAGGTTTTCTTCTCGAAGTGCCTCCGCTTGACTCGTCTTTATGTTCTCCGATAAACTTGACACCACATAAATCCTAGATAGGGATAGCTTAACACCGCCTTCATGGTTCTTTCGGTTCAAGGCATCCGCCACCACATTGGCTTTACCGGGGTAGTAGAGCAATTCACAGTCATAGTCAATCAATAACTCTAGCCATCTTCTTTGTCGCATATTGAGCTCCTTTTGATCGAAAATGTACTTTAGACTTTTGTGATCGGTAAAGAGAGTACACTTTGTCCTGTACAAATAATGTCGCCATAACTTCAATGCAAAGACCATCGCCGCCAATTCCAAATCATGTGTCGGGTAGTTATTTTCATGGTCCTTTAGTTTTCACGATGCATAAGCTATCACCTTGCCTCGTTGCATTAGCACACACCCGAGGCCCTTCTTGGAAGCGTCTTTATACACCACGAAGTCGTCTGATCCCTCGGGTAGGGATAGGATTAGTCCTTCACACAATTTCTTCTTAAGAGTCTGAAAGGCTTAATCTTGCGTTTCGCTCCAAAGGAATTTGACATTCTTCCTTGTTAAGGAGGTGAGTGGCGAAACGATCTTGCAAAAATCCTGAATGAACCGTCTGTAGTAATCCGCCAACCCTATGAAGCTTCTGATTTCCGTCGGACTTGTTGGTGGTTCCCAACTCATCATCGCCTCAATCTTTGTCGGGGCCACCTTCACTCCATCTTTAGACACCATATGTCCCAAGAATTGAACTTCTTGTATCCAAAATTAGCATTTCGAGAATTTTGCGAACAACTTCTGCTTTCGGGGAACCTCCAACACTTCCCGCAAGTGCTTCCCATGCTCAGTCTCGTCCTTTGAGTAGATTAAGATATCGTCAATGAAAACGATCACCGATTTGTCCATGAAGGGAGGCATACACGGTTCATCAAATCCATGAATACGGCCATACCGTTTGTCAAACCAAAGGGCAACACCAAAAACTCATAGTGTCCATATCTCGTCTGGAAGGTCGTCTTCGGAATATCGTCTTTCTTCACTCTCACTTGATGGTATCCAGACCGAAGGTCGATCTTGGAAAAACATCCTGCGCCTTGGTGTTGGTCGAAGAGGTCGTCGATCTGCGGTAGTGGGTACTTGTTCTTCACCGTAACCTTATTCAGTTCCCCATAATCTATGCACATCCTCATAGATCCGTCTTTCTTCTATACAAACAAAACTAGGTCTCCCCGATGTGATGAACTCGGTCGAATGAACCCGTCTCAAGAAACTCTTGAAGTTGCATCATCATCTCTTGCATTTTACTAAGACGGGCAACCATATTACTGATTGTTTCACAATTCTTTCGTAAACATCATTGAAACAAGCAGTGAGCCCATGCCGACTCTTGATTTTAACCCCACCAACTACTAATTTCTTTCTTAACAAATAAATTTTCTATTTTTTTCTAGGGACACAACATATAATCTATCGAGTCTTCATTCAGAAGATTTGGATATGGAAAAAGAAAGAAATCTGCCCCACCTTCGACCTTCGATCATGCACATTGAGTTTGTGGAAAATTGTTGTTGTCTCAACAGTTTACACATTTTTTAGCCTGAATAACACAAAATGCTTTAATTCTTTCATACACAAGCACATACACATAGAAAATTTGTTTTTCTGTTTCAACATTCATAGAATTATCTTGTGTTTTTCGATGATTGGATGGAAGACCTGGGGAGTGAACATCAATAAAACTCCTTGTATTGTACATTCGTTGTACTAAGTGGCTTCATGCTACTTACAAGCATTATAATTGATTCAGGTTTACCATTCTATTCTGAATTTGAAAAGATTCAGAATTATTTTGAATTGACGGATGTTACTTATCAATGCAAAAGATCAGATGACAAACTTGCTCAGAAATTGAAAGAGTGTTTTTTCATGCAATGTTTTGATGATATTGATGTTCACATCATCAAAATGGGGGAGAAAATCATGAATGAAAAAGTTGTTTTGGAGAAAGATCAAGAAAGTAAATGGGAGACAATATCAAGAAATGATTTGTGAAAGTTAAGTTTCAAGTTTGTAGGGAAAAGATATAGAAAGATAAAGCAAATTCTGAGAAAGAAAGACAATTTAGAATGCATTGATTCAAGAATTCTGAAAGTTTGTTGAAGATTACAGAAATTTTCTTTGAAGATTGTTTGAAAAAGATAAGTGAACGAAAGCTGAAGATAATTTCTTAGCTGAAGATATTTCGTGCCTACAAAAGGGAGAATGTTTGTGAAAAATGATAAAGATTGTTTTTGACTTCAGGGAGAATGTTGAAGAAAACATTTTGCTATCAAAGGGGAGATTGTTAAAGACTTCGGGGGGAGATTGTTAAAATCTGAAGTCGTTCCAAAGAAGAGGGAGATTGTTCGTTAAAGTTGAAATTCTTTTCAAGAATAATCTCGACTACCTAAGTAGAGCAAGTTAATACAAAGGGGGAGCTTATCAAAATTTTCATTTGAAGCATGATCTCGAATACAAAGGGGGAGAATGTTAGTGCAATATTTGTTGTATTCAAGACCATCAAGATTGAAGCAAAAGCCTCAAGTCAAAGCCTCAAAGTGTGAAAGTCAAAGTCTCATGCTAAATGAAGAAAGCCAAAGTCAAGGGAGTTTACTTTGTTAAAAGTTAAAGCTTAATTTTGTTAGCTGTTAGTTTGCCTTGTAATAGTAGTAAGTATAAATAGTTCTTTTGTTCCTTGTAATCTAGTAGCACTTAATGGAGAATTCATTATAGAGCGAGAGATTGTAAAGAGAGAAAGTTGTAATCTTGATGTCAATTCAATACAAGTGAGATTTTTTATTGATTTGATTGTTAATAACTTGCTAATTGGGAGTAATACGGAATTTAGGTGATGGTATTCCAGAACTACTCAAGGTAAATCAAAGGAATGTGCGTTGTGGCCGTAAGGGCATATTGCAGTAGGTGTCCTTTGAGAATTTCAAGTATTACTTGGTGTTCTGACTTCATGGTAGCAAAATCAAGATGGTGGTTGTTGGGTTTAAGCTCAAGGAACTCAGATCTCAGAATGAGTTGGTCATCTAGGTTATGAGCATTCACCGACTGTGATCTGGATTGTAGGTTAGATATGACTGATGGGATAGGGTGCTCATCATCAGACTGGTGGTTTTATTCATGGTGCTCAACTCCTGCCTTTGAATTCCTGAAATAGAAACAAATTTGCACAAAATGCCTTATGAAACTCATTTATGAAAACATGGTCTGTTTTTCAGAATCTAAAAAAAAAAAAATTCTAATTGTAGGAACTGTCACATAACACTAAGAATATGTCGTAGACCAAAGGATATGTCACACGTTATCTCATGATAAAGATGCGGCATACACATCTTGCGTATAAGACTTGTGCGATGAAACAAACTATCACACGATATAGATGCTATACAACAACTTATCGCAAAACTCATGAAACTCAAAGATGTGACACACTTCAAAAACTCTTAAGTATGCGATACATTTCAAACAAAAGAACACTAATCAATGAAATACAAAAAGAAACATACCTAAATACTCGAAATGACTATCAAAACACATATGTGTACTCAATTTAAACAATCGACCTTAGATATATACGATTATAAAGATGGACAGTCTTACAATAGAACAATAGAACCCAAAAGTGAAACCGGTTACAATAACAAGAATGGAATCAAACAAACCTGATATAATCGAACAATGATGGTAGCAAAGGAAACAATTTGCAAGAACAATAAGCTCGAATGAAGCAGAATCGACTTTTGGAAGATGACGATGAATGGAAGATGTCGATAAATAATAGTGAAATCGTGTAAAAAAGAACAAATTCAAAAGAATGAAGAAATATACACACTAAGATGACATTGGCAACACAAGATTGGACCAAACTTTCACTTGAAAAAGTCAACTATCGCAAGAAGTAGCATGCAATGTCACTGTTCCTTCCAAGTATCGCACAAAGAATCTGCGATATTCCAAACTGTCGCACAAAGCATCTGCGATATCCAATTTTGTCGCACAAAGCATTTCTGATACCCAACCTTATCGCACACCATTGATGCGATAAACCAAATTATGGCACACCTCTTATGCGATAACCCAGCTTATCTCACACAAGTGTGCAATAAACCATCATTCTTCAAAAAACAATTTGACATTTTAAGATTTCTTCAAAAATCAATTTTTATCAGCTTAAATATTGTGCAACTTTTAACTACTTGTCAACACAAATTTTCCAACAAAAATACCCCCCGCCTTCATGATGCATTTTAAATCAAAAAATATTTTTCATCATTAAGGGTAAGTAAAAATTTGAAAAACACTTTATAACTCCCCCTACAAATATGCATAAAGAATTTTAATTTTCCTTTAAAATTTGCATACTTCTACAATTTCTCTCATAAACAATTTATAGCACAAAATTTCATACTCCCCTTCAAAATAGATGATATACATTTTGGTACCATCTAAATATGCTTCCTGACATGTTAGATTTAATTTGATTAAATTCAAACTGATAGCTCCCCCTCCAATTTTACATAAGTGCCCACACAAATATGTTAAAGAAATGAAACTTCCCCTCAACATGTGCAAAGGATCAATAATAAAATGAACTTATTTTGACAGATAAATTTAGCATATCTAACTTGCTAATGAGAAAATTGAACCTTTTCTCATCAAGAGGCTTGGTAAACAAGTCTACAAGTTGAAAATATGTCTGAACAAAATACATTCAACTGATCCTTTTTCCACATGATCTTTTATGAAATGATACTTGATATCTGTATGTTTGGTCTTGGAGTGTTGAACTAGATTAGAAGTTATTGCAATTGCAATATTTGAATATGTTAATGCAAGTTCATTCAAGTAATAATGAAATCACAAAGATTCTTTATTGAAATTAAGAAAGAAAGATACAAAATGTGAATCAAGATCTACTTTCTCTCTCTAGACTTTCTCTTACTAGAATTCTCTCTCAAGGTATGAATTAGGCTTCTACACAATCTAACTACAAGCTTACAAAGGAAGAAATATTTATACCTAAATCTAATTACAAGGAAACAAACCATTACAACTTTGACTTTCTAGTAAATGGGTTGATTTTCGACTTTTCTATCCTTTACAATTGACTTTGAGCTTTGACTTCAACTTTAATATAGAATCCTCATTCAGTGATTTCGGCTACAACAATATTTTCTCTAATAATCCCCCCCCCCTTTGTATTCAAGATCATTCTTCAAACGAATTCAACTTTGACGACTTTTCTCTTAAAGTCAAACATGCTTTATCAACAAATTATATCCTTTGGAAAAACAATCTTCCCTTTATAATAAACATCAACTTCAATAAGGAAATCTTCAGCTTGAAATTATCTTCGAGAAATTTCTGTAAAATTCTTCTTTGACATCTTAACATACTTCGGAATACTGAGAGTATAGGGAAATGATTTAAAGCGGAAGCCAGCTCGAAATATTTGATCTTAGGTGCATTTTCCTCAGGAATCTTATTGTTTGGTCACAAGTCTTGTACTCTTCAACAAATATCTTTCAAAAAACTTTGTATCATCTCATCTTGAACTTTGCCTTCTTATATCTTTGTGTATCCCTACAACTTGAAATTGAAACCATCAGAATTATCTTCTTCATGTCTTTATGTCTCCCTTTTTCTATCTTTGTGTCTCCCCCTTTTTGATGGTTATGAGCATCATGATCATCAAAACTTCACAATAAAAGCATTCTTTCAATTTCTGATCAGCATCACTTTCACATTTGAATGAACATTTGATCTTTCCATTTTTGAACATAAGAACCATCCGTCAATTCCAAAAATATAATTCCAAATCTTTTCAAATTCATAAATGAGTTGTAACTCTGAATCAACGAATGAAACAGTTAAAATGCCTATAAGTAACACGAAGCCACTCAGTATAACAAATGTACTTTGGAAAGGAGTTTTATAGACGTTCACTCCCCAGGGCTTCCATTCAATGATGAAAAACACAAGGAATTTCTATGAATGTTATGACAGAAAAACATATTCTCTATGTGTATGTGCTTGTGTATGAAAGAATTTAAGAAATATGTGCTTCATCTGGCTCAAATTGTGTAAAATGTTGAGACACAACAAGTTTCCACGGACTCAATGTGCATGATGGAAGTGCAAATTTGGGCCAAACTTCCTTCTTTTTCAATATCCAAATCTTGAAGATTTGTTATATTATGTGTTGCATCCCCATGAAAAATTGAAACATTTCTTTGTTGAGAAAGAAATGAGTAGCTGGTGGGGTTAAAGCAAGAGTTGGCATGGGCTCACTACCATTTTCAATGATGGTTACCAAAGATATGTGAACCAATCAGTAGATGTGGATGTTCGTCTCAGAAGTGGTTGGTGCTCAGAAGTGGTTGGTGCAGAGTTCTCTTGTTCTTTTAACTCTGTTCTCATACCCTCTGTTTGTTTTCAATTTGCTCATTTCTAACCAAACTCTCATTTTCATTTTTCCACTCAACGCAATGAGGTTGTTCAATCGGATGAACTTCCTTCCCTACTCTTTAATACAATCCTTTCACCCCTCAATCACTTAAGGATAACTTCTTGGGTAGGAAACACTTGTTGATGTGAATCCATAGAAGTATATTAAGCTCAGACTTCACCCATGAAATTTTGTCCTAAAAGAATGTTGTTGTTCAATAGTTTAGCTTGAACAATTATGAATATCATAATATGAATCACATTGTCAAATGAATGTATGCTCCGTAAAAATATCATCAGTATTTGAGCATTTGACCTTGGAAGATTTCTGACAACAAGAATATTGAATGAATGAAATGAATTCGAAAGACTTGTTTGAGGATCTGACAATGTATCAGAAAGATCAAATATTATGAACAATAAGCATGAAAGGCTTAGGTCATGAAATAATTGAAATTTTGTTTATATGAACAAATATAAACAATCATGAAAGAATCACTTAAGTTGAAAGAATATATGATGCTCAACAAACTTGGAATACAAACGGGAGTATTACCATCGAAAAATTATTCCATTTTGAGAGATGGTAATAACAAAGTCAATAAGAAGTTGAACAGGTGTGTATGAATACATGGAAATATGGAAAAGATAATACACAAAGATTAATCTTTGGAAACACACAGTCAGAAAATCAATAAAGCTCAGATACGAAAATATTTAAAATCACACATCTAAATTCATATAAATTTGTTTCAGAATAGAGAACTGGTTTGAACATTTAGAAAATAGTTTTCCTACTAAAAGGTTGTTCTTCTTTCAAGTAATATGAGTTTGAGATTAGAAAATACTTACATTCAACATATTTTTAATAACTCCCCCTCAAATCATGTGAAATTGATTTAAAATCAGATAAGCTCCCCTTTAACATGTGCAAAATATTTTTCTTTTGAATCAAATCTGCTCATCAGACAGGACTTAGACAAAAAATATACTTAATCAATAAAACGAGTTCTGAATTATCAGGAATATAAGTAAATCCATAAGTCATCGTCGTTAAAGAATGAGTCCTGATCTGAAATGATCAGAAGTCAAAATATCTGAAAATTGAGTCCTAGACTGATTTGTCTAGAAGTCAGAAACGTTTGCTCCCCCTCAAATGTGGCATAACCTTTGAAAGACAATCATGTGAAATTATTCTTCTGAAAAAGCTCACACGTGATGTTCCTACAAAATAAATCAGAAAGATTTTGGTATCCATACTTTGATGGATCCTTGATGGTTAATTGCCTTTGTTTTAAAATGAGAATCGGGGATACTATATGTACCATACCAATTATTCACAAACTTTTGAGGAACAAAATCATTTTTACCACAAGTTGAACAACACATCTTGTTTTGGCTTAAACTTTTCAGTTTACCCATAGAATAAACACAAGAAGGTAAATCAGTCTTGGTAACAAATAATTTTGCATCAATTACAGGAGATTGATGAGACTTGTTTCCAACTTACTTATCCGTAACTGATTTTCTCCTCCAGACCATCTTCACAGGCTTAAAAATATTATTACCTGAATGATCAATAGAATGATTATAGAACAGATTAGAAGGACAAATATGATCTTTTGAAAATATATTTGAGTTGGTAAAATTCTTAAAAGAAACATGTTTATGAATTGAACTAGAAGCAGTTTTGAAAGAACAAACAAAATTAGTTGAATCATCATAAAGAGATTGAATATAGTATCGACACTAGTTTGTTTAGACAATGCAACTTTAAAATTTATTGCTTCTAATTTCTGAACTTTTTCAGACAAAACATTTTTTCTTGATAAATCAAATCAAATTGTTTTTCTAGATCAGATTTGATCTTCTATGTTTACATCACATCTGTAGATAACTCAAATAATCTTCTTGTAAGTTTCAAAATTTCAGTCTAAAAAATTTTCCTTTCATTCCCAAAATCTTTTTCCAAAAGGTTTGTTTTATCTGATATCTCGTTAAAAATCCCAATATTTTTCTTCTCAACAACTTTATTCTCTTTTTCAGAAATACTTTTTATGCTTCAAAAATTTATGTCTTTCTTTCTCCAATTCAGATATTTTGAAATAAAGTTCAACATAATTTGTCTCAAAATCTTTTCTCTATTTTTCAAAGTTTTCTCGCTCAATTATCAAAACTTTTTCAAAATCAGAAACTTGTTTTAAATGTTTTGCATTTTGAAGCTCAAAAACTTTTTTGTCTTCAAGACTTTTCTGTAACACCCTAAAATTGGGATAAAATTTAAGATTTAAAATTTGGCAATATAACGATTATAAATATGGCTAACCACCCAATAGGGGCAAAAGTATAGCATTTACAAAACCTGTAAGGATGTATGGGAAACGACAACAGACTAATCTAAACCACAACTAGCTAGATTACATAAGTTGTCAACCAAATACCAAAATAAATAATTGTTTCAAATGCTAAAGTTTCCAAAACATCTATTGTAATATCCGGATCCGAAATTTTTATTAATTTTGGAAGTTGGGTGAAAAGTTAAGTGAAACCCAAAGTTCAGGGGGTTATTTGAAACTTTGGTTATATATAACCATAACCTTAATAGTTTGTTTTCATACCAAAGTCTGATAAAAAGTTGAGACCGACTTAAGAGAAAGAGAGCATAAGCGAGGAAGAGAAAGAGGTTTGAATAATCGATCCGTTTTTGGTCAAATAGAGGTATGATTCTAGCTTAATACTTCTATCTGCATGTTATAGTCGGTAAATAGTCTTCTTATTCAAGCTTTTAACCGTATATTTGATCGATTTAATCATCTGAGTTTTTCTGGGTATGAGTCGCCGACTCTGTTTGAAGGCGACCGGTATATCTCGTCGACCGGTATCATAGTCGACCGATAAGATGTAGTTACCGGTATCATAGTCGACCGGTAAGATGTAGTGACCGGTATCATAGTCGACCGGTAAGATGTAGTGACCGGTATAATTGTTGCGACCGGTGTATGTATCGACCGGTATTATGTTAACCGGTCGTGGTGTTGACCGAAGTGGTTTTGACCGGGTCGCACAGTGTGTTGAATTATTTAGAGAAGGAAAGATTTTAGTCGCAAGTTAGCTTACCTTTGTATTTTGATACCATCGTAGGTGGTGTTAATCGTTAGAAGGAAGAGTTTAAGCAAGAAGAATCAGAGGTGAGTCTTTCAAACTAAATCTTTTATGATTTTGACAGTTATTTGATAAATGTGGGTTTTATAAACTGCACGTTTATAGTATTGAAAGTTATGCAGATTTATTGAAAAATGTTGATTTAATCAGTTTGGCATGTTTATGCTCAGTTTATATAAACTTGTTTTATATATAGTCAGGACTAAGTGTATGCATACATTTGAGTCAGAAGTCTGACCTAAGTCGGGAAGTGTGACCCGCCTGCTCGTACCGGGGAGTGTAGCCCGTTTATGCCATTAGGGTGTGTCCCTAAAATAAGGCAGTACGAGACAGACATACCGTCTTTGACGTCAGTGTTGGTCAGTAGCTTAAGGTACGCTTGCGAATCGTAAAAAGTGGTCAGTGATGGCCAGTAGATTGAGTTATGTTTGCGAAGAATAAAATATTTTAATGTTTGATTAAAAGAGCAAGTTATGTTTTTGAGATATGAAGCTTAGTTTAAATGTTTTAAATAATATTTGAACTGTTGCAGTAGTGATTGAAGGGGACTCACTAGACCATTGGTCTAAGCCTCGCTCTTTCAAAATTATAATCTTGTTTCAGGTTATCGAAAGGTAGCAGGTACAGATAAGGGTAAAGAGAAAATGTGAGCTATTTTCAAGAGCTAGAAGACTTCCTGCAATAGTTTACTTTTTGACTCAGTTGTGTAACAGATGATAGTTGTAAACCTTGTACTCTGAAATGTAAGCCTGGGCAGTTTTTAGACAGAAATGTTATTTTATTGTATATATAAAGGTACAGGTTGCTACAATTGGTATCAAAGCATTAGTTTAAGGGATCTAGGTGACCAGATGGGCCTAGACTTAAAATGAGATAGTAGAAGCACAAATGAGAAGTAGGAAGGCCGTAGGAAGATAACGTTAGGGTAGTAAGGACTAGCATGTAAGGTAAATTTGTAATTCCATCTGGCCAGTGTAATTGTGAATTTACAAATACATTCTTGTGCTTAAAATGCCGTAATGTGTAGCATGTTAGACTGAATGTCTTATGTTTCTTCTTATTAGAAGTATGTCTGAGCGAGTGACAAGTAGTTGATCTATGTGGAATCCTGAAATTGAGCCAGATAATGAAGTCATTGCCGAAGAGCGAACGACTGTTGTCAACCCGACTGCTATCCAAGGAAAGAGTCGTGGTCGACTTAGAGGTAAGACAGTTCAGAAAGCAACTACTCAGGCAAGAGTTTCCACTGTGGGAACTCGAGGCGGGAAGACGACTCGTGGTATTCGTCAAGATGAAAGTGTAGAGGTAAGATTTGAGCAAGAAACTTCTCATAAAGAAAAGTTCGGCTTCTGTGAGGGGTCGAAAGCAGACAGGAAACCGTGGTGGAGGTAGAACGCAAGGTTTTGTTACCCAAGAAACCTTCACTGCAGAAATGGGAAAATTACAAGAAACGTTGAACGCTTTATTGGCTCAGCGCAATAATGAGGTTTCGTTAAGCAAAGAAAAGAGTGAAGAAAAAGTGGAGACAGAGGTTGCAGAATCACCAATAACTGTAGGGGGTAGCCACCCTTAGTTAAACTCCACTGTGACCACTAAAGCAGTAGTGGGGAGAGGATGTAGTTTTAAGGAGTTTGCTGCTTGCAAGCCTCCTACTTATAAAGGGGAATGTGATCCAGTGATAGCGTTAAGATGGGTAAAAGGTATGGAGCTAGGATTTGATACTAGTAAGTGTGTCGATGAAGATAAAGTAGTTTATGCTTTGTCAATGTTGAAAGATGAAGCGGTAATGTGGTGGGATGTTGAAGTCGGAGGTCAAAGTTCGGCGGTATCCAATGAAATGTCTTGGGATGAGTTTGTGAAAAGATTTAAAGCACAGTTTTGCCCTTTGGCGGCAGTTAAAAAGTTGGAAGAAGAGTTTCTGAGTTTAGAACAAAAGGGGATGTCAGTTCGAGAATATACCACAAAGTTTATTGAGAAGTCTCGATTTGCAGGAATTTATGTGCCTAATGAAGAAAGACGAGTAGAACGTTTCGTCTTTGGATTGAGAAGTGATATTTGAGAATTTGTCTCGAACAAGGAACCGTCTACTTTTCAAGTGGCAGTAAATGCAACTGAAATGAGAGAGAAAGAAAAGAATAGGCAAGTTACTGAAAGAAGTGGAGATAAAAGAAAATGGGATGGAACAGTTCGTGACTCCAAACCGTTTAAGTCTGCAAAGTTTGATCAACGTTCTGTTAATAAGTTTGAAAGTAAGCTCTGTAGCAAGTGTAACCGAAGGCATAAAGGAGAATGTAAGATTGATCAAGAGGGTTGTTATAAATGTGGGAAGATTGGGCATTTGGCTCGGGATTGCCAGAGTTCGAGGTCTTGTTATCAGTGTGGATCTCCTGATCATATCAAGACTAATTGTCCACAATTGAAAAAGGTATCGGTCGGAGGATATGTAGAAAAGGGAGGTGAGAAAAAGGTGGAGCAAGCTAAAGCGAGGGCTAAAGTTTTCAATATGACAACAGAAGAAGCGACGGAGATACCTGATGTAGTGATAGGTACTTTCTTTATAGATTCAAATTATGCAAAAGTATTGTTTGACTCAGGCGCAAATCATTCATTTGTGTCTCCAAATTTTGTGCATAAATTGAATGAGAAACCTAAGAAGCTTAGGCATGAATTGAAAGTAGAAGTGGCCGATAATAGTCAAATCTTAGTGGAGGAGGTGTATGATGGGTGTAGTATTGTCATCGATGGGCATTCATTTCAACTTCGACTGTACCCGATGGGTATGGGATAATTTGATGTCATTGTGGGAATGGACTGGTTGGCATCTAATGATGCTCATATAGTATGCAATAAGAAATTAATTCGTATAGCACAGCCAGGTAAAGAAGAGGTAGTAGTGTTTGGAGATTGGAGGGATAGAAAGTCGTGTTTGATTTTAATGATTAAGGCTAAGAGGTGTTTAGTAAAAGGGTGTGTGGGGTTCTTAGCTTATGTAATAGATGCTAAGAAGGAAAAGAAGGGATTAGAGTCAGTTCCGGTAGTAAGTGAATATCCAGAAGTATTTCCGGAAGATTTAACCACTCTGCCTCCTGATCGGCAAGTGGAATTTCGTATTGATTTAGTACCCGGAGCAGCGCCGATTGCAAGAGCACCGTATAGACTGGCACCGGCAGAAATGAAAGAAATGATGACTCAACTGTAGGAGTTGTTAGACAAGGGGTTTATTCGCCATAGTACCTCACCATGGGGAGCGCCAATATTGTTTGTTAAGAAGAAAGACAGGTCTATGAGAATGTGCATAGACTACCGGGAGCTCAATAAGTTGACTGTTAAAAATAAGTATCCGCTTCCCAGAATTGACGATCTTTTTGATCAACTTCAAGGAGTGAGCTATTTTTCGAAAATAGATCTACGATCTGGTTATCACCAATTGAAAGTGAGGGAGGAGGACGTATCTAAGACTGCATTTCGTACGAGGTACGTACATTATGAGTTTCTAGTTATGCCATTTGGTCTGACTAATGCGCCAACAGCTTTTATGGACTTGATGAGTAGAGTGTGTAGTCCGTTTTTATATAAGCATGTCATAGTCTTTATAGATGATATACTGATTTATTCACGGTCCAAAGAAGATCATGAAACTCATTTCCGAGCGATTTTAGAATTTCTTAAACGTGAGAAATTTTACGCCAAGTTCTCAAAATGTGAATTTTGGCTGAAAGAAGTTCAGTTTCTAGGTCATGTGGTGTCAAATGATGGATTTAAGGTTGATCCGGCTAAGATTGAAGCCATTAAAGGGTGGGAAGTGCCGAAAACTCCATCAGAAGTAAGAAGTTTTCTAGGATTGGCGGGTTATTATAGAAAGTTTATCCAGGACTTTTCAAGGATAGCTACGCCATTAACAGCGTTAACTAGAAAGAATGTCAAGTTTGTATGGGCGGAAGCTCAGAAGGAAGCGTTCAGTAAATTGAAAGGGAGTCTAAGTAGTGCTCCTGTCTTGTCTCTACCCAACGGAACTGAAGGATTCGTAATTTATAGCGATGCTTCAAAGTTGGGTCTGGGATGTGTGTTAATGCAAGAAGGCAAGGTAATTGCTTATGCATCTCGTCAGTTGAAAGAACATGAAAAGAATTACCCAACGCATGATTTAGAGTTGGCAGCGGTAATCTTTGCTTTGAAAATTTGGAAGCATTACCTGTATGGGATCAAGTGTCAGATTTATACGGATCACAAGAGCCTTCAATATCTTTTCAATCAGAAGGAGCTTAATATGAGGCAGCGTAGGTGGATAGAGCTGTTAAGTGATTATGATTGTGATATTCTGTACCATCCAGGCTAGGCCAATGTGGTAGCGGATGCTCTAAGTCGTAAGGAGCATGTAGAAATAACAAAAGTAGTGGCATATCGAGTTGATGTTGTTTCTAATTTCTTAGAAGAAGTTATAAAGTATCAAGAAGAAGCAATGTCAAAGGAAAATTGGAAGAGTGAAAAAATAGTTGGAATTGTTAACTCGTTAGTTGTTGACAATCGCGGAGTGATGTGCTTCAATAAGAGAGTGTGGATTCCAAAAGCAGGAAATCTGCGGAAGAGAGTATTGGAAGAAGCGCATAAATCCCGTTACTCAGTACATCCGGGAACCAAGAAGATGTATCCCGTTACTCAGTACATCCGGAAGAAAGTTACTGGGTTACCGCGATCACCTAAGGGGCATGATGCCATTTGGATGATAGTAGATAGACTCACAAAATCAGCTCACTTTCTACCGATCAAGGAGACGTACTCACTAGAGAAATTGGCTCGATTGTATATCAACGAGATAGTAACCAGACATGGAGTACCATCGTCAATTGTGTCAGACAGGGATGCTCGTTTTACATCAGCTTTCTGGAGAAGTTTGCAAAGGGAATTAGGCTCTCAACTTAAGCTGAGTACGACATATCATCCGCAAACTGATGGCTAGAGTGAGAGAACCATTCAGACATATCATCCGCAAACTGATGTGTTATTGATTTCAAAGGTTCGTGGGAAATTCATTTGTCGTTGATTGAATTTTCCTACAACAATAGTTATCATGCTAGCATACAAGCGGCCCCGTCCGAAGCATTGTATGGTCGTAAATGTAGAACACCTTTATGTTGAAATGAGGTGGGTGAAAATAAACCCAGAATACCAATATGCCCTGACTTTGCAGAAATGTGTCTTCAAGCAAAAACTTCTCTGGAACTTCAAAATGAATTACAAGAAAAGGCAAAGAATAAAACTATCACTTCTCAACTCTACACTTATAAACCAATCAAGTTTACTCCTGGAAAAAAAAAGAAAATGGCAAGAAATTAACCATTCTGATCCTGTTTGTACAGTGAGCAACAAAGAGAAGAGGATGTTTCTGAACTAGAGAAGGCAACTTGAAAAGAAGGCTGTCTCTCAAGCTAAAAGAAAAGAAGTAGTTAGGAATACTTGTAATATTCCTAGTACTAATTCAAAATGGAATCATAATGTATCAAATGCATTTAATGAAATGAAATCCTTTGCTTCTACTTCTTCTTGTTCTGTAAAGTGCAATTGCATCCAACTCTTGATGAAACTAAAAAATCACTTCAAAGGTTCTCACTGTTTTCTTAATCAATCTCTGAATAAAATTTCAGAGACAAAGCCTCTAAAGAAAAAGGACAATTATGCCAAAACATCAAAAGATAAGAAGGCAAAATTTCAAAGAGATAATCAGAAGTCTAACAAAATAGGACCCATAATGAGATGGGTACCTAAGAAAATCTAATCTGTCTTGCAGAAACAGTCTATGCCGATATGGTACTTAGATTCTGGATGTTCAAGGCATATGACTGGAGATAAAAAGTTACTATCCTCTTTCAAAGTTAAATCTGGGGGAGCAGTAACTTTTGGAGACAATATGCAAGGACAAATTAAGGGTTATGGTGAGCTTACAAGAGGTAATGTTTCAGTATCAAAGGTTGCTTATGTTGATGGGTTAAAGCATAACTTGATCAGCATAAGTCAAATTTGTGACCATGGTTTTGATGTGAAATTTCAAGAAAAACATTCATCACTACTTCACTCAAAAACTGGTCAAGAAATGCTTAGAGCTGACAGAAAGGGAAATTTATACAGAATGAATTTTTCCAAACACATAAAAACTGACTCAGAGAAACTCTGTCTAGTATCTCTGAACAGTGAAGATGTTTGGCCTGGCATAAAAAGTTCTCACATCTGAACTTTTCTTCACTTGATAAATTGGTCAAACTAAATATGGTTAAGGGATTACCATCTCTGAAGTTTAACAAAGATCATCTTTGTTCTGCTTGTCAAATGGGAAAAATGAAAAGATCTTCCCACAAGACCAAAAGTGATAATAATTGTCCAAAACCTCTACATATGCTTCATGTGGACCTTTGTGGTCCTATCTCTATACAGAGCTTGTCTGGTAAAAAGTATATCCTCGTTTTGATTGATGAATACTCTAGATATACTTGGATAGAATTCATTAGAGCTAAGTCTGATGTCCCTGATATTTTAATAAGATTGTTGAAAAGATTGCAGGTTCTGTTTGATACCAAAGTTCAGAAGCTGAGAAGTGATAATGGAACAGAGTTCAGAAATGCAAAAATCAACTCATATCTTTCAGAGGAAGGCATAACTCCGAACTTCTCTGCAACTAGAAGCCCTCAACAAAATGGTGTTGTTGAAAGGAAAAACAGAACACTAGTTGAAGCTGCAAGAACTATGCTTGCAGGATCAGATCTTCCCACAAACTTTTGGGCAGAGGCAGTGGCAACAGCCTGTTTCACGCAAAACAGAGCTACAGTTGTCAAAAGATTCAAGAAAACATCTTATGAACTCATTAACAATAGGAAACCTAATGTTAAATATTTCCATGTTTTTGGATGCAGATATTTTATTCTAAATGTAAGAGCGTCTATTGGAAAGTTTGACAAGAAAGCAGATGAAGGCAAATTCATTGGCTATTCATTAGCCTCAAAAGCTTTCAGAGTGTTCAATCAAAGAAACAGAACAATCAAAGAGAGTATCAATGTGTCTTTTGATGATGACAAAAGTCTGGCCAACAAAGATATCAATCAAATTGCCAAAAATATCTCTGAATCATCAAAGATAAGAGAATCTGAACTCAACAAAATATTCGAAGATTTCTTTGATGATGAAAACTCAGAGTTTCTTTTCAGAGATATTCATAGTTCAATTTCAGAGGAACCACAAACGTCAGGTACAAATCTCTCTGGTCCCTCTGAAGTTACAACTTCTGCTTCCTTGAATGCAGGTCCAAGAAATGAATCAACTTCAGAGCCTCTGAAATCAACGTCAGAGCCTCTGGAATCAACTTCAGAGCCTCTGGAATCAACAACAGAGATGTCTCCAACTATCATCTCTGAATCTCAAACTCCACCTCATGTTTATGCTCCACTCACGAGATGGACAAAGGATCATCCCCATGATCAGATCATTGGTTCACCTTCAGAGGGTGTCAAAACCAGATCAGCCACACTCAATGAATGCTTTTATGTAAAGTTTTTAAGCATCATTGAACCAAAAAAGGTAAATGAAGCTCTTGAAGATCCTCATTGGATCTCTGCAATGCAGAATGAGCTTCAAGAGTTTGAAAGAAACAAAGTCTGGACCTTAGTTCCCCTTCCTAAAGGAAAATTTGCAATTGGAACTAAATGGGTCTTCAGAAATAAAAAGGATGAAGATGGCATTATAATCAGAAACAAAGCTAGGTTGATTGCTAAGGGATATTGCCAAGAAGAGGGCATTGATTATGATGAAACGTTTGCACCTGTGGCTAGGCTAGAAGCAATTAGAATCTTCTTAGCCTATGCTGCACACAAATGGTTCAAAGTATATCAGATGGATGTTAAATCTGCTTTTCTGAATGGTAAATTAAATGAAGAGGTTTATGTCCAGCAACCACCTGGTTTTGAGAATACAGAGTTTCCAAACCATGTTTATTATCTTGATAAAGCTCTATACGGACTTAAACAAGCTCCAAGAGCATGGTATGCTACTCTGTCCACATTTCTGATAAATAATGGTTTTGAAAAAGGAACAATAGATACAACCTTGTTCATAAAAAGGTACAAAAATGAGATGCTTTTAGTACATATATATGTTGATGACATTATATTTGGCTCTCCAAATCAAAAGTATTGTGATAAGTTTTCAGAGTTGATGAAGAGTAAATTTGAGATGAGTCTTATGGGAGAATTAACATTCTTTCTAGGCTTACAAGTAAAGCAAACATCATAGGGTACTTTTATAACTCAATCTAAGTATGTCTCTGACATTTTAAAAAATACAGACTCAATGATTCAACCTCTATGAAAACCCCTATTGCCACAGGAGTCAAGCTTGACTCTGATCTTTCAGGAAAATCTGTAGATGTCAAAACCTACAGAGGAATGATAGGTTCACTATTATACTTAACTGCAAGTAGGCCTGACATAATGTTTGCAACCTATCTTTGTGTTAGATATCTAGCAAATCCAAAAGAATCTCATTTATCTGTTGTCAAAAGAATTTTCAGATACCTGAGAGGGTCACCCTCAGTAGGCCTCTAGATTCCAAAACATTCTAGTTTTAATTTAACAACTTACACTGATGCAGATCATGCAGGATGCAAGCTTGACAGAAAAAGTACCTCTGGGTGCTGTCAGTTATTGGGCAATAAGCTGGTAAGTTGGACATCCAAGAAGCAAAACTGTGTTTCAACTTCCACAGCAGAGGCAGAATATGTTGCTGCTGCTAGTTGTTGCTCTCAAGTCATATGGATGCAAACTCAGCTCCGAGACTATGGCTTACAATATGACAAAATTCCAATTCTGTGTGATTCAAAAAGTGTCATAGCCATCTCTGCCAATCCAGTACATCACTCCAAAACAAAGCACATTGATGTAAGGTACCATTTTCTGAAAGATCATGTTGAAAAGGGAACAATAGAGATGTATTTTGTACCAACTGAACTTCAACTTGCTGATATTTTCACAAAAGCTTTAGATGAACGAAGGTTCAATTTCTTAATCAGCAAGTTGGGTATGTTTAACATGTCTTCCTAACACAGGAAAACATCAAAGTCTCTGATCCATTCATCAGAGCCTCTGACATGCGTAGCATGTTCAACCAGAACTTCTGAAACAAATTTCAGAGCCTCTGGACTTTTTCACAAATGGTAAAAATCATTCTTTTGTATCTCCAAGCATGTGTAAAGGGGGAGTAGATAAAGACATTATTTTTTGGTCAAGGGGGAGACAGAGAACCTTTCATCTTTCAAGGGGGAGAAAGTGAGCTTCTCTGATACTCATATCAGAGCCTCTGATCTTGTCTCTGATATTTATATCAGAGCCTCTGATCTTGTCTCTGATATTTATATCAGAGCCTCTGATCTTGTCTTCGATATTTATATCAAAGACCCTGATCTTTTCTCATTAAACGAATATTCCAGGAAATTCTTTTAATAATAAATCTTTGGGATAACCATTCGTTTTTAAAAAAAAACCATCTGGCGGTTTTCTAACACCAAGCGGCTCTCCCCTACACACCTCAACGTGTCACCTATTAATTAGGGGATGATGGAACGTCCTTTCTGACATTGGAACTCTCAAACGCCGTTTCCATAACCTCTCCCTCTACCTTTTTTTATCCATAAAAACCCCTTTTTCTCTTCTCATTATTCTTTACGCTCTCAGAATCCAATCTCTCTTTCTAAGCTCTCATCTTTCTCAAAAACCTGCATCAATGGCGGCTCATTCCCAAACCTCATATAACTCCAGCAAACTTGTTCCAAGCTTGAATATGGCACAGTTTGATGTTCCAGTAAAAGGTAACAACTACTTTCTGGACGTCACCCCTACCAAATACGATGAGCAGTTTCGCCCAATACTAGATTTTTTGACCAACTACGAACTCAACGATGTCCTCACCAAACATGCTTCAGATATTCCTCTACGCTTTGTCCAACAATGGTGGTATTCAAGTGAATACGATGATGAAAAGGAAGGACTAGTTGGGTACATTGACCTAGGTGAATAAAGCGTGAACATAAGAATCACCCCTCAAACCCTAACTCGCCGATTCAACCTGCTCACAAAAACTGATCTTCAAATAGAAAACTTTGAGAAACTACCAACTCAAGAAGTTCTTCTTCAGTTCCTCCACCACTTAGGCTACAACAGGGAGATCACACGCCTAAGTCAATTCAGACGTCAGTACCTGCCTCCCAAGTGGAACTTTTTGTTTAGTGTTCTCAACCGAACAATTACCTGCAAGATTGGAAGCAAGGATCAGACCCATCCAGCGATTCTAGCCATAATGTATGCTCTCTTCTTCAACAGAAGCATAAATATGGCTCACATTCTCTTCTGTGAGATGCTGACGGCGGTGGCCAAGAAGAACAAAGACTTGGCCAAAGGAAAACAACCAATTTCGGTACTGTTTCCCAGATTCATCTCTGTGGTCATTCAACGAGCAATGGAGAAATTCTCCATCACTGAGGAGGGCCCAAGGACACCTTTGTTTATGATGAACTCGTTCAAAGCTACAGAGGTTCCTTCTTATCCAAATGACCGACGTTTCCCACACACCATGATTGAGGTAATTCCTGCTGACTCTACTACCCACCTCCTACTTAGTCGTGTTGCCCAATCATCAGAACCGATGATGGGATCCCCAACACACTTAGGTTCTGAGCCTGAGCCTGAATCAGAGAGTGATATCCTTGATACTGCTCAAAACGTTAACAGAGCGCAACCAGAGGGTGGATCTGAGAGAGTAAGGAAGAGAAAACAAGAGAACCCTCCCTCTAACGAAGAGAATAACTCTGTCAGAGCAGAGGAAGGTGAGGAAGAGAGAATTCCAGCGGGTGAGTTTCTAAACTTAGAATCCGAGGGAGGCGAGGTAGAAAAAGATGTCCTTGTTGGCACACATGTCAGAATCTTAATTCTTAACAAGAATAATCACTCAGAAACAATATTAAAGAAGTTTGCGGAATAACACTTTAATATTCAATGAAACAGTGAATCAGAATAACAACTTGTAAACTTTATTGAATGATTATAAAGTTACAAGATTCAACACTCAACCTCAATATTGATGAACATGCTCACCAATACGAATTCTACTTCTCTAGAACTAGGATTACAAACCTTGAGGTTGATTCTCTCTAAGAAAACAAAAATTCAGAATTCTAAAAGTTATAAAAGTTATTTTCTATCAATTACAATCTATTCTATATATACTGAAGATAAAAGATAATTACAAATAATAAA
The DNA here is from genome assembly GCA_954870635.1 of Arctium minus. Classification (NCBI taxonomy): domain Eukaryota; kingdom Viridiplantae; phylum Streptophyta; class Magnoliopsida; order Asterales; family Asteraceae; genus Arctium; species Arctium minus. Next base: position 45,152,027 of record OX941094.1, on the reverse strand, counting down.
AGATCTTCAAAATAATCTTCCATCTTTATCTCCAAGCTTTCCATAATCTTCAATCTTGATCTGCACGAATCTTGATTATCTTTTAAGCAGCACTAAGTCTTCAGCAGCATTAATACTTTGAGCAATATTAATGTTCAGCAGTACTAACTACTAGCAGTACTAAAATTGCTTAGCAGTAGTAACTTCATCCAGCAGTATTAATCTTTAACTAGCAGCATTAATCTTGTTCAACAGCATTAACTTCACTTGTGCATTTCTGAATTTCCCAACAATCTCCCCCTAACTTGACTTTAGGAAGAGAAGTCAAGTTCTTCAGATGATCTTTTAGATGCTCCCAAAACTTCATAGCTCATACACCTGTATTTGCATCCAACCCCAAACTCTGATTGATTGTTCTTTGGATCAAATATTTTGTCATTTCTGAATCTGAAGCACATCCAAGCTTCTTTTTCAACATTGCATGTAGCTTCAGTCTACTATGGTTGTACACTCTATCCACTAGAAAGTATTCTATGTGATTTGAATCCATAGTCAAAGCATATACTCCACTAGTTTCATATAGAGTCTAGTTGGTGACTTTTTGAAATACACTTCTCATCATATGCTCCACTTCTTCAGGCTTGAACATCATACACATATACTCCATCACAAGTTTTGTGATTGAAATCCCTGGAGCTTTCAATTGATCTGCATACAACTTCATTCCTATTTCATACATCTCTTCTAAATCTGACCTGGAACATGTTCTGACAATCTTTACCCAAGTATTATACACTTCATGCTTTTCATCTTTTTCTTTTGAGCCTGATGTATTCTTTTCCATCCACCTTCATTGTATCCCATAGAATGACCTCAGGTGGCTTAACTCCAACAGGTTCTGCTGTAATAGGTTCAGGCACTTTGTCCATCACTATCATGTACAGATTCACATCATCAGTACTTTATGGTTCTTTCTGTTCAGATGACTTAGGTGCCCCTTCCTCTTCAGCAACCTTCTCTGTTTCTACTTCATCTACCCTAGGCTTCTTGACTGATTTTCTTCTGGCCATCATCTTAGTTCGTTTTAAAGTCCTCAGACGTTCACCTAGAGTGGCTTCTTTCTTAGGTGTTCCTTGCTCATCTGGAAAAGGCTTTTCTATCAGAAAGTCATTGTTTTCTTTCATTCTTATCTCCATTTCCACCCTGGCAGTTTCATTCCCTTGAAGCTTGGTCATTTCTAAATTGTACAGCTCTTTAATCTACTCAAAAGTCATCTTTGAGAACATCTCCTTTCTGACTCCTACAGCACCTTTGAGAAATGTAATCATCTTGTTTCTCTCTTGGGTACCAAGGTAAGTCTTTGAGGGTTGTCTCTTCTTTGCAGCCACTTTGAACAACACTGATTTCTTCATGGTTGCAGCTTTCTTCTGAGCTATTTCAGTTGCCAGACTGTGTTGATAAGCTTCATTTAATTCTGCAGCCAGAGCCTTAGCCATTTCCCTGTCTTTTTCAACTTGAACCCTTTCTTCTTGCTCAAGATCATCCTGCATCTTCCTGGCCAAAGCTTCATCTGACTCAACCAACTTTTGCTTTTTGATTGGTTGATCAGATTCCACCATTTTAGCTTTGCCTTTATCTTGGCTTATCACCTTCTCAACACTTGCTTTCTTTACAGCCTCACCTCTTTCTTTGATGACAACTCCTTTGGCCTTTGAGGTGACCTTGGGAGTATCATGTTTGGCTTTTATTAAGGTCTCTGCAATTTCAAGATCTGTTAGCACTTCTTGCACTATTTCTTCTGCTTCCTTCAGTTCAGCAGTATTAACAGTTTCTGCTGCTTTGCTTGATTCAGCAACATTAACTGTTACTGCTGCTTTCTCTTTTTCTGGTGCTTGAACAAACTCTGTTTCAGTTTCCACTGCTTGTTTCTCCCCCTCAAAATCAACTTTCTCTTGCTCCCCCTTATCTTTGGCATTTTCCATGTTGGCATCAGCTTCTGACTCCCCCTTTTTGGGAGCATCAGTCACTAGTTCCCTTCTTTTGAGTACATACTGTTTCTTCTTCTTTTTCTGGATCAATCTCTTCACCATATTCTTCAGATGGACAATCTGTCCTTGTTGAGACAGAATGATCAGCTTCAGTTCTTCTATTTCTTTTCCCTGCTTGATTACATCCATGTTGATGTTTCCCATGGTTTCCATCAATTCAAAATAGTCATATTTGTCCTCACCTTCTCCAGGAGTGTTACCCCCTTTTGAAGGATCATGGGATCTTTTTGTAGTAGAGGTCTTCTGCCTAGCAGAAGCACCTGCTACCCCCATGGTTTCTTGGCACCTGGGACCTTTGGATGATTTCTCACCCAAAGTTGCCATGGGGAAGGTCTTATTTATGTTACCACTGACCTCTTCTGTGCTATCAGGAGTAGTGGCAACCTTTGCACCCATATGCTCAGTCATCTCCTCATTGAGCAACTCCTTGGGGTTGGGAAACACCCCTGTGGTTTCCCTGTAGATATTCTCTAATGGAGAATTTTCCATTAGAGGGATTAATGGCTCTGTGGGTGAAGGTACACGAAGGGAAGGAGCCTTCTTTACCTTTTTCCTGATATATGTATTGGTTATTGGTGCAATTGGTTTTTGAACAAGGGACTGAGGGATTGATATGGTGATGGAAGGTTGGGATTGGCTTTCAGTGGGTTGGTCTAATGAGGGCCTTGACCCTGAAGCCATACCTTCTTCAGTGTGGGACACCACTATCATTGTAGAGAACAATGGGGTGTCAACTCCTTCCGAGTCCAATGGAGATCTTTTCATGTTTGAAAAGACCTTACCTTTGGGGATTTTTGGTACATATACCTCATCAAAGTGAGGCATATCCGTCAATTCATGGGTTATAACTTCCTGTACAAACCTTGGGTACATATAAAAACTATTTTTGCTTCCCAAGTTTGATACAAGATCACTGAAAATCATTCTTGAAAAATTGTACTTTCTGGCAGTGGCCAAGCAGACCAAAGCATAAGCAATGGTACTGCTAAACTCACTCCATCCAGTAGTCTTTTTGGAAATATAGTGCATCAGGGTATGAACAAGAAAACGCCATTGGGTATAAAATTTTGCTTTTGAGAATTTGAAACCACCCAATTGGCCTCCATACCCCATTCTTGACAAATTTGAGAACAAGTCCTCATTTGGAATAGAAGTAATACCTGCAACATCGTCTAGAAGTAGACAGATGCGTATCACCTCTTCAGAAACTGACAAGGGTTTGTCACACACCCTTGTCTTGATTATCTGCACACCATTCTCTGTGACTACGGTGGCATTCGCCCATAATTGTCTTTGATGCTCTATGTAGATAGTTGGCGACACAGTAAGAGCATGGGCAATGTGGCTGGACTTGAGAAAATCCACAATCTGGTGAAATCCAGCAGCTTGTTTCGGCTTCTGTAGCATCGCAATCTCGTTGTGCTCATCAATGAATGACATGGATGCCATTGTGCTTGAGTAATCTGGACTGCAACACTTGGTACTTGAGAGAAAAGGTTTAGAGAGCAGATGAATAGAAATCAAAGAGTCGTTATGAACTTTTGGGCGGGCAAAAAGGGTATTTATACGATTCGGGACATAAGCAGTATTAACTACTAGCAGTATTAACGAACTAGAAGTATTAACTGAGAGCAGTATTAACTCCTAACAGTATTAACTAACTAGCAGTATTAACTGAGAGCAAAATTAACTACTAGCAGTATTAACTAACTAGCAGTATTAAATGTGAGCAGTATTAACCACTAGCAGTATTAACTAACTAGCAGTATTAACTGTGAGCAGTATTAACCACTAGCAGTATTAACTAACTAGCAGTAACCAAGTTCCTCTTACAAGGTTGTTTTTAACAAGCTTATTCATTGTTTTAAAGTTCATGTGACACATCCTTCTATCCAAAGTGATGATTCATCCAAAGAAGCTTTTGAAACAAGACAGTTTAGGGATGAATCAGTTGAAACACTTTCCATATCTAAGCAATATACATTATCCTTTCTGGGAGTTCTTAGTAGTATTATCTTTTCATCAACTACCTTGAATCCAGGAGCAAGGATAATGCATTCAGAATCAGTAAATAATATACTATGTTGTTTGTCACAAACCTGTGATACACTTAACAGGTTGTACCTTAACTGTTCAACATAGAATACATCTTCAAAGGTCATTTTACCTTTGGTTACATCCCCCTTACCACTTATCTTACCTCCATCTGGAGTATTACCAAAGGCAACATGCCCACCATCAATTTTCTTGAAATTCTTGAGGCATGACATGTTCCCTGTCATGTGCCTTGAGCAACCACTATCAACATGCCAGATGCTCTTCCCCTTGAGTTGCTGTTTGCCCTGCACATTAGATTAAACAATTAGTATTGATTGGGAACCCAAGCCAAAGTGGTCTTGGGTCTCCCTTTCTCATCAAAGTATTTACATTCCTTTTTTATGAGGTTTTTAAACTCAGAGCACTCTTTATTGGAGTACTTTGTCAATATGATTGGCTTAGCAGCACAAACACTAGGAGCAGTACTAACCATAGAAGTACTAACAGGTTTAGCAATACTAACCTTTTTAGCAGCACTAACAGAGTTAGCAGTATTAACATTTGAAGAAGTACTAACAATGTCAGCAGTACTAACATTGTTAGCAGTAGTATTGCTTCTAGCAGCACTAACATTGTCAGCAGCACTATTTGTGGTAGCAGTACTAACAGTTTTAGTGCTTTTAGGAACCCACATATTGACACTTTCTTTAACATTTTTTTTCTTCATGTGGCTTTTAGGTTTAACAGATTTCTTAGCCGCATGGTTCCTTTCAATCTTCCTATAACCAAAGGGTTTTTGCATAGATCTTTGAAAATTCATCCTTTGGTTCATAGGATTGAAATAGCAGTATTTGGCAAGATGATTCAATTTTCCACAGATAAAACAAGGTTTTGGTCTATTGATTTTACTCAAATCAACCCCTTGTTTTTGTGCCCACTGATTATTCCAGTTTCTTTGATTTCCCCTCTTTTTATCATGTTTTAGGGGCTCAGTCTTCTTACATGCACACAGTTTGCAAGGAACTGGATTCACAACTATGGTCTGTTTGTAATGGACCTTACCAGACTTTCCCTCTGTCTTCTCTATGTCCTTGGATTTGATCCAAGCCCTTCCACAGTCCTCATTGGTGATAATGTAATTCTCTAGAGGAATCTCACCACTCACATTGTTCTCCTTACTCTTACCAACCTCTTTCTCAGTCTTATCCTCAACAACTACCTCATCTAAGGGATCTATCTCAGTGGCTCCCTCAGGTAAGTCCTTCCTATCTTTGGTTTCTAGCAAGTCTGAAGTAGGAGGAATGTAGTTGTTGTTGTATGGTGGAGGTGTGGCTTTGTACCCAATTCCTCTTCTCAGTTTGTCATGAATCTGAGTTTGTAGTAAAGAGTACATTGCTTTAGAAGCATTGGAAAACTTTTCCACATCAAGCTTAACCTTGGTTAGCTCCTCTCTCAACTTTTCACTCTCCTCTTTGGATTTGGTCAATTTAAGTTCTAGATCCTTTTTCTCCCACTTCCAATAATTGGTGTCATATGAGTGTTGGAGTTCATTGGCTTGAAAACCTTTAATCTGTTCCTCAAACCTCTCAACAATTCTCACATAGTCTTTTATATCTTTTTCTAATCTCTTTAGAGCAGAGATTAGAACTTACCTTAGTTGGGAGATCAGATACTTCAGCCATAAGTGCTTGATTTTGGATAGCCTCTTCTGCTTGATCACTCCAGTCAAACCCCATTCCTTGTTGAGAAACAAGGGCTTGAGCAGACTTTCTGTTATCGTTGAGGTTTCCAGACTGTGCTTGATGGTGGTTGTTGTTGTGAGACACTCCACTTCTGCATTCCCTTGCAAAGTGTCCCTTCAGATGGCATTTATAGCACTCCACCTTTGATTTATCAAACCCTGCTCCATCTTCTCTTCTTTGGGAGAAGTTGTTCCTCCCAGTTCTCTTGATGAACTTTTTCACCCTCATGGAAAGCATGGCCATCTGCCATTTAATATCCATCTCTTCCAGATCATCAGGATGAAGTAGTTCCAAATCATCATTAATTAAAGAAGAGTTTCCATGGCTGGAAAGAAAGGCTTCAAACACAGATTCAGTGTCTTTCTCTTGATTTGCTTCATTAGCAGCATTAACTGATTCAGGGTTAGCAGTAGAATCAATTGATGCTGATAGGAGTGCAACATTATGAATATATCTAGAAGGTTTCTTCTTTGCCTCCACCTCAGCTTCAAATACTCTAAGATCATTGTACATATCATCAAGTTCTTTCTCTTCCAATTGTTCATTCAGTCTGAATGAAACAGTGTACATGGTCCATTCCTCTCCAAGGGACCTTAAGAACTTTCTTTTTACATCATCTTGATCAATCTGTACTCCCAGAGTAGCTAGTTCACCAATCAACTTGTTAAACCTGTCAAAAGTTTGAGTCATGGACTCATTCTTAGTTGATATAAAGTTTTCATACTATTGTTTCAAGATTGCCTTTTGATTTCTCTTGGTACTTTTAGTACCCGAGAATCTCTTCTCTAGAGGATTCCAGAGCATCTGTGCATCAGTACAATTGCAGAATTGATGTTGATACTCATTGGGAATGGCCAAGAGCAGTGTGCTCAAGGCTTTCATCTCTGTCTGCCTCGTCTTTCTTTCTTCATCCGTTTTTGGTGGAGTTCTTTTTCCATCTTCATCAATCTTTCCTGCATCAGATGGGCCATTCTCAATGATGTTCCACATGGAGTAATCTGTGAGGAGAATGTATTGCTTGATTCTAATCTTCCACAAGTCAAATTCATTGGATCTGATCATTGGAACCTTTGAGACCAAAGTACTGTTTGATTCAACTGTATTTTCAATGATGAATAAGATTTCTGAGAATACTTGCTCTGATACCACTTGTCAGGATCTTAATTCTTAACAAGAATAAACACTCAGAAATAATATTAAAGAAGTTTGCGGAATAACACTTTAATATTCAATGAAACAGTGAATCAGAATAACAACTTGTAAACTTTATTGAATGATTATAAAGTTACAAGATTCAACACTCAACCTCAATATTGATGAACAGGCTCACCAATACGAATTCTACTTCTCTAGGACTAGGATTACAAACCTTGAGGTTGATTCTCTCTAAGAAAACAAAAATTCAGAATTCTAAAAGTTATAAAAGTTATTTTCTATCAATTACAATCTATTCTATATATACTGAAGATAAAAGATAATTACAAATAATAAAAGATCTTCAAAATAATCTTCCATCTTTATCTCCAAGCTTTCCATAATCTTCAATCTTGATCTGCACGAATCTTGATTATCTTTTAAGCAGCACTAAGTCTTCAGCAGCATTAATACTTTGAGCAATATTAATGTTCATCAGTACTAACTGCTAGCAGTACTAAAATTGCTTAGCAGTAGTAACTTCATCCAGCAGTATTAATCTTTAACTAGCAGCATTAATCTTGTTCAGCAGCATTAACTTCACTTGTGCATTTCTGAATTTCCCAACAACACATGAGAGATTCCAAAGCTCAAATCCCTGTGCAAACACATCTACTGTCCAAGGTGGTCCAGCATCATTGGACATTGAAATAGAGGTGCACACCTCGAACCCTTACCATCCTAGCCGCTCAGAGGCAACTACTTCTGTCTCTGAAGCACGCACCAAAGGGGAAACCTCTGATACGGCTAAGTCCTCCCAACAAGACTTAGACCAAGATAAAAATACTCATTCACCCATAGTATGTCACCTCCTTACACACATGATGCCTTTGTGGCTCATAAAAATATGGACCGTCCCTTAGATCAGGAGAGACCTAAGATCTCTCGTAAGGATTGCCTGTTAGAAAAAGAATGGCACGACCTTCTTGCACATGGACTCCTTAGCCTAGACAGCAAGGTTTCCACCCACATTCGTTTCTCATCATCAGATTCTGACTCTGATGATCAGAGACAAATCGGAACCATTATAAGGAAATCCTTGAAAAAGGGTTCCCAAGGATTAATGGGAAGTCCTTCCGGAGTCAATATCAAGCCAACACCGAAAGAAGGCCTCTTTGAACTCGAGGGAAACTTGGAATCATGTGTTGATCCTAAGGTCACCCCCTCTGATTACGTTACCAAAGAGGAGTTCATAATCTTTGGTGATGAAATCAGAGAATCTCTGAAGGAGATTAAATTTCAAATAGAGAATACCTCAGAGGCCTCTGCCTCTCACTCTGAAGTTGCAAAGCTCACTTCAGAGGTCTCTGAGATGCGCACGACCATTATCTCTCAGAACGATAAATTGGATGTTCTGGAAAGCCTGGTCATCAAAAATGACTCTGTTCTATCCAGAGAAATTCAGAACTCCTCCACAGAGCTCCTCAAGGCGATTCCAACTCCCTCTGCCCCCACTCCAACACATGTTGACTTTTCTCAATTCAAAGAAGAAGTCTTGAGTTCTTTGGCAGAGGTGATTGCAAAGATCCCTACCTCCTCTGCAGTTGCTCCTGCTACATCCGAATTTGTTACAAAGGATGACCTCACCAACTTCTCCAAGAAGATCACCAGCAATGTAATGAATATCTCCAGCAAGTTCGTCTCCAAGACCACTCAGCAGAACAAAAAGATTGAAGACCTTCTGCAGAATGTCAAATCTTCAGAGGGATCATTGAAGCGGAAGGAACCAGAGGGCCAGGTATGAAGACTCTGATGACCATGATGACCAACCTCAGGGGTCATCCGATCTTCATAAGGGTGAGAAGACTCCTATACCAAAAACAGTTGAAACACAAAAGGAATCCACTCCCTCTGAATCAAACCAAAGCAAGGAAAAAGGAACAGAGAGACGTTCAACCTCAACCTCTGCTGAAGATAACCAGGCCACTCTAAAGTCGCCAGTACCTGTTATCTTTCTAGCACCATCTACTTCGAGTTCTCCAATAGTTCCAATAATAGCTGCAACTCCAGAAACTATTGGAGCTCTGGAAGAAGATGAAGACGAACAACTAGTAAACTTCTCTACATCAGAAGATGCATTCTCATCACCAGAAATACCAACTTATGTGATGAGAGATGCTTACTAATCAGAGGCTGAAAGAGCAGAATCAAAATCTGAAAAAGAAGAAAAATCAGATTCTAAAAAAAAGCTGCTGAAAAACAGATTGAAGTAATTGATGTTGAAGAATATGTATTCAAGAATGCTCAACCACATCATACTTCAACAGCAACAGAGCTGAGGGATTCACCAGAGATTATTGGCTACATCTCTGAACCTACAACAGAAGATCCTCTACAGACAAAGGAACTAGAGACCATGGTTACTGATGAACAGGCTCCTTTAGAGAATCCTGTTCAGAAGGCAAGCATTGGTTTACCAGCCAAAGTGTTTACTCAACCTCCTACATTCCTTGCATCCAATCCCAAAGCTTCCATAGAAGACCACTTCAGATACATCTACTGTGAGTTCAATATGGAAGACACTCTAGTCATTCCTCTGAATCCAAGGATCAAAGAGAACATGCCAGACTATGAGCAAAGATTTGTCAGAGATAAAACCTCACCCAGAGTACAAGTCCTCTTTGATGATCTAATCATCAAAATCAACAAAATCTCAGAGAAGACCTTTGCTTACAACAAGATCATCTATAGGCATTATGTGGTAACTCGATCTGATAAGAAGATTTACGAGTTCAATGATAATGATCTCGTAAATCTAAATCCATATGATTTACCTCATTTCTATGCCTATTGCTTTTCCAGATATAATAAGGGAAGAAGGGAAATAAGGATGGGCATGGTTGAAGTCAGACGGGCAATGGAGGCCTATGTCAAACACAGAGAAAAACGTGACTTCCAAATTGCTCTGAACCTAGGGGAAGAAAAGCTGGAGGTAACTGAACCTGTGGAGTCGATCGTTAATCTTGAGGCAAAGAACACTAGATCAATCATTGCAGAACCTCTGGGTTTCATCTACAGAGTAAACCAAGTAAAGAAGATCTTTCTCGCTTCGGAAGTTTCGAAGTACTCTGATGAAACCTTGAGAGGTATAAAGAAAATGATCCATGTGAAGGAAGAAAGGCACAGAGCAGAATTACTTGCAAAGCTTGACTTAGAGATTGAATCGATGATCAACTTCAGAGCTCTGATCATGAAGTTCCATGGAATCTATTCAAGTGACAAATTTTAGTTTGTTTCTTTATTTTTGAATATTACTTTCTCTGTATTAAACTTCAAAATGTTTAAGAAGTAATATTTAAGAGGATGATTTTCTCCTCTACGCTTTCTAGTTTAAATCTTATATTCTCTGCTATTATTGTATCTTTTATTTCCAACACTTAGGGGGAGATTGTTAGCTCCAAATCTTCTGTTTGTTAAAGTGTTGAAAATACCCAAGTCCTATTTTAGAGGACGAAGACTTCAGAGGACAAACCTGCCTCTGAAGTACTTATTAGAGATTGCAACTTTCAGCAGAAGACATCACAGATGGCTTCATCAGAGGCTCTGAAGACAACGTCAGAGCTCTGAAGACATTATCTCTGAAGATGGCGCTGAAGACTTCTGAAGTATCAGAACAGATAACCAATCACTTAGTGATAAGATTTACTTTATAGAGTACGTTACTGTTCAAGCATGTTTTGAGCTTACCTATTAGGTAAGACACTGTTCAAGCATGCTTCTATTTGTCAGAATAGTACACTGTTTACTTTATGGTCCTATAAATAGGACCATCACTCCTTTGACAAATGTGTGCTTTTTGATATCTTGTACAAGAAAAATCAATTGAATATATCTCACGGAGATCTTGTTCTTTCTGCTTGCTTTATATATGAACTGTGATATTTGAATCTGCTTTTGATATTAAACTATATTGCTTCCGCTGTTTATACTCTTGTTGTTTATATCATTATTTTTATAAGGTTAAATCTGGGATCCAACAAGTTTTGTTAAGTCTCTTTGTGAAGATGGTTTTGTTCTGTTTAAAGCAAGCATTTTGATACAACTTCAGCCCATAGATATAATGGTAACTCAGAATACGACAATATAGTCCATGCAATTTCTACCAAAGTCCTATTTTATCTTGCAACAACACTATTCTGTTATGAAGTTCTAACAGCTAAAAAACTGTGAGAAATTCCAACACATTGTAGATGACTCTAAAGAACTTCGTCTTTGAATCATCATTCCTTATCTTCTGAACTTGGAGTTGTAGAAGAACTTATATCTTTTTAATAAATGCAATAATCAACTATGGTGCTTCAGACTTTGCTCTAAAAAACTCCAACCATGTGTATCTTGAATAATCATCAACCATCACCAATATGTATTTCTTTCCATTGATTGATTGAATCCTCGTAGGCCCACATAAATCCATATGAACCATTTAAAGTAGAGATTTGCAAGAAGATTCCATTTTAGACATCTTGAGCATAAATAATCTTTTTCAAGTCTCAATTTTGGAAGGCCTTTGACTAAACTTCTGCTTACAAGCTTAGTGATGTCATTAAAATTTTGATAAGATATTCTTCTATGCTATATCTAACTCTCCTCTTTAGAAGCTTTTGAAATTAAGCACACTGGTCTTAAAGTAGTGAAAGTTGGAAAATTTACAACATACAGATAAATCTTTGAGCTCTAATAACTTCAATACCATCTTTATCATCAATTGCACAGCCTGATATGAAAAACCTCACATGAAAGCGATTGTCACAGAATTGACTTATGTTGAAAAGATTATGTTCTAATCCATCAACATAAAATACTTTTCGAATCGTGCCACTTCCATTTGACAATACCCCATATCCTCTAACATAGACTGTACCATTGTTTCCAAAATTAACTGTTCCTACAGGTCTTTCAACAAAATTTGTCAACAAATGCTTGATATCAGTCATATGACTTGAGCATTCAGAATCCATTTACCACACATGATTGACCTGCAAAAACAATTATTCTGACTTAGGTACCCATATCAGTATGGGTTCTGTCTTGTTAGCACATTATAATTTCTTTAAATCTATTGACGTACCTCTGATTCGTCATTCATACTTTGGCATTTTATTTGAAGATTGTGTCTTTTTTTTTGTCTTTATGTAACCATTTCCACACAAAGTTCACATCAACAAAACACATTTCCCTTTTCATTTAAAATTTGCTTTGTTTAGCAGTAAAACCTTTACTAAATAAAATTACCTTTATTTAAATAATCATTCAGGTTACATTTCTTAACAACAAAAGAATTATTGTTTTGGGAAAATCCCTTACAACCATCATTGTTTACATCCCTTTTCTTAACAGAAGTACTCTATTTTAAAGAGCTAATGATTTCCTTCTACAAAGAAATCTTTTTCCTCCATTCTAAACCTTTATCCTTTTTCCTTTCTATAGAAGACAAAAAAACTTGATTTAATAGAAGATTTAATAGTTGAACATTCATTTTTAGAAGAACTTCCAGAACACAAATTAGATTTGGTTCCAGAAGATTCTCCTATTTCAAATATACCTGGCCTTTTATCATCATTATGATCAACAGTTTTGGATTTGACTTGAGACTCAAACTATGGATTTGAATGAACAACCCAAACCTTTTGATTAAAACATTTTATTTCTATGAGTATGGTTCAATAACTGCAGTGTCAGAATCAGAGTCTGAAGCATTCATCAAATATTCAAAGAAGTTTTCTACCATATTATTGATGAAGTCAGATTACTTTTCAGACTTTAATTCTTAGCTTAAGTATTAACCTCAATCTGACTCTCACCACTTAGATTAGAAGATATAGATTCAGAAATGTAAACAGTGTCTTCAGAGTTCTGAATACAAGCATTAGAATTCTGAACAACTTGTTTAGTGTTGAAACATTTAGATTCTCAAAGATGAAGAATATCAAAGTTTCAAAGTTTGTTGCAAGTGTCAAAGATTTGAAGATTGTCAATGTTTTTAAGATGTTAAAGCTGAAGATTATTCTGAAGATAAGAAGACCTGAAGATTAATGTCAAAAATATTTTAATCTTGAATCCAAAGGGGGAGATTGTTAGACTAATATTGTATTCAAGATTAAAAGTGAGGGTTTATTTTGTAATAGTTTGTTAGTTTGAGGGTTTTGTTGTTAAGTCAACATGATGTTGACTTAGTATAAATAGTTTGGTCTTTGTTAGATTGGTAAGTACGCACGCACACATTAGACTATCAGAGAGGATTCGGTAAGAACACACAGTGAACGTGAGATCTGTAGCACATTGTTAGATCTGTGACTGTTAAGTCAGATTTTATAATAATCATTGTATTTACAGACTTGTGCTAATACTGTGTACTTAGAGCTTTTATATCTTGTATTGGCCAAGGGTATTTAAGTCCCTTGTGGCCTTTGTGTTGTGTAACATTCAAACGCATAATATCAATACATCAGATTTCTACGTCTTCTACTTTCTCTCTCTACTTTTTCTCTCTAAGATTAGATCGATCTTGGATTAACAATTGGTATCAGAGCCAAATCTAAATCTAAGAGAATTGAGAGTTTCATCTTTTCAATCTGAATTTGTTATCAATTCAGAGAATTTGATCGATTTTCTTGATCTCGATCAAGAAAATCTCATTTTCTGAATTTTTTACAAATATTTATTGAATTCTGATCGAATTGTCTTGTAATTTGGTTTGTTGGATCCGGTTTTTATAGCAGAACATTTTTTATTCACATCGATTCACAAGAAATTCACTTTTTGGAGTTCCATTTTAAGATTTTTGTAGTTTCTGGAAAAGTTCGATAAAGGCACTGTTCGATTCACAATCTCACGTTTTTTTGTAAATTGTTCGAATTGTTTGTTTCAAAGTTGTTAGAAATCTATTTTCGAGCACATCTGTATGTAAAATTCATCATACTCGATTTTGTGGTAGATTTAGAAGGTTTTATTGAAGTTTTCGCCATATTCATTTTTTGCGCCAATTCATTTGCACTTTGCGCCAGATCATCAAACTTTGCGCCAGTTCATCAGGGCTTCAGTTCCTAGAGTAAAAGTTTGATTTTCGTCATCTTCATTTGCGCAATCTCAACTTTGCGTCGGGTTCTTCTATTATTCGCCAAGTTTTCGCCAAGTTCAGGACTTATCTACTCGCGAAAAGTATTGTTTTCGCCATCAGTTCATCACGCAAAACATTATTTGCGCGACCTACGTCTCGCGCAAGACATTCTTTGCGCCACCTTCTTCTCGCGCAAAACAAGTTTGCGCCAGTTACTGTTAGCGCAAATCACCTGTTTGTGCCAGCCTCTCTCTGTTTCAAGACTTCGGCATTTTTCTAAGTTTTTTTTTTCTGAAGTTATGGATATGTCAAAATTCTCTTTTCAAACTCAGTTTTACAAGAACGACATTATGATGTCGTTGGGATCAGATACTCGTCCTCTGGTTCTGGTCAACGAGAACGAGTTTCAGCAATGGCAAGATCGTTTCATCAACTTTATAGAGCGACAAGCAAACGGAGAAAACATGATGAAGTCACTCACTGAAGGACCATTCGTCAAGCCTAAGAACGATATTCCCGCCATTGTCGAAGAACTTTCGCGAGAGAGAGCCGATCGCGAAGCAAAGTCTAATCTGATGCTAGCATTGCCTAATTCCATCTACAATCGAATTGATTGTTTCAAGCACAATCCGATGATGATGTGGACCCAGTTAGAAAATATCATGCTTGGATCAACAGTTGCAACACAACTCCGACATACACGCTTCATGAACAATTTCGAGGAGTTCAAGGCAAAGGATGGTGAGACTCTGAAGAGTGTCTTTGACAGGTTTTGCATTGTGATGAACGATCTACGAAAGATCAAAGTGACCAAGAATGTGTTAGAGACTAATCTGAAGTTCCTCAACGCTCTTCAACCGGAATGGAACAAATCATGTCACCGATTGAGGAATGATGTCCGGGTCTCTACCATGCAAATACAAGAGATTTATGAGATTTTGATGACAGATGAGAGCATTTTCAAGGAGAAAAAAGCCAAGCTTGATAAGCAAAAAAAGCCAAAGACTGTGGACCCAGTTGCACTTATCGCGAGCAAATTGGCTGAACAAGCATTGTCTGAGAATGTTTATGACGGAGCAACTGATGACGATGGCGAAGCACTTGAAAAAGCAATGATTCTTCTCTCTCAGCATTACAAAAAGAAGTTCCAGCATCGGTCGGGTTCCAACAACCTTAGCTTCACTTCTGCGTCTAAAAAGAACGAGACTGCCAAAGTGACCGAGCCTAAGAAAGTTACTGCTTGCTTCAACTGTGGAAAGTCGGGTCACATAGCAAAGGAGTGTCGAGTAAAGGTGGTTCGGGATTCAGCATACTATCTGAAGAAGATGGAACTAGCCAAAAAGAGAGAGAATGGAATCGTTCTACTTGTTGAAGACGAATACTGGCTAGGTCACTCCGATAACGAAGCAGAAAATGAGGAAACTGCAACTATGTGCTTTATCGGAGATGATGACAGTGATGAAGATTCTTCAACTGATGAATCTGAGGTACCTTCTGAGTTTGATTACAAATTTATTTCATCTCAAATGAACGTCATTATAACTGCATTACATGACTTACGTTCAAAGTTTTTATCTGAAAAACATATTAATCAAGAAAAGTCAAATTTGATTGAAAAATTGCAAATTTCTTTAAAAGATAAAAAATCCATTTTGACTCATACAAAAGAGATATTTCAAAATAAATTGGATGACTTAGAAATTTCATATCAGACTTATCTTGATTCTTTGACGGAAATGACCAAATTAAAAGATAGTTTTTCTGATAAAATAAATGAGTTGGAAGAAAAATTATATTTGAGAGATCAAACTGAAGAAACAATATATATGCATAAACCGAGGAGTTATAAGTCTATAAAGGAAAGATGGCGACTTGGTTTTGAAAATCCACATTGTTTAGACAATGCGATAGAAAAATCCCCCACTTTATATAAATTCTATTATCTAAATCTTGCTAGATATGCCCCTCAATTTAAAATTGATTGGATGAATGAAAAGCAAGTTTTAGAAATGGAAAATGAGAAAAGAATGAACAACACAAAAATGGAACTTCCGTTTGTTTATACTAGCGAAAATGCAAAATATTTTCCTAAAAAAATCAAAGAAGTCCAGAAGATCTCAAAATGTTTTAAATGTTCAATCTTCCATTAAATCTTCATTACCAAATGATTATTTCGATATATATGCTATTAATGCTAATAAGGAAAATATATCTCGGGTTTCTTATGATTCTAAGAGATATATTCCCCCATTAGTGTTAGAAGGCAAAATCGTTGATCTTGAAGTTAAAATGAAAGATCAAAGTCTTCAAAATGAACTTCAAAACGATTTACTTCTTTTCATTATGAAATCAAGTTTTGAAGAAAATTTAATTTCTCAAAAACAAGTTTTTGAAGACAAAATTACTTCTGGATTTTGTACTGATTCTAAGGAAAATATGCATGAAGTTCCAATTAGTGATAGTTTGCGCCAACCACTGGTAGAGCAAACTGACAGTTTGCGCCAACAGTTGGTAGCATAAGATATCTCATAATAAATACAACAAATACTCAATAAAGCAAATGATTCGAATTGCAAAAGATATCTCATATTCTTTCTCTGGTTCTAGTTCAGATGATTATGCTTCGTCCTCTACTGATGAATATGTTCATTACTCTGATAATTTTTCTCATGCATTGTTTGTCAAATCTAACAAATTTACTCCCATTAGAACTGCAACTGTTGGGGATGATATGTGCTAAGGATGGATACTACTGCTAAGTCTTGTTGGTTACTACTATTGAAGATTTAGTACTGCTAGACTTAAAGAGTAATACTACTGAGGAATTTACTACTGCTTGTAGGATTACTACTTCTAGAGGTATTAATACTGCTTGAAAGTTAATACTGCTAGTAGTTAGTACTGCTTGAAGAATTACTACTGCAAGCATGGTTAGTACTACTGAGGATGAAGTTAATACTGCTTATGAAGATAAAGATGGATTAAAGCGAAAGACTAGGAGCTGAAGATAGTGATGAAGATAATTATGGAATGGATGATGAAGATCAATATTTCTTTAGTAATTATCTTGTCATATGTTCTGTATATATAGTCTAGAAGCTTTATACAGTTTAACATAGTCTTATTCATACGAATATACGTTTAGAGAGAATTAACCTCAAGATTCTTAGAAATCCTTTCTTTAGAGAAGTATAGAACGTTTGTTGAGTCTGTTCAACAGATTAAGATTTTGTGTGTAATCATTAAGTTAATTCAATATAACTTGTGATTTGAGTTCATACACTGTTTGATTTATTTATTGTTAAAGTATTTTTTCGCGACTTCTTTAACATAGTTTCTGAGTGTTTAGTTTAAATTCTTGTTTAGAATTTCGATCCTGACAAATGATATCAGAGCTTGTTCTGTGAGTTACTCCTTGACTTGCTTGGAGTATTTTCTTTTGATTTAGCAAACTTATTCTGAATATGAGATCTTGCAGTCCTAGTTTTCATTGGTACTGTTCTCATATTAGCAGCCATGTGATTTCTTGATTGCTTCCTATAACCAACTGAATTTTGTGTTTGTCTTTGAAAAAAAAATCTTTGGTTAATAGGATTGAAATAACAGTGTTTTGCTAGATGATTTAACTTGCCACAAATAAAACAAGGCTTTGGTCTATTGACTTTGCTTAGATCAATTCCCTGTTTTTGAGCCCACTGATTATTTCTGTTTCTCTGATTTCCCCTTATTTTATCATGTTTATGGGGCTTGTTCTGTTGACAAGTACAGGGATTTACAATAGAGGTTTGCATGTAGTGAACTCCCTGTACCTTTTCTTTTCCTTTCCTGGAGGTCTCAGCTTTCTCACTCTTAACATTCTCTTTCTCTGTCTTGGACATCTCCACTTTATCACTCTTGATAAATGATTTACCCCTCTCTCATTTGTAAGAATATGGTTTTCTAATGGAATATCTTTATGGTCTTCCTTATTCTTACCCTCAGAGTTCTCTTCTTCAGAATCTGCCTCAACCACTACTTTGTCTAATGGATCTACTTCTGTAGCTTCTGCAGGTAATTCCTTCTTATCTTGTCTTTCTAAGAGGTCCGAGGTGGGTGGAATATAGTTGTTGTTGTAAGGTGGAGGGGTGGTGTTGTAGTCTATACATCTTCTCAGTTTGTCATGAACTTGAGTTTTGAGTAAAGAGTCCATTGCTTTAGAAGCATTGAAATATTTCTCAATGTCTAGTTTAGCCTTCTCAAATTCACTCCTAATTTTCTCACATTCCTCTTTAGACTTTTCTAGCTTAATATCTAATTGATTCTTCTCCCACTTCAAGTAGTTTGTATCATATGAATGTCGAAGTTCATTGGCCTGGTATGCCTTAATTTGTTCTTCAAAATTCTCAACGATCAAACTATACTCTCTTCTATCTTTTTCCAACCCTTTAAGGTCATCACACATGCTCTGATTGTGATCCCTGTACTTTTTAACAGTTTCAAGACATGCTTTAGAGCAAAGGTTAGATTTTACCTCAGTGGGGATTGCAGTGCTTGATGACTCTGAAAGCTCAGCCATCAATGCTTGGTTCTGAATTGCCTCCTCTGCTTGATCACTCCAATCAAAGCCCATCCCTTCTTGTGAGACAAGAGGTTGAGATGAATTCCTGTTATAGTTAGTGGACTTTGGTTGTTGATTATTGCTTCCATGCAGTTGAGCAATTCCTCCTCTGCACTCTCTTCCAAAGTGTCCCAGATTATGGCATTTGTAGCATTCCACTTTGGATTTATCAAATCCAGCACCATCTTCTCTTCTCATGGCAAAATTGTTTCTACCTGTTCTTTTGATGAATCTTTTGACTCTCATGGTGAGCATTGCCATTTTCCACTTGATATCCATCTCTTCAAGGTCATCAACATTGATCTGCTCTAGATCATCATTGATAAGAGCAGATTTAGCATGACTAGCAAGGAATGCTTCCAAAAGAGAATCATTAGGTCCATCCTGTTTTGAGCCATATGTAGCACTAACTGATTCTGTATTAGCAGTAGAATCAGTAGTAGATGATAGGAGGGCAACATTATGAGATTATCCAGATGGCCTTTTCTTAGATTCAACTTCTGCTTCAAACACCCTTAGATCATTGTAGAGATCATCAAGCTCCTTATCCTCCAGATTATCATTCTGTCTGAAGGATACAGTGTACATCACCCATTCTTCACCAAGAGATCTTAGAAATTTTCTATTGACATCATCCTGGTCCATCTTGACACCAACAGTGGCCAACTCTCCAATCAACTTGTTGAATCTATCAAAGGTTTGAGTCATGGACTCATTCTTTGTAGACATAAAATTCTCATATTGTTGTTTGAGAATTGCTTTCTGATTTCTCTTAGTGCTTTTAGTACCTGAAAATCTCTTCTCCAATGCATTCCACACGATTTGAGCATCAGAACAGTTGCAAAACTGATGTTGGTATTTGTTAGATCTGATTTTATAGTAATCATTGTATTTATTTTACTGCTTTCTGTAGTGTTATCTGATTTGTAAATGCCTTGGGGTATTTAAGTCCCCTTGGCTTGTTAGTTTTGTAAGTACTGAATACACAGTTTGAATATAAGTCACTGTTACATTTGGAGCACACTTTCTCTCTCTAGATTCTCTCTCTACGATCTTGTGATCTTGGCTCATCAATTGGTATCAGAGCCTTCAAGATCTTGAGAGAATTGAGATTAGTGTAATTTTGTTACTGAATTGTGTGTTTAATTCAAAAATTTGATTGATTTTTGTTGTTTTTTCACGAAAAATCTCGTTTTCTGGATTTTCACCAATTTCAGTCTGTTATCTGATCGTATTGCATTGAATTTGATGTTTTTAAATGCGTTTTAGTTAGTCGATCTAGTCTGTTTCTTGTTGATTTGCATAAAAACGTGATTTGGTGCTTCGATTTTGAGTTTGAATATATTCTGAAAAAGGACGAGTTCTGTTGTCTGTTCTATTTGAGTTTTTTTTTTTGAGATTTAGAGTGTTTTGATCGAATTTGTTAATTGAATTGTATTAAAATCTTGTTTTCGATCAAATTTGTGCAATTTCTTTGGATTTAATTCATTGATATGATCGAATTAGCAGATTTATAGTTGTTTGTTGGTATGCGGGTCATTCATCCTGATGTGCGGGTTATTCATCCTGAAATGCGGGTCATTCATCCTATTATGCGTATGATTCATATATTGTGCGGGTCGATATTATAGTTTGCATGTTTGTCATAGATTTTGAAGTATGCATGTGTTTAATGAAGTATGCGGGTTATTCATATTCATATTATTAGAATGCGCTTCCATCATATCTTCATTGTGAAACTAACTTTTAAGTGTTAGTGTTTTTCTCAGGTTGCTCTCTTTTGGAAACGCATATCTTCAAAGTGTGTGTCTGCCTTAACACGCATATCTTCAAGTGCGTGTCCGTTTTAACACGCATATCTTCAAAATGTGTGTCCGTCTTAACACGCATTTCTTCATAGTGCATTTCTCTCTGGACACACATATCTTTCTGGACACGCATATCTCTCTGAGGAAAGCATCGAAGTGCGTATCTCTCTGGACACTCATTCCCGGATAGTCCTTGTTACTCTGAACGCGCATTTCTTGGGTGTGCGTATCATCAAGGACCCGAACAGTTTCTCTCTGAACACGCGTTTCTTAGGAGTGCGGGTCTTCAAGACTTAGTCAATTTTCTGAATTCCATATTTCATCAAAATGTCTCTACAAGCTCAACTTTACAAGAATGACCTCATGATGTCGTTGGGGTCTGATACTCGTCCGCCTGTGCTGATAAATGAGAACGAATTTGAACAATGGCAGGACCAGTTTATTAATTTCATCGAAAGACAATCAAATAGGGAAAATATGATGAAAGCTTTGACTAAAGGTCCCATGGTCAAGCCAAGGAAAGTGATACCTGCTGTTGGAAACACTCCAGCTACTGATGTAGAAAAAGCACTGATAGAATATGATGCTGATGAACTTCTAAGATACCAAGCTGATAATCAGGCCAAGTCGAATTTGATTCTTGCTTTACCAAATTCTATCTATAACAGAATTGATTGTTTCAAACACAATCCTATGCTTATGTGGACACAACTGGAGAAAATCATGCTTGGTACTGCAATGTCTACCCAGCTTCGTCCGACAAGATACATGAACAATTTTGAAGAGTTCAAAGCAAAGGATGGGGAAAGTCTGAAAAGTGTCTTCGACAGGTTCTGGACTGTTATTAATGATCTGTATAAGATCAAAGTTATAAAGAATGAACTGGAGACAAATCTGACGTTTCTTAATGCACTCAAACCTGAATGGGAAAAATCCTGTCATCGAATGAGGAATGATCCTAGATTTTCCAAAATGCCCATTCAGGAAATGTTTGAAATTCTGATGTTTGATGAAGCCATGGTAATGAAGAAGAAAGCTAAGCTGGATAAGCAGAAGCCAAAGATTGTGGATCCAATCGCTCTTTTAGCTAGCCAAATGACTGAACAAGCCTTGACAGAGTCTGCTTACGACGGGTCAACAGATGACGTTGGAGAAGCATTGGAAAAGCCATGATTCTTCTAAGTCAGCATTATCAAAAGAAATATCAGAAACGGTCAGGCACAAACAATCTTCGTTTCTCATCTGGATCAAAGAAGGTAGACCCCGATTCTACATCAAAGCCTTTCTTTCCCAAATATGAGCCTGTTAAAGCAGCTGAACCAAAGAAAGAAGATAAGAAGGCTGTGACTTGCTACAACTGTGGCAAACCCGGTCATATTTCAAAGGAGTGCAGAACGAATATTGTGAAAGATGTGGATTTCTATAAGTGGAAATTAGCTTTGGCTGAGAAGAAAGTAAATGGAATTATTTTGTTGGCTGAGGAGGAATATTGGTTGGACCACTCAGATAACGAAGCTGATAATGTTGAGACCGCTGCCATGTGTTTTATTGGAGATGACAACAGTGATGATGAGGATGAGGAGACTTCAACCGATGAATCTGAGGTATCATCTGAGTTTGATTTTAATTTCATTTCTTCGCAAATGAATGTCATCACAAATGCTTTACATGACTTTCGTTCAAAACTTATATCCGAAAAACGCGAAAATCAAGAAAAGTCTGTTCAAATTGAAAAGTTGAAGATTTCTCTGAGAGATGAAAAAGCTATTTTAAAATTTACAAAAGAGAAATTTCAAGAAAGAATAGAAGATTTAGAAATTGAAAAACAGACTTCTCATGATTCTTTGTCTAATTTGTCAATTTTAAATCAAGAGTTTTCGGATAAAATATTTGAATTAGAAGAAAAGTTATATAAACAAAATCAAACTGAACAAACAATTCATATGCATAAACCAAGGAGCTATGAGTCGTTAAAAGAAAATTGGGGTCTTGGATTTAAAAATCCTCAGTTTTTAAAGAAAGCTAAAATTGAGATTCCCAATTTCTATGATTACGACTGTCTTGGTCTTTCAAAATATGGTTCTCAATACAAACCTCTTTGGACAAGTGCTAAAGAGACTACAATTGAGGAAGATAAAAAACGGATAAACAACAAGAGAATGGAAGTTCCTTTCGTTTACACTCAAGAAAATGCAAAATATTTTCCTGAAAAAATAAAGAAGAAAAGACAAAAGTTAAACATTGTTTCTTCTACTAAATCTTCTAGATCGAATGACTTCTTTGATTTAAATGAAGCTAATCCTGATAAGGACAAAATATCTCCAGTACCTTATGATACTAAGAGATATATACCTCCTTTAGTTTTAGAATGCCAAATCTTTGATCTAGAAGAACAATTGGAAGAACAAGAGATTTTGAGAAAGATTGAAAACGATGTTATTTTTTCTTTTATGAAATCGAGTTTTAAAGAAAATAATTCTGGTCTTATTAAATCTTCCATCAACTTGTGTTCATCTGATGTTTCTTGCTCTGAGGTTTATCCAAATAAACTAACTGATCAGTTTGATTTTATTGATAAAACTTCTTCTTCTAAATCAAATATTTTATCTAAAATTGTTGATGACACTTTTACGCTAAATGATCATTTCTATAAAACAAAGCGTAAAAGAAGAAGGTCAAAGAAGAAAAAGAAGAAAGAGTTTGATATTTCTGAAAATTTTAATTTTTCTGATTCATCTATTTCAGATAGGCCTTTGAAGAAGTCTGTGAAGTCTGTTTGGCAAAAGAAACAGAGATCTGAAGAAATTGTTTCTGTAGAGAATAAATGTATAGATTTTCTTTGTAAACAAGACTCATTTGCCTTTTGTAATAAATCTACAAAATATTCTGTTGAGCAAATGTTTCAAATTTCAAAGAATATCTCATATTGTCTCTCTAGTTCTGATTATGATTCTGATGATTGTGTTTCTTCTTTAATATGTGATGATGTTCATGCTTTATTAGATCAATCTCAGATGTTATGGAAAAATAAATTTTTGAAAAAGAAAAAGGAAAGGACTAACAAGAAGGGACCCATATTTATATGGGTACCTAAATCTCAGTAATTGTTGATTGTGCAGCTAAATCAATTATGGTATCTGGATTCGGGGTGTTCCAAACACATGACTGGCAACAAATCTCTTCTTACAAATTTTAAAGAAAAATGTTGTGGTCGTGTCAAAATTGGAAACTGCGAGACGGCTCCCATTCTGCGATAAAGATCTTGAAGTCAGTTTCAAGTCTAAAAGAGTTGCTGTAAAAGAATAATAGTGGCATGGACTTACTTGTTGGAAAGAGACAATCAAATCTTTATACCATTAATCTTTCTGAAGTAAAGGTTCCATCAGATATTTTTCTTCTATCAAAAGCCTCTATTCATGAAAGCTGGGTATGGCACCGTCGACTAGCTCATCTCAATTTCAAATATATGGATCGCTTGGTCAAGAATGATTCCGTGAGAGGTCTTCCAATCTTCCGTTTCCAGAAAGACCATCTCTGTCAGGACTGCGAGAAAGGAAAGATGAAGAAAGCATCTCATAAACCAAAGCCTGAACATTGTACTGCAGACATTCTAAATCTAATTCACGTTGATTTGTGCGGACCAATGAAGACAAAGAGTATTGGGAAGAAGAAGTATGTTTTGGTTGTTGTTGATGATTACTCCAGATATACATGGGTGAAATTTCTCAAATCTAAAGACGAGACACCCGAAATTCTCATCAACCTCAACAAAACTATTCAGACAAATAAGCAAAAGCACGTCAAAGTTGTTAGATCAGATAATGGCACAGAATTCAAGAATTCAACTCTTCAAGCATTTTATGATGATCAAGGTATACAACAACAGTTTTCTGCTGCAAGAACACCGCAACAGAATGGGGTTGTTGAAAGAAGAAACAGAACGCTTGTGGAAGCTGCTAGATCTATGCTTGCTTATTCAGGTCTTCCTTTGTCTCACTGGGATGAAGCCATATCAACTGCATGTCATACTCAAAACAAATCAATTCTACACCGCCGGTTCAACAAGACTCCATATGAATTGATGAACGGTATCAAACCCAACATCAAATATTTCAAGTCTTTCGGGTGTAAATGCTATGTTTTGAATGACAGAGATAATCTGAACAAATTTAGTCCAAAGGCAGATGAAGGTGTATTTATGGGCTATTCTTCTAACTCTGCGGCTTACAGAGTTTTTCTTCTCTCTGCAAGAAAAGTGATAGAGTCAGTGAATGTCAAATTTGATGAAGCTGCCGATTTGGCTTCTGGACAACACAGTTCAGAACCCGCTATTACTGGAAACTCAGCTTCTGAACAAATTAGTTCAGAACCTGCACTTCAGTCGACAAATCAGGATCCTTCTACTTCTCTGTCTAATCTTTCTGATCTGGAGTTTTTGTTTGAAAATTTTTATAATGATGTTCCTAAACCAAATACTGATATTGTGTCAAATGTTTTGAATCAGGAATCTGTGAGTGCATCAAATCCTAATTCCGCTGCATCAACCTCTGAACCTGATGCTGCTTCAGTATCTCTTGAAATTCAAGACATACCTTCTGAACATCAACCTGATCAATTCTTCATGAACCAGATATTACTGAAACTGTTCATGAGGAGTCTGTAGAAGATGAAGCTGTTCCAGAAGAAAATGTTCAACAAGAAGTACAAGCTACTTCTGATGAACAAGAGCCTGAATCTGATGTCATGGAAATTCCACCTCCTCCAGTTGAAACCATTTCTGTGTCATCTTCTGACATTATGTCTTCTGAAGATCCTCCTCAACAAATAGAAGTAGTTCAAGAAGTTATTGATCATCTCCCTCATACAAAAAAATGGACAAGATCTCATCCATTCCATCAAATTATTGGGGATCCTCAAAGAAGTGTTTCTACTCTCTCCAGAACAGCTTCTTCCAACGAATGTTTGTACACTTGCTTCCTAAGCAAGATTGAACCTAACAAAGTTTCTGAAGCGTTGGAAGATCCAGACTGGATTTTAGCAATGCAAGAGGAGCTCACTCAGTTTGACGCACTTAAAGTATGGAGACTTGTACCACGGCCAAAGGGTAAAAGCATCATTGGTAAAAAGTGGATATTCAAGAATAAAAAGGACAAAGATGGTATCGTCGTTCGGAACAAAGCAAGGTTAATAGACAAAGGATATCGACAAGAAGAAGGTATTGACTATGATGAAACATTTACACCTGTCACCAGATTGGAAGCTATTCGGATGTTTCTGGCCTTCGCTGCTTATCGCAACTTCACTTTATATCAAATGGATGTCAAGACAACATTTCTCAATGGCAAATTGAAAGAAGAAGTATATGTATCTCAGCCAGAGGGATTTGTTGACAAAGATCGTCCTGATTATGTTTATTTTCTTGATAAAGCTTTGTATGGTCTGAAACAAGCTCCACGGGCATGGTATGACGAGTTGTCAGCTTTCTTGGTCAAATCCGGCTTCACCAAAGGCTCGATCGAGATTACTCTTTTTATTTATAGAACTAATCTTGATATCTGCTTAGTACAAATATACGTAGATGATATTATTTTCGGTGCGACTAACAAATCACTGTGTAATTGGTTTTCTGATTTAATGACCTCTAGATTTCAGATGAGCATGATGGGAGAAATCAACTTCTTCCTCGGCTTACAAGTGAAGTAGCTTCCAGATGGAATATTCATCAATCAGTCAAAGTACGTCTTTGATATTTTGAAGAAATTCAAAATGGACAAGTCTACTTCAATCGGCACACCTATGGCTCACGGTGCCAAACTCAGACTGGATCCAGATGGAAAAGTTGTGGATAAAAAGACATACAGAGGGATGATCGGATCACTGATGTATCTTACTGCAAGTCGCCCGGACATAATGTTTTCAACGTGCCTGTGTGCCCGCTTTCAAGCAAAATCAAAAGAATCTCATCTTTTAGCAGTCAAACGCATCTTTAGATATATTAAAGGAACTCCTTATTTAGGATTATGGTATCCTAAAAGTTCTGATTATAGTTTTATTGCTTATTCTGATGCAGATTATGGTGGTAATCAATTGGACAGGAAAAGTACTTCTGGTCATCTCCAGTTTTTGGGTGACAGACTGATAAGCTGGGCGTCAAAAAAGCAAAATTGCGTTTCAATATCAACAGCCGAAGCTGAATATGTCGCTGCAGCTAGTTGCTGTGCTCAAGTGCTCTGGATGAAAACGCAATTTCACGATTACGGGATGCTATACAAGACTGTGCCAATATATTGTGACAGCAAGTCCGCGATTGCGATATCGGTCAATCCTGTCCAGCACACCAAGACCAAGCACATAGACATGCGATATCATTTTATAAAGCATCACGTGGAAGAAGGTACTATTGAATTATATTTTTACCAACTAAATATTAACTTGCTGATATATTTACAAAAGCTTTAGATGAAAAACGATTTAACTTTCTGCTTTCAAAGCTTGGCATGTTGAATTTAAAAGTTTAAATATTTCCAAATTTTATTCTATAAAGTTGAATATTTCAAATTTTCTTTCAATTGAATAAAATGTGTGTCTAGGATCTTTGACAAGTTGCCTTGTTTATATTTAAAGTTTCATATGTTCAAAGCTCAAATCTTTCAAACATCGAAAAGTCAGCAACATGTTTGACGCTTTAGATACTTCTTTAAAGATATGTGAGTCGGCATATTTATGGTTTACTTTGCTTGAATAACCTACGTGATCAAAATTGTAGATCGTAATGAAAATATGGGCTAAGCTATTCGGTATAGATCTGAGTTATTGAGATGATTTTTTTAAGCATTTAAAATACAGAAATCCTTGAGTTTAAAAGTTTGTACCTGTGACCTTTCTGGTTTGGGAAAGTAAGTTACGAGGGATGCTCGACATCTGGTCCCCTAAGGTCAATTGATCTGGGAGTGATCGAACAGAAATCCTACAATAGAACCAGATCGAAAGTCATGTTCTACTCGTATGAATGGGTTTGGGATATGTCGATGTAGCCTTTCTGATCCAGGAAAGTAAGTTTCAAGGGGTGCTTGACACCTAGTCCCCTAAGACCAACTGGTCTGGGAACGGCTGACCCAAATCCTGCAATAGGGTCAGATAGAAAGTTACGTTTACGGCATGTTCTTTACTTAATGAACTCTTTGATTAAAAGATGCCAAAGTGCACAAAGCTTAAAAGATGCCAAAGAGCACACAGCTAAAAGATGTCAATGAGCACACATCTCTTGATACTTGGTGATATATTTTGAGCTGCGATAAACCTGTAAATTTGTGAAAATCTTAATTATTGATGACTTAGTGTCTGTACATGCAAAGTTCTTCATTTTATGTTTAGAATTACATTTTTCTTGAAGCTAATCAGAGATCGCATGCGAGCACACTAAATAGATACCTGCAAGTGTTTGACTCTGAATATGTCTTAACTTGATATACAATGAAACATGTTTCTGTATCCAACAACTCCCGTTTGATTTCAACTGATTGATAAATCTGGGATATTTTACTGGGTACACTTTAATTTGTTTAGTGTTTAAAAGTTTATATATTCAGTTGTTACAAAATTTATATTCAATATGATCATCTTTAATATTGATGCTTTATGATTGTCGTTTGTGTTT
The DNA here is from genome assembly GCA_954870635.1 of Arctium minus. Classification (NCBI taxonomy): domain Eukaryota; kingdom Viridiplantae; phylum Streptophyta; class Magnoliopsida; order Asterales; family Asteraceae; genus Arctium; species Arctium minus. The sequence continues at coordinate 45,123,908 of OX941094.1, read as the reverse complement.
TTGTCATATGGTCTGTGCATTTTTCGAGGGGGAGTGTATATCTGGTTTCTATATCTGAGACTATTCTGTTTTTGAGGGGGAGTGAATATTGCTGATTAATTTCTTCCTATGCTGATCAGAAATTCATAAGGTAAGTATTTCTGAAATTACTATGCAAATGCTAAACTAATTTGTTAAATTTTGTGCATTTGTGTAGGGGGAGTAATGGGGGCTTATCAGGTATTTTTTTTAGTTGTTATTTTTTTTAGTATTTTGTTTTTTAGAATATATATAGAAGTAATTGTGTGTTTTTTCTTTTCTTTATTATCTTTGAACTTGTTTGACTATTCACTTTCCCTCCATTCTCTCTGCGTACTATTCTTTTTGAGTTCTTTACTATTCATTTCAGATTGTGATTTTGGAAAGTTCAGGTATGTTTTTGTTTTTCATTATATGTTTGTAGATTGTTTAGTGTTCGTTTACTTTGTTTTTATTTCTTTCTTGTTCTATTATTGTGCGTTTTAACTGATGTGTGATTATTTCACTGTTCATCGATTTCTAAAACTCAGATTCAAGTTGATTTAGATCGATTTGCGTATTGGGTTTTGTTTAGACCTTATAATCGACTATCAGGTATGTTTTCTTTTACTTTAATTTCGTGTTTTGTGCTTCTAATTTTAGTTTTCGTGGATTTCGGGTTCGAATAGCCGTATTCTAGGGTTTTGGTTCAAAATAAGTGAACTATGCGTTTCTCCTGTGACACGCATAAGTGAACTATGCGTTTCACCTATGACACGCATAAGTGAACTATGCGTTTCACCTGTGACCCGCATAGTCAAGTATGCGTTTCACTTGTGACCCGCATAAGTCAACTATGCATTTCACTTGTGACCCGCATAGTGAATTATGCTTTTAACCCAAGACCTGCATTCTTTTAGTTTGCTTCGTTTTTTCTGTGTAGTTTACGTATCACTAAGAACACGCATACTCTATTGTGCGTATCCTTAGTGACACGCAAACTCTGTTGTGTTTTTTCGTTATTTCCAAGTATGCTATGCGTTCCATTAAGGACACGCATTTCCTTCAATGCGTTTCATTCAAGACACGCATTCCTCATAATGCGTTCCCTTCAGGACACGCATTTCTCATAATGCTTTTCCTTCAGGACACGCATTTCTCATATGCGTTTCCTTCAGGACCCGCATTTCATACTTGGAATATTTTTTTTTTCTGTTAAATGTTTAACTGTGTTTTGTTTCAGGTTATCATGACTTCTCAAACATATACTGATCCATTGATTTAAGATGAGAATGTCGTTCTTCAAGATCCGACTGATCAGGCATCTCATGATACACCTATGCCGTCTGTTCCGTCTGTTGGGGCTGATCTTTCCACATCTAGGCAATCTCCAAATGATGTGTTTCCTAACGTCATGTACATGCCTTATAAGCGTAAAAACTACTTTGTTGACTTTGATCGCATCAAGATTCATCCTATCATACGCACTATTCTTCGTGGCCATCCGCTCTCTCAAGCTCTCTGTTCAGTTGCCGATGTTCCGGAAGTCTACGTTCAGCAAGTCTGGCACACCATCACAAAGAACGAACTGACACGTCCTCATCGATTTGATCTCCAAATTGATCAATTTGACTCATATCTTTCTTACAAGCGTTTACGGTTGATTCTTGAGCTTCCTGAGCCTACTTCTAGACCTGGAAGGACAACATATGATCAGTTTCCATCTGAAGAAGAAGTGTTTGAAGGCATTAAACGACTAGGCTTTGTTGGTCCACTGAACAAGGTTGTAGACTTTGACAAGTCTAACCTTCCTCCTGTCTGGTATTCTTTATTCTCTGTAATCAACATGTGTTTAACGTCTAAACATACCGGCATGGATAGTTCTAGTCTTCACTATCTTCGACTGTTCCATGCAGTAGTCTATGACCTGCATGTCGACTATACGATCATTTTCTGGACCGAGCTTTCCGAAATAGTGCAAGACAAGTTAACCAACAAGCGAAGAAAGTTCATTCCTTTTATCAGGTTTCTCAAGCTGATTATTAGAAGCATGTTTCGAAGCAATCCGGAAATTCCACAAAGATTATCTTGGCCGCAAGTTCAGGATACTGAGATGCTTTTTCTTCAGAAACAGAAGAAGTCTTTCATTTTTTCTATGACCATTCCTTATGGTCTTATTTCCAATTATGCTGACATGACCGATCTCAGTGTCATTGATTATTGTTTAGAAAATGACTTTGAAGAGGCTGAACAGGAAGAACCTTCTCATGGCATTCCAGCCGGTATTACTCATGAAGAGCAAGTTGAAGCAAATACTCAGGTAATAGAGACAGTTGTTGATCTTTCCGCAACACCACAAGATGTTGCTACTCATCGCGTTGAATCTATCATTGCTGATATTGAAGCTGAAGCAACTACTGTTACTGCTGATGATAGAAAAGATGCTAATCCTGATGAAACTAGAGTTGCTGATGATGATGAGACAAATGGTGAGTTTTCTGATGATGGTGAAAATACGACAAGTGATTAAGATGATGGTGATGATGATGCTGATCAATCGAACATGAAAGTGTATGAACGGAAAGTAAGAACTCCGGAAGTGGTTGTCTCAACAGAAGTTATCTCTGATGATGATTCAGTTCCAGTTAATCCTTCAGTTGCACATCTTCAAGTAGATGAATTGGATACAACTTTTGATCAAGCCACAACTTCGGTTCAAAGTCAATCTCCAGCAACTACACTTGCAGTTATTCAGTCTACTTCATCAGGTGTAGAGCTTACTTCTGATCAAGCTCGAGTTTCAACTGACAAATTCTCTACTTTGAATGATGTAATTCGGCAGTTATCGGAGAGAATGGATGCTGAAAAGGAAGCACAGATTCTGAAGTTAAAAGCTTTATTCAAAGGGAAGATGCCTGAGATTGATACTTCAGTAATTCCTACAGAGATTCCGTTCAGACGCCCATCTGGGGTTGTTCTAAGAGATCCGTCTTCTGCTGTTCAATCTTCTACTCCAGCGATCATGTCTATTCCTCTACCTCCATTGTTTACTCAGTCAACTAGTGTTTCTTCATCTACTCGTATACCTGTGTCTTCTTCTAGCACTCCAGTATCAGATCTTCCTATTTCAGAGTTGACAGATTTGCTCTATGCTCGACTTCTTTCTATGTCGCCACCAGAACATCAGGATCAAGATCTTCTTTCTCTGCTTCGGAACTTCCAACCTACGCCTCCAGTTTCTTCATCTGAATCTGACAGGATCTATGTTTCATCTACTGAGTTTCAAGCATTCAGATCGGAAGTTCAATCAAGTTTTGCTGATCTCAAATCGTTTATATCTCAAACTTTCTTTGATTTATCTTCCAGGCTTGATATTCATGAACAAAGCTGCAGAACTGAGGCCGGTCCGTCTCTTAAACGAAGACATGACCAAGATGATCCCGATCATCAAGGCCATGAGGGGGAGATGGCAAAGAGACAAAGAACAGAAGGGTCTTCTGAAGCACGAGAAGTTGTTCAAGAAGAAGTGGCTGGAGATAGAGAAAAGACTACTGATACAGTTCAAGATTGCAGTATCCAAGACTTAATGGATGTCATGATTGACAATGCTGATGTAACTGCTTTGCATAATGAATTTAATTTGTCTGAAGCAAATTTTAATAATATGCAAATTGTAGTTTATGTGGATCCATTTGTCTCAGGTAGAGCTCATGAAGTTGAAGAGTCGGAAGCAGCAAATGACATGAGATTTTTCTTCGCGAACTTCATTGAGATAAATTCAGATGATGATGAAGAAGTTAGATTTGAGAAAGTTGCTCAAGTTAAAGAAGAAGATTGCAACAATATCATCATCTTATCTGATACAGAGGATGATACTGTTTTCATGGATGCATCAGATACAAAAGAAGCTGAATTGTTATATGCTGATCTTCCGAGTCAAGGTGAGATTCCAGAAGTTGATCAACCTTCGTCTACTCCAGTAACTAGTTCTGCTCTGATAACCAATATTCCGTCAAGTGCATTTGAAGTTGGCGAGTCGTCTAGAGTTCAAGTTGTTATTCCTTCTTCTGAACCAGTAATTCCTCCATCTCTTCTAGAAGAAGGAGAAGCTTTAACTAGGCAGCAAAGGCAGAGAAATCTACAACAAAGATATATGTCTTCTAGACTCAGAAATTCTTTTCTTGAAGATATCCAAAGCAATATCTTTGTTTCTAGAAGAAGGACACTCAATTTATATGCCATTCTTGGAGTAGAGAAAGAATCAGAAGCTTATCAGCATGAATACTTAGCTTTTATCAAGTGCCAGCGCAGAAGGAATAACACTGTTTCTTCTCCTCATCTAATAGTTCGAGTTCTCAGTGTCACCATTTGTAAGTTTATGAACATTTGGTATCCAAATCTTGAAGTGGAAAGAAGAGACTGCAAGCGGTACATTTTTTCAGAGGCTGATTTCGTTGATCTTTCAATAGATGATGTTGAATTCCTATATGATCACTTCAGGAATCTTTATCACCGGACTCAGGATGTTTCTCAAACTCTTTATGTTCTTAAACGATTCATTCGACGAAAGATCCGATTTTATCGTGTTTTTGACTTCCAGATGGCCGTCGAAAGTTTTCAGCCTGTGGTTAATCTTGAAAGACCCAACCGGAGTTTGCAGAATTTAGAATCTTATCCGTTATTCACCATTATCGAAGATCTATACGGAGTAGTATACAAGAATAACTCAAGTGAAAAATGCTTTCTACGATTTGATGAAGTTGGATATTACTCTGATGGAACTCTAAAGGTGATCAAACTTCAGTTGGAGCATCGTCTGCAAGAGGCTAGAAGAAAGTTTTTGGAAACAAGAAAAGAGTCATATCTGTTTGAAAATAATGAAATTCGTCTGATCCGTAGATCTTTGGACACTATTAAAGATAGACTGAATCTCCGTTCAACTCTGCGACGATTGGAAGTGTTAGTTGGGCTGAACAGACTACGTCAACGAGAAGAACGTCAATGATCCTTCAAAGTCATCTAGATGGTCAATGCTGTTTTTGAAGATTATTTTTTAAGACCTCGGTGCCAATGATTACTAAGGGGGATATAGTTAGATCTGATTTTATAGAAATCATTGTATTTATTTTACTGCTTTCTGTAGTGTTATCTGATTTGTCAATGCCTTGGGGTATTTAAGTCCCCTTGGCTTGTTAGTTTTGTAAGTACTGAATACAGTTTGAATATAAGTCACTGTTACATTTGGAGAACACTTTCTCTCTCTAGATTCTCTCTCTACGATCTTGTGATCTTGGCTCATCAGTATTCATTAGGAATTGCCAAGAGCAGAGTGCTCAAGGCTTTCATCTCAGTCTGCCTCGTCTTTCTTTCTCCATCAGTCTTTCGTGGAGGTCTCTTGCCATCTGCGTCCATCTTTCCTCCATCAGAGGGACCATTCTCAATGATGTCCCACATTGAGTAGTCTGTCAGAAGAATGTACTGCCTGATTCTGATTTTCCACATGTCAAACTCATTGGGTTTGAGCATGGGGACTTTTGAAACAAGAACACAGTCATGTGATCCGTCTATGATGATTATTGATTTATGAGTTCCTTATGCTCTGATACCACTTGTCAGGATCGAAATTCTAAACAAGAATTTAAACTAAACACTTAGAAACTATTTTAAAGAAGTCGCGGAAAAACACTTTAACAATAAATCAATCAAACAGTGTATGAACTCAAATCACAAGTTATATTGAATTAACTTAATGATTAAACACAAAACCTCAATTTGTTAAACAGACTCAACAGACGTTCTATACTTCTCTAAAGAAAGGATTTGATGACCTACCCACACCATTCAGTTCAAGTAATACTCGTCAGATACCTATTGTCAAGCCAAAATCCCCCATCACACAAATATATATAAGGAAAAAGGTACAGAAGGTTCTTTCCCTTCTTGTATCTTCACCCCCAAAGCCTACAAGCCCTCTGATGGAGCATTCTCCATCAGAGAATATCGAAAGGGAAACCACAGGGGTGTCTCCCAACCCCAAGAAGGTGCTCTCTAAGGAGAAGGAAGAGCATGTGGGCAGCAAGGCTCACACTACTGCTTCTGCACAAGGTGTACGACAGGACAGTGTGAACATACCTAAGACCTTCCCCACGGAAACTTTAGATGAGAAATCATCTAAAGGTCCCAGGTGCCAAGAAACCACGGAGGTAGAAGGTGCTTCTGCTAGGCAGAAGGCCTCTACTCAAAGATCCAAGGATCCTTCAAGGGTGGTAAAAATACCTAAAGGGGGTGAGGACAGATATAACTACGACGAATTGATGGACACACTTGGTACAATTAGTCTGGAAGTTCACAATCAAGATCTGGAAATAAAAGAGATGAAGAAGGTGATTATCTCTCAACTAGAACAGATAGTCAAATTGAATAAAATGGTGCTCAATTTGGTGCACAAAAAGAGGAGAAAACAATTCATCCTGAAGAAGAGGGGAAGTGCACATGATGCTTCCAAAAAGGGGGAGTATCAAGAAGCAGAGGGTGAGAAGGTCATGGAATTTCAGTTTGAGGGGGAGACTGGTGCTGAAAAAGAAAAGGAGGATGGTGCAGAAGCAGAAACAAGTGTAAAGGCAGTAGTATCTGAACAAGCAACATAAACCTTTACAAAAGCAGCTAAAATAGGGAAAGCAACAGTAACTGAGTCTGCAGCAGAAACTGAACAAGAAGTAGTAACTGCAGCAGCAGAAACAGAATTATCCAGGGAAGAGATTGAAATTGCTGAAACTCTAGTAAAGGCAAAGAATGACACTCCCAAAGCTACTCCGAAAGCTAAGGGAGTGGTAATCAAAGAAGGAGGCCCAGAAAAGAAAAGAAAAGAGACTAGTGTGGCAGAGGACAAAAAGAAAGGGAAAGAAAAGGTGGAAGAGCCTGTGAAAGCTTTGAAGAAATAAAGGCAGATAGAATTGGATGAAGAAATAGCTAAGAAGCTGCAAGAAGATATTGAAACTGAGGAAGAGATCTGTTAGAGCATAAATATGTTGGATACAAGATCAAGAAGACTGAAGGTCATAGTTCAAGAAAGTCAAAGCTGAGAAAGTCAACTTTCATCAAAGTCAAAGTCTTTTGTAATAAAAGTCAATGTATTTTTTATTTTGTTTTTCTTTGTAATTAGTTGTAGGTATAAATAGGTTTGCTTGCTTTGTAATAAAAAAGCAACAAGTCAGAAGAAAAACGTATTATTCAGTTGTATTTTAGAGAGAGAAATATTAGAGAGAGAGAGAGAGTTCGTTAGAGAGAGACTGTAGAGAGAGAAAGTGTAATGTTGGAATTGAATTGAAATCAAACAGGTAATTTGATTGTTAATCTTGTTTATTTGATTAATCTTGATTAGAAACTAGAATCTGGGAATATCAATTGGTATCAGAGCAGATCCAAATCTAAAATCAAGAAAAACATAATGTTCGACAATGTGTTCTTCATGTTCAGATCTGTTTTTGAGTATTAGTGTATTTTTCGAGTTGTTTTTTATAAGATTTTGTTAGAATAGTGTAATCGATCGAGTTTGTATAGAAAGATTTGTCAATTGCACTGTAATCAATTCAAATTTTCGAATTTTGTGGTTTTTCTGTTCACGAGTTCTTGACACTGTATGTGTATCAAATTTGTATCGTTTGCTTATTTGATCGATTTTTTGTGTTAGTTTTGTGTTCGAATTAGTTAGACGGGTGAATTGTCGAAGTATAGTGTTGAATTTCTAGGTCTAAATGAGTTTTTGGTGCGATTGTGTTCGATTTTAGAGGTTTGCGGGTCATTCATCAGGTTTGCGGGTGTTCATCAAGGTTTGCATGTGTTCATAAAAGTTTGCGTTTCCTTCATTGAGAGTTGAGAATCGAGAAGTTCAAGTTTGCGTTTCATTTGAGAATCGAGAAGTTCAAGTTTGCGTTTCATTTGAGAATCGAGAAGTACAGTTTTGCGTTGCAATCAAGAATCGAGAAGTAAGAATTGGGTTTTTAAACAAACGCAAAGGGACAAACGCAAAGTAGAAGTGTTTGGGATCAAAGACAAATTGTGGTTTGCGTTTGCAGCTAGAAACGCAAAGTGTATCTTGCGTTTGTAACGAGAAATGCAAAGTGTGGTTAGCGCTTGCAACTAGAAACGCAAAGTGTATCTTGCGTTTGTAACATGAACCGCAAAGTAGTGGTTTGCGTTTCCCTCTTGAACCGCAAAGTAGTGGTTTGCGTTTCCCTCTTGAACCGCAAAGTAGTGGTTTGCGTTTCCCACATGAACCGCAAAGTAAGGGTTTGCGTTTCCCACATGAACCGCAAAGTAAGGTTTGCGTTTGTCACTTGAAACAAAAAGTAAAGGTTTGCGTTTGCCTCCTGAAGCGCAAAGTCTGCCGAGGGGGACATATTTCTGGTTGTGATCAAAATTTCTGATTTTATATTTCAAGTTTTCTGTATTTTCTTGATTGTTTCATTTGGACTAACGATCAGTTTCTAGTTTCTTATTGCATATATTTCTCAAACAGGTTTTAAACAAGATGACTTCTAAAGATGCTCTTTCAATTGGCACTGATGTCAAGCCACCTGTACTGTTCAAAGGAGAGTATGAACAGTGGAAAGACAGATTCCTTGATTTTATAGACAGACATGCAAATGGAGAGAATATTATGCTGTCAATCATGGTTCAAATACCAGATGATGATTCGTCTGATAGTGAAGATGGTACTGAGGAAAGAGATCAAAAGATGAAAACAGTGGCAGTGGATATCTCTCAGTATTCTGAAGAACAGAAAAGTCGATACAAAGCAGATAAACAAGCAAGATCTTTACTTCTTGAAAGTATCCCGAATGACATCTACATCAAAATAGACAACTACAAGGGAAATGCTAAGAAGATGTGGGATCAGTTGCATAAAATGATGATGGGATCCAAGGTCGGGAATCAGATGAAAGTGGCTAATTGCATCAACAGTTATGAGGAATTCAAAGCCAAAGAGAATGAAAGTTTAGAAGATACTTATGAACGGTTTGTCTTGCTTCTGAATGAGTTGTCCAAGAATAAGGTGAAAAAGAAGCAACTTGAGAACAATTTCAAATTCCTAAGCATCCTACAACCTAAATGGAAGAAGCATACACGTAGGATGGAGTAGATGAAGGATTTGAATGACATACCGTTACATGAGGTATATGAGACTTTGAGGCAGAATGAAGAAGAAGTGGAAGAGAAAAGAGCTGAGAAAAAGAAGGCTGAAAAGGTTCCTGATCCGATTGCATTGGTAGCTGAAGAGAAAAAGAAAGAAAAGAAAGAGAAGAAGAAAAAGAAGAAAGTGATTACCAGTTCTGAGTCTGAATCTGAATCAGATGGTGATGATGGAGAAAGCCTCAAACAGGCTATGTTGTTATTGACCCGTGCATTCTAGAAATAGTTTTACAAGAAGCTGGGATCTAACTCACAGAGGTACTTTTCATCAAGTTCCAAGAATCATGAACACCGAGAAAGGGTGGAAGGAAGAAGATATGAAGAGAACAGATATGTTGAGAAGAAACCTGATGACAGGAAGAAGTATGTGAATGACTACTGTTGGGAACTGAAGAATTCATCAAGCGTGGTTAATGCTGTTGGTTCAATATTAATGCTGCTAGAAGACATAAAGGTTAGTACTGCTGAGTGTTACTACTGCTAGTGTTAATTAATACTGCTAGTCAAAGTTAGTACTGCTTGAACAAAGTTAGTACTGCTTAGCTAGTTAGTACTGCTAGTGGTTAGTACTGCTTAGTAGTTAATACTGCTAGAAGGAAGTTAATGCTGCTGAAGATTAATACTGCTTATATGATGAAGATTCGTATGAAAGGATATACATGGAAGCTTAGAGATATACATAGAAGATATACTGAAGATATTTTATTCATTGTAATTATCTTTGTATTCAGTATATATATATAGTATTGTTTAGAATAGGAGGATAACTTTTAACTTTCAGTTTTCATTCTTTTAGAGAAAATCAACCTCAAGGCATAGATCCTAATTCTAGAGAAGTAGAATTCGTATTGGTGAGCCTGTTCATCAATATTGAGGTTGAGTGAGTAATCTTGTAACTTCAAAGCATCAAATAAAAGCTTACAGTTTGTTATTCATATTTACTGTGTTGATTTACTGTTTCATTGAATATCAAAGTGTTATTCCGCAAACTTCTTTGATATTGTTTCTGAGAATTAATTCTTGTTGAGAATTCGATCCTGACAAGTGGTATCAGAGCCTGATTTCTCGGAAACAAACTATTCATCATGGAAAATTTTACAGAATCAAGCAGTACTTTGGTATCAAAAGTTCCAATGCTCAGATCCAATGAATTTGACATGTGGAAAATCAGAATCAAGCAATATATTCTCCTCACAGATTACTCTATGTGGGACATCATTGAGAATGGCCCATCTGATGCAGGAAAGATTGGTGAAGATGGCAAAAGAACCCCTCCAAAGACAGATGCAGACAGGAAGACAAGGCAGATAGAGATGAAAGCCTTGAGCACACTGCTCTTGGCCATTCCAAATGAGTATCAACACCAATTCTGCAATTGTACTGATGCACAGATGCTCTGGAATGCTCTAGAGAAGAGATTCTCAGGTACTAAAAGTACCAAGAGAAATCAAAAGGCAATCTTAAAACAACAGTATGAAAACTTCATCTCAACTAAGAATGAGTCAATGACTCAAACTTTTGACAGGTTTAATAAACTAATTGGTGAACTAGCTACTATGGGAGTACAGATTGATCAAGATGATGTGAACAGAAAGTTCTTAAGGTCCCTTGGAGATGAATGGACCATGTACACTGTGTCATTCAGACAGAATGATCAGTTGGAAGAAAAAGAACTTGATGATCTGTACAATGATCTTAGAGAATTTGAAGCTGAGGTGGAGGCAAAGAAGAAGCCTTCTGGATATATTCATAATGCTGCACTCTTATCAGCATCAATTGATTCTACTGCTAACCCTGAATCAGTTAATGCTGCTACTGGAACAAATCAAGATAAAGGCACTGATTCTGTGTTTGAAGCTTTTCTTTCCAATCATGGAAATTCCTCTTTGATTAATGATGACTTAGAACAACTTCATCCAGATGATCTGGAAGAGATGGATATTAAATGGCAGATGGCCATGCTCTCTATGAGGGTTAAGAAGTTTATAAAGAGGACTGGGAGAAACAACTTCTCCCAAAGAAAAGAAGATGGAGCAGGGTTTGATAAATCAAAGGTGGAATGCTACAAATGCCATCTGAAGGGACATTTTGCTAGAGAATGCAGAAGTGAAGTGTCTCACAACAATCACCAACAAACTCAATCTGGAAGCTTCAATAACAACAGAAACTCTGCTCAAGCCCTTGTTTCTCAACAAGGAATGGGGTTTGATTGGAGTGATCAAGCAGAAGAAGCTATTCAGAATCAAGCTCTTATGGCTAAAGTATCTGATCTCCCATCTGAGGTAAGTTCTAATCTCTGTTCTAAAACTTGCATAGACACTGTTAAAAGGTACAGGGATCACAATCAGAAGATGAGTGATGACCTTAAGAGATTAGAAAAAGATATCAAAGACTATATAAGGATTGTAGAGAGATTTGAAGATCAGATCAAAGGTTTTCAAGCCAATGAACTTCAACACTCATATGACACCAATTACTGGCAGTGGGAGAAAAAGGATTTAGAACTTAAACTGACCAAATCTAAAGAGGAGAGTGAAAAACTGAAAGAGGAGTTAACCAAGGTTAAGCTTGATGTAGAAAAGTTTTCCAATGCTTCTAAAGCAATGGACTCCTTACTGCAAAATCAGATTCATGATAAGTTGAGAAGAGGAATTGGGTATAATGCTACACCTCCACCATATAACAACAATTACATTTCTCCTACTTCAGACCTGTTAGACACCAAAGATAGGAAGGACTTGCCTGAGGGAGCCACTGAAATAGATCCCTTAGATGAGGTAATTGTTGAGGATAAGACTGAGAAAGAGGTTGGCAAGAGTAAGGAGAACAAGGTGAGTGGTGAGATTTCTATAGAAAACAACATTATCACCAATGAGGATTGTGGAAGGGCTTGGATCAAATCCAAGAACATAGAGAAGACAGAGGAAAAGTCTGGTAAGGTCCATTATAAACAGACCACAGTTGTGAATCCAGGTCCTTGCAAACAGTGTGCTTGTAAGAAAATTGAGCCCCAAAAACAGGACAAAAAGAGGGGAAATCAAAGAAACTGGAATAATCAATGGGCACATAAACAAGGGGTTGATCTGAGAAAAATCAATAGACCAAAACCTTGTTTTATCTGTGGCAAATTGAATCATCTTGCAAAATTCTGTTATTTCAATCCTATGAACCAAAGAATGAATTTCCAAAGATCCATGCAAAAACCCTTTGGTTATAAGAAAATTGAAAAGAACCATGTGGCTAAGAAAACTGTTAAAACTAAAAGCCACATGAAGAAAAAGTATTCTGTTAAAGAAAGTGTCAATATGTGGATTCCTAAAAGCACTAAAACTGTTAGTACTGCTACCACAAATAGTGCTGCTGACAATGATAGTGCTGCTAGAAGTAATACTACTGCTAACAATGTTAATGCTGCTAACAATGTTAATGCTGCTAACAAGGTTAGTACTGCTAAACCTGTTAGTACTGCTAACTCTGTTAGTACTTCTAAGGTTAGTACTGCTTCTAGTGTTGATTCTGCTAAGCCAATCATATTGACAAAGTACTCTAATAAAGAGTGCTCTGAGTTTAAAAACCTCATTAAAAAGGAATGTAAATACTTTGATGAGAAAGGAAGACCCAAGATCACTTTGGCTTGGGTCCCCAATCATACTAATTGATTTATTTAATGTGCAGGGCAACCAACAGCTCAAGGGAAAGAGCATATGGCATGTTGATAGTGGTTGCTCTAGGCACATGACTGGCAACATGTCATGCCTTCAGGATTTCAAGCAAATTAATGGAGGACATGTTGCATTTGGAGACAATCTTACTGGTGGTAAGATAAGTGGAAAAGGTAATGTCACCAAAGGTAAGATGACATTTGAGGATGTCTACTATGTTGATCAATTAAAGTACAACCTGTTAAGTGTATCACAGGTTTGTGACAAACAACATAGTATATTATTTACTAATATTGAGTGTATGATTCTTGCTCCAGGGTTCAAGGTAGTTGATGAAAGCATGATACTACTTAGAACTCCAAGGAAGGACAATGTTTACTGTCTTGATTTGGACAATGTTGATAGTGATTCATCTTTAAATTGTCTTGTTTCAAAAGCTTCTATAGATGAATCCTCCCTTTGGCACAGAAGGATGTGTCACATGAATTTCAAGACTATGAACAATCTTGTTAAAAATAACCTTGTAAGAGGTTTACCTTCAAAAGTCTTTTCATGTGATGATCATTGTGTTGCTTGTCTTAAAGGCAAACAACACAAAACTTCTCATAAGACCAAAGAGTTAAATTCTGTTTCTTCTTATCTCCAGTTATTGCATATGGATCTGTTTGGTCCTACAAATGTTATGAGTATAGGCAAGAAATCTTAATGCTTGGTTATTGTTGATGATTACTCCAGATTTACTTGGGTATATTTTCTAAGGACTAAGGATGAAACAAGTGGTCTTATCAAATCCTTTATTCTAAGAATTGAAAACCAAACTAATCAAAGAGTAAAAGTCATTAGATCAGATAATGGAACTGAGTTTAAAAGTCATGATCTAAACACCTTTTGTGAAGAGAAAGGTATTGAGAGACAATATAGTGCTCCTAGGACTCCTCAACAGAATGGTGTTGCTGAAAGGAGAAATAGGACACTAATAGAGGCTGCTAGATCTCTGTTGGCTGATTCAAAATTGCCAATTGCCTTCTAGGCTGAAGCAGTTAATACTGCTTGTTATGTCCAAAACAGAGTTCTAATAGTCAAGCAAAAGAACAAGACCCCATATGAGCTTTTAAATAAAAGAAAACCTTTTATTGGTTTCTTTAAACCTTTTGGGTGTCCTTGTACAATTCTAAATACCAAATCTCACTTAGGTAAATTTGATAGCAAAGCAGATGATGCATTTCTTGTTGGATATTCATCTCAGAGTAAGGCCTACAGAGTTTTTAACTCTTCTTCTAGAATAATTGAAGAAAGTGACAATGTCAAATGCAATGAGAACACACCAAATCCTGTTGGGTCTGGACCTCAGTGGCTATTTGACATTGATTCACTAACTAACTCTTTTGGTTTCAGTAATGAGTATACAGGAACAGGTGGTGGAGAATCAGAGATCACACAAGTTCAAGAAAGTATATCTAAATCTGTGATTTTTCCCATACCCACAGTAAATTCAGTTGAAGACTGTGAAAAGGAATCATTTTCTGAATCAAGTCAGATTGAAAAAGTCACTAGAGATGAGGAGACTCAAGAAAACAATGAAGTAGCACCTGAAAATACTTCAGATGAGTTGCATGAATCTAATCTTGAGGCTGGATTAAATGAAGAACCTAGTCACAACACCAGAGTTCAGAAGAATCATCCTCCACAGTTGATAATAGGAGATATCTCTTCTCCTATGATGACTAGACATCAAAGCAGACTTCAGGAAATGCAAGATCAACAGCATACGGTGCTTTCTTGTTTCCTATCCCAGCTTGAGCCTAAAAAGGCACATGATGCTATGAAAGAATCTAGCTGGATAGAAGCAATGCAAGAAGAATTGTTACAGTTCAAGCTACAAGATGTGTGGGATCTAGTAGACCTTCCTAAAGGTCACAGAGCAATTGGCACAAAATGGATCTTCAGAAACAAGAGAGATGAAAGAGGTATTGTTATAAGAAACAAAGCAAGGCTGGTGGCTCAAGGCTATACTCAAGAAGAGGGCATAGATTATGAAGAAGTTTTTGCACCTGTAGCTAGGATAGAAGCAATCAGACTATTCCTAGCCTATGCTTCTTACATGAACTTCAAAGTCTACCAAATGGATGTAAAAAGTGCTTTTCTCTATGGGTCAATTGAAGAAGAAGTATATGTCTGTCAACCACCAGGGTTTGAAAACCCAAGCTATCCAGACAGAGTATCAAAATTAAAGAAAGCACTTTATGGACTACATCAAGCCCCAAGAGCATGGTATGACACCCTGTCATCCTATCTCTTGGAAAATGACTTTGAAAGAGGAGTCATTGATAAGACTCTATTTATCAAAAGAAAGAAGAAGGATATCTTGCTGGTCCAAATATATGTTGATGACATTATTTTTGGTTCTACAAGAAACAACATGTGCAAGGAGTTTGAGGATTTAATGCATCAAAGGTTCAAAATGAGTTCCATGGGGGAACTTACTTTCTTCCTTGGACTTCAAGTTCTACAGAAGTCAGATGGCATTTTCATATGTCAATCCAAGTATGTGCAGGATATTCTAACCAAGTTTGGTTTCTCAGACTCAAAACCTGCCAGCACACCTATGGAAACACACAAGCAGATCACAGCAGATCTTGAGGGGGAGGATATGGATGTGCATCATTATAGATCCATGATTGGCTCTCTCATGTATCTCACAGCATCAAGGCCAGATATTATGTTTCCAGTCTGTGTATGTGCAAGATTTCAAGTTAGGCCAAAGCAATCTCACTTTCAAACTGTTAAGAGGATATTCAGATATCTCAAAGGGCAACCCAGATTGGGACTTTGGTATCCTCATAACTCATCTTTTGACCTAATAGCATACTCAGATAGTGATCTAGGTGGGGCAAACTTGGACAGAAAATCTACTTCTGGAGGATGTCAGTTTTTGGGTGCAAGACTAGTCTCATGGCAGTGCAAGAAACAAACCACAGTATCCACATCTACAACAGAGGCAGAGTACATAGCAGCTGCAAGTTGCTGTTCTCAAGTCTTATGGATTCAGAATCAAATGTTGGATTATGGGGTAACCTTTCTACACACTACAATCTTTATTAACAACAGCAGTGCTATCAGCATTGTAAATAATCCAGTCAAGCACTCAAAGACAAAGCACATTGAAATCAGGTATCACTTTATAAGAGATTGTAATGAAAAGAAACTTATTCAAGTTGTCAAAGTTCACACTGATAATCAGTTTGCTGATTTATTCACTAAAGCTTTTGATGTGGGTAGATTCACTTTCTTGGTAACAAGTGTGGGAATGATAAACTCTGAATAATCTTCTTCTCAAAAAGTGGTTTTATACCTGTATTTTGTTATTCTTGGTGTTACTAATCTTCTTTTTCAGGACATGCATAGCAGTTCTCAGTGATTAGCAAGCTTAAAAGGAACAAGTGTAGTTAATACTGCTAGCCGTTAATACTGCTAGTAGTTAATACTGCTAGTAGTTAATACTGCTTTCAGTTAATACTGCTAGTAGTTAATACTGCTAGTTAGTTAATACTGCTCGCAGTTAATACTGCTAGTAGTTAATACTGCTAGTTAGTTAATACTGCTCGCAGTTAATACTGCTAGTAGTTAATACTGCTAGTTAGTTACTACTGCTCGCAGTTAATACTGCTAGTAGTTAATACTGCTAGTTAGTTAATACTGCTCGCAGTTAATACTGCTAGTAGTTAATACTGCTAGTTAGTTGCTACTGCTCGCAGTTAATACTGCTAGTAGTTAATACTGCTAGTAGTTAATACTGCTTTCAGTTAATACTGCTAGTAGTTAATACTGCTAGTTAGTTAATACTGCTCGCAGTTAATACTGCTAGTAGTTAATACTGCTAGTTAGTTACTACTGCTCGCAGTTAATACTGCTAGTAGTTAATACTGCTATAGGTTAATACTGCTTCTATTCCGAATACTATAAATACTCTTTGCCCGCCTAAAAGCTTATAACGACTCTTTGCATACTATTCACTTGCGCTCTAAACCCTTTCTCTCTCAAGTTCGAAGTTTTCAGGCAAGTTTTCACTAAGATAAATGGCATCAATGGCGTTTATTGACGAGCACAATGAAATCGCAATGCTCCAAAAGCCAAAACAAGCAGATGGCTTTCATCAGATAGTCGACTTTCTGAAGACTAGTCACATTGCCCATGCTCTCACTATGTCTCCAACTATCTTTATAGAGCATCAGAGGCAATTCTGGGCACATGCCACCATTGTTAATGAGGATGGTGTGCGAATGATCAAGACGACAGTATGTGGCAATCCATTGACAGTTACTGAAGAGATAGTTCGCATCAGTCTACGTCTAGACGATGCCTCTGGTATAACTTCTATCCCTAATGATGAACTGTTTTCTACTCTGACAAGAATGGGGTATGGAGGCCCACTGGGTATTTTTAAGTTCTCAAAAGCTAAATTTTCACCCCAATGGCGTTTTCTTGTTCATACCTTGATGCACTGCATTTCTAAAAAGACTACTGGATGGAGTGAGTTCAGCAGTACCATTGCTTATGCTTTGGTCTGTTTGGCCACTTCCAGAAGGTACAATTTTTCACAAATGATTTTCAATGATCTTGTCTCAAACATGGGAAACAAAAAGATCTTTTATATGTATCCCAGGTTTGTTCAAGCAGTTATCAACCATGAATTGACGGATATTCCTCATTCTGATGGAATTTATGTACCAAAACCCCCCAAAGGCAAGGTTTTCTCAAATATGAGAAGATCTGCTGGGGACTCTGAAGGAGTTGACACCCCATTGTTCTCTACAATGATGGTGGTGTCCCAACCCAATGAAGGTATGGCAGCAGGGTCAAGGACCCCATTAGATCAATCCACTGCGAGCCAAGCCCAACCTTCCCACTCTATATCTATCCCACAGTCCCTACTAAATAAGCCCACTTCTCCAATTACCCAAACTTATCAAAGAAAACAGGTAAAGAAGGCTCCTTCCCTTCTTGTACCATCACCCACTCAGCCTTTAAGCCCTCTAAGGGAGAATTCTCCCCTAGAGAATATCCAAAGGGAAACCACAAGGGTGTCTCCCAACCCAAAGGAGGTGCTCTCTGAGGAGGAGGTAGAGCATATGGGTGATGAGGCTGTCACTACTCCTGCTAGCACAGAGGAGGAAAGTGGTAACATCAATAAGACTTCCCCTATGGCAACTTTGAATGAGCAATCATTTGAAGGACCCTGGTGCCAAGAAACCACAGGGGTGGATAGTGTTTCTGCTAGGCAGAAGACATCTACTAATAAAAGATCCAATGATCCTTCAATAGGGGGTAACACTCCTGGAGAAGGTGAGGACAGATATAACTATGATGAATTGATGGAGACCATGGGAAACATCAACCAGGATGTCATCAAGCAAGGAAAAGAAATAGAGGAGATGAAGCTGATTATTCTATCTCAACAAGTTCAGATCACCAAACTGAAGAAAATGGTGACAAGATTGTTACAGAAAAGGAGAAGGAAGCAGTTTGTGCTAAAGAGGAGGACAAGTGTTGAAGATGATTTCAACAAGGGGGAGAATTCAGAGGCTGAAGCAGAAAAAGAAAGTATTTCTGAGATGGGATTTGATGTTAAGGAGGAGAAAGCTGCAGAAACAGAAGCACAAGAAGTAGAAACAGATAATGTTCAAGCAGCAACAGGGCTATCTGTTGAAGAATTGGAAATAGCTGAAACCTTAGTAAAAGCAAAGAATGACACTCCTAAGGCTACTCAAAAGGCTAAGGGAGTGGTCATCAATGAAGGAGACCTTGAAAAGAAGACACAAGAAAGAAGTGAGGCAGGGTTGAAGGATACAAAGGGTAAGGCTAAGATGATTGAACCTGAACAACCTGCAAAGAAGAAAATTCAGATAGAACTGGATGAAGAAGTGGCAAAGCAGCTTCAGGCAGAAATGGAAAGGGAGGAACAACTTCAATCTGAGAAGGATAGAGAGCTTGCACTGAATATGGCCAGAAAACTAAATGAAGAGTATCAGAAGGGCATGAAAACAGCAGCTCAGGCCAAGCAAGTACAAGTAAAAAGAATGCCATTCAAAAAGCAGAAAAGACAACCCTCCAAGACCTTTTTGGCCAATCAGGAAAGAAGAAAGATGATAAACTTCCTGAAAGGTGCAATTGGTGTTAAGGGGGAGATGTTTACTCATATGGCATACTCTCAGGTTGAAGAGCTATACAGGAAGGAAATAACAAAGCTCCAAGGGGATTCCTCTCAAAGGGAAGAAGCAGAAAGAAGGATGAAAGAGAGACATGATCTCAACATCCAACAACCATTCCCTGAGAAAACCACACCTTCCAAAGAAGAAGCAGAAGAGAAGAAGGAAGAACCTGGAAATGTTGGTAGAGAAGCCAAGTCTGGAAAAAGAGTAAAAACAATTGCTCCAAAAAGGCAGTTGAAAAGGCCTAGGGTGGAAGAACCTGAAAAGGAAGCAGAACCTTCAGTCACATCCCCAACAGAGCCAGTACAGAGTCCAGAGCAGGTCACTAAGCAAACTGATGAAAGTATGGATCCGTACATGACAATAGTGGAACCTTTGAAAGCTGTTCCAATCTCTATGCAAGCTCCAGAGATCATCTTCTGGGATATTCTGAGAGACAATGGAAAGAATTTCTTCAGAATCAAGAGAGCTGATGGTTCATTTGAAGCTTATTCAACATGGGGGAAAGTCATCAGAAGTTGCTCAAGAGCTGATATGGAAGAACTATATAAAGTTGGGATGAAACTTTATGAACCTGTGTTGAAAGGTACTGAAGAGAATCTTCTCAAAGTGACATTGGAATACTTGTGCATGATGTTTGATCCTGCAAGAGTGCACCATAGGATTAAAGATCATATGCATGAGTTCATATACAAGAAGATTGACAAATGGATACTGTTTGAAAACTGTGGAGTATACATGATTACTATTGACAATTGTTATCATGAATACTACTTGGTGGACAAAATATATGAGCATAGCAAGGAGAAGTTAGAAGGGATGCTTAAAGCTACACTGGTTTGTACAAAGGATTCAGAAATGGCCAAGATTGTGGTGAGAAGAACTGTAAATCAAAGTTTGGGCCTAGATCCAAATTTGGGAAATTGAATCAGAGGTGTTGAAATCATCTTGAAAGAGATCTGAAGAACTTGACTTCTTTTCCTAAAAGTCAAGTTAGGGGGAGATTGTTGGGAACTGAAGAATTCATCAAGCGTGGTTAATGCTGTTGGTTCAATATTAATGCTGCTAGAAGACATAAAGGTTAGTACTGCTGAGTGTTACTACTGCTAGTGTTAATTAATACTGCTAGTCAAAGTTAGTACTGCTTGAACAATGTTAGTACTGCTTAGCTAGTTAGTACTGCTAGTGGTTAGTACTGCTTAGTAGTTAATACTGCTAGAAGGAAGTTAATGCTGCTGAAGATTAATACTGCTTATATGATGAAGATTCGTATGAAAGGATATACATGGAAGCTTAGAGATATACATAGAAGATATACTGAAGATATTTTATTCATTGTAATTATCTTTGTATTCAGTATATATATATAGTATTGTTTAGAATAGGAGGATAACTTTTAACTTTCAGTTTTCATTCTTTTAGAGAAAATCAACCTCAAGGCATAGATCCTAATTCTAGAGAAGTAGAATTCGTATTGGTGAGCCTGTTCATCAATATTGAGGTTAAGTGAGTAATCTTGTAACTTCAAAGCATCAAATAAAAGCTTACAGTTTGTTATTCATATTTACTGTGTTGATTTACTGTTTCATTGAATATCAAAGTGTTATTCCGCAAACTTCTTTGATATTGTTTCTGAGAATTAATTCTTGTTGAGAATTCGATCCTGACAACTACACTGTTGTAGAAAATCCAGCAAGTGATTCAGTCAAATGCTACAACTGTGGCAAGATTGGTCATTTTGCAAAAGATTGTAGAAAGCCAAAAGTTCGCAATTCTCAGTATTATCAGAACAAGCTGTTATTAGCCAAACAACAAGAAGCAGGCATCGCTTTAATGGCTGAAGACGAATTTTGGCTGGATCATTCAGAAGGTGAAGAGGAAGAGAAGGAAGAAACTACTCATCTCTGTCTCATGGGAAAAGAAGTGAAGTATGATGAGTCAGATGACGAGACAGCTGATGAGGTATTAAACTTAACTGAAAAAGATTTTGTAACCAAAATGGAAGCTATGATGGTTGAGCTTAATGGTCTTCAAGTAAAACTGAAGAAAGAAAAAGACAGAGTTGCGAAAAGAAATAGTAAGATCTTTGAACTCAATAAGTCTGTTATTGGGAACAAAGATCTGATTGATTCTTTACGCAAGTCTGCTTCTGATTCTAAATCTCAAGTAGATTGTTTTGAAAAGAAGATTTCTGATTTTGAAGTTAAAATTTCTAAATATGAGTTTGAGAAGAAAGAATCTGCACTAATTGTTCATAAACTGCAGGTTGAAAACAAGATTTTGAATAAGAAGGTAAATGGTTTGGAAGCCAAACTTTACGCAAGAGGCCAAACAGATCAAACCATTTTTCTTAATGCACCTGATGAAGAGGCTGATGTTAAGGAAAAATGGAGACTTGGTTTTAAAAACCCCCATTACTTAAAGAAAGCCATCAGAAAACAACCAGCATTATATAATTTTGATTTTCTTGCATGTGCTGGTAAACATACTCATTTAAAACCCAAATTTGTTACCAAATTACCGGAAGAAGTTGAGGACAAAGAAACTGAAAATAGAAAGAAAGTAAAGAAAAATGCAACTACCATTTAACTATGCAAAGTTAAATGATAGTTATCTTTCAGAAACACCAAAAGTTCTTTCAAACGATTATTTTGCTAGTTATTCTGTTTCTGAGATGAAGGCAAAACCTGCAATTGCAAAGGTTTATGTTCCTCCACTCATTCTTGAAAGCAAAATAATTGAGCTTGAAAATGTTTTATCTGATGAAAAACTTTTGGTAGATATTGAACAAAGTGTGTTTTCTACAGTTTTAAAGAACACTGTTTTACAATTCAAATCTACAAAGTGTTCTACAGTTTCAAAGGCACCTCAAACTTCAACTGATAACTTTGATGACTTATTTGAGTCTGCAAATGATTTTTTAAACTCTGATGGTGGGTGCATAGAAGAAATTGATATGTTTGACTTCAATGCTTCTCTTCCTGATCATTCTACTTGTCTTACAAATGAAAAAGTATTACCAAGTGTTCTTAAAACTGTTAAATCATTAACTAAGGTTGATGAATTGATTTCTGTAACTGCTGATTATTATTCTCAAGGTAAGAAACATAAGAAACAGCGATTAAAGAAATAGAAACACACTGGTACACAAAAGAAAACTCAGTCTCAGAAATCTGATTTTCCTAATAAATCTACATCTTGTGTTTCAGATATAAGCAAGAAAAGGTTGAAAGCTCGAACTGAATGGCGACCAAAAAGGAAGGGTGATGAGAAAGCTGAATCAGTTTCTGATAATTCGTGTAATAGATCAGTTAGTAGTGATACTGATGTAGTTGATCAATTTTCTTCAAATAAAGAAAACCTTGTAACTTCTTACAAGCGGTATTCAATAAAGCAATTGATTCAATTATCTCCTATTTCTACTACATCTTATCATTATCGGAGAAATGATTTTGCTTACTCTCATAATTCTTCTGATTGGTTCGGATCTTATCATGTTTACTCTTCAAGATCAAATATTTTTAAAGGTTTTCAAAAGAACAGAGGGTCCATTTTCAAATGGATACCAAAATCTTGTGCTAATCTGTTAGGACCCGTTTTTAAATGGGTACCTAAATCTATTGTCTCCTGATTTCTCTTGCAGACCCGACATATGTGGTACTTGGACAGTGGATGTTCCAAGCATATGACTGGGCAAAAAGCTTTATTGTCTAACTATACAAAGAAATTCAGTGGAAATGTCAGATTTGGAAACGATCAGCTTTCACCTATCTTAGGATATGGGGACATTATTCAAGACAACATAACGATCAGTAAAGTGAGTTATGTCGAAGGCTTGGGGCACAACTTATTCAGCATTGGTCAATTCTGTGATAAAGGGTTAGAGGTCAACTTCAAAGCTAAGAGATGTTTAGTTCGTACGGAAGATGGCTCGTACGGAAGATGGCAATGAACTCTTAGTCGAAAATCGAAAGACGAACCTCTATACCATCAATCTTTCAAAGGTACAGAATGACAATCAAGTTTGCTTGTTGACAAAGGCTTCATTGCAGCAAACTTGGCTCTGGCACAGACGTTTATCTCACTTGAACTTTCGTTATATCAATAAGCTGGTTAGTGGGAAATTGGTAAAAGGACTTCCTGAGCTGAAATACGAGAAAGAACACTTATGTGCTGCATGTGAGAAGGGTAAGATGAAGAGAGCTCCGCATAAACCGAAGCCTGAACCAAGAACTAGTTCTCCGTTAGAATTATTACATATGGATTTGTGTGGTCCAATGAGAACTCAGAGTTTGGGTGGAAAGAAATACGTGTTGGTTATTGTGGACGATTACTCAAGATACACGTGGGTCAAATTTCTTCGATCAAAAGATGAGACGCCGGAAGTTCTCATTTCTTTCTTAAAGACGACCCAGGTGAAAATGCAGCGACAAGTCAAGTTTCTTCGAACGGACAACGACACAGAGTTCAAAAACAAGATAGTTGAAGAATATCTCGAATCGGTCGGGATATCACATCAGTACTTAGCTGCTCGAACGCCTGAACAAAATGGAGTAGTCGAAAGGCGAAATCGGACGCTAGTCGAGGCCGCTCGGACTATGCTTAGCCAATCGGACTTACCTCTATTCTTGTGGGCAGAAGCTGTGTCGACTGCATGCCATACTCAAAATCGATCCATGATACACCGCCGTTTTCAAAAGACTCCATATGAGCTGATCAACAACAGAACACAAACAATCAAGTATTTTCACATATTTGGGTGTAAATGTTTTGTGCTTAACGACAGAGAGAGTCTGAATAAATTCAGTGCTAAGGCGGACGAGGGTATCTTCATTGGTTATTCTTCAACATCGGCAGCATATCGTGTTTATCTGAAGAAGTCAAAGATAGTTGTCGAGAGCGTTAATGTAACATTCGATGAAGATATGGCTTCTGAACAACTCAGTTCAGAACCCGTGATCACTGGAGTATTAGCTTCTGGGCAGATCATTCCAGAACCTGCCTCTACAGCCAATAATTCGAATAATGCTTCTACATCTATTTCACATTTAACTGATTTAGATTTGTTATTTGAATTCTTTTATGATGAGTTTCTAGGATCTAATGTATCTAAATTTGCTGTGACTGACAGGTCTAAAGACACAAGTTGTAATCATCCAGTCACTTTAGATGTCATAACTGAACAAGCATCCCCCGTTCAGTCAGAAACTCACATTCCTACAATTACTCCTACAGTTGAAGATGTACAAGTAACTGCTGAGCCAGAAGTAACTGTTTCTGTTGAATGTGATATCATGTCTACTCAACAGCCAGATTCTGCTGTTCCAACTGATGCTTCTGCACCTGAAACTTCAACTGCAAACTCCCCTCCTGTTATTCAAACTGAAGATTCTGATAGTGGATTTCTAGATGATGATCATGTTCAATCAGTATCTACTCCACTCCCTCATGAGCATCGCTGGACCAAAGAGCATCCTTTACATCAAGTAATTAGAGATCTCAACAAGCCTGTACAAACGAGGTCAGTGACTCTTAATCAATGTATGCATGACTCATTTCTCAGTAAGATTGAGCCAACGCGAGTATCCGAGGCTCTTGCTGATTCAGACTGGGTATCTGCTATGCAAGAAGAAATCAACCTGTTTGAAGCCCTAAAGGTTTGGAGATTAGTTCCAAAACCAGAAGGTAAAACAGTGATAGGAACTATATGGGTATTCAAGAATAAAAAGGATGAAGATGGTATCGTCATAAGAAACAAAGCTAGACTTGTTGCCTAAGGTTACCGGAAAGAGGAAGGCATAGACTACGATGAGACGTATGCTCCAGTAGCGCGTATAGAAGCAATCCGCATGTTTCTAGCCTACGCAGCTCATAAAAATTTCACAGTCTTTCAGATGGATGTGAAAACAGCATTTCTGAATGGCATTCTTAAATAGGAAGTGTACGTGTCTCAACCAGAAGGGTTCGTCAATTCAGATAAGCCATATCATGTTTATATCTTGGACAAAGCCCTCTATGGTTTAAAACAAGCCCCTCGAGCATGGTATGACGTTTTATCTAAATTCTTGGTCAAGTCCGGTTTTTCTAAAGGTAAGGTTGATACTACTTTATTCATCAAAAAGGAAAAAACTGATATTATTCTTATTCAAATATATGTTGATGATATAATATTTGGTTCTACAAATCCAATATTTTGCAAAAACTTTTCTAACCTCATGGTGTCACGTTTTCAAATGAGTATGATGGGAGAGATGAATTTCTTTCTCGGATTACAAATAAAACAGTTTTCTACGGTGATTTTCATTAACCAATCTAAGTACATTTTGGACATTCTTCGGAAGTACAAAATGGAAAATTGTAAACCAATTGGAACCCCGATGGCACCAGGTACTAAAATTAGCATTGATCCTTCGGGTAAAAGTGTTGATGTTAGGACTTATAGAGGTATGATAGGATCGTTGATGTATCTTACATCTAGTAGACCAGATATTATGTTTTCAACATGTTTATGTTCTAGATATCAGGCTGCTCCCAAAGAATCCCATTTGGCTGCTGTCAAACGGATTTTTAGATATTTGAAGGGGACTGCAGACCTTGGTCTGTGGTATCCTAAGGATACTGGGTTTCAACTGACTGCCTATTCAGATGCAGATCATGCAGGTTGCATGTTGGACAGAAAGAGTACTTCAGGTCACGTTCAATTTCTTGGAGACAAGCTCGTTAGCTTTGCATCAAAGAAACAATTATGCGTTTCCACATCGACTGCTGAAGTTGAGTACGTAGCTGCTGCCAGTTGCTGTTCTCAAGTCCTGTGGATGCGAACACAGCTACGAGACTATGGATTCAAGTTCGACAAAATTCCAATATATTGTGACTCGAAGAGTGCAATTGCCATATCTGGTAATCCTGTTCAGCATATGAAAACCAAACACATTGACGTCAGGTATCATTTTATTAAAGATAATGTAGAAAAAGGAACAATTGAACTTTATTTTGTAAAAACAGATTATCAGCTTGCAGATATATTTACCAAACCTTTATATGAAAAGATATTTAATTTTCTTGTCTCTAAGCTTGGTATGTTAAATTTTAAGACGTAATCGGTTGTTACCTACTAAAGTTACGAATTGTTATTTTTCATCATTTTCTTTATCTTTATGTCTAAAGGATATCTGCACTTTAATTGTTTGCTCATGATCTCAGAGGGAGTAAGAGAAGATTTTAGATGATCTACATTCATTTGAGGGGGAGTATAACTAATTTTTGCATTTTTCTTAATTGACAAAATTTTTGTGATGCATGATTTTAGGGGGAGCTTATAAGTCAAGTCAAAAGGAGTAAGACTATGATTTCTGATTACTTCTGATCAGAACTCGTTCTTTAATCGTTTTACTGTTTTACGTATTTTATTTTCGAATAAATTTTGACTAGACTTTGAGACTTATGCAGGATGAGAGAGGATGACACGATCATATCATTTTTGACTTCAGCTGACTTTATGAGTATTAAGATTGAGCGAAAAGGTAAATTTCTTATCTTAATCTCAAATGTATCTGAAAGAAGGACAACTTTCATATATAGAAAACATGTTCTGAAATGTTCAAACCACTTCCCGATTCTTAAACAGATTTTGTAATTTGGAAGTGTGATTTTTAAATGTTTTTCATTTTTATTTTGTATTTAAATGATTACAAACCGTGTGTTTCCAAAGATAAATACTTGCGTATTGTCTTTTCTATTATACTTTTAAGTATTCACACACAACGGTTTGACTTTTTGTTCAACATGTTCTTACCATGTCTCTACATTGAAACAATTTTTTCGATGGTAAGACACCCCGCTTGTATTTCAAAGAATTTTGAGAGATATTTCATTTCGAAACGTCATTTCAAGGATGTCTATATTTTGTTTCGTATGGACAATATCCGTTATTTTTGACCATAAGCCTTAATTGATATATCATTTCATTTCTGATCATTTTTCATACAATGTCAGATTTTCAAACAAGTCTTTTGCATTCATGTTCATTCATTCAGTATACTTGTTTGAAAATACTTCAATGTCTAAAAATGTTCAAATCTTCATGATTATATTTTCTGAGCATACATTCGTCTGACATTTGTATATGAGCTTTAACTGATAAAGTTAAATCATTTTGAGCAACATTATGCTTTCTAGGATTACATGGGTTCTTTGTGCTAGGACTTAAATGAACTTCTATGGATTCACGTTAACCAGTGTTTCCTACCCAAGAAGTTAAACCGTTAGTGATTGAGTGTGAGGAGTCTAAAAGAAATGAGTGTGGGTGTGATGAGGTAAAATGGAAAAGAGAGTTTGGTTAGTAGTGAGCTTAATGATTAAAAAGAAAGAGGGTGTGAGATCAGAGTAAAAGAATATCAAACTTTGCACCAACTACTTTCTGATCCGGGCAGCCACATTACTAATGTTTCACATTTCTTCGTGAACGTTATTGAAACAGGCAACTAGCCCATGCCAACTCTTGCTAAAACCCCACCAGCCACTCATTTTCTTCTCAAAAAGAAAATGTTTTATATTTTCTGGGGACGCAACACATAATCTATCTGATTTTCATTTGGAAAATCTGGATATTGAAAAAGAAGGAAGTCTGCCCCACCTTCGCACTTCAATCATGCACTTAGAGTCTGTGTTTATCTACTGTTGTCTCAGTGGTTTACACAATGTTGAGCCTTACTTAAAGCAATCATTCGTGCTTAATTCTTTCTACACATGCACGAACACACAAAGAATTTGTTTCTTTGTCATAACATTCATAGAAATTGCCTTTGTGGTATTTCGATGATTGGATGGAAGCCCTGGGGGAGTGAACATCAAAAAGCTCCTTTATATTGTGTATTCGTTACACAAGTGACTTTGTGTTACTGACAGGCATTTTAACTGATTCATCTGTTGATTCAGGAGTTACATGTTCTTATTTTGTCTGGATTTGCAAAGATCTAGATGAATACTTGGTTATGGATCACAGAATCAGAGGCTTTTGGACAGATCAGAATGGTCAAAGACATTTCTTGGAAGCAAAGTTTTGATGATATAGATGCTCAAATCATCAAAAAGGGGGAGATGGTATCAAGAAATGATAAAGTTTTGAGAGATAAATTTTAAAGAAATGTCCATGTCAGAAGATTCAAAGTAAAGATTTCAAGAAGATCAAAGAATTTCTGAAGATGTACGGATTTCACTGAAATTTTCTTTGGAGATTATTTGCTGAAGCAAGTTGAGATGATTCTGAAGATATTTTCTTTCCTAAGTTTGAAAGAATTTTGTGAAAGTTTTGGGGAGATTGTTAATCATTTGAAGACAGTTCTGGAAAGAATGTTGTTAAAGAAAAAAAAAGGAGATTATTTTGACAGAGCTTAAAGTGAAGACTGAATTGCTAGATCTTTCAATAGTGATCTTGAATCCAAAGGGGGAGATTGTTAGAGCATAAATATGTTGGATACAAGATCAAGAAGACTGAAGGTCAAAGTTCAAGAAAGTCAAAGCTGAAAAAGTCAACTTTCATCAAAGTCAAAGTCTTTTGTAATAAAAGTCAATGTATTTTGTATTTTGTTTTTCTTTGTAATTAGTTGTAGGTATAAATAGGTTTCCTTGCTTTGTAATAAAAAAGCAACAAGTCAGAAGAAAAACTTATTTTTCAGTTGTATTTTAGAGAGAGAAATATCAGAGAGAGAGAGTTCGTTAGAGAGAGATTGTAGAGACAGAAAGTGTAATCTTGGAATTGAATTGAAATCAAACAGGTAATTTGATTGTTAATCTTGTTTATTTGATTAATCTTGATTAGAAACTAGAATCTGGGAATATCAAGATCCAAACAACTAAAGACAGACAGATTGCCTTAGATTTGTCTACAAAGCTAAATGAAGAATATCATAAGAGTTTAAAGCTTGCTGCTAAGAAAGTTACCATGAAAACAGCTAGTCAAAGGCAACCATTAAAGACAAGACAAAGACAACCTTCAAAGACCTTCCTGGCCAATCAAGAAAGAAGAAAGATGATCAACTTCCTGAAAAGGTCTGTTGGAGTCAAAGAAGGGATGTTTACCAACATGTCTTATGGTAGAATAGAAGAACTGTATAAAAAGGAGATGGCCAAGCTACAAGGGGATTTCTCTCAAAAGGTTGAGGTTGAAAGAAAGTTGAAAGAAAGACATGATCTCAACATACAACAGCCCTTCCCTGACAGTGAAGAAGGCACTCCTATCAAAGAAAAGGCAGAAGTGAAGCAAGAAGAGACTTTAGATCAAAAGATTGGAGCTATTAAAAGAAAGAAGTCCATAGCTACCAAGCCAAAGGCAAAAAGGCCTAGAACTGAAGAAGGAAAGAAAGAACAGGAAAATGAGAAAATGGAAACAAAACCATCAGAGCAGCAGAAACAGGGTGAACAGGTTGAAACTCAAAAGAAGAGTCAAGAGCAGTCTGATCAACAATCTGATGAGCAGGTGAATTTGTACATGATTGTGACTAATGAAGAACCTATGCAAGCTGACCCTATCTCAATGAAAGCACCATAGATCATTCATTGGGATACTCTGAAGGATAATAGAAGAGAATATTTCAGAATCAAGAGAATGGGTGATCAGTTTGAGGTTTATTCAACTTGGGGCAAAGTAATCAGAAGTTGTTCCAGAACTGACTTGGAAGAAATGTACAAAGTTGGGATAAAATTGTATGAGAATGTGTTGAAAGGGACAGAAATGAGTCTAATCAAGATAGCCATGGAGTATCTGTGCATGATATTTGATCCAGATAGAGTGAAGCATATTATCAAAGATCTGCATCATGAATATGGATTTAAAAAGATTGATCATTGGATACTCATTGAAAGATGTGGAGTATATGTCCTAACCATAGACAAAAGCTATCATGAGTACTTCTTGGTGGATAAGGTGTATGACCACAGCAAGGAAAAGCTGCAAGGGATGCTGAACGCAAAGTTGGTCTTCCCTACAGGTTCTGAAATGGAAAGGATTGTGGTCAGAAGAACTATTAATCAAAGTTTGGGACTGGATCAAAATCTGGGCAATTAAGCTGAAGTTTTGAAAGCATCAAGAAGACCATGCTTTGAAGAACTTAACTTCTCAATTTGAAATGTTAAGTTAGGGGGAGATTGTTGGGGCTGATATGTGCTAAGGATGGATACTACTGCTAAGTCTTGTTGGTTACTACTGTTGAAGATTTAGTACTGCTAGACTTAAAGAGTAATACTACTGAGGAATTTACTACTGCTTGTAGGATTACTACTGCTAGAGGTATTAATACTGCTTGAAAGTTAATACTACTAGTAGTTAGTACTGCTTGAAGAATTACTACTGCAAGCATGGTTAGTACTGCTGAGGATGAAGTTAATACTGCTTATGAAGATAAAGATGGATTAAAGCGAAAGACTAGGAGCTGAAGATAATGATGAAGATAATTATGGAATGGATGTTGAAGATCAATATTTCTTTAGTAATTATCTTGTCATATGTTCTGTATATATAGTCTAGAAGTTTTATACAATTTAACATAGTCTTATTCATATAAATATACGTTTAGAGAGAATTAACCTCAAGATTCTTAGAAATCCTTTCTTTAGAGAAGTATAGAACGTCTGTTGAGTCTGTTCAATAGATTGAGGTTTTGTGTGTAATCAGTAAGTTAATTCAATATAACTTTTGATTTGAGTTCATACACTGTTTGATTGATTTATTGTTAAAGTGTTTTTCCGCGACTTCTTTAACATAGTTTCTGAGTGTTTAGTTTAAATTCTTGTTTAGAATTTCGATCCTGAGAGCAACTAACAAACATGGACCCAAATTCAAGTTGGTACCAAAACCAAAGACTGATTCTGAGTTGCAGGCACCTACTGTCAAGGGGGAGTAAGAGAACGAAGGCTTCTAAGTAAATCAGCTTAGAACCCGTACTTCAACTTTGACTTCTACACGTATCAGTTTAGGACTCGTTCTTCAAAAGTTAATGACTTGTGAGTAAAGCAGCTCAGGACTCGTCCTTCAACGTGTTTAAGCAAATGAGAAACTGTGAGCGCATTTACTTCAAATTCTGCTGCACCTATCTCTGACAGTGATGCTGTTCCAGTTACATCAAGATATTCAAGAATCTGAGCTAGTTCGATCAGACCTTGAGTAAGTGCAAACCAGACACATAGATATGCGACACCATTTCATTAAACATAACGTGGAAGAAGGTATTATTGAAGTATATTTTGTTCTAACTGAATATCAACTTGTCGATTTTTTTTACAAAAGCCTTAAACGAAAAACGATTTAATTTTTTGCTTTCAAAACTCGGCATGTTGAATTTAAAAGTTTAAATCTAAACAAATTTTATTCTATAAAGTAAAATTGTTACATTTTTTCTTTCTTTTGAATAAAATGTGTGTCTAGGATTAATTTTCAAGTTGCTTTGTTTATATCTAAGTTTTATATGTTCAACTTTCAAGTCTTACAAAAATCGAAAAGTCAGCAAAACATGTTTGAAATTTTGAGAATGCTTTAAAGTTGTGTCATTCAGAATATTTATAGTTTAAAATGCTTTGAAACCCTAAAAAGTCAGAATTATGGATCGTAAAGGAAATATAGGCTAAGCACTTAGATGTAAAACCGAGTGATTGAGATGAATCATATATATATATATATATATATATATATATATATATAATACATAAATCGCTAAGTTTAAAAGTTTGTACCTGTGACCTTTCTGGTTTAGAAAGTAAGTTCCGTGGGATGTTTGTCATCTGGTCCCCTAAGATCAATTGGTCTGGGAGTGATCGAACCCAAATCCTTCTATAGAATCAGATCGAAAGTCATGTTCTACTTGTATGAATGGGTTTAGGATGTGTCGATGTAGCCTTTCTGGTCTGGGAGAGTAAGTTCCAAGGGGTGCTTGACACCTAGTCCCCTAAAGCCAACTGGTCTGGGAGCGGCTGACCCAAATCCTGCGATAGGATCAGATAGAAAGTTACGTTTACGACATGTTCCTTACTTACAAAACTTCTTGATTAAAAGATGCCAATGTGCACAAGCTTACAAGATGCCAAAGAGCACAATCATGTAAAGATGCCAATGTGCACAATGCTAAAAGATGCCAATAAGCACACATCTCATGATACTTGGTGATATGTTTGAGTTGCGATAAACCTATAAATTTGTGAAAGTCTTAATTATTGACAGCTTAGTGTGAGTAAATGCAAAGTATTCTATTATATTTTTAGAATTTCATTTTCTTGAAGCTGATCAAAGTTCGCATGCTAGCACACTGAATAAATTGATGATAGTTTTTGAAACTGAACATGTATTAACTTGATATGCAATGAAACTTGTATTTGTATCCAAAAACATACACTTGATTTCAGCTGATCGAGTAATCTGTGATATTTTACTGAGTAGAATTTAATTTGTATGGTGTTTAAAATTTTATATATTTAGTTGTTTCAAAATCTATATTAAGTATATTTTTCTTTCTAAAATTGATGTTTCGATACTAGTGTTCTCATATCTGTGTAAGTGGGTCTGTGCATATTTCAAGGGGAAGTGAATAAGAAGAAAATTCTGAAAGAACATCTGATGATATCTCATTTCGAGGGGGAGTACTTCAAGTGAATACATTGGAAAGTGCATTTGTGTAGGGGGAGTACAAGATCTCTATAGGGGAATTATTTCATGTCCCAAACCAGATTTCCTAGCTTCTTCGACTCAGTCTTGCAGATCTGAAGTTGTCTCTTCTCTAGCATAGACATGACCAAGACGATTCAGATCATCAAGGTCATGAGGGGGAGAAGTTAAAGAGAAGTTAAAGAGGCAAAGAGTTCAAAGTTTATCTGTTCAAGATTCTATTTCTTCAACTATACTTGTTCTTTTGCTATTTCAGCTCTGATCACCACAGTTCATTCGAGTACATTTGAAAGAGGTGCGTCGTCTAGAGCACAAGCTGATGTTCTTGAACCGATTGTTCCTTCAAGCTTATTATAAACTGATCCAGTCTTGTCAAGGCAACAAAGACAACATATTTTGAAAGATACTGAGAAGAAAATTTTTTTAGTCAAGAAGTTACGCTAAGACGTTTAGAAGTTCTGTTTTGTGTTCGAAGATGGGTGTAACAGCCTACATTGAAGACCGGAGCACCAATGATTACTAAGGGGGAGATTTTTAAGTCAGATTTTATAGTAATCAATGTATTTAAAGACTTTTGCTAATACTGTGTGTACTTAGAGCTTTTATATCTTCTATTGGCCA
Source organism: Arctium minus (assembly GCA_954870635.1). Lineage (NCBI taxonomy): Eukaryota > Viridiplantae > Streptophyta > Magnoliopsida > Asterales > Asteraceae > Arctium > Arctium minus. The sequence continues at coordinate 45,090,576 of OX941094.1, read as the reverse complement.
AGGGTATTTAAGTCTCTTGTGGCCTTTGTGTTGTGTAACATTCTAGCGCATAATATCAATACATCAGATTTCTACGTCTTCTACTTTCTCTCTCTACTTTCTCTCACTAAGATTAGATAGATCTTGGATTAACAGTGACTAATTGAATAATATGATTTGATCTTAATAATGTGTTGTTAATCTGTATTGTGTGAAATATATGCTAGTATCTGGGTCTCAATTGGTATCAGAGTACAGTAATCCAACAATTTGAGTCTCTGAAAAAGTCGAGTTCTGTTGAAACTGAGTTGATTGAATTTTTGAGAAAAAGTGAGTTTTTGGTATAATTGATGATGGATTAGTGGTCGAATAGTGATTAAGAACATTTGTATTGGACTGATTTTCATAGAAAAACATCATTTAATCGTGAAATTTTGAGATTTTTGAACTTTTTGGTTCGAACGTGTGTCGATAACTGTTTGATTGAATTGATTGTGTAAATGTGTAAATTGGATTTAATATTACATTGGATTGTTCTTTGATCTAACAAGTTTGATTCTGTGAAGTTACAACTTCGAATTTGGAGTTTTGGATCGATTTCAGGATCAAAATCGATATTTTTGAACATAGAATTCAAGAACTCGCAAGATTCAAGGATTTCGTATGAAGAACTCGCTAATTTGAAAGATTTCGCAGAGTTTCATTTCTAAATTCTTTAAGTGTAGAATTCGTAACAGTGAATATTACGAATTGTAGAAGAATTCCCAAGATCTTTTGAAAATTTTATAAGGACAGAATTCGTATCTCTCTCTGTAACGAAAAGCTAGAATTCTTGAAAGTCATTTTTGCGAAAAGTTGAGTTTTTAAAAATTTAAGTGAATAATTCGCTATTGTGTATATTACGAATTCTTAAGAATTCGCTTATGTTTCTATAGCGAAAAAGGGAATTCGCTTATGTTTCTATAGTGAAAAAGGGAATTGTTGAGAATTTGCAATGTTTCTTGAAAAATTTTCTAAGTGAAGAATTCGTATCTCTGTGGTTTACGAATTCCTATTGCAAATTTCTCTTGCGAATTGTATTTTTCAAAATTTGTTTAAGGACAGAATTCACAGAAGTGCTTCTTGCGACTTCTGTGTCTTGTGTTAAAATTTGCTTGCGAATTCCTGACTTTGCGAATTGCTCAGCTTTGTGTTGCGAATTTCTAGAGAATTACGAGTTCTAAATTTGTTTGAATATTGAATTGCGAATTGTTCTTGTTTTAAAGTTGTTTGCGAATTCTGAACTTGGAATTGTTGGGTTCAAAGATCTTTACTAGCTAATATTTTTTGTTGTGTGCAGGATAACACATCTTCTCATCATGTCGAAAGAATTACTTTCAATAGGATCACAATCGAAGCCTCCTGTCTTATCTATAGGAGAATATTCTCAGCGGAAGCGGAGGATGACCCAGTTCTTAAATCATAAGAACAAGGATTACATGAAGTTTATCATCGATGCTCCAGTACAACCAGTGGTCATAGTACCTGGACAAGCTGCAACAGAAACATCACCTGAAATTCCAGTTCATTATGTCCCAAGGCCATATCAATATTACAGCGAACGAGAGAACGAATTGAATAAGATTGATGAAGAGTCCCTGATTTATCTGACCATGGCTATCCCGAATGACATCTACAACCGTGTAGATAGTAGGGAGTCTGCTAAAGATATGTGGGACGAATTTGAAAGGCAGTTCCAGGGCATTGAGAAGTCTATACAAGCAAAGCTGAACCAGAACATAAACGCTTATGAAGGCTTTCATGCAAAGGAAGGAGAGACTCTTCTGGATACTTATACTCATTTGAATGTTATTCTAAACGACTTGAGAAGGAATGGAATGAACAAGACTGTATCAGAGATAAACTACAAGTTCATTAAGAACTTGAATCCTGAGTGTAAATGTTATGCAATCAATATTCAGATGACCAAGGACATGGCACAGGAAGACGTGAATGACATCTTCAGTACTTTATCTCAACACGCAGTTGAAGTCAAACAGCTCAGTGAAGAGAAGATAGTCAAAGATTCACTTGCCTTGTCATCTGAACGAAAGAAAGGATCAAGTTCCAAGTCCAGTTCTTCATCAAAACACAAGTCAAGGAAATCCAGAGCTCTTCTAACAGAACTCATTGAATCAAGTTCTGATGACTCCTCCTCTAAAGCTGAAGAACATTCTAATGAAGACATTCAGAGGTTTGATGATAATCTTGCTCTCATCACAAAGCAGTTTCAAAGAAGCTTTGGAAAGAAAAGATTCTCGAAGCCAAAGTATGAGGGACACAAGAAAGACAAGTACAAGTCGAGGTTCGAGAAGAAGTTTGGAAAGAAAGATGGGAAAAGAGATGAGAAGAAAGAAGAGAAGAGAGAAGAAAAGAAAGTAGAAACTGAGCCAAAGTATGGTAGGTGCTATAATTGTGGGAAACCTGGCCATTTCTCTAAGGAATGCAAGTTCAAGCATACAAAGAATTCAGAGTACTATGCCAAGAAATCACTGATCGCCAAGAAGGTAGAAGATGGCAAAGAACTGATGGCCGAGGAGGAAAACTGGTTCTTCCAGAGTTCTGATGATGAAACAACGCATTTCACTCAGGTATGCATGATGGCCAAAGTCAATGAAGAAGCTGAATCATCTTCAGACCAATCTGAGTGTGATTCCGAGGTAAATACTCAATCAAACTCTGAACTTGTTCAATCTTTACTAGCTCAGATAAATTTTATGGAAAAAGAGTTGGAAAGTTTGAAAATCAAACTTAGTACTGAAAGACAAACAATGATGAATTTTCGTGATGAAAATGCATTATTGAAAGTTGTCGTTGACGAGAAAAAATCTGAAAAAGATATTCTGAAAAAGGACAAAGATGTTTTAAAATAAAAAATAACTGAGCTTGAAAGAGATCTTGTTAATTTAAATGTTGAGAAATGTGATTTTAAGATCAAATTTGAAGCATGTTTTCAGGAACGCAATGAGGGTTATTACAAAATAAAGGAACTAGAGGATTTAAATCTAAAAAGAGGATAGACTAAGCAGACATTGAATCTTTTAACAAATAAACTCCAAGATGTCCGTTTCTACAATGCTAAAACGGGTTTAGGTTTTGAAGAAAACGATGTTTTGAAAAGAGCGCCAGAAAATTTGTATAACTTTGACAAACTAGGCTCAACTCCTAAGAAAAACCCGGATATTCGTGATACTTTTATTACTTTTGTTAAAAGTGAAACTCTGAAGTCTAACATTTCTTTAAAAGGAAAAGAGGTGATTGATGATGATACATCAAGTTGTGCAGATTCCGTTTCAAGTTTTAAATTTGTTGGATTTTCATACAATGAGTTGAACAAGAGTTATAAAACTAGAAAACCTGAATTTGTTGAATTTCAATCTCTGTTTTCTACTTGTTCACTAACAAAATCAGTCAACGTTGAGACATATATTCATGAAACTCAGTGTCAGTATGATGAGTCTGACTCAGAAACTGATATTGAGAATCAAATTCCAATATCTGAATCAATCACTTCTGATCTATCAAAAGAGACTAAGACTAATGAGTGTGAAAATATCATGAATCAAAGTATAAAATCTGATTTTTCAAAGAATGTGACTGAGGAGATCTTTACAGATTTGATGAATGCTTCAGACCCTGTACCTATTATAGAGAAGTTGGAATCAAACTCTGTGCTGAATCAAACATCTAATTTTGAGAAACAAATCACAGATCTTCAAAAGATTATTGTAGAGTTGGAGATGAGAACAATGATCTCAGATTTAAACTTGACAAGTCTTCTTAAGAAAACAAAGAACTCTCTAAAGAGTTAAATGTGTTGAAAGATGATTTGTTTAAACAAAACTTAAAAGAGAAAAAGATGTTTGAGTCTCAAAAATGGAATGTTCATTCTAACCTAGAGTTTGAGATTGTTACTTCTAAAACCTCAGTTGTTTACACTAATACTTCTGAATATCCTCCTAGCATTTTTGAAAAAGGAGAAGCTTCTAATACTTCTAAGATAAAATCATCTGCTAAAAAGAAAACTGACAAGATTTCATTTCCTGTTTCAGATGTGAAAAAACAAACAGTTAAAGGAGAATGGGTGGAGAAAATAGTTAGTGAAAATAAAGCTGTTGATAATAAATGTACTGTCAGTGATAGTGGTAGTTTGTCTTGTATAAATTCGAACGTTCGCAAATGTCAAAGATGTATTACTGATTGTACTTCTATGGATAAATCAAAACTTTTGACATTTGTTCGTAAGAATTTTATTTGCAAACACTGTCATGACAATTCATTTACATCTCACACCATTCCTCCTAAAACTAAAGTTGCTAAAAAAACATCTCGTGCTAAATATGTTTCAAAATCGTCAACACAACATGCCAAAGTCTTTCGTGCTAAGAATGATTTTCACTCTAAAAATCAAAAGTTTCATGAGCTTAATGTCAAAATGGTATGGTAATGGATACCTAAGCCTCGCTATGAATGGCATATCACGACAAAGGTAGACGATTTAGATAAATTGCAAAAAGCTAATAAAAAAGGACCCATTTGGATATGGGTACCTAATAAGAAGTAATTTGTTCTTTTTGCAGGCCTCACATCTATGGTACATAGATTCAGGATGCTTGCGTCATATGACAGGATTTAAGCATCTTCTACACTATGTTGAGGAACCTGTCGGAACTATTAATTTTGCAAATTCTGAGCTTACTGGATTGATTCGAGGACACGGATCTTTAACGAATGGCACCATCTCAATCAAAAGAGTACTATTCGTGGAAGGACTTAATCATAATCTTTTCAGCACAAGTCAGTTCTGCGATAGTCAATTCGAAGTTCGGTTCACTGCTGATTGCTGTTATATTGAAGATAAAGATGGTTGTGTGATTTTCAAAGCAGAGCGGAATGCAAATATTTTTACATTGTATTTTACAACACATTTTGAATCTAGGCCTGTCTGTCTAATAGCTAAAGCTTCAAGAGCTGAAAGTTGGATTTGGCATCGGCGCTTGTCTCATCAAAACTTTGATGCGATAAATAAATTTGCGAGACATGGCATTGTCAAAGGTCTACCTGAACTACGGTTTGAGAAGAATTATCTTTGCCTTGCTTGTGAAATGGAAAAGATGAAACGGAGTTGTCATAAATCAAAGACAGAATTCTGCTGCTCAACACCGCTTGAACTTATCCATATGGACCTTTGCGGCCCGATGAGGACTCAGTCGATCAACGGAAAGAAATACATTCTAGTTATGATCGATGAGTACTCCAGATATACAAGGATGGAATTTCTCAAAAATAAATCAGACGCACCAGAGATCATCATTGCTTTTATCAAGAAAATCCAGGTTCGACTTCAATTGCCTATTAAAACTTTGAGAAGTGACAATGGCGCAGAATTCAAGAATACAACTCTTCAGAGTTATCTTGTTTCAGTCGGGATCTCACATAATTTTTCTGCTGCTTATACTCCTCAACAAAACGGCGTGGTTGAACAGAAAAATCGAACACTAGTTGAAGCAGCAAGGACGATGTTAGCTTATTATGGTCTGCCATTGTATTTGTGGGCTGAAGCCGTAGGCACTACTTGTTTCACGCAAAATCGTACAATTATCGTTAAAAGACATAAGAAGATAGCATATGAGCTTAGAAATCGTAGAAAACCGAATATAAAATTTCTTCGTACTTTTGGTTGCAGGTGTTATATCCTCAATGATCGAGAAAATCTTGGTAAATTCGACAAGAAGGCGGACGAAGGCTACTTCATCGGTTATTCTTTAACATCTAAAGCCTATCGGATCTATAATAGAAGAACCAAGACGATCATGGAAAGTATGAATGTGTCTTTCGATGAAACATCTACATTGACTTATGAACACTGCAGTTCAGAACTCAAGCTAAAACAGAAGGCTTCTATTCAAGACGGAATAGAACCCGAATCGTCTCAGACTAAGTCTTCTGACTCATCTAAAATAACATCTGAGTTAGACTTACCATTCTTTTTGCTTTTATGGATATTTGTGCAGATTTCGACAAATCAAATATATCCGCATCAAGTTCAGAGGTTTCAATCGTAACTGAAGATATTTTAGGACCTACTGAGAATGTCACAACAACATGATCAGGTACAATTACACCTGTACAAGTTGTCCCGAGTACACCTGAGGTTGATTTGAACATACCTGTTGTATACGATGAATATGATGAAGAGAACACGCAGATCACTATTTACCCAATTCCAAGTACTACAAGGTGGACACGAGATCATCCCAAACACAACATAATCGGTGATATCCACAGTGGTGTGAAAACGCGGGCGACATCTGCTAACTTGTGTCTATACTCAAGTTTCCTTAGTTCCCTTGAGCCGAAGAAAGCTTCAGAAGCCTTGCGTGATCCGGACTGGATTCTGGCTATGCAAGATGAGCTTCTACAATTTGAGCGGAACAAGGTCTGGCGACTTATACCACTACCAGAAGGCAAATCTGTTATAGGAACAAAGTGGGTCTTCAGAAACAAGAGAGATGAAGCAGGAATTGTGGTTAGAAATAAAGCTCGTCTGGTTGCAAAAGGGTATTGTCAACAGGAGGGGATTGATTATGATGAGACCTTTGCTCCTGTTGCAAGGATTGAAGCTATTCGGATATTTCTTTCATACGCAACCCACAAGCATTTTACGGTATATCAGATGGACATAAAATCTGCTTTCTTGAATGGGATTCTACATGAAGAAGTCTACGTTTCTCAACCTCAAGGCTTCATTGACCCAAAACACCTGGACTACGTCTATATAGTAGACAAGGCTTTATATGGACTCAAACAGGAACCAAGAGCTTGGTATGAAACGTTAAGCCAATTTCTACTTGCTTCCGTATTTAAAAAAGGTACTATTGATACTACTCTCTTTCTGAAGAAACAAGGTGAGGATATGATCCTAATTGAGATCTATGTGGATGACATTATTTTTGGTTCTACAAATCCTAAATTTTGTAAAAACTTTTCAAGAATCATGGAATCTAGATTTGAAATGTCAATGATGGGCGAACTGACTTTCTTTCTTGGTCTTCAAGTGAAATAGTTACCCGATGGCATTTTCACAAATCAGTCTAAATATATTCGAGATGTCCTGAAAAAGTTTAACATGTCTAACAGTTCCGTGATGAAAACACCAATGGCAACGGGTACACTATTAGATGCTGATTTATCTGGTAAATCAGTAGATCAAAAGATGTACCATAGCATGATTGGTTCATTACTGTACTTAACAGCAATTAGACCGGATATTATGTTTACCATATGTTTCTGCGCTAGGTATCAGGCTAACCCGAAGGAATCACACCTAGTCGCTGTGAAACGAATACTTAGGTACCTCAAAGGCACTCCCGAGTTAGGTCTTTGGTATCCTAAGGGTTCGAGTTTTGATTTAACTGCATACACAGATGCTGACCATGCAGGATATAAGCTGGATCGTAAGAGCACCTCTGGATGGTGTCAATTTTTAGGTGACATGTTGGTAAGTTGAACGTCAAAGAAATAGAATTGTGTATCCACTTCTACCGCTGAGGATGAATATGTAGCCGCTGCAAGTTGCTGTTCAAAAGTCCTTTGGATGCGGACACAATTAAAGGATTTTGGATACTCCTACCAACGAGTTCCTATTTATTGCTATTCAAAGAGCGCGATAGCCATAGCAACTAATCTAGTGCAACACTCCAACACAAAACATATTGATGTGCGATTCCACTTCATCAAGATCATGTGGAGAAGGGCGATATAGAGATGCACTTCGTACAAACTAACTACCAGTTGGTTGATCTTCTCACCAAGCCGTTAGATGAAAAAAGGTTTACCTTTCTGGTCAGCAAACTAGGTATGTTAAATGCCACTACATGATTCAAGGGGGTAGTATATCTTATTTTGTGCTGTAATGGTTTATGTCTTGGAAATTATGAATAGGGTCTATTATTCATCTTTACTGACAAAAGCGGAATCATTTTTCAATGATTACCAAAATCTTTTATCTTGCAGGTTATCATTCTTGTGACATTGACTTTTGATTACATCAGATCAGAACCCGTGCTTTGTTGGTAACACTGATCATTACTATTCTCACCGGAGAATAAGTAATCATGGTTTTTGAATACTTATGTTCAAAACCCGTACTCAAATGTTTTTATTATGAAGGATGCTAATAAGATAAAATATTTTCTAGAAATTTTTGATTTGAGGGGGAGCTAGTGAACTTACTTGTTATATCTTTTAGTGGGAGGAGATATAATTGTTTTATACTTTCATTGTTATATTTATCTTATAAATTGAATTTTTACAGGTATCAAGGGGGAGGATATCTGAGTTTTTGTCAAGGATACTTCACTGAAAATATTCATTTAGGGGAAGTTAAGGATTTTGATTTACAGGTATATATTTATAATCCTTATACTCTATCACTTGTTGAAAAATGCACAACTTTCACTTGTGCAAAATGGTTTCTTAAATGTTCAAACCACTTCCTATTCTTCAAAGATTTTCTTGAATTGTGAAGTGTGATTTTAAATATTTTTTTGGATATCTAAATGTCTATCTGACCATGTGTTCCTCAAAGAAAAATACTTGTGTATTTTCTTTTCATATACTTTGACAAGTATTCATTCACACAACGGTTCAGTACAATATATTTTGAACTTTGTTATTACCATGTATCAAATGATAAATCTTTCTATGGTAATACTCCCGTTTGCTATTCCCTGTTGTTTAAATCAAACGTCATTTCTTTTATACATGTGCTTTCATAGAATATATGTTTATATATTGTTCATATAAACAACATTCGTCTTTGATTTCCCTTATTATTTTTCTTCATGAATTTTGATATGATCTTAATCATTGTCAGATTCTCAAAACATTTCTATTCTTTAATGATTTTCATTCATATAAAGTTTTGAGAAATCTTAAATGCTTAAAATGCTCAAATTTTCATTCTTATTTTTATGATCATACTTTCAATGACAAATGATTTCTTGTGCTAATATGTCAAGAAAATCATTGAGATACATATGCTTTTAGGAAATACATGGGATTTAGTGTGAGTGCTTAACAGAACTTTCATGGATTCACGATAACCAATGTTTCCTACCCAAGAAGTATTCCTTGAGTGATTGAGAGGAGAGGGGTCTAAAGATTGAGTGTTGGTGTGTGAAGAGGTAAAATGGAAATGAGAGATTGGCTAGATGTGAGCTTAAAAGATTAAAAGAAAGAGGGTGTGAGAACAGAGTAAAAGAATATTAACTCTGAACTAAACTTTTTCTGAGTCGGGCAGCCACATAATCTAATTGGTTCACATTCTTTGGTGACCATCATTGAAAAAGGCAGTGAGCCCATGCCATATCTTGCATACAACCTCACCAACTACTCATTCTTTTCTTAAAAAGAGAATGTTTCACATTTTCTGGGGAAGCATCACATACGCTATTGGTTCTTCATTTGGAAGATGATGATATTGAAAAAGAAGGAAAGTTTCCCCACCTTCAGCCCTTCATCATGCACATTGAGTATGTGTATACCATTGTTGTCTCAGTGGTTTACATACTTTGAGCCTTTTGAAAAACAATCATTGTGTTTATTCTTTCATAACACAAGTACGAGCACACATAATTTTTTTTCTGTCAGAATATTCATAGAAAATACCTTGTGTTTTTCAATGATTGAATGGAAGTCCTGGGGAGTCATCATCAAACCAGATCCTTACATTATACATTTGTTGTACACAATGGCTTTGTACTACTGACAGGCATTCCTAACTGTTTCATATTTTGATTCAGGGTTACCATTCCTAATTTTTTTGAATTTGAAAAGATTCAGATGAATACATTCTATGAATTGACGGCTCATTCAGATCAGATGAATCAAAGGAAGAGATCATGAAGATTGTGCTTATTTGTTCATTTGGGGGAGATGTTCCAAAGACTGATCTAAACTTGAAGAGTTTTGATGATTTTGATTCTCACAATTCATCAAAAAGGGGGAGATGTATCAAAGTTCAAGTTCAGATGAAAAGTTTATATCAGAATTGGGGAGATAAATCAGTGTTCAAGATCAGATGATTAAAATTTGTATCGAGAAAGAGTGACAGATGTTTTTCAAAGTCAGTTTGAAAGCTGAAGCAAAGTTTGTTGTAAAGAAGGAGATTGAAGATATTTGAAAAGTTAAAAAGAAAGATTTACTTCAAAGATGAAGAATATCAAAGTTTCAAAGTTTGTTGAAAGTGTCAAAGATTTGAAGATTGTCAAAGTTTTTAAGATGTTAAAGTTGAAAGAGATTAAAAGCTGAAAATTATTCTTAAGATAAGAAGACTTGAAGATTAATGTTAATTTTTTGTTTATTCTTGAATCAAAAGTGGGAGATTGTTAGACTAATATTTTATTGAAGATTAAAAGTGAGGGTCTATTTTGTAATAGTTTATTACTTTGAGGGTTTTGTTGTAAAGTCAACATGAGTTGACTTAGTATAAATAGTTTGGTCTTTGTTAGATTGGTAAGTACGCACGCACACATTAGACTATCAGAGAGGATTCGGTAAGAACACAAAGTGAACGTGAGATCTGTAGCACCTTGTTAGATTTGTGACTAATTGAATAATATGATTTGATCTTAACAATGTGTTGTTAATCTGTATTGTGCGAAATATATGCTAGTATCTGGGTCTCAGTATCAACAAACTTAATTTCAGTGGGAAAAAGTGACTCGTATTCAGTATAAGAAAATTGAGGCTTTCTTTCTTGTTACTTGAGTTCAAGTCATCATATTTAAATCCCACATTTTTGAAACTGCAAGTCTGTAAATCTTCACTGTTGTCAGATTCGTTATCATCATCCATTTTTTCTCTTCCTTTATCAGAAGAGTTAGATAAGGAACAATAAGACTTAACGAAGACTTCATGACTTTTAGGAATCTTTTCTTTGTAAGCACCTAACTCTGAAAAATTATATAAACTTGTTGGTGCCTTTTTCAAAACAGTATTTTCACTTAATCCCAAACCCGTCTTAGTATCACAAAATCTAGTGTCTTTGAGATTATTAGTTAAAAGATTAAGAGTTTGTTGAGTCTGACCTCTTTTGTAGTTCAAATCTTCTAACTACTTGATCTTCTTGTAAAGCTCTTTTCTTTCATTCAAACTCATTTCAAATTTAAGTTAAATATCAACTTTTTCATCTTCTATATTCTTCAAACTCTTTTGCAAAGCAGAGATTTTTTTCATCTAGAACAGATTTCACAAATTTAACCTCTTCTTTTTCTTTCTTTGAGTCCTCAAACATAACTTTGTAAAGTTCCTTTTCTTGTAAAAATTTATAGACTAAAATTATTTCACCTCTGATTTTCTTCTTTAAGTCAACAAAGTTAGGATTCATATTTTGTAATTTAGGCATTAAATTAGTTTCAAGAGAAGGTTGTACCTCAAATTCTTTCCCGATAACAATTTGCGGTAAATTATCTTGTTATCCCGTGTAATTTTCATAAACTTTGTAACTCTAAGTTGATCAGGAATTAGGTCCCGAGGTGTGGGTCTAAGACTAGAACGATTTGAGCGAGAATCGGAAGAAAACAGGTCCCGGCAGGAAGGGACGACCTTGTCGGCGACAATGCCCAACGGTAAATTCGCCTGGCATAGTCTCGAAGAATGTACCATAGGCGGGGCATGGCCAACGACCTTGATGGAGACAATGCCCGAGGGAAAATTCGCCTGGCATACTCGCTCACAGTGTACCGAAGGGTAGGGCAGGACAACGACCTTATCGGCGACAATGTCTAGAGCAAAGTCTCCTGGCATAGTCTGTAACGCCCGTATTTTCGTTAAGTAAATGTCACTCGAACATTTCCGTGACTTGTAAACAGTGGGGTTTTGTTGGGAAATTTATTGTTTAAATTCCCTTAGAGTATTAGGAGTTTTGACAGTGAAAAAGTCGAGTTTCGGGGCTCTGGAAAGGTCCCACGACAATGCCCGACGACTGTGAGAAGTCACAGTCGCACATGACACAGTCGCAAAAGGGAAATAGGAGCCTGGGGCATACTGGCGACTATGTCAGGCGACATTGACCTGGGCATAGTCGCTTCGCAATGTCACCAAAGCAGAGCAGACTGCTGTTAAGTTGAACATTTCAACCTATTTCTCATCCTCACTTCTCTAAACTTCCCTCATTCTCTCTCAAAATGTTTTTCCTCTTCTCCCTTCTAACCCTAGCTTATTTGTGGCTCAAATCCTTCTATTTTATGGAGAGAAAACACCATCAAGTGGTAGAATGGAAAGCTATGATCAAGGATGTCAGGATCGAATTCTTAACAAGAATTAATTCTCAGAAACAATATCAAAGAAGTTTGCGGAATAACACTTTGATATTCAATTAAACAGTAAATCAACACAGTAAATATGAAGAACAAATTTTAAGCTTTTATTTGATGCTTTGAAGTTACAAGATTACTCACTCAACCTCAATATTGATGAACAGGCTCACCAATACGAATTCTACTTCTCTAGAATTAGGATCTATGCCTTGAGGTTGTTTTTCTCTAAAAGAATGAAAACTTAAAGTTAAAAGTTATCTAACTATTCTAAACAATACACTATATATACTGAATACAAAGATAATTACAATAAATAAAATATCTTCAGTATATCTTCTATGTATATCTCTAAGCTTCCATGTATATCCTTTCATACGAATCTTCATCATATAAGCAGTATTAATCTTCAGCAGCATTAACTTCCTTCTAGCAGCATTAACTACTAAGCAGTACTAACCACTAGCAGTACTAACTAGCTAAGCAGTACTAACTTTGTTCAAGCAGCACTAACTTTGACTAGCAGTATTAATAGTACTAGCAGTAGTAACACTCAGCAGTACTAACCTTTAAGTCTTCTAGCAGTATTAACTCTGAACTAGCAGCATTAACCATACTTGATGAATTCTTCATTTCCCAACAATCTCCCCCTAACTTGACTTTTAGGAAAAGAAGTCAAGTTCTTCAGATCTTCTTCAAGATGCTTTCAACACCTCTGATTCAATTTCCCAAATTTGGATCTAGGCCCAAGCTTTGATTTACAGTTCTTCTTACCACAATCTTGGCCATTTCTGAATCCTTTGTACAAACCAGTGTAGCTTTAAGCATCCCTTCTAACTTCTCCTTGCTATGCTCATATATTTTGTCCACCAGGTAATATTCATGATAACAATTGTCAATAGTAATCATGTATACTCCACAGTTTTCAAACAGTATCCATTTGTCAATCTTCTTGAATATGAACTCATGCATATGATCTTTAATCCTATGGTGCACTCTTGCAGGCTCAAACATCATGCACAAGTATTCCAATGTCACTTTGAGAAGATTCTCTTCAGTACCTTTCAACACAGGTTCATAAAGTTTCATCCCAACTTTATATAGTTCTTCCAGATCAGCTCTTGAACAACTTCTGATGACTTTTCCCCATGTTGAATAAGCTTCAAATGAACCATCAGCTCTCTTGATTCTGAAGAAATTCTTTCCATTGTCTCTCAGAATATCCCAGAAGATGATCTCTGGAGCTTGCATAGAGATTGGAACAGCTTTCAAAGGTTCCACTATTGTCATGTACGGATCCATACTTTCATCAGTTTGCTTAGTGACCTGCTCTGGACTCTGTACTGGCTCTGTTGGGGATGTGACTGAAGGTTCTGCTTCCTTTTCAGTTTCTTCCACCCTAGGCCTTTTCAACTGCCTTTTTGGAGCAATTGTTTTCACTCTTTTTCCAGACTTGGCTTCTCTACCAACATTTCCAGGTTCTTCCTTCTTCTCTTCTGCTTCTTCTTTGGAAGGTGTGGTTTTCTCAGGGAATGGTTGTTGGATGTTGAGATCATGTCTCTCTTTCATCCTTCTTTCTGCTTCTTCCCTTTGAGAGGAATCCCCTTGGAGCTTTGTCATTTCCTTCCTGTATAGCTCTTCAACCTGAGAGTAGGCCATATGAGTAAACATCTCCCCTTTAACACCAATTGCACCTTTCAGGAAGTTTATCATCTTTCTTCTTTCCTGATTGGCCAAAAAGGTCTTGGAGGGTTGTCTTTTCTGCTTTTTGAATGGCATTCTTTTTACTTGTACTTGCTTGGCCTGAGCTGCTGTTTTCATGCTCTTCTGATACTCTTCATTTAGTTTTCTGGCCATATTCAGTGCAAGCTCTCTATCCTTCTCAGATTGAAGTTGTTCCTCCCTTTCCATTTCTGCCTGAAGCTGCTTTGCCACTTCTTCATCCAGTTCTATCTGAATTTTCTTCTTTGCAGGTTGTTCAGGATCAATCATCTTAGCTTTACCCTTTGTATCCTTCAACCCTGCCTCACTTCTTTCTTGTGTCTTCTTTTCAAGGCCTCCTTCATTGATGACCACTCCCTTAGCCTTTTGAGTAGCCTTAGGAGTGTCATTCTTTGCTTTTACTAAGGTTTCAGCTATTTCCAATTCTTCAACAGATAGCCCTGTTACTGCTTGAACATTATCTGTTTCTACTTCTTGTGCTTCTGTTTCTGCAGCTTTCTCCCCCTTAACATCAAATCCCATCTCAGAAATACTTTCTTTTTCTGCTTCAGCCTCTGAATTCTCCCCCTTGTTGAAATCATCTTCAACACTTGTCCTTCTCTTTAGCACAAACTGCTTCCTTCTCCTTTTCTGGAACAATCTTGTCACCATTTTCTTCAGTTTGGTGATCTGAACTTGTTGAGATAGAATAATCAGCTTCATCTCCTCTATTTCTTTTCCTTGCTTGATGACATCCTGGTTGATGTTTCCCATGGTCTCCATCAATTCATCATAGTTATATCTGTCCTCACCTTCTCCAGGAGTGTTACCCCCTATTGAAGGATCATTGGATCTTTTATTAGTAGATGTCTTCTGCCTAGCAGAAGCACTATCCACCCCTGTGGTTTCTTGGCACCAGGGTCCTTCAAATGATTGCTCATTCAAAGTTGCCATGGGGGAGGTCTTATTGATGTTACCACTTTCCTCCTCTGTGCTAGCAGGAGTAGTGGCAGCCTCATCACCCATATGCTCTACCTCCTCCTCAGAGAGCACCTCCTTTGGGTTGGGAGACACCCTTGTGGTTTCCCTTTGGATATTCTCTAAGGGAGAATTCTCCCTTAGAGGGCTTATAGGCTTAGTGGGTAGTGGTACAAGAAGGGAAGGAGCCTTCTTTACCTGTTTTCTCTTGTAGGTTTGGGTGATGGGTGAGGTTGGTTTTTCAAGAAGGGACTGGGGAATTGATTTTGAGAGGGAAGGTTGGGCTTGGCTAGCAGTGGGTTGGTCTAATGGGGGTCTTGACCCTGCTGCCATACCTTCATTGGTTTGGGACACCACCATCATTGTAGAGAACAATGGGGTGTCAACTCCTTCAGAGTCCCCAGCAGATCTTCTCATATTTGAGAAAACCTTGCCTTTGGGGGGTTTAGGTACATATACCCCAACAGGTTGAGGTATATCCGTCAATTCATGGTTGATAACTGCTTGAACAAACCTGGGATACATAAAGAAGCTCTTTTTGTTTCCCATGTTTGAGACAAGATCATTGAAAATCATTGTAGAAAAATTGTACTTTCTGGCAGTGGCCAAGCACACCAAAGCATAAGCAATAGTGCTGCTGAACTCACTCCATCCAGTAGTCTTTTTGGATATACAATGCATAAGAGTATGGACAAAGAAACGCCATTGGGGTGAGAATTTTGCTTTAGAAAATTTGAAAACACCCAATGGGCCTCCATACCCCATTCTTGTAAGAGTTGTAAACAGTTCATCATTTGGGATAGAAGTTATACCAGAGGCATCGTCTAGACGTAGACTGATGCGAATAACCTCTTCAGTAACTGTTAGTGGTTGATCACAGATTCTTGTCTTGATCATTTGCACACCATTTTCCACAACAATGGTTGCATTGGCCCAGAACTGCCTTTGATGCTCAATGTAGATTGTAGGTGATACAATGAGAGCATGAGCAATGTGGCTTGTCTTGAGGAAATCCACAATCTGATGAAATCCTGAAGCTTGCTTTGGCTTTTGTAGCATCGCAATCTCGTTGTGCTCGTCGATGAAAGTCATAGATGCCATTGATCTTAGTGAAAACGTGCCTGAAAACTTCGATCTTGAGAGAGAAAAGGTTTTGAGCGCAAGAGAACAGTATGCAAAGAGTTGTTATGAACTTTTAGGCGGGCAAAGAGTATTTATAGTATTCGGAATATAAGCAGTATTAACCTAGAGCAGTATTAACTACTAGCAGTATTAACTGAAAGCAGTATTAACCACTAGCAGTATTAACCACTAGCAGTATTAACTGAAAGCAGTATTAACCACTAGCAGTATTAACTGAAAGCAGTATTAACCACTAGCAGTATTAACTGAAAGCAGTATTAACCACTAGCAGTATTAACTGAAAGCAGTATTAACCACTAGCAGTATTAACTGAAAGCAGTATTAACCACTAGCAGTATTAACTGAAAGCAGTATTAACCACTAGCAGTATTAACTGAAAGCAGTATTAACCACTAGCAGTATTAACTGAAAGCAGTATTAACCACTAGCAGTATTAACTGGAAGCAGTATTAACCACTAGCAGTATTAACTATACTTACTCCTTTTAAACTTTGCTAAACACTGAGTACTGCTATGCATATCCTGAAAAAGAAGATTAGTAACACCAAGAATAAAAGTATACATGTATAAAACCACTTTTTGAGAAGAAGATTATTCAGAGTTTATCATTCCCACACTTGTTACCAAGAAAGTGAATCTACCCACATCAAAAGCTTTAGTGAATAGATCAGCAAACTGATTATCAGTGTGAACTTTGACAACTTGAATAAGTTTCTTTTCATTACAATCTCTTATAAAGTGATACCTGATTTCAATGTGCTTTGTCTTTGAGTGCTTGACTGGATTATTTACAATGCTAATAGCACTGCTGTTGTCAATAAAGATTGGAGTGTGTAGAAAGGTTACCCCATAATCCAACATTTGATTCTGAATCCATAAGACTTGAGAACAGCAACTTGCAGCTGCTATGTACTCTGCCTCTGTTGTAGATGTGGATACTGTGGTTTGTTTCTTGCACTGCCATGAGACTAGTCTAGCACCCAAAAACTGACATCCTCCAGAAGTAGATTTTCTGTCCAAGTTTGCCCCACCTAAATCACTGTCTGAGTATGCTATTAGGTCAAATGGTGAGTTATGAGGATACCAAAGTCCCAATCTGGGTTGCCCTTTGAGATATCTGAATATCCTCTTAACAGCTTGAAAGTGAGATTGCTTTGGCCTAACTTGAAATCTTGCACATACACAGACTGGAAACATTATATCTGGCCTTGATGCTGTGAGATACATGAGAGAGCCAATCATGGATCTATAATAATGCACATCCATGTCCTCCCCCTCAAGATCTGTTGTGATCTGCTTATGTGTTTCCATAGGTGTGCTGGCAGGTTTGGATTCTGAGAAACCAAACTTGGTTAGAATATCCTGCACATACTTGGATTGACATATGAAAATGCCATCTGACTTCTGTTGAACTTGGAGTCCAAGGAAGAAAGTAAGTTCCCCCATGGAACTCATTTTGAACCTTTGATGCATTAAATCCTCAAACTCCTTGCACATGTTGTTTCTTGTAGATCCAAAGATAATGTCATCAACATAGATTTGGACCAGCAAGATATCCTTCTTCTTTCTTTTGATAAATAGAGTCTTATCAATGACTCCTCTTTCAAAGTCATTTTCCAAGAGATAGGATGACAGAGTGTCATACCATGCTCTTGGGGCTTGATGTAGTCCATAAAGTGCTTTCTTTAATTTGTATACCCTGTCTGGATAGCTTGGGTTTTCAAACCCTGGTGGTTGACAGACATATACTTCTTCTTCAATTGATCCATAGAGAAAAGCACTTTTTACATCCATTTGATAGACTTTGAAATTCATGTAAGAAGCATAGGCTAGGAATAGTCTGATTGCTTCTATCCTAGCCACAGGTGCAAACACTTCTTCATAATCTATACCTTCTTCTTGAGTATAGCCTTGAGCCACCAGCCTTGCTTTGTTCCTTATGACAATACCTCTTTCATCTCTCTTGTTTCTGAAAATCCACTTTGTGCCAATTGCTCTGTGACCTTTAGGAAGGTCTACTAGATCCCATACATCTTGTAGCTTGAACTGTAACAGTTCTTCTTGCATTGCTTCTATCCAGCTAGATTCTTTCATAGCATCATGTGCCTTTTTAGGCTCAAGCTGGGATAAAAAACAAGAAAGGACTGTATGCTGTTGATCTTGCATTTCTTGAAGCCTGCTTTGATGTCTAGTTATCATAGGAGAAGAGATATCTCCTATTACCAGCTGTGGAGGATGATTCTTTTGAACTCTGGTGTTATGACTAGGTTCTTCATTCAGTCCAGCCTCTAGATTAGAGTCATGCAACTCAACTGAAGTGTTTTCAGATGCCACTTCTGATTCTTTATTTTCTTGAGTCTCCTCATCTCTAGTTTCTTCTTCACTCTGATTTGATCCAGTAAATGATTCCTTTTCACAGTCTTCACCAGAAGGCACTGTGGATATGGGAAATATCACAGATTTGGATATGCTTTCTGAGACTTGTGTGATCCCTGATCCTCCACATCCTGTTCCTGTAGAATCATCACTACTGAAACCAAAAGAATTAGTTAGTGAATCAATGTCAAATAGCCACTGAGGTCCAGATCCAACAGGATTTGGTGTGCTCTCATTGCATTTGACATTGTCACTTTCTTCAATTATTCTAGAAGAAGAGTTAAATACTCTGTAGGCCTTACTCTGAGATGAATATCCCACAAGAAATCCATCATCTGCTTTGCTATCAAACTTACCTAAGTGAGATTTGGTATTTAGAATTGTACAAGGACACCCAAAAGGTTTGAAGAAACCAATAAAAGGTTTTCTTTTATTTAAAAGTTCATATGGGGTCTTGTTCTTTTGCTTGACCACTAGAACTCTGTTTTGGACATAACAAGCAGTATTAACTGCTTCAGCCCAGAAGGTAATAGGTAATTTTGAATCAGCCAACAGAGATCTAGCAGCCTCTATTAGTGTCCTATTTCTCCTTTCAGCAACACCATTCTGTTGAGGAGTCCTAGGAGCACTATATTGCCTCTCAATACCTTTTTCTTCACAAAAGGTGTTTAGATCATGATTTTTAAACTCAGTTCCATTATCTGATCTAATGACTTTTACTCTTTGATTAGTTTGGTTTTCAATTCTTAGAATAAAGGATTTGATAAGACCACTTGTTTCATCCTTAGTCCTTAGAAAATATACCCAAGTAAATCTGGAGTAATCATCAACAATAACTAAGCAGTAAGATATCTTGCCTATACTCATAACATTTGTAGGACCAAACAGATCCATATGCAGTAACTGGAGACAAGAAGAAACAGAATTTAACTCTTTGGTCTTATGAGAAGTTTTGTGTTGTTTGCCTTTAAGACAAGCAACACAATGATCATCACATGAAAAGACTTTTGAGGGTAAACCTCTTACAAGGTTATTTTTAACAAGATTTTTCATAGTCTTGAAATTCATGTGACACATCCTTCTGTGCCAAAGGGAGGATTCATCTATAGAAGCTTTTGAAACAAGACAATTTAAAGATGAATCACTATCAACATTGTCCAAATCAAGACAGTAAACATTGTCCTTCCTTGGAGTTCTAAGTAGTATCATGCTTTCATCAACTACCTTGAACCCTGGAGCAAGGATCATACACTCAGTATTTGTAAATAATATACTATGTTGTTTGTCACAAACCTGTGATACACTTAACAGGTTGTACTTTAATTGATCAACATAGTAGACATCCTCAAATGTCATCTTACCTTTGGTGACATTACCTTTTCCACTTATCTTACCACCAGTAAGATTGTCTCCAAATGCAACATGTCCTCCATTGATATACTTGAAATCCTGAAGGCATGACATGTTGCCTGTCATGTGCCTAGAGCAACCACTATCAACATGCCAAATGCTCTTTCCCTTGAGCTGTTGGTTGCCCTGCACATTAGATAAATCAATTAGTATGATTGGGGACCCAAGCAACAGTTGTCTTGGGTCTCCCTTTCTCATCAAAGTATTTACATTCCTTTTTAATGAGGTTTTTAAACTCAGAGCACTCTTTATTAGAGTACTTTGTCAATGTTATTGGCTTAGCAGAACCAACACTAGAAGCAGTACTAACCTTAGAAGTACTAACAGAGTTAGCAGTACTAACAGATTTAGCAGTACTAACCTTGTTAGCAGCATTAACATTGTTAGCATTAGTATTACTTCTAGCAGCACTATCATTGTCAGCAACACTATTTGTGGTAGCAGTACTAACAGTTTTAGTGCTTTTAGGAATCCACATATTGACACTTTCTTTAACAGACTTTTTCTTCATGTGGCTTTTAGTTTTAACAGTTTTCTTAGCCACATGGTTCTTTTCAATTTTCTTATAACCAAAGGGTTTTTGCATGAATCTTTGGAAATTCATTCTTTGTTTCATAGGATTGAAATAACAGAATTTTGCAAGATGATTCAATTTGCCACAGATAAAACAAGGTTTTGGTCTATTGATTTTACTCAGATCAACCCCTTGTTTCTGAGCCCATTGATTATTCCAGTTTCTTTGATTTCCTCTTTTTAAACCAGAATTTAGGCTCTTGGCTTTATTGCAATCACACTGTTTGCAAGGACCTGGATTCACAACTGTGGTCTGTTTGTAATGGACCTTACCAGACTTTCCCTCTGTCTTCTCTATGTCCTTGGACTTGATCCAGTGCTTTCCACATCCCTCATTGGTGATAATGAGATTTTCTTTAGGAATCTCACCACTCACAGTATTGTCCTTATCCTTGACAACTTCTTTCTCAGTTTTATCCTTAACAACCACTTCATCTAAGGGATCTATTTCAGTGGCTCCCTTAGGTATATTCTTCCTATCCTTTGTTTCTAACAACTCTGAACTAGGAGGGATGTAGTTGTTGTTATAGGGTGGTGGTGTTGCATTGTACCCAATTCCTCTTCTCAGCTTCTCATGAATCTGATTTTGTAGTAAAGAGTCCATTGCTTTAGAAGCATTGGAAAACTTTTCTACATCAAGCTTAACCTTGGTTAGCTCCTCTTTCAGTTTTTCACTCTCCTCTTTAGATTTGGTCAGTTTAAGTTCTAAATCCTTTTTCTCCCACTGCCAGTAATTTGTGTCATATGAGTGTTGTAGTTCATTGGCTTGAAAACCTTTGATCTGATCTTCAAATCTCTCTACAATCCTTACATAGTCTTTTATATCTTTTTCTAATCTCTTAAGGTCATCACTCATCTTCTGATTGTGATCCCTGTACCTTTTAACAGTGTCTATGCAAGTTTTAGAACAGAGATTAGAACTTACCTCAGATGGGAGATCAGATACTTTAGCCATTAGAGCTTGATTCTGAATAGCCTCTTCAGCTTGATCACTCCAATCAAACCCCATACCTTGTTGAGATACAAGGGCTTGTGCAGAGTTTCTGTTGAAGCTTCCAGATTGAGCTTGTTGATGGTTGTTGTTGTGAGACATTCCACTTCTGCATTCTCTAGCAAAATGTCCCTTTTGATGGCATTTGTAACATTCCACTTTGGACTTGTCAAATCCTGCTCCATCTTCTCTTCTTTGGGAGAAGTTGTTCCTCCCAGTTCTTTTGATGAACTTTTTAACTCTCATGGAGAGCATGGCCATCTGCCATTTAATATCCATCTCTTCAAGATCATCTGGATTGAGTTGTTCCAAGTCATCATTAATAAGAGAAGGGTTTCCATGACTTGCCAGAAAGGCCTCAAACACAGTTTCAGTGCCTTTCTCTTGGTTTGTTCCATTAGCAACATTAACTGATTCAGGGTTAGCAGTAGAATCAATTGATGCTTATAGGAGTGCAGCATTATGAATATATCCAGAAGGCTTCTTCTTTGCCTCCACCTCAGCTTCAAATACTCTAAGATCATTGTACAGATCATCAAGTTCTTTTTCTTCCAACTGATCATTCTGTCTGAATGACACAGTGTACATGGTCCATTCATCTCCGAGGGACCTTAAGAACTTTCTGTTCACATCATCTTGATCAATCTTTACTCCCATAGTAGCTAGTTCACCAATTAGTTTATTAAACCTGTCAAAAGTTTGAGTCATGGACTCATTCTTAGTTGAGATGAAGTTTTCATACTGTTGCTTTAAGATTGCCTTTTGATTTCTCTTGGTACTTTTGGTACCTGAGAATCTCTTCTCTAGAGCATTCCAGAGCATCTGTGCATCAGTGCAATTGCAGAATTGGTGTTGATACTCATTTGGAATGGCCAAGAGCAGTGTGCTCAAGGCTTTCATCTCTGTCTGCCTTGTCTTCCTGTCTGCATCTGTCTTTGGAGGGGTTCTTTTGCCATCTTCACCAATCTTTCCTTCATCAGATGGACCATTCTCAATGATGTCCCACATAGAGTAATCTGTGAGGAGAATATATTGCTTGATTCTGATCTTCCACATGTCAAATTCATTGGATCTAAGCATTGGAACTTTTGAGACCAAAGTACTGCTTGATTCTGTAAGATTTTCCATGATGAATAGTTGTTTCTGAGAAATCAGGCTCTGATACCACTTGTCAGGATCGAATTCTTAACAAGAATTAATTCTCAGAAACAATATCAAAGAAGTTTGCGGAATAACACTTTGATATTCAATGAAACAGTAAATCAACACAGTAAATATGAAGAACAAATTTTAAGCTTTTATTTGATGCTTTGAAGTTACAAGATTACTCACTCAACCTCAATATTGATGAACAGGCTCACCAATACGAATTCTACTTCTCTAGAATTAGGATCTATGCCTTGAGGTTGTTTTTCTCTAAAAGAATGAAAACTTAAAGTTAAAAGTTATCTAACTATTCTAAACAATACAATATATATACTGAATACAAAGATAATTACAATAAATAAAATATCTTCAGTATATCTTCTATGTATATCTCTAAGCTTCCATGTATATCCTTTCATACGAATCTTCATCATATAAGCAGTATTAATCTTCAGCAGCATTAACTTCCTTCTAGCAGCATTAACTACTAAGCAGTACTAACCACTAGCAGTACTAACTAGCTAAGCCGTACTAACTTTGTTCAAGCAGCACTAACTTTGACTAGCAGTATTAATAGTACTAGCAGTAGTAACACTCAGCAGTACTAACCTTTAAGTCTTCTAGCAGTATTAACTCTGAACTAGCAGCATTAACCATACTTGATGAATTCTTCATTTCCCAACAAAGGATTCACCATCTCCATCTTCATCTTTATCTTCAACCTCTAACTTATTTTTGGGTTTTCTAGGTTTTCATCAAAACCTAAGTGTTAAGTGTATCCCTTCCATTTCTAAACCCTAATATAAGATATAAATGCTCCATTGATGATTTCTTAAGTATTATGTTTCTCCATTTTCGATTTGGAAGATTTTGGGGGAGTTAGGTCAAAATTAGGGTTTTGGGTAAAAGTTGAGGTTTTGCTATAAAATGTTTGGGGAATGTTTCTATATGGTTGAATATGGTTATTTACGGTTGAAAATTCTTGGATCTACGTTTTGGAGGTTTTGGCTTGGAGGATTCAAGTTTCGCCAAGGAAGCTCAAAATGGGGTAAAATGTAGATTTAGCCTAAATCTAGATTTAGCCTGATCTAGCATGGTGTGTTCAAGTTGATTTGTGAAAATGGTGTACATGCCAAAATTTTTATTTTAAACTGCTGATAAGTTTGGTTATTTTGAAAATGTTTAACTTTATAAACTTATATTGCACACATCTTTGGGATTTTGGGTATTATGATAAATAAATCATATATATTTTGGTATTTTAGTGATTTATTTTATGGAAGTCAATTTTGAGTATAAATGTATTTCATTTTGTGTTTTGAAGAAATGCATGGTTTTGTGTTATGGGACGTTTTGAAAGGATAAATGTTATAAACTCACTTGCAAAACGATTTTCCCAACCTAAACTACGTTGGAATTAATTATATGTTTTGGAGCATGGGTTTACATAAGTACGGGTTGTTTATGTTTGATTCCCTTTTTATGAATTTCAACGTTGGGTCTTTGGATTTGTTGAGCTTATGGCTCGGTTTGGATTTTGTTGGGTTTTGAGGACACTTGTCCGCTTTTAATAGCTCAATGTTGAGCGTTTGGTTATGATTTCATTTACTGCATTTTTGTTGAGAATTACATGTTTGAATGCATTCGTTCATTCGTTTTGAGTCATGTAATGGTTTAGTTAGTGCAATGGATCCATAGGCACGGTGATCCTATGTCCCCGTTTTGGGCATTTGGTTCACCATTTGGCACGGAATAGGCGTCGGGTCACCATGATAAGTAAGGTGTGGACCTATACGGTCGGGTAGCGTCTCATGGGCAGTAAGGTGTAATTCCCTTGTGCATAAGTTCCCCATTTTGAAACTTTCATGAATAGACTCAGAGGAGTTAACTTGATATTTTCGGGCAATAGACTTGAAGTAGTTGAGATTGGTGGGTGTTTTATGTGTAACCCACATGTTTTGATTTACTACATAATTATGTGACCTACTTTGGTGTTCCGTCACGTACAATGTAATCGGGTCTTCCCCGTCACCAATAGGTGTGGTTTTGATTATGGAGTTTTATTATCCATGTTTTCGGAGACGTTTGAGTATGGGTATTTATTTATGTTTTAAGGTTTTGATTATTGAAACTCATCCGAGTTATTGGGATGTTTTGGAAGTCGGGGTTATCCACGTTTTCAGTGTTTGATCATTATAATGTTAGTTATGTTTTACGTGCATTTTTGGGTTTTGGCTTTATTTAAAGAGACGTTTGTTTTATGATTTTAATCACGAAACGGGTGAATGACGAAAGTAGATTGTTTTAAGATTTAATGTATTTTGTTTTTGGTTTCTTTCAAATCAAATGTATTGCATTTTGGAAATCATGATTTTATATAACATTCCTAAAGTTATTTCTTTATATATCTCTATTGAAAACTCTTGAGCTCACTAGGCGTTAAGCCTAACCTTTTTATTTGTCGGCATGTGCATCAGGTTTCAGTTGGGGTTTGGTTCTTGCAGTGCTTTGAGGAGTTGAGAAGTAGACTTACACGAGAGTAAGTAGTTTGGTGAAGTCTTCCGCAGTTGGAGATAGTGTCTATTATTGGGTATTAGTAGCACCTATCCCTATTATAGACTGTTTACATAGAACGAAATGTGTGTATTGAAGTTAAATGTTGAATGGTGATTGTAGATGAGTTACTTATCGATGTATTTAGAAAATTTTAAATTAGTTGCTATTTCCGGATTTGAGGGTGTTACATAGTCGCACCTCGTCTCTATGGCCTCAAATCGGTAAGTAGTTATTTATTTTATGGCCTCAAATCCTTAGTGGTAAATCTTTGTTTTAGTTAAATAAGGGTTATTTGTGCATCTCGTATATTGAATCACTGTCGCATGAGAAATCGAGCTGAAAATCAGATGCGGGTACGTAGGGGGGGGGCGACAATGTCTAGCGATTGTGACAATGTCACTCTCGTCATGGCAAATTTGCAGGGATGAGGATCCCCATGGTACACTTTAGGCGACAATGCCCTACGATTGTGACAATTTCACTCTCGCCATGGCAAAGGTCGCGCGGACAATATCATGGTTGGGCAGGGACTAGGTATTTAATGCCTGGTTCTATATTTTGGTCATTTATCACAAAATTAAAGTTTGGAGTTGATTCCTCTCTGTTGTTGGATGGTTTCTTCACCAACCAAACTCCTCTCCTCATTAATTTTCAAGTCAAGGTCCTCAAGATCCTCTATAAGTTCTCATCTAGGGTTCACTATTGTCTCTAGGGAAGGAGCTAAATTCTTGGGTCAAGCTATTATGTCACCTCCCTAAAAATATTTGGTGGTTTCTAGGTTTTAGTCAAAACCTAGTATTGTGAGTTCATCCTTTTACTTTTCAAATCTTTATACATGTTATAAATACTTCCTTTATGATCCTTGAAAATGTTCTACCTCACTAACTTCATGCTGGGTGATTTTAAAAGCTTTAGGTCAAAAGTTAGGTTTTTGGAAAAATTGGTATTTTGAGGAAATGACTTTGAAGAATAGTCTTATATGTATAAATGATGGTTACACCTTGATTTTTATGGGTTTTGGCAAACAAAAGCTAAATTGTTATATTTATGGATCTTTGACAGCAAAGGGATTTCCCCCTCATTAAAGGCTCTTTATGCTTAAGCTTACATGACTTGAATACATTGTGGAATGTTATGAAAGGTGTCACCTTGTTGGACTATAGTGTAATGGATCCATAGGCACTAGTCACTTTGCATGAATTTGATTATTGTATTACATATTCGATAGACATGGGATTGACTAATGGGAACTAGAGTTATAGACCATGAGTGGTTGAATGCGATAACCTTGTGACCCATGACTCTTGAATTCTAGCAAGTGAGTCCTTCTTAGACCTTTTGGGAGCTCAAACTATAGACTGTGGGTGGTTGAACTCGATAAGCTTTGGTGCTATAACAGGAACTCCATAACATTGAAACGTGACCTATTTTTGTGTTCTGTAACCTTAATGGTAAACCGGGTCTCCCCCGTTACTTTGTGAAACCTTACTCCCTCCCAAGGGTGAATAAGGTTTGAATCCATAAATAAAATTTGCTTATAATTATGCATTAGTATCAATCAAGTTCTTAAATATCATTTTAAATATGTTTGAACTCACTAGACGTAAGTCTAACACTTGTTTTCTTAAATGACATATATATTCAGGTTCCCTTAGTGGTGGGGCTCGCAAAGATTGAGGGACAAGTGTTGAGTGGATAGCGGAGACTTTTGAACTAAACTTTTGAGGGATTGGTGTACAAACTTGAATAGATATCTTTTGGGAGATTTTGATGATAGTTGTTTAATCTAGATGATTATGGCCAAGATTAGCTAGTTGTCATTTATAATATCCATTCATAAAAATTGTATACACTTTAACTATTTCCCCTTTTTGGGTGATCTCCGTTTATTTAAATTTCATATATTTCGTAAGATTTAGGATTTAAATTTACCCCTATTTTTAGGTTGTTACAGATTTGATGAACCGTGTGTGTCATCCTTTCTTGGACAAGTCAGTTATAGTCTTCATCGATGACATCCTAATCTACTCAATGGATGGGGCCGAGCATTGGAAACACTTGAGAGAGGTGTTAGAAATCCTTCGAAAGGAGAACTTGTTCGACAATTTCTCAAATTGCGAATTTTGGTTACAAGAAGTCCAATTCTTGGGTCACGTGGTATCCAAGGACGGAGTGAAGGTAGACCCAACTAAGATTGAATCCATGATGGGTTGGGAGTCGCCATCGAGCCCGACGGAGATTTGTAGATTTCTAGGTTTGGCCGGTTATTACCGAAGGTTTGTCCAAGACTTCTCGAAGATCGTGTCGCCACTTACATCCTTGATAAGGAAGAATGTTAAGTTCCTATGGACTGAAGTGCAAAAGCAAGCTTTTAGGACCCTCAAGAAGAAATTGTGCGAGACGCCAATCTTATCCCTACCTGAGGGATCGAATGACTTTGTAGTCTATAGTGATGTTCCAAGATGGGTATTGGGTGCGTGCTAATGCAAAGAGGCAACGTAATAACCTATGCGTCGTGACAGTTAAAGGATCATGAAAAGAACTACCTGACTCACGACTTGGAATTGGTGGCAATAGTTTTTGCGTTGAAATTATGGCAACACTAACTCTATGGTACAAAATGTAATCTCATCACCGACCACAAAATCTTGAAGTACATCTTCAATGAAAAGGAACTCAACTTGCGTTAAAGAAGATGGCTTGAACTGTTAGAAGACTATGATTGTGACTTGCTCTACCACCCTAGAAAGGCTAATTTAGTAGTGGATGCTCTTAGCCGAAAGAGCCGTGGGGGCGGTGTAATACCATCCCTCACCAGAATCGATGTAGTATCGAGTTTGGTAGAAAATAACAAGTTGTTCCAAGTGGAAGCACTCAGAGAAGAGAACCTCAAGGCCGAAGTTATGGTAAAGCAAAGGGAGCTGGTTGCGGAGGATAGTCGCGTCCTCAAACTTTTCCAAGGATGGGTTTGGGTGCCGAAGTTGTATGGCAATTTCGAGTTACTTCTAGAAGAAGCTCATAAATCCAAATATTCCATAAATAATGGTTGTACAAAAATGTACAGGGATTTCAAGTTGTACTATCGGTGGCCATTGATGAAACTCGACGTGGCAAGCTATGTAGAGAAGTGTGTCACATGTCTCCAATTCAAGGCGGAACATCAAAAGCCATACAGAAGTTTGAAATCCTTAACGATTCTGGAGTGGAAATGGGAGTACATCACGATGGATTTTGTGACAAAGCTACCAAAAACCTTGTGAGGCCATGATACGATCTAGGTAGTAGTAGATCGACTCACTAAAAGTGCACACTTTCTGGAAAAGTAAGAGACATTGCCCATGGACAAGTTAACTAAGGTGTTGTTCGGTTCATTTTCTTTTAAGACCTGAATGGATATAGATGTTTGTATTGATAAAGTTGTTTGTATGTTAACAGATAAGTTGTTATGCTGAATAAGCAGTCTGAATGTCAGAAATGACCATTTTACCCCCAGTCTTTATTTTTATCCGAATAAAATAATAGTTTGATAAAAATATTAAATAAATGACTCATAATTACAACAAAATATTAATTTAAATTTTTTTTAAATAAAAACAACTTACCGTGATAAAACTAATTAGAAAAAGGAACTACATAATTATAAATTTAGCAAATAATTTAAAAGCCAATAAATTTTAGGGTTAATTTCGTTCTTTTTATTTACACTAATATCCATCTTCCCCAATCCCTTCCCCTCCCTGCCGTCACCCCTTCCCCATTTCTCTCTCTCTCTCTCTCTCTCTCTCTCTCACAAATATGAATACACAGAACTCATCAAAAGGGCAAGGGTCTGTATGTTTTTTTGTTTGTACAAGTCAATAGCTTCTATGGATGGAGAGGTTCGATGGGGAGGAGCATTATTCTAGCATCTACAGGCGGCGGCGGCGGTGGTGGTGGCTCCAGCAGCGGCGGCGTTGGTGGTCTTGGCTCCGGCAGCGGCGTCGATGGTCGTGTTGGCTCCGGCAGCGGCGTCGATGGTGGTGGCTCCGGCGACGATTGGGACGATGATGGTGAGGTAGAGTGGGAAATGGATCTCTGTAGGTATTGAGGGTCTGCTCGAGAGGGTGGGAAATGGGTTGAAGGAATGAGGGGTATGATATGTCTTTTTGATGGCTGAATGTAGAGGACAAATAAATCCTAGCTGACCCATTCAGCCATGGGCTGACCGAATAAGCCAATACCGAACACCTGGATATGGCTGTGCGAATCAGCCATATCCACTATACAGCTCATTAAGCCACAAACGAACAGCCCCTAAGCTCTACTTTGACGAAATGGTGTCAAGGCATGGTGTGCCACTGTCTTTTGTGTTAGATGGGGATAACTGGTTCACTTCATGATTTTGGAAAGGCCTACAGGTTGAGTTAGGTACAAAAGCCAAACTGAGCACGACTTATCACCCTTAGACAGATAGCCAAAGTGAGAGAAAAATTCAAACTCTCCAGGATATTATGAGATCATGCGTGATAGATTTTTGAGGAAATTGGGACTCGTACTTACCTTTAGTGGAGTTTGCTTTTAATAACAATTACCATTCCAGTATCGGGATGGCACCTTTTGAGGCTTTATATGACCGCAAGTGTAGGACCCTGGTGTTGGTTTGAGGCGGGGGAAAAACAATTCACCAGGCCAAAAATCGTGCAAAAGACGGTGGATAAAGTAAAGAGCATCCGAGAACGGTTGAAAACGGATCAAGATCCACAAAAGAGGTACTCCAATAAGAAGCGGAGGCCAACAGATTTCCAAGTAAATGACCGAGTCATGTTGAAAGTGTCTCCTTGGAAAGGACTTATCCGTTTTGGAAAGAGTGGAAAACTTAGTCCTCGTTTTCTTGGCCCTTCACAGTATTAGAAAAGATTGGGTTACAAGCCTACAAGTTAGACTTACCCCCGGTAATGGATGGAATACGTCCTACTTTTCATGTATGTATCTTCGAAAGTGTCTAGAAGAGGAGAAAGGCGTCATTCTGTTGATGAAAATCCAAGTAGACAACGGTAACCGATGCAAGGAAGAGTCGGAAGCAATTTTAGAGTTGAAGACTAAAAAGCTACGCCATAAAGAAGTGACCATGGTTTAATGTTCAATGGAAGCACCAACGTAGAGCCAATGTGACTTGGGAGACTGAAGTGGATATGAGGAGGCGATATCCCCATTTGTTCACCTAAGGCTTGATTTCGCGGACGAAATCCTCTTTAGGTGGGGAGGATTGTTACACCTAGAAAATCCTGATAACCATTTCTGGTAAATTATCTTTTATCCCACATAAATTTTGTAAACTTTGTAACTCTAAGTTGATCAGGAATTAGGTCCCGAAGTGTGGGTCTAAGACTAGAACGATGCAAGTGAGAACCAGAATAAAACAGGTCTCAGAAAGTAGGGGCGACCTTGCTGCCGACAATGCCCAAGGGCAAAGTGACCTGACATAGTGGCCAAGGAGGTACCATAGGCAGGGCGTAGCCAACGACCTTGTTGGCGACAATGCCCGAGGGTAAAGTTTCTTGGCATACTCGCTCATGGCGTACCCAAGGCTGGGGAAGGGCAACGACCTTGCCGGCGACAATGCCCATGGAAAAGTCGGTTGGTATAGTTGCACCTCGTCTCTATGGGTATAAAAACCTGTTTTGACAGGTTTTCAACTCATTTCCAGCTTATTATTTAATTTTGGGAGAAGCTTGGGAGCGATTTTCTTCTCCTATACCTCCCTCCTTTTTAATGCAAACCTACGTTTTGGTTGAGAGCATTTATTGATCTTAAAGGGTTGTTCTAGGAGCATTTATTGCAAGTTTTTAGCATGGATTCAAACTTCCAAGTCTCAAACTTTCATCTCTTAACTTTCTAGAGTTTGCTATATTTTCTAGGTTTTTTGATCAAAACCTAGATTGTAAGTTTCTAATCCTTTGTTAAAACTAGATACATATCTTGTGTCTTCTTTTATGTTTTAATACTCATTCTTAGTTGGAATCATTGAAAGGCTTGAAAACCTGTTTTGTCTATATTTGAGTATTGGTGGACTTATTTGGAAAGAAATTTTAATTTAGTGTTTAGAAGGTGTTTTATGTATATCTGTATAATATTGTTGAGGTCCAACCATTTTATGAAAATACCCAAATTCTAGGGTTTTGACTTAACTTATGAATTCAGTCAAATGTGAAATTATTGATAATTTACATGATTATTTTTTTAGTATTGAAATATTACTCACATGGATTGCAGGGTACGACTTAGATTTGTGGTATTTTATATGACTTGTTATCTAGATTGGACATACGAGAATATTAGGTAAACCACACTATGACACATGTGGTATGTATTCCTCATGTTACCTATCATGGTATTTGATATATGTTTTGTGTATTTATCTGCCTTAAGGCCAATTTGGACCATTAGACAAGCTAAGACAAGTATACACTAGGAGGACAAAGTATTGGAAACCACCGTGTGGGTATGTACCTAGACCTCCGCCATTCGGGGAAATGCCTTAGTTGTAACCCCGAATGTGCCGAGTCTTTTGGTCTCACTCATGGTAGTTGACACTAAGGTATCTCGACTCTTTTGGTGGAACTTGATTAGTGTTATGGGTCTCCCTCATTGACTCCCATTATTGAATTGTTATTGGTAAACTATCATGGACAAATATCATTATTACTTCACTTGTTGATCAACATTAATTGTTCAAGATCACTAGGATTTTTGGCCTAACAGTTGTTTCTTGTCGATATGTATCTCAGGTATTGGCGGTGTCGTCCTTAAGAAGATTTAGACGGAATAGTGTAAGCTTGGGGGAGTGATTTTGAGACACCGTCATTGGAAGTACTTTCTTGGAGTAGAGACGACACCCTTTTTGTAATCTTATTTCTGTTTAGGAATTAGATTAGATAGTTGTCGTTTGTTTCCATTATATTACAAACTGTAATTAAACAGGTGTTTTTTATCTCCTTTCTGGGAGGCTCGTGTTATGGCATTATATATACCACATTTCCATTTTTGGAGTTTTTGTATATCCCAATTTTTGGGGTGTTACATAATGTATCTATGTGAAATGGGTTTTCTCTTCATGAGAAGTATCATCTAACCAATTTTCTTCCTCAGCCATGAAAGTTTTCTCGCTCTCTTTACTTTTTACGATCATGCCTTTCTAGTAGTAATCTGAGTCCTTGGCTTTCTTAAATCTACAATCTCTGGCAAAATGTCTAGGCTTGCCATAGTTAAAGCATTTATTGTCTTTCTCTTTTTCTTTTCTCTCTTCTTTCTCAATACTCATTCTCTCATATCTGAATTTACAATTTCCCCATTTTGGGTTATTTTTATTATTCCAGGTATTTCCTATGTCAATATTTTTTTGGTTTAAATTTACTCTTACTTTAGGGATGTGTCAGAGCAGTAGTTTAAGAGAAATAGGTATGAATTTAAGATGACTAGACTTAAGTTTAGACTTTAAGTAATGATTTATGAGATATGGGTAGAACTCTTAAGATATGAGAGTTTTAAAATCGACGAAAATGCACTAATTAAGAGTTGCGATGATCGTAACGAGGGTTCTTATGTATGATGTGTTCATAATTCCAGTTAGCTAATGCTATTATGAATATATTGTTACTTGAGAATTCTTGACTCTACTCTTATTGCGATGATTGATGTATGTAATAGTACATTTCAATTGTTATTTTGGTATTGGTGTATGATATTCCCAGATTCTAGTTTCTAATCAAGATTAATCAAACAAACAAGATTAACAATCAAATTACCTGTTTGATTTCAATTCAATTCCAAGATTACACTTTCTCTCTCTACAATCTCTCTCTAACGAACTCTCTCTCTTTCTCAGATATTTCTCTCTCTAAAAATACAACTGAATACCACTTCTGTTTGTTGCTTACTTACGAAATACAAAGAATAAAAGACTATTTATATCTATAACTAATACAAGGAAATACAAATACAAAATACAATACTTTGACTTTTATTACAATCAGACTTTGACTTTGATGAGATTTGACTTTCTCAGCTTTGACTTCTTGAACTTTGACTTTTGTCTTCTTGATCTTGTATCCAACATATTTATGCTCTAACAATCTCCCCCTTTGGATTCAAGATCACTGTTGAAAGATCTAGCAATTCAGTCTTCACTTTAAGCTCTGTCAATACAATCTCCCCTTTTTCTTTGACTGTATTCTTTCCAAAAATATCTTCAAACAATGAACAATCTCCCCAAAACTTTCACAACAAACTTTCAGACTTTGGAAAGAAATTATCTTCAGAATCAGCTCGAATTGCTTTAGCAAATAATCTTCAAATAAAATTTCTTCAAATCTTCAAATCTATACTTTGAACTTTTCTGACTTGGATATTTCTGAAAATCATCTCTCAAAACTTTATCACTTCTTGATATCATCTCTTCCAAACTTTAAAACTTTAAAATTTCTTGATATCATCTCCCCCTTTTTGATGATTTGAGCATCTATATCATCAAAACTTTTCTTCCAAGAAATGTCTTTGACCATTCTGATCTGTCCAAGAGTCTCTGATTCTGTGATCCATAACCAAGTAATCATCCAGATCTTTTCAAATCCAGACAAAATAAGAACATGTAACTCCTGAATCAACAAATGAATCAGTTAAATTGCCTGTCAGTAACACGAAGTCACTGTGTGTAACGAATACACAATATAAAGGAGATTTTTGATGTTCACTCCCCCAGGGCTTCCATCCAATCATCAAAACACCACAAAGGGAATTTCTATGAATGTTATGACAAATAAACAAATTCTTTGTGTGTTCTTGCATGTGTAGAAATAATTAAGCACGATGATTGCTTTTCAATAAGGCTCAAAGTTGTGTAAACCACTGAGACAACAGTAGATAAACACAGACTCAATGTCCATGATTGAAGTGCGAAGGTGGGGCAGACTTCCTTCTTTTTCAATATCCAGATTTTCCAAATGAAAATCATATAGATTATATGTTGCGTCCCCTTTATAATATGAAACACTTTCTTTTTGAGAAGAAAATGAGTAGCTAGTGGGGTTTAGTCAAGAGTTGGCATGGGCCTGATGCCTATTTCAATAACGTTCACCAAAGAGTTATGAAACACTAGTAATGTGGTTGCCCGGCTCAGAAAGTAGTTGATGCAGAGTTTAACATTCTTTTACTCTGTTCTCTCACCCTCTTTCTTTTAATCATTAAACTCACTACTAACCAAACTCTCTTTTCCATTTTACCTCATCACACCCAAACTCATTTCTTTTCGACTCCTCACACTCAATCACTAACGATTTAACTTCTTGGGTAGGAAACACTGGTTAATGTGAATCGATAGAAGTTAATTTAAGTCCTAGCACAAAGAACCGATGTAATCCTATGAAAGCATAATGTTGCTCAAAATGATTTAACTTTATCAGTTAAAGCTCATATACAAATGTCAGACGAATGTATGCTCAGAAAATATAATCATGAAGATTTGAACATTTTTAGACATTGAAGTATTTTCAAACAAGTATACTGAATGAATGAACATGAATGCAAAAGATTTGTTTGAAAATCTGACATTGTATGAAAAATGATCAGAAATGAAATGATATATCAATTAAAGCATATGGTCAAGAATAACCGATATTGTCTATACGAAACAAAATATAGACATTCTTGAAATGACGTTTCAAAATGAAATATCGTTCAAAATTCTTTAAAGTACAAGCGGGGTGTCTTACCATCGAAGAAAAAACTATTTCAATTTAGAGACATGGTAAGAACAATTTGAACTAAGTCAAACCGATGTGTGTGAATACTTGAAAGTATATAGAAAAGACAATACACAAGTATTTATCTTTGGATAACACACGGTTTGTTTATCAATGAAGCACAAAAATAAAATGAAAACATTTAAAATCACACTTCCAATTCATGAAAACTGTTAAAGAATCGGGAAGTGGTTTGAACATTTACGAACATGTTTTCTATATCTGAAAGTTGTCCTTCTTTCAGATACATTTGAGATTAAGATAAGAAATTTACCTTTTCGCTCAATCTTAATACTCATAAAGTCATGCTTAAGTCAAAATGATATGATCGTGTCATCCTCTCTCATCCTGCATAAGTCTCAAAGTCTAGTCAAAAATTTATTCACAAAATTTATTCGAAAAATAAAAGAACATAAAACAGTAAAACGATTAAAGAACGAGTTCTGATTTGAAATAATCAGAAATCATAGTCTTACTCCTTTTGACTTGGCTTATATGCTACCCCTAAAATCATGCATCACAAAAAAAATTATCATTTAAGTAAAATGCAGAAATTAGTTATGCTCCCCCTCAAATGAATGTAGATCATCTAAAATCTTCTCTTACTCCCCCTGAGATCATGAGCAAACATTTAAAGTGCAGATATCCTTCAAACATAATGATAAAGAAAAATGATGAAAAATAACAATTCGTAACTTTAGTAGGTAACAACCGATTACGTCTTAAGATTTAACATACCAAGCTTAGAGACAAGAAAATTAAATCTCTTTTCATCTAAGGGTTTGGTAAACAAATCTGAAAGTTGATAATCTGTTTTTACAAAATAAAGTTCAATTGTTCCTTTTTCTACATTATCTTTTATAAAATGATACCTGACATCAATGTGTTTGGTTTTCGTATGTTGGACAGGATTAGCAGATATGGCAATTGCACTCTTCGAGTCACAATATATTGGAATTTTGTCGAACTCGAATCCATAGTCTCTTAGTTGTGTTCGCATCCACAAGACTTGAGAGCAGCAACTGGCAGCAGCTACGTACTCTGCTTCAGCAGTCGATGTGGAAACGCATAATTGTTTCTTAGATGCCCAACTAACGAGCTTGTCTCCAAGGAATTGAACGTGACCAGAAATACTCTTTCTGTCCAACATGCAACCTGCATGATCTGCATCTGAGTAGGCAGTCAGTTGAAAACCAGTATCCTTAGGATACCACAGACCAAGATCTGCAGTCCCCTTCAGATACCTAAAAATCCGTTTGACAGCAGCCAAATGGGATTCTTTAGGAGCAGCCTGATATCTAGAACATAAACATGTTGAAAACATAATATCTGGCCTACTTGAAGTAAGATACATTAACGAACCAATCATACCTCTATAAGTTCTAACATCAACACTTTTACCCGAAGGATCAGTGTTAATCTTAGTACCTGGTGCCATCGTGGTTCCATTTGGTTTACAATTTTCCATTTTGTACTTACGAAGAATGTCCAAAATGTACTTAGATTGGTTAATGAAAATCCCCATAGAAAACTGCTTAACTTGTAATCCGAGAAAGAAATTCATCTCTCCCATCATACTCATTTGAAAACGTGACACCATGAGGTTAGAAAAGTTTTTGCAAAATTTTGGATTTCTAGAACCAAATATTATATCATCAACATAAATCTGAATAAGAATAATATCAGCTTTTTCCTTTTTGATGAATAAAGTAGTATCAACCTTACCTTTAGAAAACCGGACTTGACCAAGAATTTAGATAAAACGTCATACCATGCTCGAGGGGCTTGTTTTAAACCATAGAGGGCTTTGTCCAAGATATAAACATGATCTGGCTTCTCTGGATTGACGAACCCTTCTGGTTGAGACACATACACTTCCTCTTTAAGAATGCCATTCAGAAAGGCTGTTTTCACATCCATCAGAAAGACTGTGAAATTCTTATGAGCTGCGTAGGCTAGAAACATGCGGATTGCTTCTATACGCGCTACTGGAGCGTACGTCTCATCGTAGTCTATGCCTTCCTCTTGCCGGTAACCTTTGGCAACAAGTCTAGCTTTGTTCCTTATGATGATACCATCTTCATCCTTTTTATTCTTGAATACCCATTTAGTGCCTATCACAGTTTTACCTTCTGGTTTTGGAACTATTCTCCAAAACTTTAGGGCTTTAAACTGATTGATCTTTTCTTGCATAGCAGATACCTAGTCCGAATCAGCAAGAGCCTCAGATACTCCCGTTGGCTCAATCTTACTGAGGAATGAGTCATGCATACATTGATTAAGAGTCGCTGACCTCGTTTGTACAGGCTTGTTGAGATCTCCAATTACTTGATGTAATGGATGCTCTTTGGTCCAGCGATGCTCATGAGGAAGTGGAGTAGATGAAGTTTGAACATGATCATCATCTAGAAATCCACAATCAGAATCTTCAGTTTGAATAACAGGAGGGGGTTTGCAGTTGAAGTTTCAGGTGCAGAAGCATCAGTTGGAACAGCAGACTCTGGCTGTTGAGTAGACATGATATCACATCCAACTGAAACAGTTACTTATGGCTCAGCAGTTACTTGTACATCTTCAACTGTAGGAGTAATTGTAGGAATGTGAGTTTCTGACTGAACGGGGAATTCTTGTTCAGTTATGACATCTGAAGTGACTGGATGATTGCAACTTGTGTCTTCAGACCTGTCAGTCACAACAGATTTAGGTATATTAGATCCTAGAAACTCATCATAAAAGAATTCAAATAACAAATCTAAATCAGTTAAATGTGAAATAGATGTAGAAGCATTATTCGAATTATTGGCTGTAGAAGCAGGTTCTGGATTGATCTTCCCAGAAGCTAATACTCCAGTGATAACGGGTTCTGAACTGAGTTGTTCAGAAGCCATATCTTCATCGAATGTTACATTAACGCTCTCGACAACTGTCTTTGACTTCTTCAGATAAACACGATATGCTGCCGATGTTGAAGAATAACCAATGAAGATACCCTCGTCTGCCTTAGCACTGAATTTATTCAGACTCTCTCTGTCGTTAAGCACAAAACATTTACACCCAAATATGTGAAAGTACTTGATTGTTGGTGTTCTATTGTTGATCAGCTCATATGGAGTCTTTTGAAAACGGCGGTGTATCATGGATCTATTTTGAGTATGACATGCAGTCGACACAGCTTCTGCCCACAAGAATAGAGGTAAGTCCGATTGGCTAAGCATAGTCCGAGCGGCCTCGACTAGCGTCCGATTTCGCCTTTCGACTACTCCATTCTGTTCAGGCGTACGAGCAGCAGAGTAATGATGTGATATCCCGACCAATTCGAGATATTCTTCAACTATCTTGTTTTTGAACTCTGTGCCGTTGTCCGTTCGAAGAAAATTGACTTGTCGCTGCATTTTCACCTGGGTCGTATTTAAGAAAGTAATGAGAACTTCGGGCGTCTCATCTTTTGATCGAAGAAATTTGACCCACGTGTATCTTGAGTAATCGTCCACAATAACCAACACATATTTCTTTCCACCCAAACTCTGAGTTCTCATTGGACCACACAAATCCATATGTAATAATTCTAACGGAGAACTAGTGCTTGGTTCAGGCTTCGGTTTATGCGGAGCTCTCTTCATCTTACCCTTCTCACATGCAGTACATAAGTGTTCTTTCTCGTATTTCAACTCAGGAAGTCCTTTTACCAATTTCCCACTAACCAGCTTGTTGATATAACGAAAGTTCAGGTGTGATAAACGTCTGTGCCAGAGCCAACTTTGTTGCATTGAAGCTTTTGTCATTAAACATACCTGATTGTCAATCTGAACTTTGGACAGGTTGATGGTATAGAGGTTTGTCTTGCGATGTCCACCTAAGAGTTCTGTGCCGTCTTCAGTACGAACCGAACAACTCTTAGATTTGAAGTTGACCTCTAGCCCTTTATCGCAGAATTGACCAATGCTAAACAGGTTGTGCCCTAAGCCTTCGACATAACTCACCTTACTTATCGTTATGTTGTCTTGAATGATGTCACCATATATTAAGATTGGTGAAAGCTGATCTTTTCCAAATCTGACATTTCCACTGAATTTCTCTGTATAGTTAGACAATAAAGCTTTTTGCCTAGTCATATGCTTGGAACATCCACTGTCTAAGTACCACATATGCCGGGTCTGCAAGAGAAATCAGGAAACAATAACTTTAGGTACCCATTTAAAAACGGGTCCTAACAGATTAGCACAAGATTTTGGTATCCACTTGAAAATGGACCCTCTGTTCTTTTGAAAACCTTTAAAGATATGTTGGGAACTGAAGATTCTACTAAGTGTAGTTACTACTGCTAGTACAAGTGTAGTTACTACTGCCAGAACAAGTTGAAGATTAATACTGCTGAGTGTTACTACTGCTAGTGTTAATTAATACTGCTAGTCAAAGTTAGTACTGCTTAGCTAGTTAGTACTGCTAGTAGTTAATACTGCTTGCAGTTAATGCTGCTAGTTGAAGTTAATGCTGCTGAGCATTATTAGTGCTGCTAAAGAGATACGGATGGAAATTACTACAGCTGGATATACTGAAGATATACTTAAAAGATATACATGGAAGATATACTGAAGATTTGTTTATTCTTTGTAATTATCTTTTTATCAGTATATGTATAGAATGTGTAGAATAGATAGAAATAACTTTTGATAATTGTTTTTCAAGAGAAAAATCGACCTCAAGGCATAGATCCTAATTCTAGAGAAGTAGAATTCGTATTGGTGAGTCTGTTCATCAATATTGAGGTTGAGAGTGTAATCTTGTAACTTTAAGCATTCAATACAAGTTTACTGTTTGATCATTATATACTGTGTTTGATTACTGTTTTATTAAATATCAAAGTGTTTTTCCGCAACTTCTTTGATATTAGTTTCTGAGTATTAATTCTTGTTAAGAATTCGATCCTGACAAGATATTTGATCTTGAAGAGTAAACATGATAAGATCCGAACCAATCAGAAGAATTATGAGAGTAAGCAAAATCATTTCTTCGATAATGATAAGATGTAGTAGAAATAGGAGATAATTGAATCAATTGCTTTATTGAATACCTCTTGTAAGAAGTTACAAGGTTTTGTTTATGTGAAGCAAGTTAATCAACTACATCAGTATCACTACTAACTGATCTATTACAAGAATTATCAGAAACTGATTCAGCTTTCTCATCACCCTTCCTTTTTGGTCGCCATTCAGTTCGAGCTTTCAAACTTTTCTTGCTTATATCTGAAACACAAGATGTAGATTTATTAGGAAAAGCAGATTTCTGAGACTGAGTTTTCTTTTGTGTACCAGTGTGGTTCTGTTTCTGTAATCGTTGTTTCTTATGTTTCTTACCTTGAGAATAATAATCAGCAGTTACAGAAATCGATTCACCAACTTTAGTTTATGATTTAGCAGTTTTAAGAACACTTGGTAACACCTTTTCATTTATAAGACAAGTAGAATGATCAGGAAGAGAAGCATTGAAGTCAAACATAACAATTTCTTCTATGCACCCACCATCAGAGTTTAAAAAATCATTTGCAGACTCAAATAAGTCATCAAAGTTATCAGTTGAAGTTTGAGGTGCCTTTGAAACTGTAGAACACTTTGTAGATTTAAATTGTAAAACAGTGTTCTTTAAAACTGTAGAAAACACACTTTGTTCAATATCTACCAAAAGTTTTTCATCAGATAAAACATTTTCAAGCTCAATTATTTTTCTTTCAAGAATGAGTGGAGGAACATAAACCTTTGCAATTGCAGGTTTTGCCTTCATCTCAGAAACAGAATAACTAGCAAAATAATCGTTTGAAAGAACTTTTGGTGTTTCTGAAAGATAACTATCATTTAACTTTGCATAGTTAAATGGTAGTTGCATTTTCTTTACA
This sequence comes from Arctium minus, assembly GCA_954870635.1. Lineage (NCBI taxonomy): Eukaryota > Viridiplantae > Streptophyta > Magnoliopsida > Asterales > Asteraceae > Arctium > Arctium minus. Next base: position 45,049,698 of record OX941094.1, on the reverse strand, counting down.
TTCTTTCTATTTTCAGTTTCTTTGGCTTCAACTTCTTCAGGTAATTTGGTAACAAATTTGGGTTTTAAATGAGTATGTTTACCAGCACATGCAAGAAAATCAAATTTATATAATGTTGGTTGTTTTCTGATGGCTTTCTTTAAGTAATGGGGGTTTTTAAAACCAAGTCCCCATTTTTCCTTAACATCAGCCTCTTCATCAGGTGCATTAAGAAAAATGGTTTGATCTGTTTGGCCTTTTGCGTAAAGTTTGGCTTCCAGACCATTTACCTTCTTATTCAAAAGCTTGTTTTCAACCTGCAGTTTATGAACAATTAGTGCAGATTCTTTCCTCTCAAACTCATATTTAGAAACTTTAACTTCAAAATCAGAAATATTCTTTTCAAAACAATCTACTTGAGATTTAGAATCAGAAGCAGACTTGCGTAAAGAATCAATCAGATCTTTGTTACCAATAACCGACTTATTGAGTTCAAATATCTTATTGTTTCTTTTAGCAACTCTATCTTTTTCTTTCTTCAGTTTTAATTGAAGATCATTAAGCTCAACCATCATAGCTTCCATTTTGGTTACAAAATCTTTTTCAGTTAAGTTTAATACCTCATCAGCTGTCTCGTCATCTGATTCATCATACTTTACTTCTTTTCCCATGAGACAGAGATGAGCAGTTTCTTCCTTCTCTTCCTCTTCACCTTCTGAATGATCAAGCCAAAATTCGTCTTCAGCCATTAAAGCGATGCCTGCTTCTTGTTGTTTGGCTAATAACAGCTTGTTCTGATAATACTGAGAGTTGCGAACTTTTGGCTTTCTACAATCTTTTGCAAAATGACCAATCTTGCCACAGTTGTAGCATTTAACAGGATCACTTGTTGGCTTTTCTGCAACAGTGTAGTCATTCATGAACTTCTTTCTTTCATCAGGTTTCTTCACAACATATCTGTTCTCTTCATATCTCCTTCCATCCACTCTTTCTCGGTGCTCATGATTCTTGGAACTTGATGAAGAATATCGTTGAGAATTTGATCCCGGCTTTTTGTAGAATTTCTTTTGATAGGCACGGGTCAGTAAAAGCATGGCTTGTTTCAGACTTTCGCCATCATCACTATCTGATTTAGATTCAGACTCAGAAATGGTAATCACTTTCTTCTTTTTCTTCTTCTCTTTCTTTTCTTTCTTTTTCTCTCCAGCTACCAAAGCAATAGGATCGGGAGCTTTTTCTGCCTTCTTCTTTTCAGCTCTTTTCTCTTCCACTTCTTCTTCATTCTGCCTCAGGGTCTCATATACCTCATGTAACGGTATGTCATTCAGATCCTTCATCTGCTTCATCCTACGTGTATGCTTCTTCCACTCTGGTTGTAGGATGCTTAGAAATTTGACATTGTTCTCAAGTTGCTTCTTTTTCACCTTATTCTTGGACAACTCATTCAGAAGCAAGATAAACCGTTCATAAGTATTTTCTAAGCTTTCATTCTCTTTGGCTTTGAATTCCTCATAACTATTGATGCAGTTAGCCAATTTCATCTGATTGCCGACTTTGGAACCCATCATCATCTTTTGCAACTGATCCCACATTTTCTTAGCATTTCCCTTGTAGTTGTCTATCTTGACGTAGATGTCATTCGGGATACTTTGAAGAAGTAAGGATCTTGCTTGTTTATCAGCTTTGTATCGGCTTTTCTGTTCTTCAGAATATTGAGAGATATCCACTGCCACTGTTTTCATCTTTTGATCTCTTTCCTCAGTACCATATTCACTATCAGAAGAGTCATCATCTGGTATTTGTACCATGATTGGTACCATAGGACCTTCTATGATTGACAGCATAATATTCTCTCCATTTGCATGTCTGTCTACAAAATCAAGGAATCTATCTTTCCACTATTCATACTCTCCTTTGAACAGTACAGGTGGCTTGACATCAGTGCCAATGGAAAGAGCATCTTTGGAAGTCATCTTGTTTAAACCTGTTTGAAAAATATATGCAATAAGAAACTAGAAACTGATCGTTAGTCCAAATGAAACAATCAAGAAAATACAGAAAACTTGAAATATAAAATCAGAAATTTTGATCACAACCAAAAAATTTCACTAATAAAGGCCATATTACAGTTTTGAAAAATTCTCAGGAAAAAAAAATTCCAAGTCTTTCACGCTTTGCGCTTCACACAGGGAACGCAAACCTCTACTTTGCGTGTCACTCAGGGAACGCAAACTTCTACTTTGCGTGTCACACGGGGAACGCAAACCTATACTTTGCGTTTCTCACGGGGAACGCAAACCTATACTTTGCGGTTCAAATTAGAAGAGCAAACCTTTACTTTGCGTTTCTAGAGGGAAACACAAACCACTACTTTACGATTCAAGAAGGAAACGCAAACCACTACTTTGCGATTCAAGAGGGAAACGCAAACCACTACTTTGCATTTCTCGTTACAAACGCAAGATACACTTTGCGTTTCTAGTTGCAAACGCAAACCACAATTTGACTCTGATCCCAAACACTTCTAGTTTGCGTTTGTTTAAAAACGCAATTCTTACTTCTCGATTCTTGATTGCAACGCAAAACTGTACTTCTCGATTCTCAAATGAAACGCAAACTTGAACTTCTCGATTCTCAAATGAAACGCAAACTGGAACTTCTCGATTCTCAACCCTCAATGAAGGAAACGCAAACTTTTATGAACACATGCAAACCTTGATGAACACCCGCAAACCTGATGAATAACCCGCAAACCTCTAAAATCGAACACAATCGCACCAAAAACTCATTTAAACCTAGAAATTCAACACTATAGTTTGACAATTCACTCGTCTAAACAACTAGAACACAAATCTAACACAGAATTTCGATCAAATACACAAAAGATACAAATTTGATACAAACACAGTGTCAAGAACTCGGGAACAGAAAAGCCACAAAAATTCGAAAATTCGAATTGATTACAGTGCAATTCATAAATCTTTCTATACAAACTCAATCGATTACACTTAGTAAACAAAACCTAATCGATTTCAGCACCTAATTTGCACTAAAACTCGAAATTCGATTCTCGCTCAAGAACACAGATACGAACTTTTTGAATTTCTTGATTTTCAATTTGGATCTGCTCTGATACCAATTGATATTCCCATATTCTAGTTTCTAATCAAGATTAATCAAACAAACAAGATTAACAATCAAATTACCTGTTTGATTTCAATTCAATTCCAAGATTACACTTTCTCTCTCTACAATCTCTCTCTAACGAACTCTCTCTCTTTCTCAGATATTTCTCTCTCTAAAAATACAACTGAATACCACTTCTGTTTGTTGCTTACTTACGAAATTCAAAGAATACAAGACTATTTATATCTATAACTAATACAAGGAAATACAAATACAAAATACAATACTTTGACTTTTATTACAATCAGGCTTTGACTGTGATGAGATTTGACTTTCTCAGCTTTGACTTCTTGAACTTTGACTTTTGTCTTCTTGATCTTGTATCCAACATATTTATGCTCTAACAGTGTAATCTCATATTCTCATTCTCGTATGGGACAGTCTGAGATGGTAACTACTTGGAGTTGACCATCGACTCAAGGGGACGATTAAGAGGCGAGCGTGTCAAATCCAAATCAGACCAAGAGAACTACCAATGCACTACCTTCACCTCTACCTCCATTGTTGGAAGGAGGACCCGAGCATGCGCCAAGAGTTGATTTGGTATCCGCTAAGCCAGTTATTCAAGAGGTGAACCCTCAGACTGAATTATTAGTTAGCGTCATACAAATGATGAATTCGGCCATGGGAGACTAGAAGAAAAAATCCTGAAGTTTTTGGAAGACATGGATATCGGTAACCAAAAGCATGAAATAGTTACGGATAATGTTGTTGTCGGTTTTGGCGGTATCGGGAATGTTGTTAGGATTGACGAGCAATTTATTGCCTACGCTAGGCGAGGTGGGAAGACTTTCTCCTACAAGACATTTTTGTGTAGCAAGCCACAAGAGTATTCGGGGTCTAACAAATTCGGTTGCCTGTCTGAACTTGATACGAGAGATCAAGCTTTATTTTGAATCAAGTGAATGTTAAGAGGGGTAGAAAGTGAAGTTTGCTCCCAAATGCTAAAGGCCCCTGCTCTTAGGTGGTGGAACGTCACCAAATCCACCCTTGGAGTTGCCATCATCCTACTGCTAACATGGGATATGTTCAAGGAGAAAGTTATGGATGAATACTGCAACAACCGAGCAGTTGACCGTATAAAATAGGAGTTCTGAGTACTCAAGAAAGAGAGCATGATTATGAAAGAGTACTCCAATTATGTGTTCATGGAGAAGATGGATTTGGTGGGGCACATGGCCTAGAGTGAAAAGAAGAAGGTCAAGGCCTACCTCAAGGGGTTATCGCCCGATATGAAGGCGATGGTCCGGTCCAAGGCCTCCACCCTCTATGAAACAATTGCGGAGGCACAACTTATACAGGACGTCTTTGCTCAGAGTTGGATGAGAGATCTGTAGTCTGAGATAAGAGATAATGGGAAGGGAATGTTGATCCCTTTAAGAAGTCGAAATCGTTCACCAATAATCGAGGAACCAATCCAAGACGAGAAGCTAGTTGGTGCTTAAAGTGCCGAAGTGAGCATTTCAACCCATGTAACTTTATTCCAGGAAGCTACTTCAAGTGCAGAAAACCCGGCCATACCACCCGAGATTGCCTAGTGAAAGGGCCCATGTGTTTTAAGTGTCGGGAACCCGACCACTTCTGGAATGAACGCCCAAAGCTAAAGTCTGGAGGAAATCCAGGAAACAAAGAGAGTTCTTCGAAAGTAGCCTGGAGAGTATTTCAAAAGACAGCCGAGGTGGCGAAAGCATCAACAGACATGATGTCAAGTATGTTTTTTGTTAACTTCGTACCTACACATATCCTTTTTTTATCCTTGTACAAGTTGTTCTTTGGTGTTGAGTTCCGTCTACTAAAGATTATCAATTACTCTAGAGAATGCCTTTGTAGTAGATATAACTAACGATAGTCAAGTCCTTATTAGCGAGGTTTTTAAGTAATGTGTTTTGGAAATAGAAGGAGCGAAGTTTCAGGTGAATCTCTTGCCGATGTCTATCGGTGGATTTAATATTGTGATCGGAATGGACTTGTTAGTAGATAACCAAGCTATGATTCTGTGCTCCAAGAAATAAATCCATATTTCTTTGTCTAGTCGTGATGCGGTGTTTCTCATTGGGGAGAGAGGAAAAGAAAGACGTCGTGGTTATCTCAATGGCAAAGGCACGCGAGTGTTTAGTGAAAGGTGTTCTTCATATTTAGCATACGTGTTGGATGCTAAGCGAGAAACGAAGAAACTTGAAGACGTCAGAGTTATTCCTGTTGGAGATAAGCCCATTGACACAACAAATAAGTAATGGTGCTAAAGATGCATGGCCCTATTGGGTCACACCCAAAGTTCACTTTTGTGAAAAGAAAGAAATAATTTTAGAGGGTTTAACAAATAATTAACCAAAAGTGTTTTAATTAATATGGAATTACTAGAGGGACTAACTAGTAATTAGTCCATACTTGTTATTAGACGAGATCTAAAAGTCTAGATAATGAATAGACTAGATTAGATCTTATTTAAAAAGCATACTAATCCCTAATTATGCTAAACCTAATCTTAAGTTACTTTATTCCTCTACTCTCTCTTGGTTCACCGCGTCAACATGTTGGATCAGTAATTGTATTCAAGATTAAAGTTCAGAGTTTAAATTGTAATAAGTTGATAGTTATTTGTTATTAGACCTCAAGCCCATTAGGCTTATACGGCCTAAGTATAAATAGGTTTTAGGTATTAGGTTTAAGGGTTAATCCTCATTATTATCATAATTCTAAGTATTGAAGAGGAGTCCGTACATTCTATCTGTAATCGTACGTATCAAGGTACCAAGAACACACAACTGATTTTCATTGATTAATCAAGGGATCGTGGTATGTTATTCAGATTTATTCATCTCTTGATATGTATTGTGTTGTGTGATTGTTAATCTATCAACTAGTATTTGGGTTTAACAAGTGGTATCAGAGCCAAAAGAATCAAGCTTTTTGGATTAAAATTGGTTTATCGATAACTTACTGTGTTCATCGACCTCTCACTGTCTGAAAATCAATTTCGTGATTTTGTATGCACAAAATCAATTTGATTAGGTGCGTCTTATGTTATTGAATGTTATCTGATAGTTTAATTGCATTTTAAATCATCAATTGATTGGCTTTTTATGATTTTGTGAATTCTGGGTTCATGATAATGTCGACTACTGTTCTAGTCAAATTGAAGCATGAAAGTTGATTTTAGTCATTGTTTTTTATTGGGTACTGGTCGTTATATGTTTATGGATACAAAAGTTTGGTTTTTGCATTGAGTTTAAGTGTTTCAAGTGGATTTTTGGGGTAATTATCGAGTTCTGGGTCGAACACTTCAAGAACACACCGATCGTTATTCAATTCTCTGCACCCCGGTCGCACCATACCGGTCGTTACACTTGTCCGGTCGAAGGATACCGGTCGCAAATACCGGTCGTTACACTTGTCCAGTCGACGGATACCGGTCGCTAATACCGGTAGACACACAGGTCCAGTCAGACAGAACACCGGTCGAGGGACACCGGGCCTCAAGACCCCGGTCGCTCTCTTTTGCGCCATCTATTGTTTGCGCAAACCTCAGATTTGCGCCATTACCCCTTCGCGCAAATCTCACCTTTGCGCCACCCATTACTCGCGCAAATCTCATTTTACGCCACCCTTTACTCGCGCAAACCGCCATTTTGATTCACCTGTCTCTCGCGCAAAACTCATTTCACGCGACCCATACCTCGCGAAAATCTCTCTTTGCGCCACTCGCTCTTCACGCAAAGTCTAACTTCTCGCGGCCCACTTCTCACGCAAACCTCTTAGTGCGAGTTGACTTTTGCGTAATTTTTTTTTCTAGGGGCGCTGCCCCCATACCCCCGCACGGGCGTTGCCCCTTGACCCCACCTGCTAACCGGGTAGCGGGACCCCCGTGCTAAGTCTGTAGAGGGGGACAAAGTTCTGTTCGTGATAAAAAATTTCTTATTTTCAGTATTACTCTGTTTGCGAATTCTGCATTTGATCATTTTTGGAAATTTATTTTTCTGAAAATTTTTTAGTGTAGTTTTTATCCAATTCTTGATTCTAAGATCTTACAAGTTGATTTAAGTGGTACAGATATCATCATGCCTTACATAGATGAGAAGGGACATACAGTGCTGAACAAGAGAGACTGTGCTTTAGCATATATGCCAGAGATTCCAGCACTAGAAGCTGAGAATGAAAATATGAAGATTCATAACTCATCTCTTCTAGAACAAATTGACAGATTGAAAAATGATAAAAATTCAAAGAAAGATTTTGTTTGTCAGAATGTATCTCTAATGAGACATCTGAAGGGCTTAAAAAGACAAACTGGTCAAAGAAGTCTGAAAGTCTTAATTCTAGCTCAAGCTGGTCAAAGAAGGAGTTAGTGCAAAAAGAGCTTGATGAGCTTAGAAGAAGAGCAAACATTGCTAATGAGACATCTGAAGGGTTTAAAAGGACAAACTCTATAATTTTTGCTGAAAGGGATTCTTTCAAAGATAAAGTTTTAAGTCTTAAGGTTGAGATTAATATGCTGAAAGAAAAGGCAACCCAAGACAGAGACAACACAAAAGCTCAAGATGAGATGATGAAGATTGAGAAAGAAAGAAAATAATTTGCTAAGAAATTCTCTAATTTCTCAAGAAAAGCCTTTGAAGAGAAGAAATCATTAGAGCTTAAATGTGTTAAGCTTTCTCAACAAGTTTCAGACTATGAGAGAGTTATCATTCTTGAGAGAGACAAGGCTAAGAAAGAAAAGAAGAAAGCTAAGCAGAAGGATGTAAATAAAGACTTTTTTAAAGAAAAGAAAGATTCAGAGACTGAGATAGCTAAGCTGACAAAAAAGTTATCTGAGTTGTCAACAAACATCTTGAAGGAGAAGAATGCAAAATCTGAGTTGCATAAGAAGTTTGATCTGATTGCAAAGGAAAGAAACAGTTTGTCGTCAAAGATAAAGGAACTTGAAGAGATCGTATTAAAGGTGAAGCTAACTGAGCACAAAACACCAGAGTCAATAGCTCCATCACCGAGAGATGATCAAGATGATTCATATTGTTTACTAAAAAAGGATTCAAGTTCACACTTTTCAAATGTTTCTTATAATCCTTTATTTGATTTAGATGATGGTCTTACTTCTAAATCTACTGATCAGATTCGTCCTTCTAACCTTTTCTATGACAAAGATGTTGATGGTTCAGGTAACTTCAAGATGGACAAGTCTTAGAAGAAAAGATTCTGGAGAAGGGAAGATAAAGAAAAAGATAGAGAAAATTGGATCTGGAAAGTTAAAGGCTCTTCAGAGGAAAAGAAAAAAGAAGAATCACTTGTGCATACATCAAATGCTAAAAGGAACAATGCTCCGAAAGGTAAAACTTTTGGGAAACTTTATCTGGTTTATACAATCAATCAATTGATCAGGTTAGCACAAAAGAAAATTAGTTGTTCCTACTGCATCTCAAATGATTTTGTAAGAAAAGATTATGTGAATAACTGGTATGGTTCTTATTTTATCTCTCCTACTAGAACTGCAACTAACCCATTAGGACCCAACTACCAGTGGTTACCAAAAGCAAAATCTGTGTTGCAGGCACCCAAGGTTTAAGGGGGAGAAAGAACGATGACTTCTGATTACTACAGATCAGGACTCTTACCTCATTGTCAAAAAGATGACTTCTAAGTACAACAACTTAGGACTCGGACTTCAATGTCAAAGAGTTTGACTTCTGAATTTACTTTAATCCTAGTAATTCAGAACTCGGTTTCATGATTAAGGATTATGCACATATTCAGGGGGTGCTTATATGCTTTATACTTTTACTGATGTATTTTCTGATTTTTCAGGAAAAGATTAAATATTATTCTCACCGGAGAATAAGTAATCATGGCTTTTGAATACTTCTGTTCAAAACCCGTACTCAAATGTTTTCTTCTGATAGGATGCTTAAATGATAAAATCTTTTATAGAAATTTTTGATTTGAGGGGGAGTTAACTGTTATATCTTTTACGAGGAGATAAATATGATTTTTATTATCATTGTCATATTTTTCTGATTAAATTGATTTTTTACAGGTATCGAGGGGAAGGATATCTGAGTTTTTGTTTTTGATACTTCACTGAAAATATTCATTTTAGGGGGAGTATAGGATTCTGATTTACATGTATATATTTCTAATCCTTACACTCTATCACTTGTTGAAAGATGAACAACATTCATTTGAGAAAAATGGATTCTTAAATGTTCAAAGAACTTCATATTCTTAAAAGATTTTCATGAATTGTGAAGTGTGATTTTAAATGATTTTTGGATACTTAATTGTCAACGAGCTTAATAGAAAAAGAGCTTAATTGCCAACCACCTTTAGTTTGAGGGGAGAATAGCATTGTCAAAACAAATTATGTTTTTTATTACTACAACATTTTATTCTTCATGTTTGTATTCCTTTGTGCTTACATGTATAAAAGGCTGTTGAACAACACATTCTTTTATGACAATAGATGGGATTTGATGTGTGAGCTTAACAGAACTTCCATGGATTCACGATAAGTAGTGTTTCCTACCCAGGAAGTATTCCCTGAGTGATTGAGGGGAGATGGGTCAAAAGTTTGAGTGTTGGTGTGTGAAGAGGTAAAATGGAAAAGAGAGATTGGTTAGAAGTGAGATTTAAACGATTAAAAGAAAAAGGGTGAGAGAATAGAGTAAAAGAATATCAGACTCTGCACCAAACTTCTTTCTGAGCCGGGTAGCCACATTATCTGTTGTTTCACATTTCTTCGTGAACGACATTGAAAAAGGCAACTAGCCCATGCCATCTCTTGCATTACAACCCCACCAGCTACTCATTCTTTTCTCAAAAAGAGAATGTTTCACATTTTCTGGGGAAGCAGCACATATGCTATTGGTTCTTCATTTGGAAGATACTAATATTGAAAAAGAAGGAAAGTTGCCCCACCTTCGAACCCTTTCTCATGCACATTGAGTCTTTGTATAATTTGTTGTTGTCTCAACAAGTTTACATACTTCGAGCATAAATTGAAAATCAATTATCTATGCTTTATTCTTTCATACACATGCACGAGCACACAGAAATTTGTTTTGTCAGAACGTTCATAGATAACCATGTGTTATTCGATGATTGGATGGAAGTCCTGGGGAGTCAACATCAAAACCAGCTCCTTATATAGTAACTTTGTGTTACTCAGTAACTTTGTGTTACTGACAGGCATCTTAACTGAGTCATTTGTTGATTTAGGGTTACCACATTTATTTTATTTGAATCTAAAAAGATTGAAATAATCACTTTCTCCATTTAGAGAGACTGCTCTTATTTCCACACAGGGATCAATACATGAAGACAGCGCTTAATTGATGACTATACAACAAGGAAAAGATTGTTTTGCTATGTTTTGATGATGATGATTCTCACCACTCATCAAAAAGGGGGAGAATATACAAAGGGGGAGAATATAATCTGAAGACTGCTGAAGATTTCAAAGAATTCAAAGTGTCTGAGCTTATTTGATCTATCAAAAGTCTTATTGAAGATGATCGTCAAAAGGACACTTCATTTAAAGAAAGAGGAAGATGAAGGTTGTATCTGAAGTTTTTCAAGAGAAGTGAAGACCCGAAGCAAATTGCCAAATTTTTTTAATCTTGAATCCAAAGGGGGAGATTGTTGGATCAGTAATTGTATTCAAGATTAAAGTTCAGGGTTCAAATTGTAATAAGTTGATAGTTATTTGTTATTGGACCTCAAGCCCATTAGGCTTATACGACCTAAGTATAAATAGGTTTTAGGTATTAGGATTAAGGGTTAATCCTCATTATTAACATAATTCTAAGTATTGAAGAGGAGGTCGTACATTCTCTCTGTAATTGTACGCACAAGGTACCAAGAACACTCACACTGGTTTTCATTGATTAATCAAGGGATCGTGTTATGTTATTCTGATTTATTCATCTCTTGATCTGTATTGTGTTGTGTGATTGTTAATCTATCAACTAGTTTTGGGTTTAACACAACAACCTCCAATTAAGGGTGTTTTGTGATTGCATAGAGAAGAAAAGGAGGTGTTTTCTTGCTGCCTATGCGGCTAGACCTTTGGAGTGTGCTCTTCTTGATAGAGAGTTTTCTACTTCTGGATTCTTCACAATCATCAAAAGGCCTTTATATCCTTCCCTTTTTTTTATGTTACTTGTATTTTGACTATAACCTGATCTTTGGAAGATTGTGTGTTTCTTTTTTCTACCGCTATTATTATTCTAAAAGTTTTTCTTGTGGATTCTTCACAAGTACAAAAAGGAATCGTTTTTCTTGATCTAGAATTTGTTTTAGGTGTGGTTAAACATTTAAATGGGAGAATTGAATGTATGAAACACACACACAAAAAAATCTAAAGTTTTGTCTATTGGTTTAAATTTTTTTCAAAACTAAAGTTTCTAATTTTGGAAGTTTAGGGTTTCTAACCCTAGATTTCGAAATTCGGGTTTCTAAAATCAATCGATTTCCAAAGTTTCGGAAATAAAGTTTTATTTAAACAATAGATTTCCAAAGTTTTGAAAATTAGTATTCAAAAGTCTTATTTTGAAGTTTTTGAAACATAAAGTACCCAATTCTGGAAGTTTAAGGTTTTAAAACTTTAAATTAGATTTTGTGAATACAAAAGTTTCTATTTTCGGCGTTTAGTGATTTTTAAAACTTTAATCTTGTATTACAAAACGTAAAGTCTCTTATTTGAGAAGTCTAATGTTTTAAACCCTAAAAGTTGAACTTTTGAAAAATTAAAAGGCTTTTCTTTTCAAAACTTAGAGTGTTTAAAATTAAAATTTCGAATTTTAGGGTTTTGAGAAAACTACGTTTTTGAAATTTTCAAGAGAAGACCGTGAAAAACGATTTTTTATTTCAGTTGTTGAAATTATTTTAAATGTGTTTTCCTGAACCTTTGATTCACTTGTATATTTTATGTTTGGATGGTTTGGGCATGAAACCATACTTACATAAATATAAAGTGTGCTTGTATGTTTGTTTGTCAAAATTTGATTTTGATGACATTAAAATATTCTAGAAAAGATTGATTTAAATTTACAGCGCCAAAGTGTTTGTAGCAATCAATATTTATCAAAGTGTTGACAATTTTATGGATTTGGCACTCCATTGCATTAAAATACAAATTTAATTTTTGTATGGATCCGGTAACATTTTGCTCGGTTAGACCTGTTTGATGCGATGTTTGGTTGTTTTTTTAATGGTTGTAATTTTGCGCAACCTGCAAGTCATTTCTTTTCTATCTATTTGTAAAACATAATAGAGTAGAGTAGAAATTTCTTTCATTACAAAATGTAAAAGACGACTGAAGACGACAAACAAGATTAATGGAGATTGAAGTCTTGGTGTGGACCAGTCGAGCATTGAAGAAATGCCGAGTTTAGTGGGAGTCGGCACATCATTTTTGGTTGATAGTCCCTTAGTTAGACCATGATTTTCTCGTGGTGGGTATTGGGAAAAGCGCATGGGTTTGAGGCAAACGTTACCATTACTTGCATTTGGTTGTGTTTTTTAATATTATCTAGGTTTTGCATGCTAGATAATTTAAAATATTTTGAAACAGAACAAATTTTTTATTAAAGGGTTATTGAAAATTCCAAGTGCGTTTTGGAAAATAAAGAAAATTGGTTTTATATTAAAGTTTTAAAATAGTTAAAACAAAATTTGCTAAAATAAAACAGTTAAAAATGTTTTAACTAAGAAAAACAAAACCCTTTTGTAATGTAAATCACACACTATCCATTTAAGGCACAAATTTGAACTAATAGTCTTTCGGCATGGGGAAAGTGCTAAAGCCAACACGTCGGTTAGATTTTAGGAATAATGTTTATGACATTCGCGATATCCGAGAGTCTTGGGGTGGATGTCATGTGTCTTAATATGGTTGGTTTAACAATCTGGACTCGTGATCCACGACAAACCTGTCACAAGAAAGGATTAGCGTGGAAGGTATTAAACATGTCGAATGAAATAGTGGATGTCAATGAATCCCACAAGGATCTAAGAATTTCATAGAGATGAAATTATCAAAATGGTGTTACCTACCTAAATATCTTCTAGTTACGATCCACAACAAACCCGTCTTAGGTGGGGGTGAAGTATGGATCTTAGCCTTGTTAAAAATTAAAATTGTTTTGAACAAATGGGTAATATTTTTTTAACAAATATCATTCAATTCAAATCACTAAAATAATGTTTTTTTCTTTTGATAGATGCCATACAACGTGAATTCATCGATTTCAAACTTCTGTTTGAAATGTATCCTAAAAAAGGACAATCTTACGGACTTGAACTACATGGACTAGCTTCGAAACCTAAGAATAGGTCTCAGGATGGAAAAGAAGTAGAGGGATATTGAGGAACCACTCCCTTAGGCACGCGTTGCTGGAGAATATCAGGCGATTCTAGATGAGTATGTAAAACATTTGGTCGAATCAAATGAGGTTGCTTGCCTAATGTTGGTCACCATGGTTCCAGAACTCCAAAAGGGTATGGAAATCCTTGGAGCGTACGACATGAACAATCATCCGAGGGACATGTTTCAATAGCAGGCTAGGCAAGAACGATATGACAATGTCAAAGATTTAGTAGACTGCAAAATGACCCCAGGAAGCAGCGTCAATGTACATGTTCTGAAATAAAATCGTACCTATATCAGCTTGAGCGTCTAGGTTTTCCCTTTGGTCAGGAGCTTGTTATGGATTTCATCTTAAGCATGTTGACTAGTTCATATGAATGGTTCATTATGAACTATTATATGAACAACTTGGAGAAAAGCAGTATAGAGCTCCATGGCATGCTTAAGACTGCAGAGTCTGACATGACCAAGTCCACGCCCGCTGCCCCGACACTAATGATCAGGGAGGGAGGTGTAAAGATGAAAAAGGTTGACCCTGTAAAAGGTAAAGGGAAGGGAAAGGCTATTCATCCCAACCCCAAATCCAAGGTGAAAGGCAAAAGGAAATCCCAATCTGATATACCTCAAGAAAAGACTCTTGAGGATGTTGTATGCTTTCACTGCAAGGTGGTAGGATATTGGAGGCGTAACTATCCTAAATATGTGGAGGAGCTTAGGAAGCTCAAGGCTAATGGAGCAGGAACTTCATATATGTATATGATTGAACTCTATAGTACTTCTGCTTCTAATTCTTGAGTATTGGACACAAGATGTGGAACTCACATATGTACTGATGTGTAGGGACTAAAAAGAAGTGGGAAGCTAAGACGTGGGGAGCTAGACCTGATCAAAGGAAACAAGCAGATTTATGTTGTTGACACGTTAGGAAGTTATGAGCTTTCTTTTTCGTATGGATTATCTATGGTTTTGTTTGATTGTTTCTACACAACCGATATGGCAAGAAATTTCATTTCATTTTATGCTTTATATAAAGATGGTTTTGATTTTGGGTTTGATAATGGATCTATCCTTGTTTATAAAGATGATATGGTTTATTTTAAGGCTAACCCATGTCATGATATTTATGAAACCAGTATAAGTATAGAAGACAATAGAAGTTCAATCTATAATGTTGAATCGACTCAATCCAAAGATGCTTTGGATAAGCCGTATCCGTGGCACTGTCGTCTTGGTCACATTAGCAAGAAGTGCATCACCAAACTCCAAGCGGATGGGATTTTGTTATCATTCGACCAAACATCGAATGATGAATGTGAAATTTGTCTTATGGGAAGATGACAAAGGCACCATTTACAGAACCTGTGAGTGGGGAAAGGATTTGTTGGACATACTACATAATGATGAATGTGGGCCATTCAAATCGTCACAAGACATGTCGACAGATACTTCATTACCTTCATTAATGACTTCAGTAGGTATGGATATGCTTACATGATTAAACATAAATCTGAAACCCTCGAGGTGATCAGGATGTTCCAAAACAATGTAAAGAATCAATTGAGCAGAAATATTAAGACTCTCATATCCGATTAGGGTTGTATCTTAGTCAAGAGTTCCAAGATCATCTAAGGAGTTATGGTATAATCACACAACTTACTTCGCCCAGGACACCAAAACATATTGGTGTAACTGAGAGGAGAAACTGAACATTGCTTAATATCATTCGGTCCATGATGAATCAAACCGTGCTTCCAATCGGTTTCTGAGGCTATGCCTTAGAAACTGCTGCAAGGGTTCTTAATCTTGTACCAACGAAGATGGTTTCCAAAATACCTTCTGAAATATGGAGTGGAAAAGTACATTCAATTGCATATTTCAAAATTTGGGGCTGTGAAGCTTACATATGTTGTGAAGCTTAAGAAAAACTATAACCCAGATAAGAGAGGTGTTATTTTGTTGTATACCCAACTGATTCTTTTGGATATTTGTTCTATAAACCTTCATAGAACGAAGTGTTTGTTGCTCGAAGGGAAGTCTTCTTTGAAAGGGAAATGATGTCCAAAGAGGCCAGTGGGAGCTGAATTGATCATGAAGAAATTGAAGAGTCAACCAACATGGAATCTGACGTTAGCACTAGTTCTCAGCAATAGGTTATATAACCTACAGTTGTTGAGCCTCAACAAAGAGTTATTGAGGAATCTAACATCCACCCACCACCTGTCCGCAGGTCTGATAGAGTGTATCATGCACCATAAAGTTATAAGCTACTCATATCTGATGGTGATAATTCACAAGTAGAACTCGATGATCCTATCAATTATTAGGAAGCCATGGCAGGCCTTGAGTCCACTAAATGAAAGGTGATTGTGGAGAGAGAGATACAATCCATGTATGATAATAAAGTCTAGGATTTGGTTGATCAGACACACAGCCATAAGACAATTGGGTGTAAATGGGTCATCAAAAAAAAGATTAACATGGATGGCAAAGTACACACATACAAAGATTGACTGGTGGCTAAGGGTTACACACAGACTCATGGTGTAGACTTGATGAAACCTTTTTACCAGTAGCTATGTTGAAATCTATCAGGATACTCATTGCCATAGCAGCATTTAATGACAATGAAATATGCTGGTGGATGTAAAAATCTATTTCGTTAATGTTAAGTTGTATGAAGATGTGTTTATGATGTAATCTGAGCGTTTTGTACAGTGTAAGCATCGTGATAGAGTGTGTAAGCTTTAGAAGTCTATTTATGTACTTAAGTAAGCTTCTCACAGCTAGAACATCTACTTCGATCAGAAAATCAAAGAATTTGGTTTTATGAGGAGCGAAGATAACCCATTCGTATATGTCAGAACTAGTGGGATCATTGTAGTCTTCCTTGTGTTGTATGTGGATGACATACTCCTTATGGGAAACATCCCTACTTTGCAAAGCATGAAATCTAGGCTATGGAAATGTTTTTCTATTAAGTATATGAGAGATGTAGCATACATATTGGGCATCAAGATCTATAGAGATATATCTAGGTGTCTTATTGGTCTAATCCATAGTACCTACAAAGACAAAGTGTTGAAGAAATTCAACATGTAGGACTCCAAGAAGGGGTTCATTCCTATGCAGCATGGTTCAGTGCTAAGCAAGGCTTAGTGTCCTAGTTCTAGTTTAGAGCTAGAAAAAATGAGTCAGATCCTTTATGCCTCGGATATGGGATCGATCATGTATGCCATGATATGTATTAGGCCTGATGTGTCGTGTTTGAGCAAGATGAGTCAATATCAGGCCAACCCTGGCAACTACCATTGGACATCAATAAAGAACAACCTCAAGTATTTGAGACGAACTAAAGAAATGTTCTTGGTTTATGGAGGTGCGGAGGAACTTAGTGTAAAGGGTTACACTGATGCTAGTTTCCAAACCGATAGAGATGATTCTTGCTCACAGTCAGGATTCGTGTTTTTGTTGAACGGTAGGGCAGTCTCTTGGAGAAGCTCCAATTAGAGCACCGTAGCATATTCGACAATGGAGGCTGAGTAAATTGCCATCAACGAGGATGCAAAAGAGGTCGTGTGGATGAAGAAGTTCATCCGGGATCTTAGTGTAGTTAAGCATTCAGGATTATATAGAGATCTTCTTTGACACCGAGGGTGCAGTCATTCTGGCTAAAGAACCCAAGTTACATAAGCGCACATGGCATACACTCAGGAAGTTTCACTACGTTCGGAATGTTGTCGAGGACAGAGACATCATCATTAAGAGAGTTATCACGGATGGTAACTTGGTTGATGCATTCACCAAAACCTTGTCGTAGACCCAACATGATGCTCATACTAGGTCTATATGCATTAAATATGCTAGCGATTTGGATTGACTGTATTCATTTTAGTTGATTTGAGATTTCAAAACTTTTACACTTATTTTATCATGTATCGATATTATGATTGAGATCCTAATATATGCTTGGAGCAATTACTATCATTTGATGTATTATTAATGTTCTAATTTTGCATGTTTATTAACTTCCTTGAACAGTTAGTTCAAAATTCTTCCATAGTCGGTCGGTCTCCACTAGAAGAGAGTAGTAAATTAAGACTGTTGTGGAGTGTTAGTTGATTATACATAAGAGATGGATATAGCATAGAGATACAACAATACACTCATGTGTACTTGATAGAGATCAAGTATTGGAACGACCCGCACTTCGAGATTGATTCATGGATCATGTCACAAATAATTTTAAGATGGTAATATCTACTATCCATATATATAGACACAGGAGATTCTTGTCACGAAGTCTGTTTTGATGATGTTTCTCCAACTTTGTCTGTAACATGCGGCTTTAAAGAGAACTGTTGGGTGTAGTGTGATTTGTGGGTAAGAATCTAAGTAGTCAATACTATTTTGTTCCTTTTATCTTGCAATAAAAATGATATTCATGGACCTCTCGATGATTTGGTGTTGCCGCTGAATGTATGCATACTCGGACTAGATTGATGTGGGATCAATATTACATTCTGTCTTTGGGTCCCCACAAGTCTTTATCAAGAAACATAATGGTGAACGATCTGCAGATTGACCATGTGACATGTCTCACGTTCACACGGATATCTATAAGAAAGGGATATTTGATCGTTTACCTATAGAACTGCTTAACTCAGAACTTGAGTCTTGGATGATGTACCTAATGCTGAGATAAGGGGCAATCATGTATTGATAAATATCGATCATTGTCGGTATTACTATTCAGTTGTTGTGACATGTGAAAGTGGGAGTCTGAGGGAGATATGCCCATTCACACAACAAAATAAGTAATGGTGCTAAATATGCATGGGCCTATTGGGTCACACACAAAGTTCAGTCATGTAAAAAGTAAGAAATAATTTTGAGGTTTTAACAAGTAATTAACCAAGAGTGTTCTAGAGGGACTAAGTAGTAATTAGTCCATACTTGTTGTTAGATAAGATCTAAAAGTCTAGATAATGATTAGACTAGATTAGATCTTATTTAAAAAGCATGAGAATCCCAAATAGTGCTAAACCTAATCTTCAATTACTTACTTTTGTTTCACCACGCCAACAACCTCCCATTAAGGGTGTTTTGTGATTACATAAAGAAGAAAAAGAGGTGTTTCTTGCTGCCTATGCGACCAAATCTTTGGGGTGTGCTCTTCTTGATAGAGAGTTTCCTACTACTGGATTCTTCACAGTCATCAAAAGGTCTTTATATCCTTCTCTTGGTTTTTTATGTTACTTGTATTTTGATATTAACTTGATCTCTAGAAGATTGTTTGTTTTGTTTTTGCTTCCGCTATTATTGATCTAAAGTTTTTCTTGTTTTCTAATACATACAATTCAACACTTCACGATTTTCCCGATGTGTTTCTTAATGACTTGTTTGGTTTGCCACCCGACTGACAAGTAAAGTTCCGAATCGATCTTGTTCTAGGGGCGCTCTAATCATTAGAGCACTTTACCAATTAGCACCGTCTGAAATGCAAGAGATGATGTCAAAACTATAAGGTCTCTTATAGAATGCTTTTGTGAGACCGATTTCGTCACCTTGGGGAGCTCCGGTCTTGTTTGTAAACAAGAATGATGGAAAAAATGAGAATATTCATTGATTATCGAGAGTTAAATAAAGAGACCTTAAAGAACAAATACTCACTTCCTAGGATTGTGACTTGTTTGATCAACTTCAAGGGGAGGGATGTTTCTAGAAACTCGTCCTTCGTTTGGGAAGTCATCAAGTGAAAGTGAATGATGATGATGTGGCAACAACAACTTTTAGGACGCGATATGGCCATAAGGAGTTCTTATTAACTCCATTCGGTTTGACGAACGCACCGGTGGTCTTCATGGACTTGATAAATTGAGTCTGTCAACCTTGTCTTAACAATTCGGTAATCGTATTCATCGACGACATACTCGTTTACTCCAAGAACAAGTCATATCATGAAAAACACCTCGAAGAAGTCCTAGAAGTATTGAGAAGGGAGAAGTTGTATGTAAAATTATCCAAGTGAGACTTCTGCTTAAAGGAAGTACATTTCTTGGGTCATTTAGTTCAACGGTGACGAAGTGAAAATTGTTCCATCTAAGATCGAAGCGATGATAAATTGGGAGCTACCCAAGCATCCTTCTGAGATCCGAAGTTTCTTTGGTTTGGCGGGCTACTATAGAAAATTTATTCAAGATTGCTTCTTCCTTGACGGCTTTGATTCGGAAGAATGTGAATTCGTTTAGACCGAGACTCATGAGAAGGATTTCCGGACTATTTGTGTGAAGCTCCAATCCTTTTGTTTCTAAAAAGGGTCGAAAACTTTGTGGTATATAATGATGCATCTATGATGGGTTTGGGTTGCACCTTGATGCAATGGGTCAAGGAGCATGAGAATAATTATCCAACCCATGACTTAGAATTGGCAGTGGTGGCGTTTGCTTTGAAATTATGGCGATACTACCTTTACGGTACCAAGTGCACACTTTTTACCGATCACAAGAGCTTGAAGTACCTATTCGATCAGAAAGAGTTGACATGAGGCAACGGTGGTTGTTGGAATTGTATAAAGATTATGATTGTGAATTACTCTACCACTTGGGTAACGCGAATAGGGTGGCAGATGCATTAAGTCGAAAGGAGTACGGAAGCGTTATTGGAGTTATGTTGTTAAGACTGAAAGTCCTAGTGCGTTGAAAGTTGTATAACACATTTATAGAGTTTAAACTTTAATTATTTAAAAGCATTGTAAAAAGCCTTAATTTGTTATTGGGCTTGTTTGGTTTAGCGGGCCTTGGACCATTAGGGTTTTAACCCTATGTATTTAAATACTTTGTTTTAGTGTGTTTAGGGATAAGAGATGTTGAATGGTCGCTATAGGTTTACTCATATTACTTTGAAATTCTCTATGTAAACCTTAAACCCTTGATTGATAAATCTAATCATATAACCAGCAGTTGTGATTAAAACTTTGATTATTGTTGATTATTATCATGATTGCACTGTTTCTGAGATCCACAATTGGTATCAGAGGAAAGGGACAAGATTTTTGACCCAAAAGGTTTGTCTAAATCCCTTCTATCGACTTTTACTGTTAATCGACTTTTGGTTTTACTGTTAATCGACTTTTGGTCTTACTTGTTCATCTTAATCGATTTCTTTTTTGCGTTATTCCGATAGATTTCTGTGTTCATCAAATTCATAGTTCTTGGTTGAGTTTAATTGTGAGTTCATCAAATTTATTCTGTGATTGTAGTTACTAAGTAAATTACTTGATCAATTTTGGATTTAAAATTGCTTTTTGTGTCTACTGCCGACATTTTTTAAGAACATCTAACCCAGAAAATTCCCCAGCGTTTCCCGGAACAAAGTTTTCCTGGGTTCAAGCATTCCCAGAACAAAGTTTTCCCGGGTTCAAGCTTTTCCCGCTGCCACCATCCCCCGGAACTAAACTTTCCCTGGTCCTTGCAAGTCCTTGCATCTCCTCGGTCCTTGTAACTCCCGAGTCCTTGCGTCTCCCAGGTCCTTCAAGTTTCCGGGTACCACCTTTCCCGGAACAAAGTTTCCCGGGTTCCAGAAATTCCTAGTACCACCCTTTCTAGGTACCCGGCAACTCCCGGGTCCTTGTACTCCCGGCAACTCCCGGGTCCTTGCACTCCCGGCAACTCCCGGGTCCTTGCAACTCTCGACAACTCCTGAGTCCTTGGTTTAGGGTTTAGGGTCCATGCAACTCTCGGGTCCTTGTAACTTGAAATTCACGGGTCCTGGCAGTTTCCCTGGTCCATTTCAGGTCTTTTAAATCAAGACTCAGTTTTTTTTCTTAAGATTACCTTTTCGAATCAATAAATTGTCTCACGAACACAATAGTGCACTTTGATTTTTTTTATCTTTAGTCCCCGTGCTTCAAAGTTTCAAAGTTTGTCATTTTTAACCCCTAAACTTTAAAGTTTCAATCTTTTGTCAAATTTGACCCCTAAGATTTTAAGTTTTACTTGTTGTCACATTTGGTCCTTGCACTTTGAATCTTTCATATATTGACAAGTTTAGTCCCTGGACTTCAAGCTTTGCAAGTGGCAATGCCTTATGTACCCATTTCTGAACACAACGCAAAGATTGCAGCTCTCAAAACGAAATTGGAGAACAGGTCAAAGATTGTTGACAGACTGCTTGAAGAGAAAGTAGGTCTTCAGATATAGTTGAACATTGTGTAAATAGAAAGCGAATCATATCAACAAATTTGTTGGCTACAGAGAAGCAATGACAAGCTCAAACGCATGAATTCTCAACTTGAACATGAAACAGAAAATTGTGAATATTACACTATGTATCGTGTCCAAATAGAGTCTCTTAACAAAGAGATTTTAGATATTCAAAGAGAATCTGATATAAAGAAAAGGGATCTACATGAAAATTCAAAGAAAATATATGAACTTGATCGAAAAGTTGCAGATTTTGAAGCAAAAGAAGAGAAGAACCTGGCGCTTGAAGAAAGAGGAAACATGTTGGAGAGTGAAAATCTCGACCTGAAGAAAAAACTTTCTATTTTTGAACAAGAAAAAGTCGACTTCTCAAATAAAAGGAAGAATCTTGAAAGAAAGATTCTCGAGCTTTCAAAGAAAGTTTTCAATAAAAGAAAAGTTTTTGAGGCTCAAAATGCGAAACTTTCAAAACATATTTCTGATTTTGAAAATGTTTTGATAATTGAGAGAGATTCCTTTGAGAAAGAGCGAAAAGGTTTTGAGAGTGAAAAGAAAATGCTTGAAAAGAAGAATGTTGCGGTTTTTAAAGAGATATTTGATAAACGCAACACTATAGAAAATGGTTTTGAAAGTGAAAGAAAGATTTTCGAAATTGAGATTCATAAGCTTTCAAAGAAATTATCTGGATTGGCAACAGAGATTTTGAAAGAACAGAAGGTAAAATCCGATTTACAAAAACAATTTGACTTGATTCTAGAAGAAAGAAATGTTTATCCACAAAAGTCAAGAAACTGGAAGAAATAAATCCTAAAGTTGATTTATCTGAACAAGCCAGTCCCGATACTGTTGTTCAGTCTCCTTATTCTTCAAGTTCAACTTCTACAACTGTTTCCTCGAAGAGTTTTGTCAAATCAAATGAATTTTAAAAAGATCGGATTCGCCCTTCAAATCTTTTATATAATTCTCTTGTTCATGATTCAAATAATCAAATGTTTCAAAAATTCAAAATGATTTGGCGAAAGAAACCAACTACGGAAAGTAGTGATGGAAACAAGTCTCATGATTCTCCTATAGTTGATACAAAGTCATCTATTTCCAAGACTGATTCACCTACTTATGTCTATTCTATAGAGAAGTTGATCAGTCTAAACCGAGCAAAGATCTGTTACACTCACTGTGGGGACTTTGTCCATCCAATATACGTTAATAGTTGGTATGATACTAATAGCATCCCAAATCCTCAGTTTAATAGATACAAAGTTAAGGCATCTAACCATCAAGGAACCATCACAACATGGATAACTGTTAGAGCAGAAATATGTTGGATACAAGATCATGAAGACTGAAGGTCAAAATACAAGAAGTCAAAGCTGAGAAAGTCAACTCTCATTAAAAGTCAAAGTCTTTGTTAATAAATGTCAAAGTCAACATGTTGTATTTTGTTTGTTTTCCTTGTTTTAGTAGTGGGTATAAATAGACTTATTTTCTTTTTAATAGATAGATGACTAGAATTAGATTGTGAGAAATAGAGAGAGTTATAGAGAGAGAAAGAAGACTTCTAGAGAGAGAAAGTGAGTAAACAGTTTGTAATCGTTTGAGAATTGAATTGAATCAAACAGGTAATTGGTATCATCTTGTTTGTTTAATTTGTTTACAATTAGAATCTTGAAACAGGGACACACAATTGGTATCAGAGCAAATCCAATTGAAATCAATTTCAAGAAATTTAGTTCGTATCTGTGTTCATCAAGTATAGATCAATTTTTGATGTTTAGTGTGAATTTTGAGTTGTAATTGTTTTGTTAGTGGTCGAATTATGTTTTAGAATGAGTTTGTATAAATAGAATCTTGATTTGCACTGTAATTTTCACGAATTTTAGGAATTTGTTGAGTTTTTGAGTCACGAGTTTAAAGCACTGTTTCATAGATCGAATTTGTATGTTTAATGTTTTTCATTGAAATCTTTGTATTGTAACCTGATCGAGATATGGAATAGAGCAAATTGACAAAGTTTCGAGATCAAATTCGAAGGTTTCGATGGGTTTCAGTGTGAAAGTTTGATTTTTTGTTCGAAGAGTTCATGAACACGCTAGATCTGTGAAACGCGTAAGCTTCATCTGGAAGAACGCGCAAGTCGAAGCATTTTGATTTTTGGCCAGAAACGCGCAAAGGGTTATCTGTGAGTTCTAGAAACACGCAGATCGAAGTCTGCGAGTTTAGCTCTTCAGTATGCGAGTTTGAAATATTGGAAAATTTTTCTAAGTGTTGAAACACGCAAGCTTTGCGAGTTTCCTTCTGCGAGTTTCCTTCTGCGAGTTTGACCTACGAGTTCTATAAAACGCGCAAGTAGCCCTTTGCATGTTCAGGGAACGCACACATCTCTATCTGCGAGTTTATTTATGAATAGTTATTTGCGAGTTTAGGCATATGCGAGTTTGAGTGATTATTTCTTCCGGTCTGCGAGTTACCAAAACACGCAAACCGTTGCTTGCGAGTTATATAAACGCGCATGCCTCAGCCTGCGAGTTTATCAGTGAATAGTAATTTGCGAGTTTAGGCGTCTGCGAGTTTCCTTTTGAATAGTGTTTTGCGAGTTTTACTACTTAGTAAAATTTTTTTAATTGTGATTTCATTTGGACTAACGGTCAATTTCAAGTTTCTTATTGCATATATTTTTCAAACAGGATGACATCAAGAGAAGCTCTCGCTATTGGAACTGACACAAAGCCACCAGTACTTTTCAAGGGAGAGTACGAGCAGTGGAAAGATAGGTTCATGGAATTCATAGACAGACATGCATTGGGTGAACTTATCAAGATATCTTTGGAGGAAGGAGTTATGCCAATTCCAAAAACGACTCGTACTGTTGGAACTGAGAAGATAAAATATGAACTTTAATCTAATGAGTTCACTGATGAGGAGAAAGATAGAGCAAGAGCTGATAAATTAGCAAAGTCTTTCATTCTTCAAGGCATACCAAACGAGATATATGTTAAGATTGACAGTTATAATTCTACCGGAAAGCAAATGTGGGATCAACTGGAGAAAATAATGCTTGGATCAAAGGTTGGGAACCAACTCAAAATCTCAAATTGCCTCAATAATTATGAAGAGTTCAAGGCTAAGGAGGGTGAATCATTGGAGGCTAATTATGACCGGTTTGTGACTTTGTTGAACGAACTCAGCAGAAACAAAGTGAATAAGTCACAAATTGAGCTTAACGTCAAGTTCCTGAGTATCTTGCAGCCTGAGTGGAAGAGATTTACCAGTCAGATGAAGCAGATGAAGGACATGAAAGAAATACCACTCCATGAAGTCTATGAAACTCTTAGACAGAATGAAGAAGAAGTTGATGAGATTATGGGTGAAAAGAAAAACGCTGAGAAGGTAGTTGTTGATCCAGTTGCTCTAGTTGTGAAAAAGAAGAGTGTGAGTCTTAAAAAGACGAAGAAAGTCATACTTTCTGAATCAGAAGAGGTAGAGAGTGAATATAACTCTGATTCAGATGACTGTGAAAGTTTGAAGCAGGCCATGCTGATGTTGACAAAAGCTTTTCAGAAAAAGTTTTACAAAAAGCCTAGCTCAAACAGTCAAAGATACTCCTCTGGGTCTAAGAACTATGAGCACAAAAAGAAAACTGAAGGAAAAAGATTGGAAGAGAAGAAACCAGAGGAAAGAAAGGTTAGAGATGAAGAGGTAAAGCTGCAAGAGCCAACTAAATGCTACAACTATGGCAAACTGGGGCATTTTGCTAAAAACTGCAGCAAGCCAAAGGATCGAAACTCTGAGTATTATAAGAACAAGATGCTTTTAGCAAAACAGCAAGAAGCCAGAAGGGCACTGATGGCAGAGGACGAGTTCTGGCTTGACCACTCGGATGAAGAAGTTGAGACAGAAAAGACTGCTCATATATGTCTTATGGGAAGACTGTTACTGAAGAAGAAGCAGATTCTGAATGTGATGAAGAGAATGAACAGGTATGTGATATGACTGAATCGGATTTTATAAATCAAATAAATGTCATGATGATTAGACTTCAAAAGTTAGAGTCAAAGCTTAAGCGTGAAAGAGGTATCAATAAAGACAAAAACCAATCAATACAGAAACGTAGCCAGGATATTGCTGAGAAGAAAGTATTGGTTGAGACTTTACATAAAAATATTGATACCAGTGCTAAATAAAAGACTCTAATTCTTAAAGAGTTAGCTGAAGCAAATTTGAAATATAGACTATGTGAGTTTGATTCAAAAGAGCTTACTAAAATGCATTCTTCGCTTTCAAAAGAAAACAAATCTTTACTTGAAAAAGTGAATGCTTTGGAAGGAAAATTATACACATTGGGTCAAACTGAACAAACCATTCATCAAAACAAACCCAAAGAGAACAAAGAGTGTTGGGGATTCGGTTATGAGAATCCACACTATCTTAAAAAGGGTATATCTGAAGTGCCTGCACTTTATGATTTTACATTTTTAAGTCTAGCATCAAGATACCCTGATCTTCATGTTGAGTGGAGTAAACTATCTGAAGAAGATGAAGCTAAGGAATATGAGAAAAGAAAGAACACAACTAAAGTTGAACTTCCATTTCGTTATGAGAAGTTGAATAGTAGTTATAGTTCTGATAAATCAAAATTTCTTTCAGATGACTATTTTGAGAGTTATTCATCAAAAGAGTTGGAGGCAAAGCCTATTGAAGGTAAAATTTACATTCCTCCTCTCGTTTTAGAAAGTAAAATTTCTGAACTTGAGAATACTCTAACAGAAGAAAGAATTTTAATGGATTTAGAACAAAATGTGTTTTTAACAGTGTTGAAAAATTATGATTTTTCTAATTCTTCTAAAGCTTCAATTTCTGATGATATGTCTAGTTTACTTAATGATGGGTTTGATTTTTTAAACTCTGATGATGTTTTAGATGAATGTATTGCTCAATTTGATTTTAATTCTACACTTCCTGATCATTCATCTTTTGTTATTAATTCTTTTGGATTACCAAGTGTGTTTGATAAAGGTGAACAATCAACGAAAGTTGATAAATTAGTTCCTGTGAAAAAGAAAGTTGCGAAAGGTAAAAAACAGAAATCTGGGCATTCACAGAAGATCAACACTGGTAAGTCAAAGCAGAAGCATTTATTTGAATCTCATCGGTCTAACTCTGAAGTTTCAATTTTTTCATATGTGAGAAGGAAAACGCATGGAGTTAAGTCTGCGTGGCAACCTAAGAAGAAGATAGATGAGAAGGATAAATCATTTTCTAGTATTGATTGTAATAAGAATACGACTAGTAATGATGATATAATTGTGGATGTTGCTAATTCTAAAACAAAACATGTAAATTCTTGCAAGAAATATTCAAAACAACAATTATTCCAGTTATCTTTGTCTACTAGAAAGTTTTCCAATTATGATAGAAATGATTATGTTTCTCGAAAATATTCTGATGATTGGTTTGGCTCATATTTTGTATATTCTCATCGCTCTAATTTCTCTTATGATTTTTAAAAGAAAAGTGGACCCAAGTTTAAATGGGTGTCAAAATCATGTGCTAACTCTGTTGAATCCAAATACAAATGGATACCAAAGAAAAAGGATAAATCTGTGTTACAGGAAAGTCAAGTCAAGGTTGAGTGAAAGAACTGATGGCTCTTTAATACAACAATTCAAGACCCGCATTTCAATGATCAAAAGATTTTATTCCTGAGTTGAATGATAATGTACTCCTACATACATATCGGAGGAAATCAATATTCAAGGGGGAGTATATATATCTGAAATTTTATGCATCCGACAGAAATGATGGTCTACATTTGAGGAGGAGTTAATACATATCTTTTACACTGATAATTTTTCTGATGCATAATTTCAGGGGGAGTAAAAGACTTAAGATTTCTGATTACTTCTGATCAGAACTCGTACTATAATCGTTTTACTGCTTTATGTCTTTTAAATTAGAATAAATTTGTGAATAAAGTTGCTTTGATACGACTTTGAGACTTGTGCAGAATGAGAGAAGCTATCAAGATCATATTTTTATGATTTCAGCTGACTTCATAGATTTAAGACGAAGCGATAAAGGTTAATTTCTTATCTTAATCTCATATATGGTTGAAAGAAGGACGACTTTCAATCATAGAAAACATGTTCTTAAATGTTCAAACCACTTCTCGATTCTTAAACATATTTCATGAATTGGAAGTATGATTTTAAATGTTTTCAAGAATTACTTGTGCTTACGTGATTATAAACTGTGTGTTTCCAAAGATAAATACTTGTGTATTGTCTTTTCTATATACTTTCAAGTATTCACACACACCGGTTTGACTTTTTGTTCGATGGTAAGACACCCCGCTTGTATTTTAAAGAGTTTTGAGCGATATTTCATTTCTGAACGTCATTTCAAGAATGTCTATATTTTGGTTCATATAGACAATATCCATTATTCTTGACCATAAGCTTTGATTGCTATATCATTCATTTCTGATCATTTTTCATATAATGTCAGATTTTCAAACAAGTCTTTTGCATTCATATTCATTCAGTTAATTTACTTGTTTGAAAATACTTCAATGTTTAAAAATGCTCATATCTTCATGACTATATCTCTGAGCATGTACATACATTTATCTGACTTGTATTCGAGCTTTAACTGATAAAGTTAAACCATATTGAGCAACATATGCTTTATAGGATTACATGGGTTCTTTATGCTAGGACTTAACCGAAACTTCTACGGATTTACGTTAACTAGTGTTTCCTACCCAAGAAGTTAATCCATTGTGATTGAGTGTGAGGAGTCTAAAAGAAATGAGTGTAGGTTGTGTCTTGAGGTAAAATGGAAAAGAGAGTTTGGGTAGATGTGAGCTTAAATGACAAAAAGAAAGAGGGTGAGAGATCAGAGTAAAAGAATATCAAACTCTGCACCAACTACTTTCTGAGCCGGGCAGCCATATTACTAATGTTTCACCATTCTTGGTGAACATTATTGAAATAGTCAACTAGCCCATGCCAACTCTTGACGTAACCCCACCAGCCACTCATTTTCTTCTTAAAAAGAAAGTGTTTCATATTTTCTGGGGACGCAGCATATAATCTATCTGGTTTTCATTTGGAAAATCTGGATATTGAAAAAGAAGGAAATCTGCTCCACTTTCGCACTTCAATCATGCACATTGAGTCTGTGTTTATCTACTATTGTCTCAGTGGTTTACACAATGTTGAGCCATTTATAAAAGCAATCATCATATGTTTAATTCTTTCTACACTTGCACGAACACACAAGGAATTTGTTTTCTTGTCATAACGTTCATAGAAATTGCCTTTGTGGTGTTTCGATGATTGGATGGAAGCCCTGGGGGAGTGAATATAACAAAAGCTCCTTTACTATGTGTATCTGTTACATACAGTGACTTTGTGTTACTAACAGGCATATTAACTGATTCATTTGTTGATTCAGGTGTTACATTTCTATTTTGTCTAGATTTGAAAAGATCTGGATGAATACATTGTTCGACTTGGCAACGAATCATAGGCTCATTATGACAGATTAGTGGTCAGATAGGATTTCAAAGACATTTCTTGGAAAAAGTTTTGATGCTATAGATGCTCTATTCATCAAAAAGGGGGAGATGAATTTACAGAAATGTCAAGAGTTAACGATTTGAAGAAGATAAAGTTCAAAGATTGAAAGTTTGAAAGATTGTTCAAGAAAAGTCAAAAGATTTCTGAAGATGTGCTGATTTTTCAGAAATTTTATTTGAAGATTATTTGCTGAAGCAAGTTGAGCTAAATATGAAGATAATTTATTTCTAAAGTCTGAAAGAGTCTTGTGATGGATCTAAAGAGATTATTGAAGATTATATCTATCATCTTTGGGAGATATTGTTGGTATTTCTTGAAGATAGACTTTGGGAAAATTAAAGTTAAAGATCAACCAAAAGAGGAAGATTGTACTCAAATTGTAACTAAAGGCGGAGATTGATTTGTTAAATCTTTTTGTGACGATCTTGAATCCAAAGGGGGAGATTGTTAGAGCAGAAATATGTTGGATACAAGATCATGAAGACTGAAGGTCAAAATACAAGAAGTCAAAGCTGAGAAAGTCAACTCTCATTAAAAGTGAAAGTCTTTGTTAATAAATGTCAAAGTCAACATGTTGTATTTTGTTTGTTTTCCTTGTTTTAGTAGTGGGTATAAATAGACTTATTTTCTTTTTAATAGATAGATGACTTGAATTAGATTGTGAGAAATAGAGAGAGTTATAGAGAGAGAAAAAAGAGTTCCAGAGAGAGAAAGTGAGTAAACAGTTTGTAATCGTTTGAGAATTGAATTGAATCAAACAGGTAATTGGTATCATCTTCTTTGTTTAATTTGTTTACAATTAGAATCTTGAAACAGGGACACACAATAACAAAACCAAAATCTTCCTAATTTGTTTTGTAGGAATGTCATTTGAGATTGAATTTAGATTATTCACGTCACATGACTACAATCAAGGGTTATGACATCTTTTGAGGGGGAGTACCATGTTGTTTATTTTTCATATCGACTTCTGAACGCTTCAGTTCAAGACTCGTACTTCGATGTTTTGACTTTTACTTAAATGTTCTATTTTGGCGAGTTAAAGGAGTGTTAGGGATTTTAATGTTTCTATGGTCAATTCAGAACCGAAAGGACCTACCCAAGAAACACATCCAATTCATAGATATCAGTGAGGAGTCTAGATTTATAGATGAGTTCGGAGCAAAAAGATTATGGTGAGGATGTGACGGACTTAAAGAATTATTAGTCCTTACAAACCGAGTAAGTTATCCGAGTTACCACATAATCTATTAGTTCTCGTTCTTTGGAGATGGATATTGAAACAGACATGGACCTAGTGTCGATAACTCGTGTCACCCCACCCAACCACTCAGGTATCTCACAAAAAATACTTGTTTCATATATGCACGGAGATTTAGCACACATAATCTATCTATTCCTCACTCGGAGGACTTAGATATTGAAAAAGGAAGACATCAGCTCCAATCTCCGAACTTCATATTCATTTCACTATGTCTATTGATTTTAATTTTTTTCCCAAGTTGAATCAATATTTGAGCCTAATCGATATGATTTTTATTTCTTTCACACACGCACGAATCTTTGTGATTCCAATCGCATATTATTGTGATATTGCCAGAATAGTTTGAGAAGTAAGTTTTAATATTCTAATTCGGTGATAACTGGAAGTCCTATCAGAGATACATCGATGCCAACTCTGAAAATAGGCCACACGATTATTTCAATTGTTATGATAACTGTTACTATTGTGTTTCTGTGTTAGCTATTACCCTTGGTTACTGAATCGTTTCATCTAATATTTTGCTACTCATCCATTTAGTCTTTGAAGTTCCATGATGCTCGGGATTCTCCTAATCATCATGAGGGGGAAAACGACACAAAATTCTAAGACACGGATTATCGTGTTAAGGGGAGTTAGCAAAATCTTAGGGGGAGTAACATAATTTCTTAAATCTGAGGTTGAAAAGCCTTTAGATTCATAGAATGCAGCTGGCTAGAAAATATTTGGTTCTTCTATCCCATCCTTATCACATGGTGTTTGCTACAAGTTGATTCCTCCTACGAGCTAATTGAAACAAGGTTTGAAGATGAAAGCCTATTCAACTCGCGGTTCAAAGACAAATTCAATGCTTTAAACTGTAAATGCACTGTAGAATGTTACGTAACACACATTATGTTTCTCGTGTGTTGATCCGATGTGTTGAGTTGCTACAGTGGAAATCTGCTCAATAGTGCATTCAGTCGAGACTATTGTACATGGAAATCTAGTTACAAAGTTCAAACTATGAAGACCAAGAACTTTATTCAAGGGGGAGCTGGGAAAGACATTAAGGCATGTAACACCAAAGTTTTTCAAAGATTCAAGAGAGAAAGAAGATCATATATGAAGGTTTGAAAATGATAAATGCCTTATTCAACTTTAGGGGGAGATTGTTAGGACTAAAAGTCCTAGTGTATTGAAAGTTGTATAATGGATTTATAGAGTTTAAAGTTTAATTATTTAAATGCGTTGTAAAAAGCCTTTAATTTGTTATTGGGCTTGTTTGATTTAGTGGGCCTTGGGCCATTAGGGCTTTAACCCTATGTGTTTAAATAGTTTGTTTTAGTGTGTTTAGGGATAAGAGAGGTTGAATGGTCGTTATAGGTTTACTCGTATTTCTCTGAAATTCTCTCTATAAACCTTAAACCATTGATTGATAAATCTAATCATATGACCAGCAGTTGTGATTAAATCTTTGATTATTGTTGATTATTATCGTGATTGCACAATTTTTGGGATCCACATATTCTTACGAGAATCAACTTTATGTCAAGTCTGATCAAGCAAATTAAGGTATCCCAACAAGAAGCACTTTTAGAGGAAAACCTCAAGAGTCAAGTAATGGTGAAGCAAAACTTGAAATTAACCGAAGACGGCTGTCATTTTAAATTATTCCGAGGTCGTATTTGGGTACCGAAGATTGGGGGAAACTAAGATTTGTTGAAATATGCGCACAAGTCCAAATATTCTTATTCATCCAGTTGTTCTAGTATCAAGTCCAATTAATCTAACACTGTTGTTCCAGATTCAAGCACACATAAACATTATCAGAGTAATATTGATATGAATCACAGGAAGGAATAAGATTATTGAGAAATGACTGTTGTCATAAGTTTCATTGAAAGAGATGACGATTACAATGATTGAGAGGATACACAAAGATTGATTCATGCAGCATACATCATTCCTCTAACCTAAAAAGGTAAAAACAAGGACTTTATATAGGGTCAATAACATTGACACCTACACAAGTCAAACTAACACAAAACATAACAAAACATAACGAAGGGCTAAATATTACAACTTGATTAAACTAGATCTAACAATCTCCCCCTTTTAATCAAAGTTGTGATCTTCATCGGTTCCACAGGCTGAAACTAGTTCTCCTCATTACTAGAAAGCTTTCAAACCTCCTTATGCAGTCTCTGAATTCAAGTCTTTCTTTGATGGCTTCAATCATCTTCTCCATTACAATCGTGTCAGCTCTCGACATATGATCACATATTTCTATTCTCTTCATCCGTGAATGTCTGTACCTGTATTCCAGCTCTTGCAATACCATCTTTAATGTTCCTTCAGAGAATTTTGCTACCTTACTGGCTCGCATGTATTGGTTCTTGTTAGTTTTTGTATTCACATATATAACTCCGAGATCAAGAGTTAACACAGGTTTGAAGAATGGTATGTCCTCCATCAGGTAGTGACTGAAGTTAGGAGTAGTCAGGTTTATAATGTTCTGATTTGTCTTTGCCCCTAACTGGAAATCAAGAATATAAGTGTTGTTAACATGACGCTTCATGTACCTCTTTACGGCATCCAATGCAAAGACTACGGCTCTAGGTCTGACTATTATGTTTCTGAAGTCATGGTAGATTACCTTCAGGTCTGCCACATTCAAATTTTCAAAGTCTGCTTCACTAAAGGTTGACACCTCTAGATCTCTCCTTTGAACGTTAAATTCCGGATACCAGACCGCAAAGTAGTTAAACATTGTTACTTCCTTTATCTTTAAGATTCCAGCTCTACGAACATAACCTTTTGTTCTTGAGAAGTTTTTAATGAACTTGAGGTAGTTTCTTTGATAGTCCAGGGTTTGATCAATAATGCTATATAGCTTGCACGCATCAATCTCTACTTGTTCTTTGACAGAGATTCTGATGGATTCTTCGAGAAACGGAACCCTGAGAGATTTTCTGATTAGTTTGATAAGCTCGAGAGACGTACCTAGTTCATCATACCCGGTAAATAGAGTAGATCCAACTCTGACAGGAGCAGAAGGACCTTCTTGAGTGTCCTGATGTTTCTTTGCTAGAGTTTCTGCTTCCATAGGAGTTACAAATACTGGCTTTGGACGTTCAACTCCACTTAAAATTCTTGGGCTGTTGGGATTTCTGATGTAAGTTAGAGCTTCAGGCTCTGCTCTTTCTTTTTCATCTCTCTCTCTCTTCTTTCTCCTTAGCTTCCCTCGTTCTTTTTCTTTCTTCTTTCTCTCTCTTTCTTCTTTCTTTTCTCAAAGATTTCTTTACCTCTTCCATTTCAATCACTATTGGAGCTGTAGGATCAGAGACATTTCTTTTCAACACTCTTTCAACTGATTTTTCCAAAGGCAAAGCAACGTTCTAAGTGGTTGGAGTTGATGCTTCTCCAGGAGAAGGGAAAACACAATTTCTATCCGGAGAAACAAATGGAATGGCAGTAGGAATGTATGGCTCATCTACTTGAGTTGCCACACTCACTTGTTCTTGTTCAGCAGGTTGTGCTTGTGCTGGTTCAACTTCATCATCTTCATCTTCATCCATTATGAAGTCATCACCAAAAATATCTTCAAAAATGTTTTCATTTAGAACACTTCCAGGTACATCTGCTTCTGAGACATTTCTGACAAACTCTTTGACATTCACAGTATTCTCTTATTGATTTGCATCTTGAAAGCCAAAATCTATTACTCTTTCACCTTCTTCTTTCATATTCTAGAATAGCTCATACTAAGCAATTGTTTGTTCATCTGTGTCCAGATCATCAACCTCTATAACATTGCAAGCCGAGATGCCCATAGCCTCCATAACCTCTTCACATGTAGCAGACTTAGGCTTTTCAACCCTTGACTCATCATCAGCAATGTATACAACCAAGCTCTTTAATACTCCTTGCTCCAACATTTCTTCATCTTGAGCTCTTTGACTCGTACTAGTACCTTGACTGCTGGAAATTTTCTATCCGGGTACAGTACTGATGGGCATACCACTTTCTACTACAACCAATTGTCTTTCGGCTGCAGAATGTTTTTCTTGTGTCTCCCCCTCATGATCATGATCACGATCATGGTCATGCCTGGTAACTTGAACAGCAGCCTGAGTTTGATATGATAACTGAAACGGTTGATTGAGTAGAGTGTAGGCTTTGAGTATATCTGCATAAGAAGGTGGTTGTTATTGTTGATGATGGCAATGTAGGATTGTGAATAAGTCGTCATCTTGTTGATTGTCTGGAGCTTGAGACAAAAGTTTTGCGAGAAGCAAAGACTTGAGCTCATCAATAGAAAGATCAGAATGATTCGGTGTGCTAGATGGCGGAGTTAGGAGCACTGGTTCTCTCTGTTCCATCTCAGGTTCAGCAAGTTGCTTCCCCTTTAGTAATCTATTAATGTCTCCCAGTTCTTTCTTAATTCGGTAATATTTCTCTGACCACCAGTGTTCAACAACCTTTAGGGCGCCGTCGAGGTATTCCCTTGACACAAAGTCAGGTGAGCTAACACCGGGATCACGTAGATTACCCGTTTGCACAACTACGGATGAATCTACAGTGTGACCTGCGCTCATAGCTGGCATGGTGGTAGCTATGATAGGATTTCCATCCGGTCCTTGTAGTACGGATTATGGATCTACTCGGGATGTTCTACTCAGGTCACTAAGATGACTGAGATCGAGTCCTGCAAACAATGTCCTATCAACAAAAATTGGTGGACTAACAATTGGCTCTAGGACAAGTGCACTAAAAGAAGTTGAGATCTGGCGCAACTGATCTCTAATTTCAATATCAGATGTCTCCGAGTGTGACATTGATAGACTTTGTGCTTGATCCCCGTGTGAAAATGAAACTATTTCCTGCTGAGAGGAAGTAGAGTGGGTGGCTCGGGTGTGCAATTGCATGAGTGATCTGCTCATGTCTACATCTTCAGGCAATACATGCAATGAAGTGTGAGATTTGGTTGATCGTCTAGAGTACTGGGTTGTAGATATCTCACGCTCTTCATTTTCTTTTCTCTCCCTTTCTCTCACAGACTCACTTACATCTTCTACTATTTCTCCCTCTGTTCTCCTTTTATCACCACTGGTACTAACAATAACTGCAGCCACAACAGTGGTGGTAATCTCTGGAGCACTGATAGCCGCATCCATACCAGAGAAATCATCATTACAAGCATCATCATCACCATTATTTTCATCATCTTCTTCTCTTGTTGCAGAGTTTGTCTTTTCAGAATCTGAGCTCTCACTGCCTAAGTCAACATTTTATGTCACTCGGTCAGGTGAACTAGCAACAGAGTGTACTTCTTCAGCAACATGTTGTTCTTCTTCTTGTATCTCAACAGAGTTGTGTGATTGATCCAAGGCATTGTCAGAGCGGAGACCTACATCGACTACAGGTATCACATGAGATGGGGTAGAAACCCATGACCCTGAGACCTCCATTCTTGGTCTCCGACCCCCACCGGTTCCCCTCTCAGTGATTTTCCTCTTCTCTCCCCGTACCCTAACTCCCTAAGTTTCGGGTACCCTGAAAGACACCTCTCTCCTAGGGATTGAACCTTGGGCAGGTACAGCCGGTTCTGGCTGTGCCATAGATTCTCAATACTCGATAAGACACTCAGCCTTTGGATCAACATAACGGAGTAGAGCTTCAGGTATTGGAATGGATTAGTTGAACTGCTTCTTTTGTCGTACTAAGAACTTCATCTGGTGCACTTCAGCAACTTCATGAGAGTTTCGCCTGGGAATCTGCCTGTTCCCTCTTAGAAGACTTCTAGCCAAAAGTGTCATAAACCTCTCATATGGCAAGTAGTTGAGGACTTTGACAACATTTTTCTTGGCAGAAATCTTCTCTAGTAGCTCAGTCCAAAATACGATAGCATAGTCTATATGCAAGTCATGACCTATTGAGTAGAAAACCTTCAGTATATGGCTGCTTGCATTGTCAGTCCCATATGATTTCACTGTCAAGCACCGGTTGATGACTGAGAACAGTGCATAGTAGAAGGGCGGCATATTGTTCTTTTTGAATTGGCTAACTCTGTTAAGAACACCAACATATCCCATTTCCCGAATTCCAACAAGTGCAGTTTCCTCAGTAGGTAAATCTTCAAAGTCAGTTCTTCCCTCCCTTGAATTGGCTTCTGGTAATTGAAGGGATCGTCTGAATAGCTCATGATCAATGTTGGCAGAGAAGAAGTCAATTTTGACATTGAGAACTGGACATCTGATCTGCCTAACAGTGATGTGAGTAAGCTAGATGGTCTTCCAATCCTGTTGCACGTAGTTTTCCGGCATATCCGCACTCTCAGACAGTGCTCTGTTCAGAGGGAGATTCTGAAGAATGTGATTAACCAAAGGATCAATGTTAAGCTTGAACTCAAACTTATGATTGTTTGGAGTCTAAGCTATGTATTTTGATGGTTGTATGAGCAGCATGTCAGTGTTGACATTTGAAGGTGGAAGTTCAGCTGTTCTCTGTGACGGAATGGAGTGCTCTTGCTCAGCCTCTTGAATGGAGTTGTCATCCATCTGTACGTTTTGTGAGTTGCTGTCAGCCATTTGATCTGAAACAGGAAACAAAAGAGTTTGGACAAAGTCTAAGGTCTCGGAGTCAGTACATGAGAGTTAAACAGTTTGGAAAACCCATTTTTTAGAATTCATAAGTATAGGATTCGCAGGCTATAGGGCTACGAGTTCCTTCACTTGAGAATAAAAAGGAATCATGATTCGCAGGTGTGCTTTCTGCGAATCCTTCACTTGAGGATTTATAGTACAACTTAGAATTCGCAGGTCACCATTCTGTGAATTTTTCCCTTAGAACAGATCTGATATATTAAGGACTGGCAGGATTCGCAGACATGAGATTAGCGAATCCTGTCCTTAGGGATTTCTGAAAAACTTAAGGTCAAGGATTCATGAATCAAATGATTCGTGAGACCTTAGAAAATTCAAAAAACTGCGAAACTTACACTTGAACATTAAAAATGTTCTCAAGAACACCAAGAATATAGCCTATGAACCCAGATTGATAAATGTGCTAAAATCGATTTTGGGTTTTGAAATTTGCACCATTGGTATCGATTTAGCATTTAAAATATGATTTAAACCTTTAATTTTGCTTAAAAAACACAGATTGATTACCAAAATTTGAATTTCCTCAAGAACAGTCGATGGTTTTTGAAGAACACCAATCGATAAAAATTAGTGAGTTGAATCAAATGTTAGTGTTTCGATCAATCAAACATTCTGAGGGTTCTAGTACAGTGTTACGAGGGTTATGAGTCCATTATAGCATCAAGATTTAAGCATTAAGTTCAAAAAAATTTGAG
Source organism: Arctium minus (assembly GCA_954870635.1). Lineage (NCBI taxonomy): Eukaryota > Viridiplantae > Streptophyta > Magnoliopsida > Asterales > Asteraceae > Arctium > Arctium minus. Next base: position 45,011,789 of record OX941094.1, on the reverse strand, counting down.
AAATGTTCAACAGGTTTATTTGAAGTCCAAGGGTCCCAAATCCACATTCGTTCAACAAAAATCCTATTCTAATCCAGTCGAGAAAACCTGTAGAGACAATCACATAATCGATTCAATGACATAGATAAACAATAATTTTAACAAAGAACAACCTTTAGAAAAAGAGATGAAATCGAAGGGTTTTCAACGAACTTCGTAAACAAGGGGTTTAGGAGGGTTTAGAATTTCGCAAAGTATACTGAGAATAGATAATGAAAAAAATAACTAAGTGTCATATATATAGTCAAAGATGACTAGGACAAGTGTCAAGAGAGTAGAGGTTCTCAGCTTTCGCAACAATAAGTGGATTACTTGAAGAATTCGTAAGCTATGGGTGTGAGGATTCGCAAGGAACTGAGTCACGAATCCTAGTACAAGGTTGAAACTTTCGCAAGTGCCTTATCTGCGAGTTCATAACCTTTCGCAAGCAAATAAGTTGAGAATCCTTGAGGATTCTTAGATAGTTCATCTGCGAAAATTCAACATTTGTATACTATTAGTTTGCGAATTCTACAAGTTTCGCAGGTGCTTACTTAGCGAAATTTGAAGCTTTCTCAGACTAGAAGTCTGCGAATTTTAGACTTAGCATAATTTCCATCTTTCTAAAAACATTCCAATTTAGAAAATTATCTATTTTGGGAAACTTTTCACAAAACTTACCAAAAATAGAAACTTTCTAATTAAAGAAACTTTCCAAAAATGGCATTTTTATCAATTTTAATTCTGAAAAGATTTACACACACCCCACTTACAACACTTCTTTGCTCCCCCTTGATATAGCAGTGTAGTACTCCTTTGAACTCATCAGATGCTCCCCCTTGATCTGATTACTTGTTGATCTTACTTATTTTCTTGTTGTATGTAATTGCTTCATGCAACTCCCCCTTGACATGTTGTGGATCTCTGTCAAGATTTGTACATATATGCTCCCCCTTCATATTTGCATGAATAGTTTAGCAGTTAAGCTTAATTTCCTTCTACTTCTTCAACATAAATATATGACATTGGAAATATCAATTGTTAAAAGTAACAAACGTTGTGAGACAGAGATTTAGAGTAAGAGAAACTCCCTGTTTTCCAGATGATCACCAACTTTTGACAGTTGTGTGTGAGTTCTAAGCTGTTGTACTTAGAAGTTATTGCTTTGACATTTAAGAAAGAGTCCTGATATGTAGTAATCAGAAGTCATTGTTTCTTCATCCTTCATGACTTGGACATCTTCCATCTTCTCTATTCCTTTTTCTACCTGCACCACAGGTTTAGGTTTTGGTACCCATACAAGCTTGGGTCAAGGTTGGTCAGTTTTTTAGAATTTCTTTGAGTGATTCTCATACCTGTGATAAGCATGGTGATGATAAGATCTACTATATGCTTGTGCTTTGTGAATGAGCTTATTAGAGTAACAGTAAAAGCAACATAACTTTCTTTTTGCTAACCTGATCAAATGTGTTGCTGATTTGACGAAGTCAGGTGCAAAAGACATACCTCTTGAATCTCTTTTCTTTTTCTTCTTGTTAGCTCTGTGAAGCTTTGCTGTCTGTGGAGAACCTTTAACAACCTAGACCATTTTATCTTTCCATGGAGACTGAGTTGGAGATTTTTGAAAATGATTGACACTCTTATCAACTGATTTCACATAAAAAGATTTTGGAGTTTTAATCTGCTCTGGTTCAGACACTTTGGATTTCACATCTTCTTTTCTAAAAACCATTTTCTAAAACATGTTTGATACTGTTTGAAAAGAACACACTGACTCAGCAGAATCATCATCATAAGAGGATGAGTTAGATGCATCAGTGGTTATCTTGTGAGACAAGTCAGTATTATCAATCTCAAGGTGTTGGATTTTATCACACAACTTGGATTTCTCATTGCAGAGTTTATCAAACTTGCTCTGAATTCTAGACTTACTCCTTTTCTCCTTCATGATCTCAGTAGACAATTTTGCCAAATTGCTTGTTAGCTTAGAGATTTCTTTTTCAAAAATCTTTCTCTCTTCTTCAAAATCCTTTTCTAAAGTCTGGTTTTTATCTGAAAATTCTTTGAACAGATTAACATTTTTTCTTTTAAAATCTTTTCTCTCATCATCAAAGGACTTCCTTTCAGATATGATGAGTTGTTCAAAGTCAGAAACTTGTTTTAAAAGATTTGAGACTTTAATCTCCAATTGTTTCTTTTCAGACTCAGACTTCTTGGAAATATCAGACAGTCTTTGGTTGAAAGACTTTTCCAGTTCAACAATTTCTTTGTTCTTTCTGTCATCCACTTTCTTAAGCCAGTCATGACCTTTATCTTGATACCGCTTCACTTGAACTTAAGCTTTTGTCAATTTGACATTTAAAGCATCCATGTCATTTCTCAATTTTTTGTTTTGACATCTGAGAGTTTCAAGTTCAGCTTCTATTTTGGGTATCTCTAGTATGTAGGATAGAGAACAATCTCTTGGAGTGAGTACAATATTTCCCAATTCATTTGTATAAGACATCTTTCATGTGTGTCTAAAATATGTGCTTGAAATGATCTTAGATCAGAAAATCAGTTATTAAGTACAGAAGATCAACAAATATGCAAAAATATGAGCAATAAGGAAAGAATTCGCAAGTAATAGGCAAGGATACTTAAAAGGATATAACTTTCGCAGATCAAGGAAGCTTGGACCAGAATTCTCAAGAGCTTGAGTTGAGAAAGTTGATAGATTCGCAAGTCCGCTATCTGCGAATCCTGAGACTTTCGTAGACTGTATTCTGCGAATATTTTAGAATTCGTAAGTGAGTAATCTGCAAATCTTCTACTGGGATTATTTTCACTTTTAAACTTGAGAATCCTCAATCCTGTAAGTTCTAGGAACCTTGCGAGTTCTACTCTGTGTTCTGCGAGTTCTTCACACTTTCTTGCGAAAATTGCATACTTCAAGACTTTTCTTCAGTTTTTCATCAGATCCATGACAAAACTTGTTCAAATAATGTAAAAATTTGACAATATGCTCTATGATTGATCATAAGCAAACCCCAATCACTGTATTTTCACAAATCTTAACAGATCTGACCTTTTGATTTTGAATAGGTCGCATATGAAAATGTCCAAAAATTCAAAGATTGATTAAATGGACCAAACATATGTGATCAAATCTGTTTTTGATTAATATGAAATATATCCTAATCATTACACGCATCTATTGAGCCAAAGATTGCATTTAAACAACCTTCAAATCTCATAATCATCAATAGAACAGTGAAGTTTTCGAAGATAGCAAACTAGGATTGGTTTCTGCACAAATCGATTGATTCTGAGTTTCTGATGTGGCTCTGATACCAATTGTTATTGCAGATTCAAGCACACATAAACATTATCAGAGTAATATCGATATGAATCACAGGAAGGAAGAAAATTATTGAGAAATGACTGATGTCATAAGTTTCATTGAAGGAGATGACGACTACAATGATTGAGAGAATACACAAAGATTGATTCCTGCATCGTACATCATTCCTTTAACCTAAATAGGTAAAAACAAAGACTTTATATAGGGTCAGTAACCTTGACACCTACACAAGTCAAACTAACACAAAACATAACAAAACATAATGAAGGGCTAAATATTACAACTTGATTAAACTTGATCTAACAAACACAGATATGAATCACATATCATTTGAATTGATATATGAAATGTTTACAATAAGCTTTTTCTCCCTAAAAGCACAAGACTCTCTCTCTACAAGTCGTATGTATAACTTGTATGAATGAATGTCTTCTCTCTTTGTTCACACGGTTACAAAGGACTTACAAGGTATTTATAGTAAGTTAACATAGTTGACCTTTACAACAATTATTCAACAAATACACATTACACCCGTGTAAATATTGTATACAACGTTTAAGTCCTAACACATCCAGGTAGCACCAAGATCTATAAAGACTTGAAGTTGATGTATTGATTGCTCATTATGAAGTTAGACATGGCAAACTCCGTGGAGAGGTGTGTGACTTACTTGCAAGTGAAACCATAACACCAATGATCGTACAGGAGCCTTCTATCCCTGGAAATACAGGAATTAAAGTGGGAACACATCATTATGGATTTTGTGACCAAGTTGCAGAAAACTTTAAGGGGTTATACTATGATAGGTCCATTTGAGATCATGATTGGTATTGATTGAATGATAAACAAGAGATTGATAGGGATAGAAATCAATAGTTTATTCAAACGAAATGTAAACTACCCTAGAGAGAAAACTCTAGTCGTATGTCTACATGGTGGCTGATTGAGAAAATACAAAATGAAAAGTTAACCCTAAAACACACTACAAGATTCCTATATATACCCCATATCCCTTGTATATATTGTAAGCCCAAACCCATTACAAGGCCCAATACATTTATATGTTGATTACTTTATAAAACTTATAAAGTGAACATATTTTATGTTCTAACATTCTCCCCTATGTTTTGTAAAGTAATCATTCTCTGATCAACTCCAACTTCAACTCCTCTCCCCCTTGATTTCTTTAGAAAACTTAGTGCTGCATAGACATCAAAGCATCCTTAAGCTCCCCCCATCATCTGAATGATCCAACCAAAACTCATATTCAGCCATGAGTGCCTTACCAGCTTCCTGTTTCTTGGCTAAAAGCATCTTGTTCTTGTAATATTCTGAATTTCGAACTTTCGGCTTTCGACAGTCTTTACCATAATGACCGCCCTATCCACAGTTGTAGCATTTGATTAAGTCATCTGTCTTCTTTTCAGCACCAGTATAATCATTCACAAACTTCTTTTTTTACTCCGGCTTTTTCTCCACATATCTATTCTCCTCATACCTTTTTCCTTCTATCCTCTCTCGGTGCTCATGATTTTTCGATCCCGATGATGAATATCTTTGAGAATTAGATCCTGGATTCTTGTAGAATTTCTTCTGAAATGAACGGGTCAGTAGAAGCATAGTTTTCTTGAGATTTTCACCATCATCACAATCTGATTCAAATCTGGAATCATCTGAGCTTGGAAGCACAATCTTTTTCTTTTTTTCTTTTCTTTCTCTTCTTCTCTGTCTCTCCATCTACTAAGGCAATGTGGTCAGAAACTTTCTCAGTTTTCTTCTTCTCATATCTTTTCTCTTCAACCTCCTCCTCATTCTGTCTCAAAGTCTCATAAACTTCGTGGCGAGGTATCTCACTGAAATCCTTCATCTGCTTCATCCTTCCAGTATGTTTCTTCCATTCACGCTGCAGAACACTGAGAAACTTGACATTGTTTTCTATCTAATTCTTCTTAACTTTATTCTTAGACAGTTCATTAAGTAGAAGAACAAATCTCTCATACGTTTCCTCGAGACTCTCATTTTCTTTGGCTTTAAATTCCTCGTAGTTGTTGATAAAATTAGCTACTTTCATCTGATTTCCAACTTTAGAACCCAACATCATCTTTTGTAACTGATCCCACATGGATTTGGCAGTTGCATTGTAGATGTCTATTTTTATGTAGATGTCGTTAGTTATGCTTTGCAACAGTAGAGATCTGGCTTGTTTGTCAGCTTTGAATCGATTCTTTTGTTGTTCAGAAAATTGAGAAATATCTTTTTCAACAAATTGTCTTTTGAACTCTATCTGAGTCATAACCCTCAGCAGGAATCTCATCAGTAGGCATTTTCATTTGACCCTCTGTGATAGATAACCAAATATTCTCTCCATTTGGGTATCGTTCAACAAAATCACTAAAGCGATCCTTCCACTGTTCGTACTCCCCTTCAAACAGAACAGGGGGCTTTACATTCGTACCGATGGAAAGAACGTCTCTAGAAGTCATCCTGTTTCAATTAATCTTCAATAAGAACTTGAAACTGATCGTTAGTCCAACTTGAAATCAAGTAAAAATGCAGAATACTTGAAAGAAAATCAGAAATGAAATTTCCAAAAATTCTTCAAGTATGAAATTCGCAAGATATACTATGAAGTATATAGAATTCGCAAACTACAGAAATTCGCAAGAAATGAACTTCAAAATTCGCAATCAACAGAATTCGTGAGTAATCAGAAACTCAGAATTCGCAAATACAAGAATTCGTAAGAGAACAATCTTCAGGATTCGCAAGTGAAAATAATCAAGAATTCTCAATGACAAACACAAGAATTCGTAAGAAAAACTTCTACGAATTCTATAAGATTCGCAAATATGCTTTCTGCGAATTCTATCCTTAAAACATTTTCAGAACACTTTTCACAAACAAAAAGATCCATAAATCCTCAGATTATGCGAATTCTTAGAAATTCGCAGATAGGTCAAAAACAATTCTGAAGGATTCATAAAACAATGGCTTGCGAATCTCGAGCAATTCGCAACAAATAAACCTGCGAATTTTACACTTGAATTTTTTTTAAGAATTCAAAACAATGCGAAAATTAAGATCTGGGAAAGCTTGAACACTCTGCTAATTCTTGAAAGTCTTGCTAGTTCTTCAAATCTGATTGCGAGTTCTTCAGTCTTCGAATAAAAAATGATATGATTTACTCAAAAACACATCAAAACATCGAATTACACCCTGAAACTTTGACAATTTGTTCCCTAGAACATCTAAAACATACTACAACCAAAGAATTTGAACAAACTACACTTAAAAATACAAATTGATCCAATACACAGTGTTCGAACTCGTGAAACTCAAAAATAACAAATTCATCAAATTGAAGAAGAATTACAGTGCAGTTCGTGAATCAACTTATATGAACACAATCTAAAACACAATTTGATCATTAATCAACCAATTACAACTCGAAAAACACACTAAAAATCAGAAATTGAATCTAAACTCAATGTAACAGTGTCGACAACAACTTTTCTTCATTTCTTGATTGAATCTGCTCTGATACCAATTGTTATTCCCAGATTTGATCAAGTTCTCATTTGTCAGGATCTAATTCTTAACAAGAATAATAACACTCAGAAACAATATTAAAGAAGTTGCGGAAAAACACTTTAATATTCAACTATCAATGGAACAGTAAAATAGAAATCACAACTTGTAAACTTTATTGAATGATTAAAGTTACAAGCTTTCACACAAAACTTCAATCTTGATGAACAGTCTCACCAAGACGAATTCTACTTCTCTAGAACTACGATTATAAACCTTGAGGTTAATTCTCTCTTTAAAAACTTATCAATCAAAAGTTAATTCTATCAAAGACTTCTATACTATTTATACAAGACATATTACAAGATAATTATCAAAATACAATTGATCTTCATTCCATAATTATCTCCTTTACTTTAGCAAGACTTCTATACAGTTGTCTTTATTCCATACTGAGTCTTCATCTCATAAGCAACACTAACCTTCTTCAGAAGTATTAACCATTTTCAACAGCATTAAACTCCTCAGCAGTATTAATCATGTTGTCAGTAGTAATCCTTTAGCAGTACTAACTATTAGCAGTACTAACTCTCCAAGCAGTACTAACTATTCAAGCAGTATTAAATCTACTAGCAGTAGTATTCATGATATACTAGCAGCATTAACCATACTTGAACAAATCTTAAATTCCCAACAATCTCCCCCTAACTTGACTTTTAGGAAGAGAAGTCAAGTTCTTCAGATATGGTCTTCAAGATGCTTTTAAAACTTCAGCTTAGTTGCCCAAATTTGGATCCAGTCCCAGACTTTGATTGATTGTCCTTCTTATCACAATTCTGATCATTTCAGATCCTTTTGCACACACTAGCTTGGCTTTCAGCATTCCTTTCAGCTTCTCCTTGCTATGATCATATACTTTGTCCACTAGAAAATACTCATGATAACAGTTATCTATTGTGATCATGTAGACACCACAATTTTCAAAGAGCATCCACTGATCAATCCTTTTGAACCCATACTCATGATGCAAATCCTTGATCCTGTACACGACTTTTTCTTGTTCAAACATCATAGACAAGTATTCCATAGCAAATTTTAGTAGACTTTCTTTAGTTCCTTTCATAACATGCTAATATAGCTTTATTCCCACCTTATGCATTTCTTCTAAGTCAGCCCTGGAACAACTTCTGATCACTTTTCCCGAAGTTGTATATACTTCAAACAAGTCACCAACTCTTTTGAGTTTGAAGTAATCCTTTCTGTTGTCCCTCAGAATATCCCAAAAGAAGATTTCTGCTGCCTTCACAGAAATGGGAACAGCCTGTACTGGTTCTATTAAAGTCATGTAAAGACCAACATGCTCATCAGATTGATTTGGTTGTTGTGTACTTTGACTTGTTTGCTCTGTATGATCTGCAACAGATGGTTCTGCCTCCTTTTCTGCTTCTTCAGTCCTTGGCTTTTTGGACTGTTTCTTGGAAGCTATGGTCTTTACTCTCTTTGCAGATTTGACTTCCACAACAACATTATCTTCCTTCTTTTCAGCCTTTTCTTTTGAAGAAGTGGTTTCCTCAGGGAAGGGTTGTTGGATGTTGAGATCATGCCTCTCTTTCATCCTTCTTTCATCTTCTTCCCTTTGAGAGGAGTCCCCTTGAAGCTTTGCCATTTACTTTTTATATAGCTCCTCGACTTTGCTGTATGCCATGTTGGCAAACATCTCTCCTTTTACACCAATTGATCCTCTCAGAAAGTTTATCATTTTTCTCCTTTCTTGATTGGCCAAAAATAGGTCTTAGAGGGTTGTCTTTTCTGAATCTTTGAAGGCAGTCTGTGCTTGGTTGCTTTTACTATACTTTTCTTGGCCTCAGTTGCAACTTTCAAACTCTTTTGATATTCTTCATTGAGCTTTTTAGCCATATTCAGTGCAAGTTCTCTCTCCTTTTCTGATTGAATTTGTTCCTCCTTTTCCATCTCTGCTTGAAGCTGTTTTGCCACTTCTTCATCTAGCTCTATCTGTTTCTGCTGCTTTAAAGATTGTTCAGGTTCAACCATCTTAGCCTTTCCTTTCTTCTTCAATTCTGCCTCACTGATTTCTTTGCTTTTCTGCTTAAGACCTCCTTTTTTAATGACCACTCCCTTGGCCTTTTGAGCAGCCTTGGGAGTGTCATTCTTAGCTTTTACCAATGTTTCTGCAATCTCTAATTCTTCAACAGATAGCCCTGTTACTGTTGCTTGAGCTTTTTCATTTACTGCTGCTTGTTTAACAGTTTTTGCCTCTTTACTAGTTTCTGCTTCTTTGTTTTATGTTTCCTTATTCTGCTCCCCCTCAAATTGAGCTTCCATACTACTAGTACTGAGCTTCTCCTTTTCATCCTGTTTCTCCCCCTTTTTGAAAGCATCTCCCCTCTTCTTCAAGATAAACTGATTTTTCTTCTTTTTCTGTACCAACCTCATCACCAGCTTTTTCAATTTGGTAATCTGCACTTGTTGAGACATAATAACCAATTTCATCTCCTCTATATCTGCTCCCTGTTTGATGACATCTAGATTAATGTTGCCCATTGTATCCATCAATTCTTGGTAGTTATATCTGTCCTCACCTCCTTTGGGTGTGTTTACCACCCTAGAAGGATCCTTGAATGTTTTAGTAGTAGAGGTCTTCTGCCTGACCGAAGCACCTGCTACCCCCTTGGGTTCTTGGCACCTGGGACCTTTGAATGATTTCTCATTCAAAGTTGCCATGGGGAAGGTCTTATTGATATTACCACTGGCCTCCTCTGTGCTAGCAGGAGTAGTGGCAGCCTTCTCACCCATATGCTCATGCATCTCCTCAGTGAGCACCTCCTTGGGGTTGGGAGACACCCCTGTGGTTTCCCTATAGATATTCTCTAATGGAGAATTGTACATTAGAGGGCTTAAAGGCTTTGTGGGTGAAGGTACAAGAAGAGAAGGAGCCTTCTTTACCTTTTTCCTTATGTAAGTATGGGTGATGGGTGAAGTTGGTTTGTGAAGAAGGGACTGAGGAATTGATATAGTGATTGAAGGTTGGGATTGGCTCTTAGTGGGATGGTCTAGTGAGGGCCCTGACCCTGATGCCATACCTTCTTGATTGTGGGACACCACCATCATTGTAGAGAACAATGGGGTGTCAATTCCTTCCGAGTCCATGGCAGATCTCTTCATATTTAAAAAGACCTTGCCCTTGGGGATTTTAGGTACATAGACCTCATCAAATTGAGGCATATCCGTCAATTCAGTGGTGATAACTGCCTGGACAAATCTTGGATACATATAGAAACTCTTTTTATTGTACAAGTTTGACACAAGGTCTTTGAAAATCATTTGCGATAAATTATACTTTTTGGTAGTGGACAAGCAGACCAAAGCATAAGCAATGGTACTACTGAACTCACTCCATCCAGTAGTTTTTCTAGAAATACAGTGCATAAGGGTATGAACAAGAAAACGCCATTGGGGAGAAAATTTGGCTTTGGAGAACTTGAAAACACCCAATGGGCCTCCATACCCCATTCTTGTAAGATTGGAAAACAGATCATCATTAGAGATAGATGTAATACCTGAGGCATCGTCTAGTCGTAGACTGATGCGAATGACCTCTTCAGAAACTGTCAAGGATTTGTCATACACCCTTGTCTTGATAACCTGCACACCATTTTCAGTAAAAACGGTGGCATTGGCCCAAAATTGCTTCTGGTGCTCTATGTAGATTGATGGTGACACTGTAAGAGCATGAGCTATATGGCTGGACTTGAGAAAATCGACTATTTGATGAAATCCAGCAACCTGCTTAGGCTTTTGAAGCATTGCGATCTCGTTGTGTTCATCAATAAATGCCATTGATGCCATCGAGCTTGAGGAGTCTAGACTAAAACACACTGGTTGCTTGAGAGAAAAAGGTTATAGAGAAGATGAACAGTATTCAAAGAGTCGTTATGAGCTTTTAGGCGGGCAAAGACGATATTTATATGATTCGGGAAAGAAGCAGTATTAAACATCTAGCAGTATTAACTAACTAGCAGTATTAACTAACTAGCAGTATTAACTAACTAGAAGTATTAACTAACTAGCAGTATTAACTGAGAGCAGTATTAACCACTAGCAGTATTAACTGAGAGCAGTATTAACCACTAGCAGTATTAACTAACTAACAGTATTAACGAACTAGCAGTATTAACTGAGAGCAGTATTGACCACTAGCAGTATTATCTGAGAGCAGTATTAACCACTATCAGTATTATCTGAGAGCGGTATTAACCACTAGCAGTATTAACTGAGACCTGAAGTAGTAACTTTGCACTGGCAGCATTAAAACTGCACTGGCAGCATTAACTATACTTACTCTGTTGAAGCTTGTGTTAGTCTGAGCAAGGTGATAAACTTCCTGAGAAAGATGATTAGTAGCACTAAAAACAAACAAATAACAGGTATACAATTACTTTTTAAACTTGAGCTCATTCATAGTTGATCATGCCCACACTTGTGACCAACAAAGTGAATCTTCCCACATCAAAAGCTTTAGTGAATAGATTAGCAAACTGGTTGTCAGTATGAACTTTAGCAACTTGAATAAGCTTCTTTTCATTGCAGTCTCTAATAAAGTGATACCTGATTTCAACGTGCTTTGTTTTGGAGTGCTTGACTGGATTGTTAACAATGCTAATAGCACTGCTATTGTCAATGAAGATTGGAGTGTGAAGAAAGGTTACCCCATAGTCCAGCATTTGATTCTGAATCCATAGAACCTGAGAGCAGCAACTTGCAGCAGCAATGTACTCAACTTCTGTTGTGGATAAGGACACTGTGGTTTGCTTCTTACACTGCCAAGATACTAGTCTTGCACCCAAAAGCTGACATCCTCCTGAAGTAGACTTTCTATCCATATTAGCACCTCCCAAGTCACTGTCTGAATATGCAATCAAGTCAAAGTTTGATTCATAGGGATACCAAAGACCTAATCTAGGTTGCCCTCTTAAGTATCTGAAAATCCTTTTAACTGCTTGAAGATGAGACTGCTTTGGCTTGACTTGGAATCTGGCACAAACACACACTGGAAACATGATATCTGGTCTTGAGGATGTGAGATACATGAGAGATCCAATCATTGATCTATAAATATGGACATCAACATCCTCCCCCTCAAGATCAGCAGTGATCTATTTGTGTGTTTCCATAGGTGTGTTGGCTGGCTTTGAGTCTGATAAACCATACTTATCAAGGATGTCTTTCACATACCTTGATTGGCTTATGAAAATTCCATCTTTTTGCTGTTTCACTTGAAGCCCAAGGAAGAATATAATTTCACCCATTGAACTCATTTTGAAGCTCTTGTGCATCAACTCTTCAAAGTCTCTACACATCTGATCTTTTGTGGATCCAAAGATGATGTCATCCACATAGATCTGAACAAGTAGGATGTCCTTCTTACTTCTTCTAATGAAAAGGGTTTTGTCAATTATTCCTCTTTCAAACCCATTTTCCAAGAGATAGGTAGACAGAGTATCATACCATGCTCTTGGGGCTTGATGTATACCATAGAGAGCTTTGTTCAGTTTGTATACTCTCTCAGGATATGATGGATTCTCAAATCCAGGGGGCTGACAGACATATATTTCTTCATCAATTGTTCCATATAGAAAGGCACTCTTCACATCCATCTGATAAACCTTGAACTTCATGTATGAAGCATAGGCTAGAAATAGCCTAATTGCCTCTACCCTTGCAACTGGAGCAAATACTTCCTCATAGTCTATGCCTTCTTCCTGAGTGTACCCTTGTGCCACTAGCCTTGCTTTGTTCCTGATTACTATTCCTCTCTTATCCTTTTTATTTCTGAAAATCCACTTGGTGCCAATTGCTCTATGACCTTTAGGAAGGTCCACCAAGTCCCAAACATCTTGCAATTTCAACTGTATCAACTCTTCTTGGATCACTTCTATCCAACTTGAATCTTTCATTGCTTCATAAGCCTTCTTAGGCTCAATCTAGGATAGGAAGCAAGAGAGTATTGTATGCTGCTGATCCTGCAAATCTTGAAATCTACTTTGATTCCTAGTCATCATAGGAGAGGAGATGTCTCCTATTACCAGCTCAGGAGGATGATTCTTCTGAGTTCTTGTCTGAAGACTAGGTTCTTCATTAATTCCCACATCTAAATTGGAATCATTTAAGTCAGCTGAGCAAATCACATCAGCTGATTCTGGCTCTTCATACTCTGAATTCTCCTCATCTCTTCTTTCTTCTTCACTCTGAATTGGTTCAGCAACAGTCTCCTTTTCACAGATTTCAACAGGGTCCATTGTAGGTAATGGAAAGATCACAGACTGAGGAATAATATGTTGTACTTGTTCTTCTCCTGATCCTTTACTTCTTGATCCTGCATGATCATCACTACTGAAACCCAAAGAGTTAGTTAGTGAATCAATGTCAAATAACCACTGAGGACCTGAACCAATAGGATTTGGTGTGTTCTCATTGCATTTGGCATTGTCACTTTCCTCAATTATTCTAGAAGAAGAATTATATACTCTGTAGGCCTTACTCTGAGATGAGTAACCAACAAAAAAACCATCATCTGCTTTGCTATCAAACTTTCCTAAGTGAGTTTTGGTATTGAGAATGGTACAAGGACACCCAAAAGGTTTGAAAAATCTAATAAATGGTTTTCTTTTATTTAAAAGCTCATATGGTGTCTTGTTTTTAGGCTTGACTACTAGAACTCTGTTTTGGACATAGCAAGCAGTATTAACTGCTTCAGTCCAGAAAGTAATTGTAAGTTTTGAATCAGCTAACAGAGATCTAGCAGCTTCAATCAGTGTCCTATTCCTTCTCTCAGCAACACCATTTTGTTGTGGAGTCCTAGGAGCACTGTATTGCTTCTCAATTCCTTTTTCCTCACAAAAGGTGTTTAGGTCAAGATTTTTAAATTCAGTACCATTGTCTGACCTAATGACTTTTACCTTTTGATTTGTTTGGTTTTCAATTCTTAGAATAAAGGATTTGATCAGTCCACTTATCTCATCCTTAGTCCTTAGAAAATATACCCAAGTAAATCTAGAGTAATCATCAACAATCACTAAGCAGTATGATTTCTTACCTATACTCATGACATTTGTAGGACCAAACAGATCCATATGCAACAACTGAAGAGAAGAAGAAATTGTGTTCAACTCTTTGGACTTATGAGAAGTTTTGTGTTGTTTTCCTTTGAGACAAGTAATACAATGATCATCACATGAAAAGACTTTTGAAGTCAAACCTCTTACAAGGTTGTTTTTAACAAATTTATTCATTGTTTTAATGTTCATGTGACACATGCTTCTGTGCCAAAGTGATGATTCATCCAAAGAGGCTTTTGAAACAAGACAGTTTAGGGATGAATCAGTTGAAACATCTTCCATATCCAAACAATAGACATTATCCTTTCTGGGAGTTCTTAGTAGTATCATCTTTTCATCAACTACCTTGAATTCAGGAGCAAGGATAATGCATTCTGAATCAGTGAATAATATACTATGCTTTTTGTCACAAACCTGTGATACACTTAACAGGTTGTACCTTAACTTCTCAACATAGAAAACATCCTCAAAGGTCATCTTACCTTTTGTTACATCACCCTTACCACTAATCTTACCTCCATCTGGAGTATTACCAAAGGCAACATGCCCTCCATCAATTTTCTAGAAATTCTTGAGGCAATCCATGTTCCCTGTCATGTGCCTAGAGCAACCACTATCAACATGCCAAATGCTCTTTCCCTTGATCTGCTGGTTGCTTTGCATATTAGATAAATCAATTAGTATTGACTGGGAACCCAAGCCAAAGTGGTCTTGGGCCTCCCTTTCTCATCAAAGTATTTACATTCCTTTTTGATGAGATTTTTAAAATCAGAGCACTCTTTACTGGAGTAGTTTGTCAAGATGATAGGTCTAGCAGCACAAACACTAGAAGCAATACTAATTTTAGAAGTGCTAACAGAGTTAGCAGCAATAACAGGTTTAGCAATACTAACCTTGTTAGAAGCACTAACAGAGTTAGCAGTATTAACATATGAAGAGGTACTAACAATGTTAGTTTTAGAAGTATTAATACTCTCAGCAGTACTAACATTGGTAGCAGCAGTATTGCTTCTAGCAGCACTATCTTTGTTAGCAGCACTATTTGTGGTAGCAGTACTAACAGTTTTAGTGATTTTGAGAACCCACATCTTGACATTCTCTCTTACAGTCTTTTTCTTCATGTGGCTTTTAGATTTAACAGTTTTCTTACTCACATGGTTCCTTTCATTCTTCCTATAACCAAAGGGTTTTTGCACAGATCTTTGAAAATTTATCCTTTGGTTCATAGGATTAAAGTAACAGTGCTTGGCAAGATGGTTCATTTTGCCACATATGAAGCAAGGTTTTGGTCTGACGATTCTACTCAAATCAACTCCTTATTTCTGAGCCCACTGATTATTCCAATTTCTTTGATTGCCCCTCCTTTTATCATGTTTTAGAGGCTCAGACTTATTGCATGCACACTGTTTGCAGGGAACAGGATTCACAACTGTAGTCTGCTTGTAATGAACCTTTTTGGACTTTCCCTCAGTCTTCTCTACACCATCAGATTTGACCCAATCCCTTCCACCACCCTCATTGGTAAGAATGTTATTTTCTAAGGGAATCTCAACATTCACATTATTATCCTTACCCTTTCCAGCTTCTTTCTCAGTCTTGTCCTAAACAACTACTTTATCTAAATGATCTATCTTAGTGGCTCCCTCATGCAAGTCCTTCCTATCCTTGGTCTCTAGCAAGTCTGATTTAGGAGGGATGTAGTTGTTGTTGTATGCTGGTGGTGTGGTATTGTATCCAATTCCTGGTCTAAGCTTATCATGGATTTGGACCTTTAGAATTGAATCCATGGCTTTAGAAGCATATAAAAACTTTTCCACATCTAGATTAACCTTGTCTAGTTCTCCTCTCAACTTTTCATTCTCCTCCTTGGACTTTGTCAGTTGGATTTCTAGATCATTCTTCTCCCACTTCTAGTAATTTGTATCATATGTGTGTTGAAGTTCATTGGATTGGAAACCTTTGATTTGTTCCTCAATCCTCTCAACAATTCTCACATAGTCTTTTCTATCCTTTTCTAACCTCTTAAGGTCATCACTCATGTTCTGTTTGTAGTCCCTGTACCTTTTAAAAGTGTCTATGCAAGTTTGAGAACAGAGATTAGAAAGTACCTCAGTTGGGAGATCAGATACCTCTGCCATGATAGCTTGATTTTGAATGGCCTCTTCTGCTTGATCACTCCAGTCAAACCCCATTCCTTGTTGAGAAATAAGAGCTTGAGCAGAGTTTCTGTTCTGGTTGAAGTTTCCAGTCTGTGCTTGTTGGTGGTTGTTGTGAGATATTCCACTTCTGAATTCCCTGGCAAAGTGTCCCTTCATATGACACTTATATCACTCCACCTTTGACTTATCAAAGCCTGCTCCATCTTCTCTTCTTTGAGAGAAGTTGTTCCTCCCAGTTCTCTTAATGAACTTCTTCACCCTCATAGAAAGCATGGCCATCTGCCATTTAATGTCCATCTCTTCAAGATCATCAGGATGAAGCTGTTCTAAGTCATCATTGATTAAAGAGGAATTACCATGGCTGGAAAGAAAGGCTTCAAAAACATATTCATTGCCTTTTTCTTGATTTACTCCATTAGCAACATTAACTGATTCAGGGTTAGCAGTAGAATCAGTTGATGCTGATAGGAGTGCAGCATTATGAACATATCCAGTAGGCTTCTTCTTTGCTTCCACCTCAGATTCAAACACTCTTAGATCATTGTACAGATCATCCAGTTCCTTTTCTTCTAATAAGTCATTCTGTCTGAATGAAACAGTGTACATGGTCCATTCATCTCCAAAAGATCTGAGGAACTTTCGGTTGACATCATCTTGTTCCATCTGGACTCCAACTGTAGCCAACTCACCAATCAACTTATTAAAACTGTCAAAAGTTTGAGTCATAGACTCATTCTTTGAAGATGTAAAATTCTCATATTGCTGCTTGAGAATATCCCTTTGATTCCTCTTAGTGCTCTTGGTGCCAGCAAATCTCTTCTCTAAAGCATTCCATAGAATCTGAGCATCTGTGCAGTGTTGAAACTGATGTTGATACTCATTAGGAATGGCCAAAAGCAGGGTGCTTAAGGCTTTCATCTCCAACTGTCTGACTATCTTCTCACCATCAGTTTTTGGAGGTGGTCCTCTTCTATCTTGTCCAATTATACCTTCAGCAGAGGGACCATTCTCAACAATGTCCCACATAGAACAGTCTGTAAGGAGGATGTACTGCTTGATTCAAATTTTCCACATGTCAAACTCATTAGGTTTGAGCATGGGAACCTTTGAGACAAAAGTATTGTTTGATTCACCTGTGTTGTCCATGATGAATGAAGGTTTCTGAGAATACTTGGCTCTGATACCACTTGTCAGGATCTAATTCTTAACAAGAATAATAACACTCAGAAACAATATTAAAGAAGTTACGGAAAAACACTTTAATATTCAACTATAAATGGAACAGTAAAATAGAAATCACAACTTGTAAACTTTATTGAATGATTAAAGTTACAAGCTTTCATACAAAACCTCAATATTGATGAAAAAGCTCACCAAGACGAATTCTACTTCTCTAGAACTAGGATTATAAACCTTGAGGTTAATTCTCTCTCTAAAAACATATCAATCAAAAGTTAATTCTATCAAAGACTTCTATACTATTTATACAAGACATATTACAAGATAATTATCAAAATACAATTGATCTTCATTCCATAATCATCTCATTTACTTTAGCAAGACTTCTATACAACTGTCTTCATTCCATAGTGAGTCTTCATCTCATAAGCAGGACTAACCTTCTTCAGAAGTATTCACCATTTTTAGCAGCATTAAACTCCTCAGCAGTATTAATCATGTTGTCAGTAGTAATCCATTAGCAGTACTAACTACTAGCAGTACTAACTCTCCAATCAGTACTAACTATTCAAGCAGTATTAAATCTACTAGTAGTAGTAATCATGATATACTAGCAGCATTAACCATACTTGAACAAATCTTAAATTCCCAACATCATTGCTAAAATTAATTACACGAACAAGATTTATCAATTAACTGTTTGATTAACCACAAGATTCAATTACAAATGGATTGAATCACTTTCTCTCTCTACAAGTCTCTATTTCTCTCTAAAACTCTCTCTGCGAATACAACACTTTCTCAGAACTTGTTACACACCTTACAACAAAAACTAACAAGCCATATATCTAACAAAACAAACTAAAATACAAGACACGTATTTCTACTATAACATACTACGATTTAGTTAGTGGTGGACCATTTGACGAAGAGTGCTTACTTCTTATCAATGCGAGAAACCTTGCCCAAGGATAAGATCAGTAAGTTATATATCGATGAAGTCATCTCAGGGCTCGTAGTACCGTAATAGGTTGTGTCTGATTGAGACAGTCGTTTCACCTCAAATTTCTGGGACGAAAAAGAGTTAAGTAGGACGGTAATGTTGTGTACAACTTACGACCCTAAAACTGATGCTCAAAGCGAAAAGAACATTCAAACTCTAGAACTTATACTTAGATCTTGTGTCATTGACGTTCGCAGGAATTGAGACTCTCACCTACCTCTCGTGAAGCTCACCGACAATAACAACTACCATTCTAGTATTAGGATGGCACCATTTGAAGCTTTATATACACAAAAATTTGGGACTCTCGTGTGTTGGTTCAAAGCAGGTAATAAATAATTCGTCGGTCCCGATATTGTGCAAGAAACCGCCATTAAATTGACAGGAAGTCGTTAGCATCTAAAGGTTGCTCAAGATCGACAAAAGAGCTACACTAATAAGAAAAAGTGACCGATAAAATTCCAAGTGGGTGATCGAGTAATGCTAAAAGTGTCCCCTTGGAAAGGTATTTTACGATTTAGAAGCGTGGAAGCTTAGTCCTTGTTTCCTTGGACTGTTCACAATCTTGAGTCTGGTGGAACGTCAAACTTATAAATTAGAGTTGCCACCCGAGTGGCCCGACACAACACCTTCTATTTGTGCTACCTGGTAAATTCTTGGAGGAAGAACAATGTGTGATTCCTCTCTTGGAGATTCGCGTGGAAAAGAATAATCGTTGCATTGAAGAACCGGAAGTAATTCTAGAAAGAAAGTCCAAGATGTTATGCCATAAAGCGACTGTCATGTTAAAGTTCAATAGAAACATCAGCGGTGTTCTAACGTGGACGTGGGAAGCAAAAGAATGTTTGAAGAGGCTTTACCCTCACTTGTTTGTTTAATTTGGAATTTCTAGAACGAAATTAGTTGTAAAGTCAATAGGATTGTAACACCTAGATAATTTGGTAAGTAAAATCCTAAGGATTTTATATCCCTTTATTGTTATTGTGATTTTGGATTGATGTATAGAACTTAGATTATTTTGGGCATCAACTTTTAGGAAGAAAGGCTCAAATGTGTGAGAATGGGAAAAACCCTCGGTACATGCCCGACGATAGTGCCGAGTGGAGAATGATTACTCCAAGATTTTGATGAGTTCATTTATCGAGTGCGGGGAATGATTTTATATGTAGGGGAGAAGATTACTCCAAGATTTTGATGAGTTCTGGAAACCAAATGAGTAATGGTCATATCCTTGTCTTGTTAGAAGAATACATGTTTTAGACACTTGATGACTACTTATACAAAAATGTGTATATTATTAGTGTATAAATATGTTGGATACAAGATCATGAAGACTGAAGATGGAGTTAAAGTCGGAGTCAAAAGCTCAAGTCAACCTTAAGCTAAGTCAAAGTCTTTGTAATAAAGAAAGGTCAAAGTTTGTCATTGTTGTAAGTATTTAGTGTTGTAAGAGTAGTTTGTATATAAGTCTTTTTAGTTTGTAGACTCATATGACTAGATGAGATTATGCGTGTATCAATTTGTAGAGAGAGAATATTTGAGAGCCTCTATGTAATGAAATTGTTATTAATAGAAAATGATTGAATTCATAATTGTGTCATCTTAGATTGATTTGTGTTGTTCCAGATTCAAGCACACATAAACATTATCAGACTTATATGAATCACATGAAGGAAGAAGATTATTGAGAAAATACTGATGTCCTATGTTTCATTTAAAGGAGACGACGGCTACAATGATTGAGAGAATACATAAAGATTGATTCCCGCAACATACATCATTCGTCTAACCTAAAAAGGTAAAAACAAGGACTTTATATAGGGTCAATAACCTTGACACCTACACAAGTCAAACTAACACAAAACATAACAAAACATAACGAAGAGCTAAATATTACAACTAGATTAAACTAGATCTAACAATCTCCCCCTTTTAATCAAAGTTGTGATCTTCGTCGGTTCCATCGGCTGAAACTAGTCCTCCTCATTCCTAGAAAGCTTTCAAACCTCCTTATGCAGTCTCTGAATTCAAGTCTTTCTTTGATGGCTTCAATCATCTTCTCCATTACAATCCTGTCAGCTCTCGGCATATGATCACCCATTTCTAATCTCTTCATCTCTGAATGTCTGTGCCTGTCTTCCAGCTCTTTCAATACCATCTTTAATGTAATGTCAGAAAATTTTGCTACCTCACTAGCTCGCATGTATTGCTTCTTGTGAGTCTCTGTATTCACATATATAACTTCGAGCTCAGAAGTTAACACATGTTTGAAGAATGGTATATCCTCCACCAGGTAGTGACTGAAGTTAGGAGCAGTCAGGTTTATACTTTTCTGATTTTTCTCTGCACCCAGTTGGAAATCAAGAATATAAGTGTTGTTAACATGAAGCTTCATGTACCTCTTTACGACATCCAATGCAACGACTACGGCTCTAGGTCTGACTGTTCTGTTTCTGAAGTCATGGTAGATAAACTTCAGGTCTACCACATTTAAATTTTCTAAGTCTGCTTCACTAAAGGTTGACACCTCTAGATCTCTCCTTTGAACGTCAAATTCCGGATACCAGACCGCAAAGTAGTTCAACATTCTTACTTCCTTTATCTGTAAGATTCCAGCTCTACGAACATAACCTTTTGCTCTTGAGAAGTTTTCAATGAACTAGAGGGAGTTTCTTTGATAGTCTAGGGGTTGATCAATAATGCCATATAGCTTGCACGCATTAATCTCTACTTGTTCTTTGACATAGATTCTGATGGATTCTTCGAGAAACGGAACCCTGAGAGATTTTCTGATTAGTTTAATAAGCTCGAGAGACGTACCTTGTTCATTATACCCGATAAATGGAGTAGATCCAACTCTGACAAAAGCAAAAGGAGCTTCTTGAGTGTCCAGATGTTTCTTTGCTAGAGTTTCTGCTTCCATCGGAGTTACAAATAATGGCTTTGGACGTTCAGTTCCACTTAAAATTCTTAGAATGTCGAGATTTCTGATGTAAGGTAGAGCTTCAGGCTCTGCTCTTTCTTTTTTAGCTCTCTCTCTTTCTCTCTTCTCTCTCCTTAGCTTCCCTCTTTCTTTTTCTCTCTTCTTTCTCTCTCTTTCTTCTTTCTTTTCTTAAAGAATTCATTAGCTCTTCCATATCGATCACTATTAGAGCTGTAGGATCTAAGACATTTCTTTTCAACACTCTTTCAACTGATTTTTCCAAAGGCAAAGCAACGTTCTGAGTGGTTGGAGTTGAAGCTTCTCCAGGAGAATGGAAAACATAGTTTCTATCCGGAGAAACCAATGGAATGGCAGTAGGTATGTATGGCTCATCTACCTGAGTTGCCACACTCACTTCTTCTTGTTCAGCAGGTTGTGTTGGTTCAACTTCGTCCCCTTTATCTTCATCCATTCTGAAGTCATCACCAAAAATATCTTCAAAAATGTTTTCATCTAGAACACTGCCTGGTACATCTACTTCTGAGACATTTCTGACAAACTCTTCGACATTCACAGTATTCTCTGATTGATTTGCATCTTGAAGGCCAAAATCTATTACTCTTTCACCTTCTTCTTTCATCTTCCAGAATAGCTCATACTTAGCAAGTGCTTGTTTATCTGTGTCCAGATCATCAACATCTATAACATTGCAAGCTGAGATGCCCATAGCCTCCATAACCTCTTCATATGTGGCAGTCTTAGGCTTTTCAACCCTTGACTCATCATCAGCAATGTATACAACCAAGCTCTTTGATACTCCTTGATCCAACATTTCTTCATCATGAGCTCTCTGAATCGTACCAGTACCTTGACTGCTGGAACTTTTATGTCCGGGTACGGTACTGATGGGCACAACACTTTCTACAACAACCAATTGTCTTTCGGCTGCAGACTATTTTCCTTGTGTCTCCCCCTCGTGATCATGGTCATGCCTGGTAACTTGAACAACTTCCTGAGTCTAACATGATAACTGAAACGATTGATTGAGTAGAGTGTAGTCCTTGAGTATATCTGCATCAGAAGGTGGTGGTTGTTGTTGTTGATGATGGGAATGTAGGAATATGAATAAGTCGGCATCTTGTTGATTGTCTGGAGCTTGAGACAAAAGTTTTGCGAGAAGCAAAGACTTGAGCTCATCAATAGAAAGATCAGAAGGATTCGGTGTGCTAGATGGTGGAGTTGGGAACACCGGTTCTCTCTGTTCCAGCTTAGGTTCAGCAACTTGCTTCCCCATTAGTAATCTCTTAATGTCTCCCAGTTCTTTCCCAATTCGGTCATATTTCTCTGACCACTGGTGTTCAACAGCCTTTAAGGTGTCGTCGAGGTATTCCATTGACACAAAGTCAGGTGAGCTAATACAGGGATCACGTAGATTACCCGTTTACACAACTGCAAATGAATCTATAGTGTGACCTGTGCTCATAGCTGGCATGGTGGTAGCTATGACAGGATTTCCATCTGGTCCTCTTAGTCCAGATTACGGATCTACCCGGGATGGTCTTCTCAGGTCACTAAGATGACTGAGATCGAGTCCTGGAAACAGTGTCCTATCAACAAAAATTGGTAGACTAACAATGGGCTCTAGGACATGTATACTGAAAGGAGTTGAGATCTGGGGCAACTGATCTCTAATTTCAAAATCAAATGTCTCCGAGTGAGACATTGATAGACTTTGTGCTTGATCCCCGTGTGAAAATGAAACTATTTCCTGTTGAGAGGAAGTAGAATGGATGGCTCGGGTGTGCAATTACATGAGTGATCTGCTCATGTATACATCTTCAGGCAACACAAGCACTGAAGTGTGAGATTTGGTTGATCGTCTAGAGTACTGGGTTTTGGATCTCTCACTCTCTTCATTTTCTTTTCTCTCCCTTTCTCTCACAAACTCACTTACATCTTCTACTATTTCTCCCTCTGTTCTCCTTATATCACCACTGGTACTAACAATAACTGCAGCCACAGCAGTGGTAGTAATCTCTAGAGCACTGATAGTCGCATCCATACTAGAGAAATCATCATTACCAACATCATCATCACCATCATTTCCATCATCTTCTTCTCTTGTCGCAGAGTATGTCTTTTTAGAATCTGAGCTCCTACTGTCTAAGTCAAAATTTTCTTTCACTCGGTCAGGTAAACTGGCAACAGAATGTACTTCTTCAGTAGCATGTTGTTATTCTTCTTGTACCGCTACTGAGTTGTGTGATTGATCCAAGGCATTGTCAAAGTTGAGACCTTCATCGACCACAGGTGTCACATGAGATGGGGTAGAAAACCATGACCCTAAGACCTCCAGTCTTCATGTCTAACCCCCACCAGTTCCCCCTCTCAGTGTTTTTCCTCTTCTCACTCCGTACCCTAACTCCCTGAGTTTCGGGTACCCTCACAGACACCTCTATCCCAAAGATTGAACCTTGGGCAGGTACATCCTGTTCTGGCTGTGCAATAGATTCTCTATACTCGATAAGACATTCAACCTCTGGATCAACATAACGGAGTAGAGCTTCAGGTATTGTTATGGAATAGTTGAACTGCTTCTTTTGTCGTACTAAGAACTTCATCTCGTGCACTTCAACAACTTCATGAGAGCTTCGCCTGGGAATCTGCCTATTCCCTCTTAGAACACTTCTAACCAAGAGTGTCATAAACCTTTGATATGATAAGTAGTTGAGGACTTTGACAACATTTTTCTTGGCCGAAATCTTCTCTAGTAGCTCAGTCCAAAATACGATAGCATAGTCTATATTGTTGGGAACTGAAGAAAAACTCAAGTATGGTTAATGCTGTTGGTTCAAAGTTACTACTGCTAGAAGAATTAAAGGTTAGTACTGCTGAGGGTTACTACTGCTAGTACTATTAATACTGCTAGTCAAAGTTAGTGCTGCTTGAACAAAGTTAGTACTGCTTAGCTAGTTAGTACTGCTAGTGGTTAGTACTGCTTAGTAGTTAATGCTGCTAGAAGGAAGTTAATGCTGCTGAAGATTAATACTGCTTATATGATGAAGATTCGTATGAAAGGATATACATGGAAGCTTACATGGAAGCTTAGAGATATACATAGAAGATATACTGAAGATATTTTAGTTATTGTAATTATCTTTGTATTCAGTATATATATTGTATTTTTTAGAATAGTTAGATAACTTTAACTTTAGCTTTCATTCTTTTAGAGAAAAACAACCTCAAGGCATAGATCCTAATTCTAGAGAAGTAGAATTCGTATTGGTGAGCCTGTTCATCAATATTGAGGTTGAGTGAGTAATCTTGTAACTTCAAAGCATTCAATAAAAGCTTACAGTTCGTTATTCACATTTTCTGTGTTGATTTACTGTTTCATTGAATATCAAAGTGTTATTCCGCAGACTTCTTTGATATTGTTTCTGAGAGTTAATTCTTGTTGAGAATTCGATCCTGACAAGTGGTATCAGAGCCTGATTTCTCAGAAACAACTATTCATCATGGAAAATCTTACAAAATCAAGCAGTACTTTGGTCTCAAAAGTTCCAATGCTTAGATCCAATGAATTTGACATGTGGAAGATCAGAATCAAGCAATATATTCTCCTCACAGATTACTCTATGTGGGACATCATTGAGAATGGCCCATCTGATGAAGGAAAGATTGGTGAAGATGGCAAAAGAACCCCTCCAAATACAGATGCAGACAGGAAGACAAGGCAGACAGAGATGAAAGCCTTGAGCACACTGCTCTTGGCCATTCCAAATGAGTATCAACACCAATTCTGCAATTGCACTGATGCACAGATGCTCTGGAATGCTCTAGAGAAGAGATTCTCAGGTACCAAAAGTACCAAGAGAAATCAAAAGGCAATCTTAAAGCAACAGTATGAAAACTTCATCTCAACTAAGAATGAGTCCATGACTCAAACTTTTGACAGGTTTAATAAACTAATTGGTGAACTAGCTACTATGGGAGTACAGATTGATCAAGATGATGTGAACAGAAAGTTCTTAAGGTCCCTTGGAGATGAATGGACCATGTACACTGTGGCATTCAGACAGAATGATCAGTTGGAGGAAAAAGAACTTGATGATCTGTACAATGATCTTAGAGTTTTTGAATCTGAGGTAGAGGCTAAAAAGAGGCCTTCTGGGTATGTTCACAATGCTGCACTCCTTTCAGCATCAACTGATTCTACTTCCAACCTTGAATCAGTTAGCCCTGCCAATGGAACAAACCAAGAGAAAGGCACTGAAACTGTGTTTGAGGCCTTTCTGGCAAGTCATGGAAACTCTTCTCTCATTAATGATGACTTGGAACAACTCAATCCAGATGATCTTGAAGAGATGGATATTAAATGGCAGATGGTCATGCTCTCCATGAGAGTTAAAAAGTTCATCAAAAGAACTGGGAGGAACAACTTCTCCCAAAGAAGAGAAGATGGAGCAGGATTTGACAAGTCCAAGGTAGAATGTTACAAATGCCATCAAAAGGGACACTTTGCTAGAGAATGCAGAAGTGGAATGTCTCAGAATAACAACCACCAACAAGCTCAATCTGGAAGCTTCAACAGAAACTCTGCACAAGCCCTTGTATCTCAACAAGGTATGGGGTTTGATTGGAGTGATCAAGCTGAAGAGGCTATTCATAATCAAGCTCTAATGGCAGAGGTGTCTAGTCTCCCTACAGAGGTAACTTCCAATCTTTGCTCTCAAAATTGCATTAACACTGTTAAAAGGTATAGGGATCACAACCAGAACATGAGTGATGACCTTAAGAGATTGGAAAAAGACATAAAAGATTATGTGAGGATTGTTGAGAGATTTGAAGAACAGATTAAGGGTTTTCAAGCTAATGAGCTTCAACACTCTTATGACACAAATTACTGGAAGTGGGAGAAGAATGACTTAGAGCTTCAACTGACCAGATCTAAAGAAGAAAGTGAAAAGCTAAGAGGAGAGCTAGCTAAAGTCAAACTTGATGTAGAAAAGTTTTCTAATGCTTCAAAAGCAATGGATTCTTTGTTACAAACTCAGATTCATGATAAACTGAGAAGAGGTATAGGGTACAATACCACACCACCACCCTATAACAACAACTACATCCCTCCTAGTTCAGAGCTGTTAAAAACTAAGGATAGGAAGGATCTACCTAAGGGAGCCACTGAAATAGATCCCTTAGATGAGGTAGTTGTTAAGGATAAAACTGAGAAAGAAGTTGTCAAGGATAAGGACAATACTATGAGTGGTGAGATTCCTGAAGAAAATAACATTATCACCAATGAGGGATGTGGAAAGCACTGGATCAAGTCTAAAGAGATAGAAAAGACTGAGGGAAAGAACAAGAAGGTTCACTATAAGCAGACCACTGTTGTGAACCCTATTCCTTGCAAACAATGTGAATGCAATAAAGCCAAGAGCCTAAATTCTGGTTTAAAAAGAGGAAATCAAAGAAACTGGAATAATCAATGGGCTCAGAAACAAGGGGTTGATCTGAGTAAAATCAATAGACCAAAACCTTGTTTTATCTGTGGCAAATTGAATCATCTTGCAAAATTCTGTCATTTCAATCCTATGAAACAAAGGATGAATTTCCAAAGATCCATGCAAAAACCCTTTGGTTATAAGAAAATTGAAAAGAACCATGTGGCTAAGAAAACTGTTAAAACTAAAAGCCACATGAAGAAAAAGTCTGTTAAAGAAAGTGTCAATATGTGGATTCCTAAAAGCACTAAAACTGTTAGTACTGCTACCACAAATAGTGTTGCTGACAATGATAGTGCTGCTAGAAGTAATACTACTGCTAATAATGTTAATGCTGCTAACAAGGTTAGTACTGCTAAATCTGTTAGTACTGCTAACTCTGTTAGTACTTCTAAGGTTAGTACTGCTTCTAGTGTTGATTCTGCTAAGCCAATCATATTGACAAAGTACTCTAATAAAGAGTGCTCTGAGTTTAAAAACCTCATTAAAAAGGAATGTAAATACTTTGATGAGAAAGGGAGACCCAAGACCACTTTGGCTTGGGTTCCTAAATCATACTAATTGATTTATCTAATGTGCAGGGCAACCAACAGCTCAAGGGAAAGAGCATTTGGCATGTTGATAGTGGTTGCTCTAGGCACATGACAGGCAACATGTCATGCCTTCAGGATTTCAAGTATATCAATGGAGGACATGTTGCATTTGGAGACAATCTTACTGGTGGTAAGATAAGTGGAAAAGGTAATGTCACCACAGGTAAGATGACATTTGAGGATGTCTACTATGTTGATCAATTAAAGTACAACCTGTTAAGTGTATCACAGGTTTGTGACAAACAACATAGTATATTATTTACAAATACTGAGTGTATGATCCTTGCTCCAGGGCTCAAGGTAGTTGATGAAAGCATGATACTACTTAGAACTCCAAGGAAGGACAATGTTTACTGTCTTGATATGGACAATGTTGATAGTGATTCATCTCTTAATTGTCTTGTTTCAAAAGCTTCTGTAGATGAATCCTCTCTATGGCACAGAAGGATTTGTCACATGAATTTCAAGACTATGAACAATCTTGTTAAAAATAACCTTGTAAGAGGGTTACCTTCAAAAGTCTTTTCATGTGATGATCATTGTGTTGCTTGTCTTAAAGGCAAACAACACAAAACTTCTCATAAGACCAAAGAGTTAAATTCTGTTTCTACTTGTCTCCAGTTATTGCATATGGATCTGTTTGGTCCTACAAATGTTATGAGTATAGGCAAGAAATCTTACTGCTTAGTTATTGTTGATGATTACTCCAGATTTACTTGGGTATATTTTCTAAGGACTAAGGATGAAACAAGTGGTCTTATCAAATCCTTTATTCTAAGAATTGAAAACCAAACTAATCAAAGAGTAAAAGTCATTAGATCAGATAATGGAACTGAGTTTAAAAATCATGATCTAAACACCTTTTGTGAAGAGAAAGGTATTGAGAGGCAGTATAGTGCTCCTAGGACTCCTCAACAGAATGGTATTGCTGAAAGGAGGAATAGAACACTAATAGAGGCTGCTAGATCTCTGTTGGCTGATTCAAAATTGCCAATTACCTTCTGGGCTGAAGCAGTTAATACTGCTTGTTATGTCCAAAACAGAGTTCTAGTGGTCAAGCAAAAGAACAAGACCCCATATGAGCTTTTAAATAAAAGAAAACCTTTTATTGGTTTCTTCAAACCTTTTGGGTGTCCTTGTACAATTCTAAATACCAAATCTCACTTAGGTAAGTTTGATAGCAAAGCAGATGATGGATTTCTTGTTGGATATTCATCTCAGAGTAAGGCCTACAGAATATTTAACTCAACTTCTAGAATAATTGAAGAAAGTGACAATGTCAAATGCAATGAGAGCACACCAAATCCTGTTGGATCTGGACCTCAGTGGCTATTTGACATTGATTCACTAACTAATTCTTTTGGTTTCAGTAGTGATGATTCTACAGGAACAGGATGTGGAGGATCAGGGATCACACAAGTCTCAGAAAGTATATCTAAATCTGTGATATTTCCCATACCCACAGTGACTTCTGTTGAAGACTGTGAAAAGGAATCATTTACTGGACCAAATCAGAGTGAAGAAGAAACTAGAGATGAGGAGACTCAAGAAAGTAAAGACTCAGAAGTGGCATCTGAAAACACTTCAGTTAAGTTGCATGACTCTAATCTAGAGGCTGGACTGAATGAAGAACCTAGTCATAACACAAGAGTTCAAAAGAATCATCCTCCACAGCTGGTAATAGGAGATATCTCTTCTCCTATGATGACTAGACATCAAAGCAGGCTTCAAGAAATGCAAGATCAACAGCATACAGTCCTTTCTTGTTTTCTATCCCAGCTTGAGCCTAAAAAGGCACATGATGCTATGAAAGAATCTAGCTGGATAGAAGCAATGCAAGAAGAACTGTTACAGTTCAAGCTACAAGATGTATGGGATCTAGTAGACCTTCCTAAAGGTCACAGAGCAATTGGCACAAAGTGGATTTTCAGAAATAAGAGAGATGAAAGAGGTATTGTCATAAGGAACAAAGCAAGGCTGGTGGCTCAAGGCTATACTCAAGAAGAGGGTATAGATTATGAAGAATTTTTTGCACCTGTGGCTAGGATAGAAGCAATCAGACTATTCCTAGCCTATGCTTCTTACATGAACTTCAAAGTCTATCAAATGGATGTAAAAAGTGCTTTTCTCTATGGATCAATTGAAGAAGAAGTATATGTCTGTCAACCACCAGGGTTTGAAAACCCAAGCTATCCATACAGGGTATACAAATTAAAGAAAGCACTTTATGGACTACATCAAGCCCCAAGAGCATGGTATGACACTCTGTCATCCTATCTCTTGGAAAATGACTTTGAAAGAGGAGTCATTGATAAGACTCTTTTTATCAAAAGAAAGAAGAAGGATATCTTGCTGGTCCAAATCTATGTTGATGACATTATCTTTGGATCTACAAGAAACAACATGTGCCAGGAGTTTGAGGATTTAATGCATCAAAGGTTCAAAATGAGTTCCATGGGGGAACTTACTTTCTTCCTTGGACTCCAAGTTCAACAGAAGTCAGATGGCATTTTCATATGTCAATCCAAGTATGTGCAGGATATTCTAACCAAGTTTGGTTTCTCAGAATCAAAACCTGCCAGCACACCTATGGAAACACACAAGCAGATCACAGCAGATCTTGAGGGGGAGGATATGGATGTGCATCATTATAGATCCATGATTGGCTCTCTCATGTATCTCACAGCATCAAGGCCAGATATAATGTTTCCAGTCTGTGTATGTGCAAGATTTCAAGTTAGGCCAAAGCAATCTCACTTTCAAGCTGTTAAGAGGATATTCAGATATCTCAAAGGGCAACCCAGATTGGGACTTTGGTATCCTCATAACTCACCTTTTGACCTAATAGCATACTCAGACAGTGATCTAGGTGGGGCAAACTTGGACAGAAAATCTACTTCTGGAGGATGTCAGTTTTTGGGTGCTAGACTAGTCTCATGGCAGTGCAAGAAACAAACCACAGTATCCACATCTACAACAGAGGCAGAGTACATAGCAGCTGCAAGTTGCTGTTCTCAAGTCTTATGGATTCAGAATCAAATGTTGGATTATGGGGTAACCTTTCTACACACTCCAATCTTTATTGACAACAGCAGTGCTATTAGCATTGTAAATAATCCAGTCAAGCACTCAAAGACAAAGCACATTGAAATCAGGTATCATTTTATCAGAGATTGTAATGAAAAGAAACTTATTCAAGTTGTCAAAGTTCACACTGATAATCAGTTTGCTGATCTATTCACTAAAGCTTTTGATGTGGGTAGATTCACTTTCTTGGTAACAAGTGTGGGAATGATAAACTCTGAATAATCTTCTTCTCAAAAAGTGGTTTTATACCTGTATATTTTTATTCTTGGTGTTTCTAATCTTCTTTTTCAGGATATGCATAGCAGTACTCAGTGTTTAGCAAGTTTAAAAGGAGTAAGTACAGTTAATACTGCTAGTGGTTAATACTGCTTTCAGTTAATACTGCTAGTGGTTAATACTGCTTTCAGTTAATACTGCTAGTGGTTAATACTGCTTTCAGTTAATACTGTTAGTGCTTAATACTGCTTTCAGTTAATACTGCTTGTGGTTAATACTGCTTTCAGTTAATACTGCTTGTGGTTAATACTGCTTTCAGTTAATACTGCTAGTAGTTAATACTGCTAGTGGTTAATACTGCTTTCAGTTAATACTGCTAGTAGTTAATACTGCTTTCAGTTAATACTGCTAGTAGTTAATACTGCTTTCAGTTACTACTGCTAGTGGTTAATACTGCTTTCAGTTAATACTGCTAGTAGTTAATACTGCTTTCAGTTAATACTGCTAGTTAGTTAATACTGCTAGCCGTTACTACTGCTAGTAGTTAATACTGCTCTAGGTTAATACTGCTTATATTCCGAATACTATAAATACTTTTTGCCCGCCTAAAAGTTCATAACGACTCTTTGCATACTGTTCTCTTGCGCTCTAAACCCTTTCTCTCTCAAAGTTCAAAGTTTTCAGGCAAGAATCTTCAAGGTCAATGGCATCAATGACGTTCATTGACGAGCACAATGAAATCGCAATGCTCCAAAAGCCAAAACAAGCAGAAGGCTTTCATCAGATAGTCGACTTTCTGAAGACTAGCCACATTGCCCATGCTATCACTATGTCTCCAACTATCTTTATAGAGCATCAGAGGCAATTCTGGGCACATGCCACCATTGTTACTGAGAATGGTGTGCGAATGATCAAGACGACAGTATGTGGCAATCCATTGACAGTTACTGAAGAGATAGTTCGCATCAGTCTACGTCTAGACGATGCCTCTGGTATAACTTCTATCCCTAATGATGAACTGTTTTCTACTCTGACAAAAATGGGGTATGGAGGCCCATTGGGTGTTTTTAAGTTCTCAAAAGCTAAATTCTCACCTCAATGGCGTTTTCTTGTTCATACCTTGATGCACTGCATTTCTAAAAAGACCACTGGATGGAGTGAGTTCAGCAGTCCCATTGCTTATGCTTTGGTCTGTTTGGCCACTGCCAGAAGGTACAATTTTTCACAAATGATTTTCAATGATCTTGTCTCAAACATGGGAAACAAAAAGAGCTTTTTTATGTATCCCAGGTTTGTTCAAGCAGTTATCAACCATGAATTGACGGATATACCTCAACCTGTTGGGGTATATGTACCTAAACCCCCCAAACACAAGGTTTTCTCAAATATGAGAAGATCTGTTGGGGACTCTGAAGGAGTTGACACCCCATTGTTCTCTACAATGATGGTGGTGTCCCAAACCAATGAAGGTATGGCAGCAGGGTCAAGGCCCCCATTAGACCAACCCACTGCTAGCCAAGCCCAACCTTCCCTCTCAAAATCAATTCCCCAGTCCCTTCTTGAAAAACCAACCTCTCCCATCACCCAAACCTACAAGAGAAAACAGGTAAAGAAGGCTCCTTCCCTTCTTGTACCATCATCCCCCAAGCCTTTAAGCCCTCTATTGGAGCATTCTCCAGTAGAGAATATTCAAAGGGAATCCACAAGGGTGTCTCCCAACCCAAAGGAGGTGCTCTCTGAGGAGGAGGTAGAGCATATGGGTGATGAGGCTGCCACTACTCCTGCTAGCACAGAGGACGAAAGTGGTAACATCAATAAGACCTCCCCCATGGCAACTTTGAATGAGCAATCATTTGAAGGTCCCTGGTGCCAAGAAACCAAGGGGGTGGATAGTGCTTCTGCTAGGTAGAAGACTTCCACTACAAAAAGATCCAATGATCCATCAAAAGAGGGTAACACTTCTGGAGAAGGTGAGGACAGATATACTTACTATGAATTGATGGAAACAATGGGCAACATCAACCAAGATGTTCTCAAACAAGGGAAAGAAATTGAAGAGATGAAGCTGGTAATCCTGTCACAACAAGTTCAGCTTGCCAAATTAAAGAAGATGGTGACAAAGCTTGTACAGAAGAAGAGAAGAAAACAGTTTGTTTTAAAGAAGAGGTCAACTAATAAAGATGCTTCCAACAAGGGGGAGAAAGAGGCTGAAAAAGAGAAAACAAATCCAGCTGAGAGGGCATTTGAGGTTGAGGGGGAGAAAGAGGCAGAAAAAGAATCAGAATTAACTGAAGCAGCAGTAACAGAAGCAGCAGTAACAGGGCTTTCTGTTGAAGAAATGGAGATTGTAGAAACACTAGTCAAAGCAAAGAATGACACTCCTGAGGCTACTCAAAAGGCCAAGGGAGTAGTCATCAATGAAGGAAAAGTTCAACAAAAGGCAACAGAAAAGGCAAAGGAGACAAAAGGAAAAGGAAAAGCGAAAATGGTTGAAGCTGAACTGCCTGCCAAGAAAAAGAGTCAGATTGAGTTGGATGAAGAAATGGCAAAGCTACTTCAGGCTGAAATGGAAAAAGAAGAACAACTTCAATCAGAGAAGGATAGAGAGCTTGCAAAGATCATGGCTAGAAAGTTGAATGCAGAATATCAGAAAAGCATCAAAGAAGCAGCTCAAGCCAAGAAAAGCTCTGTGAAAGTTGTTAAGCAAAGAATGTCATTAAAAAAGCAAAAGAGACAACCCTCCAAAACATTTTTGGCCAATCAGGAAAGAAGAAAGATGATAAATTTCCTGAAAGGTGCAATTGGTGTTAAGGGGGAGATATTCACCAACATGGCATATACTCAGGTTAAGGAGTTGTATCAGAAAGAGATGTTTAAGCTTCAAGGTGATTCAGTCCAAAGGGAAGAGGCTGAGAGAAGAATGAAGGAAAGCCATGACCTGAATATTCAAAAGCCATTCCCTGAGGACACCACACCTTCAAAAGATAAAACTGAAGAGATGAAGGAAGAACATGAAGGTGTTGGTATAGAAGCTACATCTGGGAAGAGGGTGAAGACAATTTCTTCCAAAAAGCAGTCTAAAAGGCCAAGAGTGGAAGAAAGAGCAGAAACTGAAGCAGAACCTTCAGTCTCACCTTCAGCAGAACCTGTGCAGAACCCAGAACAGTCCAAAGAGCAATCAGATAAGCATGTGGGGCTGTATATGACTATAGTAAAACCTGTACAGGCTGTTCCAATCTCCATGAAGGCTCCAGAGATTATCTTTTGGGACATTCTAAGAGATAATTGAAAGGATTTTTTCAGACTTAAAAGAGTTGGTGGTGCATTTGAAGCATATTCAACCTGGGGGAGAGTAATCAGAGGTTGTTCAAGAGCAGACATAGAGGAAATGTACAAAGTGGGAATGAAACTCTATGAGCCTGTGTTGAAAGGTACTGAAGAAAATCTTCTCAAAGTGGCAATGGAATACTTATGTATGATGTTTGATCCAGAGAAGGTGGTGCATAGGATTAAAGATCTTCATCATGAGTATGTGTTCAAAAAGATTGATCATTGGATACTCTTTGAAAACTGTGGTGTGTACATGATTACAATTGATAAATGTTATCATGAATACTACCTAGTTGACAAAATATATGATCATAGCAAGCAGAAACTTGAAGGGATGCTGAAAGCTAAGCTAGTATGTACTAAGGATTCAGAAATGGCCAGAATTGTGGTGAGAAGAACTATCAATCAAAGTCTGGGCCTAGATCCAAATTTGGGCAAATGAATGTGAGGTGTTGAAAGCATCTTGAAGAAAATCTGAAGAACTTGACTTCTCTTCCTAAAAGTCAAGTTAGGGGGAGATTGTTGGGAACTGAAGAAAAACTCAAGTATGGTTAATGCTGCTGGTTCAAAGTTACTACTGCTAGAAGAATTAAAGGTTAGTACTGCTGAGTGTTACTACTGCTAGTACTATTAATACTGCTAGTCAAAGTTAGTGCTGCTTGAACAAAGTTAGTACTGCTTAGCTAGTTAGTACTGCTAGTGGTTAGTACTGCTTAGTAGTTAATGCTGCTAGAAGGAAGTTAATGCTGCTGAAGATTAATACTGCTTATATGATGAAGATTCGTATGAAAGGATATACATGGAAGCTTACATGGAAGCTTAGAGATATACATAGAAGATATACTGAAGATATTTTAGTTATTGTAATTATCTTTGTATTCAGTATATATATTGTATTTTTTAGAATAGTTAGATAACTTTAACTTTAGCTTTCATTCTTTTAGAGAAAAACAACCTCAAGGCATAGATCCTAATTCTAGAGAAGTAGAATTCGTATTGGTGAGCCTGTTCATCAATATTGAGGTTGAGTGAGTAATCTTGTAACTTCAAAGCATTCAATAAAAGCTTACAGTTCGTTATTCACATTTTCTGTGTTGATTTACTGTTTCATTGAATATCAAAGTGTTATTCCGCAAACTTCTTTGATATTGTTTCTGAGAGTTAATTCTTGTTGAGAATTCGATCCTGACATATATGCTAGTCATGCACGATTGAGTAGAAGAGCTTCAGTATATGACTGCGTGCATTGTCAGTCCCATATGATTTCGCTGTCAAGCACCGGTTGATGACTGAGAACAGTGAATAGTAGAAGGGCGGAAAATTGTTCTTTTTGAATTGGCTAACTCTGTTAAGAACACCAACATATCCCATTTCCCGAATTCCCGCAAGTGTAGTTTCCTCAGTAGGTAAATCATCAAAGTCAGTTTTGCCCTCCCATGAATTGGCTTCTGGTAATTGAAGGGATCGTCTTAA
This sequence comes from Arctium minus, assembly GCA_954870635.1. Taxonomy (NCBI): domain Eukaryota; kingdom Viridiplantae; phylum Streptophyta; class Magnoliopsida; order Asterales; family Asteraceae; genus Arctium; species Arctium minus. Next base: position 44,976,297 of record OX941094.1, on the reverse strand, counting down.
TAGCTCAAGATCAATGTTGGCAGAGAAGAAGTCAATTTTGACTTTGAGAACTGGACATTTGATCTGCCCAACAGTGATGTGAGTAAGCTGGATGGTCTTCCAAGCCTGTTGCACGTAGATTTCTGACACATCCGCACTCTCAGACAGTGCTTTGTTCAGAGGATGATTCTGAAGAATGAGATTAACCAAAGATCAATGTTAAGCTTGAACTCAAACTTATGATTGTTTGGAGTCTGAGCCATGTATTTTCATGGCTGTATGAGCAGCATGTCAGTGTTAGCATTTTAAGGTGGAAGTTTAGTTGTTCTCTATGATGGAATGGAGTGCTTTTGCTTAGCCTCTTGAATGGAGTTCTCATCCATCTGTACGTTTTGGGAGTTGCTGTCAGCCATTTGATCTGAAACAGGAAACAAAAGAGTTTGGACAAAGTCCAAGGGCTCAGAGTCAGTACATGAGAGTTAAACAGTTTGAAAAAACCCTTTTTGAGAATTCCTAAGTATAGGATTCGCAGGCTATAGGATTGCGAATTCCTACACTTGAGAATAAAAGGGTTCAGGATTTGCAGGTATGCTCTCTGCGAATCCTTCACTTAGAGGATTTATAGTACAACTTATAATTCGCAAGTCACCATTCTGCGAATTTTTCCCTTAGAACAGATCTAATATATTAAGGACTGGCAGGATTCGCAGACATGAGATTAGCGAATCTTGTCCTTAGGGTTTTCTGAAAAACTTAAGGTCAAGGATTCGTGAATGAAAAGATTCGTGAGACCATAGAAAATTCAAAAACCTGTGAAACTTACACTTGAACATTAAAAATGTTTTCAAGAACACCAAGAAGACAACCTATGAACCCAGATTGATAAATGCGCTAAAATTGATTTTGGGTTTTGAAATTTGTACCATTGGTATCGATTTAGCATTTAAACCATGATTTAAACCTTTAATTTTGCTTTAGAAACACAGATTGATTACCAAAATTCGAATTTCCTCAAGAACAGTCGATGGTTTTTGGAGAACACCAATCGACAAAAATTAGTGAGTTGAATTAAATGTTAGTGTTTCGATCAATCAAACATTCTGAGGGTTCTAATACAGTGTTACCAGGGTTATGAGTCCATTATAGCATCAAGATTTAAGCATTAAGTTAAAAAAGATTTTGAGAAATGTTCATCAGGTTTGTTTGAAGTCTAAGGTTCCCAAATCCATATTCGTTCAACAAAAATCCTATTTTTATCCAGTCGAGGAAACCTGCAGTAGACAAAGAAACAACCTTTTGAGATTGAGAAGAAGGAATCAAAGGGTTTTTGAGAGAGAGTTCTTGAACAAGGGTTTTTAGAGGGTTTTAGAGCCTTCGCGATGTATACTGAGATAAGTAAAAAAAATGTTAAGTGTCCTTTTTATACTCAGAAAAGAGTTAGGACACGTGGCCAAAGACGATTTGCTCTCAGCTTTCGCGAGTAATGGTGCCAGGTGAAAGAATTCGCAAGATGTGTGTGTGACTATTCATAAGGCACTGAGTCACGAATCTTTGTGCAAGGTTGAAACTTTCGCAAGTGCCTTATCTGCGAGTTCTTAATCTTTCGCAAGAAAATAAGTTGAGAATCCTTGAGAATTCGTGGATAGTTCATCTGCGAAAACTCAACATTCGTATACTATTAGTATGCGAATTCTACAAGTTTCGCAAGTGCTTACTTAGCGAAATTTGAAGCTTTCTCAGACTAGAAGTCTGCGAATTTTAGACTTCGCATAATTTCCATCTTTCTAAAAACATTCCAAATTGGAAAATTAGCTATTTTGGGAAACTTTTCACAAAACTTACCAAAAATAGAAACTTTCTAATTAAAGAAACTTTCCAAAAATTGCATTTTTATCAATTTTAATCCTGAAAAGATTTACACACACACCGCTTACAACACTTCTTTGCTCCCCCTTGATATAGCAGTGTAGTACTCCTTTGAACTCATCAGATGCTCCCCCTTGATCTGATTACAGGTTGATCTTGCTTATTTTCTTGTTGTATGTAATTGCTTCATACAGCCTTCTACTTCTTCAACATAAAGATATGACATTGGAAATATCAATTGTTGAAAGTAACAAACATTGTGAGACAAAGATTTAGAGAAAGAGAAACTCCCTGTTTTCCAGATGATCACCAACTTTTGACAGTTGTGTTTGAATTCTAAACTGTTGTACTTAGAAGTCATTGCTTTGACACTTAAGCAAGAGTCTTGATCTGTAGTAATCAGAAGTCGTTGTTTCTTCAGTCCTTCTTGACTGGGACATCATCAATCTTCCATTTTCCTTTTTCTACCTGCACCACAGGTTTAAGTTTTGGTACCCAGACAAGCTTGGGTCCAGTTTCGTCAGTTTTTGAGAATTTCTTTGAGTGATTCTCATACATGTGATAAGCACTATGATGATTAGATCTACTATATACATGTGCTTTATGAATGAGCTTATTAGAGTAACAGTAAGAGCGACATAACTTTCTTTTTGCTAACCTGATCAAATGTGTTGCTGATTTGACAAAGTCAGGTGCAAAAGACTTACCTCTTGAAGCTCTTTTGTTTTTCTTCTGGTTAGCTCTGTGAAGCTTTGCTGCCTCTGGAGAAACTTTAACAACCCAGACCATTTGATCTTTCCTTGGAGACTGAGTTGAAGATTTTTGAAAATGATTGACACTCTTATCAACTAATTTCACATAAAAGGATTTTGGAGTTTTAATCTGCACTGGTTCAGAAGATTTGGATTTCACATCTTGTGTTCTAAAAACCATTTTCTGAAACATGCTTGATATTGTTTGAAAAGAACACACTGACTCAACAGAATCATCATCATAAGAGGATGAGTTAGATGCATCAGTGGTTATCTTGTGAGACAAGTCAGTATTATCAATCTCAAGTTGTTGAATTTTATCACATAGCTTGGATTTCTCATTGCAGAGTTTGTCAAACTTGCTCTGAATTCCAGATTTACTCCTTTTCTTATTCATGATCTCAGTAGACAAGTTTTCCAATTTGCTTGTTAGCTTAGAGACTTCTTTTTTAAAAATCTTTCTCTCTTCTTCAAAATCCTTTTCTAAAGTCTGGTTTTTATCTGAAATTTCTTTGAACAGATTAACATTTTTGCTTTTAAAATCTTTTCTCTCATCATCAAAAGACTTACTTTTAGATATGATGAGTTGTTCAATGTCAGAAACTTGTTTTAAAAGATTTGAGACTTTAATCTCCAATTGTTTCTTTTTAGACCCAGACTTCTTGGAAATATCAGACAGTCTTTGGTTGAAAGTCTTTTCCAGTTCAGCAATTTCTTTGTTCTTTTTGTCATCCACTTTCTTGATCCAGTCATGACCTTTATCTTGATACCGCTTCACTTGAACTTTAGCTTTTGTCAATTTGACATTTAAAGCATCCATGTCATCTCTCAAAATTTTGTTTTGACATCTGAGAGTTTCAAGTTCAGCTTCTATTTTGGGTATCTTTGGCATGTAGGATAAAGCACAGTCTCTTGGAGTGAGTACAGTATTTCCCAATTCATCTGTATAAGGCATCTTTCCTGTGTGTCTAAAATTTGTGCTTGAAATGATCTTAGATCAGAAAATCAGATATTAAGTACAGAAGATCAACAAGTATGCAAAAAATATGAGAAATACGGCAAGAATTCACAAGTAATAGGCAAGGATACTTAAAAGGATATAACTTTTGCAGATCAAGGAAGTTTGGACTAGAATTCGCAAGAGCTTGAGTTGAGAAAGTTGATAGTTTCGCAAGTCTGCTGTCTACGAATCCTGAGACTTTCGTAGATTGTATTCTGCGAATTCTTTAGAATTCGTAAGTGAGTAATCTGCGAATCCTGTACTTGGATTATTTTCACTTTTAAACTTGAGAATCCTCAATCCTGCAAGTTCTAGGAACCTTGCGAGTTCTACTCTGTGTTCTGCGAGTTCTGCACTCTTTCTTGCGAAAATTGCATACTTCAAGCCTTTTCTTCAGTTTTTCATCAGATCCATGACAAAACTTGTTCAATCAATGTAAAAATTTGACAATATGCTCTATAATTGATCGTGAGCAAACCTTAATCACTGTATTTTCACAAATCTTAACAGATCTGACCTTTTGATTTTGACCAGGTCGCATATGAATATGTCCAAAAATTCAAAGATTGATTAAATAAACCAAACATATGTGATCAAATTTGTTTATGATTAATATGAAATATATTCATAATCATTACGCGCATCTATTGAGGCAAAGATTGCATTTAAACAACCTTCAAATATCAGAATCACCAATAGAACAGTGAAGTTTTCGAAGATAGCAAACTAGGATTGGTTTCTGCACAGATCGATTGATTCTGAATTTCTGATGTAGCTCTGATACCAATTGTTGTTCCAGATTCAAGCACACATAAACATTATCAGAGTAATATGAATCACTGGAAGGAAGAAGATTATTGAGAAAATGTTGATGCCATATGTTTCATTTAAAGGAGACGACGGCTACAATGATTGAGAGAATACACAAAGATTGATTCCTGCAGCATACATCATTCCTCTAACCTAAAAAGGTAAAAAACAAGGACTTTATATAGGGTCAATAACCTTGACACCTACACAAGTCAAACTAACACAAAACATAACGAAGGGCTAAATAATACAACTAGATTATACTAGATCTAACAATTTGTACGTATTGTGGGACACACAATTGGTATCAGAGCATACAAAAGTTCAGAATTCGTGATCTAATTCAAGGATTTTGGGTCGACATTTCAAGAACACGCAAATCGACTGTTCAGACTTGATTTTTGAGCTACAATGGTCTTCTTGGTCTGATTTTGATTGTGTTAGAATCGATTTGTTGTTTAGAACAATTTTTGCTTTCATTGTTTTTCCTAATTCACATCAATTTGGTCTGAATTTTGGATATTCTTGGATTTTTTTGTTCGAAGTTTGTAATCGCACTGTTCTTGATCGAGTTGTATTTTTCAGGGTTTTTTTTTGAAATTCATTGATTGTAAACTGTTCGAGTTATGGAGTAGAGCTAATCTGTGAATTTTCAGATCGATTGGTGAAGCTTTGATCGATTTCAGGGTGAAAAAGTTGGTTGTTGTTCGTTAAGTTCAAGAACTCGCAAGATCCAAAGAACGCGCGAAGGCCATCATGAAGAACACACAAAGGTCTGGATCTCATTAAGGGTGAAGAACTCGCTAGAAGTTGTGTACGAGAAGTCAAAATGCACACGTCTCAGTGTGCGTGTTTCTACTGTTTGAATACCTTTGTCTTGTGTGAAGTGTTTGTTTGCATGAAGTGAAAAGTCGAAATATTTTCTAAGTCTAGAACGCACAAATGCATTGCGTGAAGTAACATCTCCAGAACTTGCAAGCAGTGGTCTGCGAGAACCTAGAACGCGCACGGATCAGTGTGTGCGAATCTGAAACTCGCACGACACTCTTTGCGAGAAGATTGTTCATACATCCTTCGGCATGCGCGAAGCTCAAACACGCACAACACTGTTTGCGCGAACTTGATCTCTTTGTCCTGCGAGTTTCATACTTACAATATTTTTTGAGTTTTATGGGTTTACCAAGTTTGACTTTTGTAGATCCAGTTTGTTTCTGAATTTTTGACGATCAGTTTTGTGAAAAATTTGAAGATGACTTCCAGAGAGGCTCTAGCAATCGGTACGGATGTAAAGCCACCTGTTCTGTTTAAAGAAGAATACAAGCAATGGAAGGATAGGTTCTTAGATTTTATTGATCGGAATGATTTAGGAGACTACAACAGATTATCCATCAAAGAAGGAGTGATGAAACCTCCTACCAAGATTCATACTATTGAAACTGAAGGAGAGGAAGTAATCAACAAAGAGTACCCATTGCCAGTTGAGGAGTACACTGATGAACAAAAGAATAGAATAAAAGCTGACAGATTGGCAAGAACATTTATTCTGCAAGGAATTCCAAATGAGATATACATCAAGGTAGACAGTTATAATGCTTCAGGGAAAGAAATGTGGGATCAACTTGAGAAAATGATGCTCGGATCCAAGATTGGTAACCAGCTGAAGGTATCAAACTATTTGAACAACTACGAAGAGTTCAACGCAAAGGAGGGTGAAAATCTTGAAGCCACCTATGACAGATTTGTTACACTACTGAATGAGTTAAGTAAGAACAAAGTCTAAAAGTCTCAAATTTAGTTGAATGTCAAGTTTTTGAGCATCCTACAGCCCGAACGGAAGAGGTTTACAAGACAAATGAAGCAAATGAAAGATATGAACGAGATACCACTCCATGAGGTATATGAGACTTTAATACAGAACGAGGAAGAAGTAGAAGAGATTAAATATGAGAAAAAGAAAGCTGAGAAAATGGTAGCAGATCCAGTGGCTTTGGTAGTGAAGATAAAGAAGAAAATGCTCATTTGTGCTTCATGGGTCAGAATGTTAGTGAAGCAGATTCTGATGCTGAGGAGAATGAAGAGGTATGTGATATGTCTGAATCTGATTTCTTATCTCAGATGCAATCCATGATGATTGAACTTCAGGATTTGCAGTCTAAGCTTAAACGCGAGAAAGGTATCATTAAAGAGAAAAACCAATCAATACTGAAACTCAACAATGATATTGCTGAGAAGAACGTATTGGTTGAGGATTTACACAAAAACATTGATACATGTGTGAGAGAAAAGACTATAATTCATAATGAACTATCTTAAACTATTTCTAAGTTCAAACTGTGTGAACTTGAGATCAAAGAAGTTGCGAAAAAATGTTTATCTTTTAAGAAAGAAAATAAATCTTTAACTGAAAAAATGAATGTTTTGGAAGAAAAACTTTATAGTTTGGGTCAGACTGAACAAACCATTCTTCTGAACAAACCAAAAGAGAGTAGTGAGTGTTGGGGACTTGGTTATGAGAACCCATTCTATCTGAAAAAGGGTATTTCTAAAGTGTCTGCTTTATATGATTTCGGTTTTCTTAAATTGGCACCTTAATACCCTATACTCAAAGTGAAATCGACTAAACTATCAGATGAGGATGAAGCTAAGGAACTTAGAACAAAACTAAAATGCAACTTCCATTTCCATATGAGAGGTTGAATTCTAGTTATAGTTCTACTCCGTCAAAATTTCTTTCTAGTGATTATTTTCAAAGCTATTCTATAGAGGAATTGGAGGCAAAGCTAGTTAAAGGCAAGATTTATATTCCTCCACTCGTTTTAGAAAGTAAAAGTTTTGAACTTTGTGACCCAGATTTACTAGCATATGATTAACAACAGATTAAGAACAATATCTTTTATAGATCAAATCATTTTATTACAATAGTCATGGATCTAACACAGTGCCACAGATCTCACGTAGGTATGTGTTCGGATACGAGTTCTTACCAATCTGTGTGCTTAATGTGTGTGTCTACCAATCTAACAAAGAACAAAACTATTTATACTAAGTCAACTTGAGTTGATTTACAACATGAACCCTTGTACTATTCAACATTTACACAACAAACCCTCACTTTTGATCTTGCATACAATATTAATCTAACAATCTCCCCCTTTTGATTCAAGATTAAAAAAAAATTGACCATAATCTTCAGATCTTTTTATCTTCAAAATAATCTTTACCGTTGAATCTTTTCCAGCTTTTATACCTTGAAAACTTTGACATCTTCAGCAAAGTTTGAAACTTTTGCAACCTTTGACAGCTTTAGCACAATCTTCATTCTATTTAGCACAAGAAACTTTGCTATAATCTTCTTAGCCATTCAAATCTTCAAACTTTTACTAACTTCAAAACTTTCAAACTTTGTCTTCACCTTTCATTACATCTTCTGAAATCTGACTTTGAAAATCATCTTTCCCCCTTTCTTGATACAAACTTTAATCATCTGAACTTGAACTCTGATTTATCTCCCCCTTTTTAAAAATTTGTCAGAATCAAAATTATTAAAACTTGTTCAATGTCAGCTCGGTCTTTGAATGATCTCCCCCAAATAATCAAATAAGCACAGTCTTCATGAACTCCCCGTTATGGTGAAATTTGAACAATCTCTCCCTTTGACAATAAATGATCAATCTCCTCCAGATAAGAAAATTAGCAATCTCCCCCAATGAATGATATGAGAGAATCGTTCATCTGATCTGAATAAGCCGTCAATTCATGAATGTATTCATCTGAATCTTTTCAAATTCAGACAAAGTTGGAGTTGTAACCCTGAATCAACAAATGAAATAGTTAGGAATGTCTGTCAGTAGCACAAAGCCACTGTGTACAACGAATGTACAATATATAGAGCTTGAAGTGATGTTCACTCCCTAGGACTTCCATTCAATCATTGAAAAACACAAGGTATTTTCTATGAATGTTCTGACAGAAACACACATTTTCTTTGTGCTCATGCTTGTGTTATGATAGACTTAGCATAATGATTGTGTTTCATAAGGCTCAAAGTATGTAAACCATTGAGACAAAAATGATTATACATAGACTCAAATATGCATGATGAAGGGTTGAAGGTGGGGCAACTTCCCTTCTTTTTCAATAGCGTATGTGCTAATTTCATTGTTGCCGGTATTGACATGTAGAACGGGACACTATCTTTATTCTCGTCCGATTAATCAGTTCTTCAAAAGATCTATCAGATTCCCCAGAAAATGTGAAACATTCTCTTTTTAAGATAAGAATGAGTAGTTGGTGAGGTTGTATGCAAGAGATGGCATGGGCTAGGTGCCTATTTTAATGATGGTCACCAAAGAATTGTGAACCAACAGTAATCTGGCTGCTCGGCTCAGAAAGAAGTTTGGTACATAATCTGATATTTTTTTACTCTGTTCTCTCACCCTCCTTCTTTTAATCTTTTAAGCTCACAACTAACCAATCTCTCATTTCATTTTACCTCTTCACACACCAATACTCAATCTTTTGACCCCTCTCCCCTCAATCACTCAGGGAATACTTCCTGGGTAGGAAACACTAGTTATCGTGAATCCATGGAAGTTCTGTTAAGTTCTCACACTGAATTCGATGTATTTGTCCTAAAAGAATGTATTGCCTCAATGATTTTCTTGACATTTTAGCACAAGAAATCATTTGTCAGTATATGTATGCTCATTAATAATTAGAATGAAATTTGAGCATGTTAAACATTCAAGATTTCTCAAAACTTTGTATTAATGAATAACCATGAAAGAATAGAAACGTTTTGAGAATCTGACAATGATTAAAATATGATCAAAATTCATGAAGAATAAAATTTGGGAAATCAAAGACGCAAGATGTTTATATGAACAAAATATAAACATATTTACAATAAAGCACATATAATGATGAAATGACGTTTGATTTAAACATCAGTGAATAGCAAACTGGAGTATTACCATAGAAAGATTTAACTTTTGATACATGCTAATAACAAAGTCAAATAGAATATTCTGAACAAGTGTGTATAGGAATATTTGACAAAGTATATCAACAAGATAATACACAAGTATTTATCTTTTGGAAACACACGGTCAGATAAGCATGTAAGTATTCAAAATCATTTTAAAAGTCATACTCCGAAATTCATGAATCATTTTAAGAACGCGGAGTGGTTTGAACATGTAAGAAACCATTTTGCACAAGTAAAAGTTGTTCATCTTTCAACAAGTGATAAAGAGTAAGGATTAGAAATATATACCTTAAGATTAGAATCCTTAAATCCTCCTGGAATGAATATATTCTTTTAAGTATCCTTGACAAAAACACAGATATCCTCCCCCTCGATACCTGTAAAAATTCAAGTTATTAGAAAAAAATATAACAATGAAAGTATAACCAACTATTATCTCCTCCTTCTAGAAGATATAACAGTTAACTCCTCCTTAAATCAAAAACTTCTAAAACAGATGTGATCATTTAAGCATCCATCAGAAGAAAAACATTTGAGTATGGGTTCTGAACTGAGTATTCAGAAACCAAGATTACATATTCTTAAGTGAGAATAGTAATACTCAATTTTACCAACGAAGACCGGGTTCTGATCTGATGTAACCATAAGCCAATGTCACATGAAAGATGACCTGCAAGATAAAATATTTTGCTAATCATTTTAAAAATGATTCCTCCTTTGTCAGTAAATGATGAATAATAGACATTGTTCATAATTTACAAGACATAAACAATTTAAGCACAAAATAAGTTATACACCCCTTGAATCATGTAGTGGCATTTAACATACCTAGTTTGCTGACTAGAAAGGTAAACATTTTTTTATCCAACGGCTTGGTGAAAATGTCAGCCAACTGGTAGTCCGTTTGCACGAAGTGCATCTCTATACCGCCTTTTTCCACATGATCCTTGATGAAGTGATATCGCACATCAATATGTTTTGTCTTTGAGTGTTGCACCGGATTAGCTGATATGGCTATCGCGCTCTTTGAATCGCAGTTAATAGGAACTCGTTGGTATAAATAGCCAAAATCATTTAATTGTGTCCGCTTCCAAAGGACTTGTGAACAGCAGCTTGCAGCGGCTACATATTCAGCATCGGCGGTAGATGTGGATACACAATTCTGCTTCTTTGATGTCCAGCTTACCAACTTGTCACCTAAAAATTGACACGATCCAGAGGTGCTCTTACGATCCAGCTTACACCCGGCATGGTCAACATCTGTGTATGCAGTTATATCAAAACTACAACCCTTAGAATACCAAAGGCCTAACTCGGGAGTGCCTTTGAGGTACCTAAGTATTCGTTTCATAGCGACTAGGTGTGATTCCTTTGGGTTAGCTTGATACCTAGCGCAGAAACATGTGGCAAACATAATATCCGGTCTACTTGCTGTTAAGTACAGTAATGAACCAATTATGCTACGGTACATCTTTTGATCTACTGATTTACCAGATAAATCAGCATCTAATAGTGTACCCGTTGCAATTGGTGTTTTCATCAATAATGTTAGTGCATTAATTGTATACAAGATTTAATTGAGAAAGCTTTGTAAAAAGCCTTTGTAATTGAATAGTCAAAGGAAGTCAATGAAAGTCATATAGTGAGAAAGTCAACATTAGTTTTAGAGGTGCTTAAGTACTTGAGAGTTTGTTCAAGTACTTGAGAGTTTGAGTGGATAGTTATTCAGGTTACTTGAGAGTTTAATAGTCCATATAAATAGTTTGTATGTTTTGTTAATCATGTAACACTAAGATAGAGCTTACATTGTAATATCACAATATTTCTCTCTCTACTCTCTCTAAGATCTTATACACTGTTATATCATATTCTTAATTGAGAGTATTTGATTGCTTGATAATTGAATCTGGGAATACAATTTCAGACATGTTAAACTTTTCTCATGATATCTCTAATATACTTTGACTGATTAATGAAAATGCCTTCGGGTAATTGTTTCACTTGAAGACCAAGAAAGAATGTTAGTCACCCATCATCGACATTTCAAATCGAGATTCCATGATTTTTGAAACGTTTTTACAAAATTTAGGATTTGTAGAACCGAATATAATGTCATCCACATAGATCTGAATTAGGATCATATCTTCACCTTGTTTCTTCAGAAAAAGAGTAGTATCAATAGTACCTTTCTTAAACCCTGAAGCAAGTAGAAATTGGGTTAACGTTTCATACCAAGCTCTCGGTGCTTGTTTGAGTCCATATAAAGCCTTGTCTAGTACGTAGACATAATCCGGGTGTGTTGGACCAACTAACCCTTTGGGTTGAGAAACGTAAAATTCTTCATGCAGAATCCCATTCAAGAAAGCAGATTTTACATCCATCTCATATACCGTAAAATTCTTGTGGGTTGCGTACGAAAGAAATATCCGAATAGCTTTAATCCTTGCAACAGGAGCAAATGTATCATCATAATCATCCCCTCCTGTTGACAATACCCTTTTGCAATAAGGCGAGATTTATTTCGAACCACAACTCCTGCTTCATCTCTCTTATTTCTCAAGACCCACTTTGTGCTAATTACAGATTTTTCTTCTTGTAGTGGGATAAGTCGCCAGACCTTGTTCCGCTCAAATTGTAGAAGCTCATCTTGCATAGCTAATATCCAATCAGGATTGCGCAAGGCTTCTGATGCTTTCTTCGGCTCAAGGGAACTGAGGAAACTCGAGTAAAGACAAAAATTTGTAGATGCCACCCGCGTTTTCACACCACTTTGGACATCACCTATTATGTTGTGTAGGGGATGATCTTGTGTCCATCTTGTAGTGCTTAGAAGTGGTTGAACAGAATTCTGCGTGTTATCTTCATCATATTCATCATATATTGTAGGCTCAACCTCAGATGTACTAGGGACATCTTGTACATTTCTTTCTGACTGATGTAGTTCTGGAACAGCAGAAGAAGTACTCGGGACTTTTTTTCCAGAAGTTGTATCTGCAGAAGCAGAAGTCAAATTAGTATTATCAGAAAGAACAGGTCATGAGGTTGATGTAGTGACAATCTAAGAAGGTCCTGAAATATCTTCAGTTGTAACTTGAACCTCTGAAGTTGATGCGGATATGTTTGATTTGTCAAAATCTGCACATATATCCAAAAATGCATCAAATAATAGTAAATCTAACTCAGATGTTATATAATGTGAGTCATAAGACTTAATCTGTGAAGGTTCGGGTTCTATTCCGTCTTCAATAGAAGCCTTCTGTTTTAGCTTGAGTTCTGAATTGCAGTGTTCAGAAGTCAATGTGGATAATTCATCAAAAGACACATTCATGCTTTCCATGATAGTCCTGGTTCGTCTATTGTAGACCCGATAGGCTTTTGACGTCAAGGAGTATCCGATAAAGTAGCCTTCGTCCGCCTTTTTGTCGAATTTACCAAGATTATCACGATCATTGAGGATGTAACACCTACAACCAAAAACACGAAGAAAATTAATATTCGACTTTCTCTTATTTATAAGCTTATATGCTATTTTCTTATGACTTTTTATCACAATAGTACGGCTTTGAGTGAAACATCCAGTAGCTACGGCTTCAGCCCATAGATACAATGGAAGACCAGAATAAGCTAGCATCGTTCTTGTTGCCTCAACCAGGGTTCGATTTTTCCTTTCGACCACGCCGTTTTGTTGAGGAATATAGGCAGCAGAAAAATTATGAGAGATCCCGACTGGTACGAGATAACTCTGAAGAGTAGAATGCTTAAATTATGTGTCGTTGTCACTTCTCAAAGTCTTTACCGGCAATTGAAGTCGAACGTGGATCTTCTTGAGAAAATCAATGATAAGCTCTGGTGTATCTGATTTGTTTCGCAGAAATTCCAGCCATGTGTATCGTGAGAACTCATCTATCATCACCAATATATATTTCTTCCCATTTATAGACTGAGTTCTCATCGGGACGCAAAGATCCATATGTATAAGCTTGAGAGGTGTTGAGCAAGAAAATTCTGTCTTTGCTTTATGTGAACTGCGTTTCATCTTTCCCATTTCATAGGCAGGGCAAAGTGAATTCTTCTCAAACCTCAGTTCTGGTAGACCTTTAACTATTCCATGTCTCGCCAATTGATTTATCGCTTGAAAATTCTGGTGAGACAGGCGCCGATGCCAAATCCAACTTTAAGCTTTTGAAGCTTTGGCAATTAGACAAACAGATCTAGTTGCAGAAAGTGTTGGAAAATGCACTGCATATAAATTTCCATGTCGCTCTACTTTGAAAATCTCACACCCGTCCTTATCTTCAATGAAACAGCTATCTTTAGTGAACCGAACTTGAAATTTACTGTCGCAGAATTGACTAGTGCTAAAAAGATTATGATCAAGACCATCTACGAACAGTACTTTCTTGATTGTTACGGGGTCGTTTGTTAATGAATCGTGTCTTCTAATGAAACCGGTAAGCTCAGAATTTGCAAAACTCATTATTCCAGCCCTCAACATAGTTATGTAGAAGATGCTTAAATCCAGTCATGTGGCACGAGCATCCTGAATCTATATACCACAAATGTGAGGCCTGCAAAAGAACAAATCACTTATTCTTAGGTACCATATCCAGATGGGTCCTTCTTGGTTAGCCTTTTGCAATTTACTTAAATCATCTACCTTAGCCTTTATTCGCCGTTCATAACGAGGCTTAGGTATCCATTTCCAAACCATTTTTACATTAAGCTCATTAAACTTTTGTTTTCTAGAAAGATAATCATTCTTAACATGAAAGACTTTCAGATGTTGTGTCGAGAATTTAGAGACAGATTTAGCCCAAGATACTTTTCTAGAAACTTTAGATTTAGGAGGAATGGTGTGAAGTTTGAAAGAGTTGTCATGACAATGTTTGCAAATAAAGTTCTTATGAGCAAATGTCAATAGCTTTGATTTATCACTATGAATACAACCATTCATACACTTTTGACATTTCAAATCGTTTGAACTTGTACATTTCAAACTAACACTATCAATGACATTACATTTATTTTCAACAACGTTATTTTCACACTTCTCCTTCACCCATTCTCCTTTATCATTTTGCTTTCTCAAATCTGAAACAGGAAATGAAACCTTGTCAGTGTTCTTCTTAGAAGATGATTTTTTCTTTGAAATACCAAAAGCTTCACCTTTTTCAAAAATACTTGGAGCATATTCAGGCATATTAGTATAAACAACAGAGGTTTTAGAAGTGATAGTCTCAAACTCTGGGTTTGAATGAACATTCCATGTCTGAGAATCAAACAACTTTTTCTCATTCAAGTTTTGTTTAAACAAATCAACTTTTAAAGCACTTAACTCTTTAGAGAGTTCTTTGTTTTCTTCAGAAGACTTGTCAAGTTTGAATCTGAGATCATTGTTCTCATTTTCCAACTCTTCAATAGTCTTTTGAAGATCTTTAATTTGTTTTTCAAAACCAGATGTTTGATGCAACTTAGAGTTTGATTCTAACTTCTCTATGATAGGAACAGGATCTGAAGCATTCATCATGTTTGTAAAAATCTCCTCAGTCATCTGTTTTGAAAAATCAGTTTTAATGCTATGATTCATGATATCTACGCACTCATCATTCTTAATTTCTTTTGAGGATTCGGAAATGATTGACTAAGTTATTGGAGCCTGATTCTCAACATCAGTTTATGATTCATATTCATCATACTGACATTGAGTTTCAGGAATTTCTGTTTCAGTGTTGGCTGATTCTGTTGGTGAACATGTAGAAAACAGTGATTGAAATTCAACAAATTCAGGTTTTCTAGTTTTATAACTTTTGTTTAATTCCTTATAAAAAATCCAACAGATTTAAAACTTGATACTGAATCGGCACAACTTGATGTATCATCATCAACCACTTCTTTATATGAATATCGTGGATCTTGCGAGTTCTTGAAACCATAAGCTGTAAATGATCCAAATCTTCAAACCATAATCTGTAAATTCACAGAATCAATTATGTTAGTGCAACGAGTAATCCAATTCAATATATCAATCTAATTCACACTCTAACACCAAAAATCATGGTGAAACAGTAATCGACATTCGTTCGAACACAAACTTCAACAATCCATAAATTTATGATCAAAAATGGTTTTTCTTTGCAATTCAATCCGATACAAATGTTTTTAAACATCAATCGACTAAACTTATGCCAAACATTTTACCAAAAAATCATTTTTGTGTCAAAATTCACTCAAGATACTTCAACAAAATACAAACTCGATAAAACTCTCAAATTGATGAATTTATGTGCTCTGATACCAATTGTGACCCATATTTACTAGCATATGATTAACAACAGATTAAGAACAGTATATTTTATAGATAAAATCATTTTATTACAATAGTCATGGATCTAACACAGTGTCACATATCTCACGTAAGTATGTGTTCGGATACGAGTTCTTACCAATCTGTGTGTTTAATGTGCGTGTCTACCAATCTAACAAAGAACAAAACTATTTATACTAAGTCAACTTGAGTTAACTTTACAACATGAACCCTTAAACTATTCAACATTTACACAACTGACCCTCACATTTAATTTTGAATACAATATTAATCTAACAAACTCGAGAACACTCTAGTAGAAGAAAGAATTTTGACTGGGTTAGAACAAATGATATTTTCAACTGTTTTCATTAATATTGATTTTTCAAAGTCTTCCAAATCTTCAAAATCAAATGATATTACTGGTCTATTTGATGAAGTGTTTGATTTCCTAAACTCTTATGGTTGTTTTGATGGTTGTATTGATCAATTTGACTTCAATGCAAAACTTCTAGATCATTCTCAATTCATCATTAATTCTAACGATTTACCAAGTGTGTACGAAAAAGTGAAACATCAACGAAAGTTGATAAACCAGTCTTTGTGAATACCAAGGATGATAAAGTTAAGAAGAAGAAACTAGGCATTCACAGATACAGATCACCACTTGTAAATTGAAGAATAAGCAATCTTTCAAAACACAAAGTTCAAATGTTTCAGATGTGAAAAGGAAAAAGACTGAAGTAAGATCAGAGTGGAGACCAAAGAAGAAAAATGACGAGACTGCAAAATCATGTTATGATTCTCATTGTAATAGAATGACTGATAGTAATACTGATGTAGTTGGTAAAGTTTCTTTTCACAGACCAAAACTTTTATCTTCTTACAAGAGATATTCAATAAAGCAATTACTCCAATTATCTCCGTCTACTAAAAAGTCTTCTAAATTTCATCGGAATGATTTTGTATCTAGACAATATTGTGATGATTGGTTTAGATCTTATCATGTCTATTCATATCATTCTAATGTTTCAAAAGATTTTCAAAAGAGAAAAGGGTCTAAATTCATATGGATGCCAAAATCATGTGCTAACACTGTAGGACCCATCTATAAATAGGTACCTAAACCAATTGTTTCCTGATTTCTCATGTGCAGACCTGTCATATGTGGTACTTGGATTCTGGTTGCTCCAAGCATATGACCGGGCAGAAAGATATTTAGTGTAATTATAAAGAGAAATTTTGTGGGAACATATTCTTTGCAAATGACCAGTTTTCACCGATTCTCGAATATGGTGATGTTGTACAAGACAAGGTAACGATCAAGAAGGTGAGCTATGTAGAAGGACTAGGACATAATCTATTCAACATTGGTCAGTTCAGTGACAAAGACTTAGAAGTGAATTTTATTGCCAAGAGTTGTTGCGTTCGAACTGAAGATGGTAAAGAACTTTTGGTCGATACGAGAAAGTCAAACCTCTACATGATTAACTTGTCAAAAGTCAAGATTGATAATGAGGTATGTCTACTTTCTCTATGTAGCAAAGTTGGTTAGGCATAGACGGCTATCTCATCTCAACTTTCGGTACATCAACAAGTTGGTCACTGGTAATTTGGTGAAAGGACTTCTAGAGCTTAAATATGTCAAAGAACATCTATGTGTTGCATCTGAGAAAGGCAAGATGAAAAGGGCACCTCATAAGCCTAAACCTTAATTGAGTACAAGTTCTTCATTGGAATTACTGCATGTGGATCTCTGCAGTCCTATGCATACTCAAAGCATCAACGGCAAGAAATATGTTTTAGTGATTGTGGACGATTATTCCAGATACACTTAGGTCAAATTTTTGAGATCAAAAGATGAGACACCCGATGTCATCATATATTTCCTAAAGACCACTCAAGTGAATCTATAGAAGACAGTAAAGCTTCTAAGAACTGACAATGGCATATAATTCAAGAACAAGATTGTTGAAGATTATCTCGAATCGGTCGGGATAACACATCAATTTCTGCTGCCAGAACACCTGAACATAATGGAGTTGTAAAGAGGCGTAACAGAACTCTTGTGGAAGCTACTTGCACGATGCTGAGTCAGTCAGATCTACCTCTATTTCTGTGGGCTGAAGCGGAGTCAATTGCATGCTATACACAGAATCGATCCATAATTGATCACCGGTTTGGTAAAACGCCATACGCTTTGATTAATAATCGAATACCTAACTTTAAACATTTTCATATCTTTGGATGCAGATGTTTTGTGCTGAATGATAAGGAGAACTTGCACAAGTTCAGTCCGAAAGCTGAAGAAGGCATGTTCATTGGATATTCTCAAACATCAGCAGCATATAGAGTGTATCTGAAGAAGTCGAAGATAGTAGTCGAGAGCGTAAATGTTACATGCGACGAAGAGATGGCTTCTGTTCAAAACAGTTCAGAACCCGTTATTACCGGAGTATTAGCTTTTGGGTAAATCAGTCCAGAACCTATGGTTAATGTTATAAATTCTGATAAAGCGTCAATGTCTAATTCTCATTTATCAGATTTAGATTTGTTGCTTGAATTTTCTATGTTGAATATTTTGGTTCTATAGTGACTAAACCTGTTGTGATTGACAGATCTGAAGATTCGATAGATCATCATCCAATCACTTCAGATATATCAACTAAATCAAGTTCCCCGATTGAGAAAGAAATTCAAATTCAAATGCCTACTCAATCAGTTGAAGTTGTACAAGTTAATAAAGATCCAGAAGTAACTCAATCAGTTGGATGTACGTCAACGCCTACTCAACAAACATTCAGTGTCCAACCAACTAAAACTTCTGTACAAAATACTTCAATTGAACCCCTACAAGAACAAGAAGAAAGTGGATACTTAGATGATTATCATGATCAATCTACATCTAATCCACTCCCTCATGAACACAAGTGGACCAAAAAGCACCCAATACATCAAATCATTAGAGATCCGTCCAAGCCGGTGCAAACTAGGTCTGCTGCATTGAACATGTTCATGCATGACTCCTTTCTGAGTAAAATAGACCCTACACGAGTATCAGAAGCTATAGTTGATACAGATTGGGTAACCGTCATGCAAGAAGAGCTCAATCAATTCAAAAAGCTTCAAGTTTGGAGACTCATGCCACGTCCTGAAGGTAAAACAGTTATTGGCACAGAATGGGTTTTTAAAAACAAGAAAGATAAAGATGGTATCGTAATCAGAAACAAAGCAAGACTTGTTGCTAAAGGATATAGGCAAGAGGAAGGCATAGATTATTATGAGACTTATGCTCCAGTTGCGTGTCTAGAGGCAATCTGAATGTTTTTAGCCTACGTCGCACAAAAGAGCTTCACGGTCTATCAAATGGATGTGAAGACTGCCTTTCTAAACTGTATCTTAAAGGAGGAAGTCTACGTCTCGCAACCTAAAGGTTTTCTCAATCCAAATAAACAAATCATGTATATATTCTGGACAAATCTCTTTATGGTTTGAAACAAGCCCCTCTCGCCTGGTATGATGTTCTATCTAAATTCTTAGTCAAGTTGGGATTTTCAAAAGTAAAATCGATACTACTCTTTTCATTAAAAAGGAGAAAGCTGATATCATTTTAATTCAGATTTATGTGGATGATATCATATTTGGTTCAACTAACCCAAAGTATTGTAAGAATTTTTCTGAAAATGTAATTCCCAATGAATTCAAGCACAATCTATCAATCAAGATCTAACATTCAAAGTCTAGAGAGAGTGTAGAGAGAGAAAGTGTTCATGTCATTTATCTCACAATGATATTACAATATCTAGCTACATGATTAACAAGACAACATGGTATTCATACCACACGTCTAAAACCACAAGCTTAACAACTAAGTAAACTCATATTGACTAAACTAAACAGACTTTGACTTTGTTGACTTATCTTGACTTGACTTTTCCTATTAAATATTGGATACAATAATACACTAACAATCTCCCCCTTTGTATTCAAGATTTAAAAAAAAATTGACACTCGTCTTAAGCGCTTGATTCTTCAACTTTTAACTCTCACAACTTTGAACTTTGAAACTCTTTCTGAAGTTGTTGAAGAATCTTGAAAAGTCATTCATGATTAGCATCTTTGAATAGTCAACAAGTCTTGTAGACGAACCATTTGAAGTCTTGAAACAATACACACTTCATCTTTGAAACATTTGAAACTTCGAGGGATCTTTGAACTTTGTATCTTCATCTCTTTGATCTCTTGACCATCTTCAGAAAAACAAACTTTCTCAAATCATCTTAATTTGGACTTGTCTTCAGACTCTTTTGAGAATGATTTCTTTTCATCAAATTTGAACTTTCAGAAATTCTTCACAAGTCTTGACTTTGAACATTCTTCAGGACTTTGAAATTGTTTTGAAATTGATCTTTGTAGATTTCTCCCCCTTTTTGATGATTGTGAGCATCATGATCATCAAAACTTTCTCAATTTCAGCATTTTCTTTGAATCTCCCCCTTTTTCAAATATTCTCCCCCCTTTGAGATACATTTGACATTCTCCGCTCTTTGATCTGAATAGCTGAATCATGAACTGTAGATACCCGAATCTTTTCAAATTCAGATATAATGAACAATGTAACCCTGATTCAACAAATAAAACAGTTAGAAGTGCCTGTCAGTAACACGGAGTTACTGTGTACAACGAATGTACAATATAAGGAGCTGGTTTGATGATGACTCCTCAGGACTTCCATTCAATCATTGAAAAACACAAGGTTTATCTATGAATGTTCTGACAAAAAAACAAATTTTCTGTGTGCTCGTGCTTGTGTATGAAAGAATTTAGCACAATGATTGTGTTTCAAAAGGCTCAAATTGTGTAATCTGTTGAGACAACAACAGATATTATACGAACTCAATGTGCATGAAAGAGGTGCGAAGGTGGGGCAACGTTCCTTCTTTTTCAATATCTAAATCTTCCGAGTGAAGACTAGATAGCAGATATGTTGCGTCCCCAAAGAAAATGAAACATTTCTTTGTTATGAAAGAAACGAGTGGCTGGTGGGGTTAATGCAAGAGTTGGCATGGGCTCACTGCCTTTTTCAATGATGGTCACCAAAGAATGTGAACCAATCAGAAGATGTGGTTGCCCGGCTCAGAAAGTGGTTGGTGCAGAGTTCTGATATTCTTTTAACTATGTTCTCACACCCTCTTTCTTTTTAACAATTAAAGCTCACTTCTAACCAAACTCTCATTTCCATTTTTCCGCTCCACACAATGAGAAAAACTCAACCGGATGAGTTATCTCCCCCACTCTTTGATTTTTACCCCTCACCCCTCAATCACTCAAGGATTACTTCCTGGGTAGGAAACACTGGTTTACGTGAATCCATTAAAGTTCTTATAAATTCTCACACGAATCCCATGTAAGTTGTCCTAAAAGAATGGTTGTTCAACAGTTTAACTTTAACAGTTAAGCTCATAAATGTATGATGACATTGTCATAATGTATGCTCATGAAAAATATGAATGAAATTTGAGCATTTGAACTTTGAAGATTTCTCAAAACAAAGATATTGAATGAATGAAATGAAATCAAGAGAATTGTTTTGAGAATCTGACAATGTATCAATCAGATCAAATAAAATGGTTAGGGTATCAAAGAATTGGATAATTTGTTTATATGAACAAATATAAACAATGTAGCAATGAAAGCACAAATTTGAAATGATGAATGATGCTCAACAACATTTGAAAGCAAACGAGGGTATTACCATCGAAAAATTTGGTCGTTATGAGACATGGTAATAACAAATTAAAATGAAGTACTAAACCGATGTGTGTGAATACTTTACAGTGTATAGAAAAGATAATACACAAGTATTGATCTTTAGAAACACACGGTCAGTTAAACATTAAAGCTCAATAATGAAAAACATTTAAAATCACACTTCTTAATTCATGAAATCGTTTGAGAATAGAGAAGTGGTTTGAACATTTAACAAAACTGTTTTTCATGCTTGAAAGTTGTTCTTCTTTCAAACAATCAGAGATCTAGGATTAGAAGATACTTACATTTAAGCTCCCCCCTCAAATCATTATAGAATGATTTAGGTCAAATAAGCTCCCCCTGGATATTTTGCATAATATCCTTATCTGAACATTGAAGAACGGGTCCTGATCTGTCATGTGATCAGAAGCCACAATTCTTTACACTTAAGTTTGGGTTTTGAACTGTTTTGTTCAAAAGCCGTTGTCTTTGACATTGAAGTCCGAGTTCTAAGTTGTAGTACTTAGAAGTCATAATTTTGTACTTTTAAGTACGAGTCCTGATCTGTACATGATCAGAAGTCAAACATCATGCTCCCCCTAAACCTGTGGTACCTTCAAAACAGATTTAATAGGCTTTGGTACCCACTGGTATTTGGGTCCTGGTATGTTAGATTTAAGAATCCACTTCTCATTAGATGTATATCTTTTAAATCCATAATTCAGAGAAGTAATTCTGTAAGATCCGTACCAGTTATGAGCAGATTCTTTTTGAATGAAGTCATTCTCTCCACAGTAAGAACAACAGATTTTCTTTTGAGTAGTCATGATCAAATGATTAGTCGAGTAACATATATCATAATTACCAAAAGATTTACCTTTATGCGTTCTGTTCTTTTTGGCATTGGTTGTGGATTTGAATGCTTTGTCCTTCTTCTTTTTCTCTTCAGAAGAATCTTTAACTCTTCAGACCATCTGATTTTTCTTAGAATTCTTTCCAAGAGATTTTACATAATAGCTCACTGAACCATCAATAGATTTGTCATAAAATAGATTAGATGGTCTGATCTGACTTGATTTGACAATGATTGGTTTGACACTTTTCTTTTTGAAATTTTTTTTGTCATGGATAGAACTAGAAGCTGTTTTAAAAGAACAGACTGATTCTGTTGAGTTATCAACAGGTGATTGGCTAATCACATCAGTTGTAATCTTTTCTGACAAATTGACGTTTGCAACTTCTAAGCTCTTTATTTTTTTCAGATAAAATGTTTCTTTCTGAAGTAAGTGTGTCAAACTTTAATTTCAAATCAGATCTTGCCTTCTGTTCTTTAAGAATATCTGATGATAGAACAGAGATCTTGGACATGAGCTTGGATATTTCAGTTTCAAAATATGAACGTTCTAGCTCAAAATCTTTTTGTAAGTTCTTGGATTTATCAGTAATTTCATTGAAGATCCCAACATTTCTCTTTTCAGTCTTTCTTTTTCCAATAAGTCTTGTAAAATAGAGATTTGTTTGGGAAATTCAGTGTTTTTATCTTCAACAAATTTTCTTTCCTTAGCAAAAGTGTCTCTTTCAGTGATTATAACTTTTTCAAAATCAGACACTTGCTTTGAAAGTTTAATGCATCTCAGCTCAAGATCCTTTTTCTCTTGTAAAATTTTCTTGGAAATCTCAGATGATTGTTGAGTTGAAGATATCTTCACATTTGATTTTTCTTTTTCTGCTTGGAGGGTTGTTTTCAGTTCATCATTTTTCTTCTCCAGAGCAGATATCTAATCTTCAAAAGCCTTCAACTTGTTTTGAAACTTGACTGATTCATCTTGCAATTCTAATGATTTCTGTTCAGTCGTCTTCAGTTGGCTTTGAAGATACGCAATCTTTCTGTCTTTCAGCTTGATTTCTTTTTCACAAGCTTGAATAGTATTATCTTTTATTTCAATCATTTCCTCTTTCTCTTTAATCTCCTTCTCTCTTACACTGGTGATACCTGCACAATCAGATTTAGCCATATTAGCACACTTTTTACAGTCAGAAGTTTTATCAGAACTTGACAAATTTAAATTCAACTCCTGAATCTGTTTAAGAAGCTTTGAATTCTGATTTTTCAGATTGTCTCTTTCTGCTTCTATTTTCGGTATCTCAGGCATGTACAAAACAACCATATCTCTTGCAGATAAAACAGTGTTTCCTCTCTCGTCTGTAACAGGCATCTTGTCAGAATGTTAGCTTTAAAAAAATAATCGTCAAAAATCAGAAAATTATGACCACTAACAAAATATGTCCCCCTCCGCAGACTTAGCACGGGGGTTCCGCAAACAAATCAGAAATGTTGACTGAAGGTCAAACTTGGATCACACAAAAAAAAATTAACTTTCAAAAAAAAATTAAGTCTTGAAACTCGCAAGACACTATACGCGCTAGTCACTATTCACTGAGAAATGCTTGAAACTCGCAGAACGACAAAACTAGCAGAACATTGTTCCTAATAGACTCGCTAACTGTACCGTGCGTGTTTCAGAAACTCGCAGATGCTTACCCGCGCGTTTAAGCAAACTCGCAGATGGAAGAAACTCGCAGATCAAAGAGCAAAACTCGCAACCTTTGATGTGCGCGTTTTATGAACTCGCTAACTTCGACTTGCGCGTTCTATGAACTCGCTAACTTCGACTTGCGTGTTCTATGAACTCGCTAACTTCGACTTGCGCGTTTGAGACCGAATCTTCAACTTGCGAGTTTTAGCGATGAACGTGCGCGTTTCACAAAATCTGCGCGTTCTTGGGAAGAACTTGCGTGTTTCAGAGATCTAGCGCGTTCTTGGGTTTTCCTTGCGAGTTCTTCACTTGTTCGATCAAAAATCAAGTAAAACATGATTTTTGATTCTGCAAATCACACAATTTGTTCACGATAACAAGTTAATCAAGATTACAACACTGAATTTGCAAAAGAAACTGAAAGTTACAGTGCTCAGATCGATTTACAGTGAACGCCATCGACTTTTCAAAAATCACCAATTTGATCAAATTGATCAATCTAGAGTGCGAATTAGTCTATGTGATCAGAACAAAAGTTGATCCTTATGATAAAACGTTCACAATCAAATCAATTTCTTGATTTAATTGTACAAAAACAAGAAAACCACGTATCAAACAGTGACTTTTTCAGAAATTACAATTTTCTTGAATTTTCAAGAATCTGATTCAAAAACTAATTCAATGATCTTTCTGAATTTGTTTGGTTTGCTCTGATACCAATTGAAAATGTAATTCCCAATGAATTCAAGCACAATCTATCAATCAAGATCTAACATTCAAAGTCTAGAGAGAGTGTAGAGAGAGAAAGTGTTCATGTCATTTATCTCACAATGATATTACAGTATCTAGCTACATGATTAACAAGACAACATGGTATTTATACCACACGTCTAAAACCACAAGCTTAACAACTGAGTAAACTCATATTGACTAAACTAAACAGACTTTGACTTTGTTGACTTATCTTGACTTGACTTTTCCTATTAAATCTTGGATACAATAATACACTAACATTTTCAAACCTCATGGTGTCCAGATTTCAGATGAGTATGATGGAAGAGATGAATTTTTTTCTTGGATTACAAGTCAAACAATTTTTTATGGAGATTTTCATTAATCAAGCGAAGTACATTTCTGATATTCTGAGAAAAATTAAAATGGAAAATTGTACTCCGATTGGTACCCCGATGGTACCAGGAACTAAGATCGGAGCTGATTTTTCGGGAAAAGTTGTCGATGTTAGAACCTATAGAGGGATGATTGGTTATTTAATGTACTTAATGGCTAGTCCTCCAGATATTATGTTTTCTACGTGCTTATGTGCTATATATCAAGCTTCACCTAAAGAATCCCTTCTCTCTGCGGTATAGCGTATATTTAGATATCTGAAGGGAACTGCATATCTTGGTCTGTGGTATCCTAAAGATAGAGATTTTGAGCTCACGGCGTATTCAGACGCAAATCATGCAGGTTGTATGCTTGACAGGAAGAGTACTTCGAGACACATACAATACTTAGGCGATAAACTCGTGAGTTGGGCTTCGAAGAAACAATTATGTGTATCTACTTCAACAGCTGAGGTAGAGTACGTAGCTGCGGCTAGCTGCTATTCTCAAGTGTTGTGGATGCGAACACAACTCCGATATTATGGCTTCAAGTACAACAAAATCCCGATCTACTATGATTCAAATAGCGCTATTGCAATATCTGCTAACCCTGTGCAATATACGAAAACCAAGCACATTGATGTGAGATATCATTTTATAATAGATAATGTTGAAAAAGGTACAATCGAACTTTACTTTGTAAACACAGATTATCAACTTGCTGATTTGTTTACCAAGCCACTTGAAGAAAAGAGATTTAATTTTCTCATTTCAAAACTTGGCATGTTAAATCTTAAGACTTAATCTGTTGTTACCTAGTACAGTTTTGTTTTGTTGTTTTTCTTCATTTATTTATTTCTAATCTGAAAGATATCTACACTGAAAGGTTTGTTCATGATTTCAGGGGGAGTGTGACACAATGTTAAGATGATCTACATTATTGGGAAATTTAGAGAATTTTGCAGATCCTAACTGAAATATCTTATAATGCATTTTTCCAGGGGGAGTTAGGACATTGATTTTTGATTACATCTTATCAGAACTCGTTCTTATCAAGTTTTATAGTTTTCATGTTTTTTAATTTTCATTAAAGTGTGTGAATAAGACTTTGTAGTTTGACGACTTTTGACTGATGCAGATTTTGAGGGGGAACTTTTATGATCATATTCAATATGACTTTTGAGATGACTTCATGAGATTTAATACTGAGCGTAAGAAATATTTCTAATCTTAATCTCATATATGTTTGAAAGAAGGATGACATTCAAACATAGAAATCATGTTCTTAAATGTTCAAACCACTTCTTGATTCTTAAAAGTTTTCATGAATATAGAAGTGTGATTCTAAATGTTTTCATTCTATGAACTTTAATGTCTAATAAACTGTGTGTTTCCAAAGATATATACTTGTGTTTTATCTTTTCCATATATTGTCAAGTATTCACACACACTGGTTTGCTATTTTTGTTGATATGTTCTTACCATGTCTCATATTGAAACCAATTTTCGATGGTAAGACACCCCATTTGTACTTCATTGATATTCGAGCGTTGATTTATTCAAAACGTTGCTTTCAAGAATGTCTACATTTGTTTCATATAGACAATGTCCAATTTTTCATGACCTAAGCTTGTATTGATAAATCATTCATATTTGATCTTTTCATACAATGTCAGATTTTCAAACAAGTTTCTTGTATTCATTTCATTCATTCAATATACTTGTTTTGAAAAATCTTCCATGATTAAAATGCTCAAATCTTCATGAGCATAATTATATCTGACTTGTATTTCGCTGATATGCTTTAACTGTTCAAGTTAAACCGTTTTGAGCAACACTTTGCTTATAGGACAACATGGGTTCATTGTGTGAGAACTTAACTGAACTTCTATGGATTCACGTTAACCAGTGTTTCCTACCCAAGAAGTTAACCTTGCGTGATCGAGTGGCGAGGAGTCATAATCTAAGTGTAGGTGTGTGCTGAGAGAAAATGAACAGAGAGTTTGGTTAGAAGTGAGTTCAATGTTAAAAAAAAAGAGGGTGAGAGATCAGAGTAAAAGAATATCAAACTCTGCACCGACTTTTTCTGAGTCGGGCAGCCATATTACTGTTGTTTCACAATTCTTTGTGAACATCATTGAAACAGGCATCTAGCCCATGCCAACTCTTGATTTATACACTACCAACTACTCATTTCTTTCTTAACAAAGAAATGTTTCAATTTTTCTTGGGGATGCAGCATATAATCTATCTGGTTTTCATTTGGAAAATCTGGATATTGAAAAAGAAGGAAGTCTGCCCCACCTTCGCACTTCGATCATGCACAATTGAGTCTGTGTATTACTGTTGTTGTCTCAATGGTTTACACATTTTGAGCCTATTATCAAAAGCAATCATTATTCTTAATTCTTTCATACACAAGCACGAACACACAGGGAATTTGTTTTTTCTATCGGAACGTTTATAGAATAAACTTGTATTATTCGATGATTGAATGGAAGACCTAGGGGAGTGAACATCAAAAATCTCCTTTCCAATGTGTATTTGTTACACACAGTGGCTTAGTGCTACTGACAGGCATTTTAACTGATTCATTTGTTGATTCAGGTGTTACATTCTTATTTGTCTGAATTTGAAAAGATTCAGATGAATACTTTATGAATTGACGGATGATCAGAGGCTCATGTGACAAAGATCAGTGGTCAGAAAGATTAATGACATTTCTTGATGAAGTTTTGATGATTTCCATGCTACATCATCAAAAAGGGGAGAAGATAATTTCAAGAAATGTTGGTGAAGAAAAGTTTGTAAAAGGTTTGTAGAAATTATTTCAAGAAGTTTGATTTGGAGAAAGTTTGTTGCTAGTATTTGTCAAAGAATGCAAGTTATGAAGGGATTGTACAAATTTGAAAGAGATAGTTCAGATTATTCGTTGGAGTTCACTGAAATTTTCTTTGAAGATAATTTGCTGAAGCAAAAAGAGCTAAATCTGAAGATAATTTCTTTCTGGAGTCTGAAAGAGGTTTCAACAACCTTGGGGGAGATTATTAAAGATTCTTAAAGAACATATCTACAGACTTTGAAGATTACAGAAAAGTTCTGAAGATAGTTCAAAGGATAGAAAGTTTAATTTTGTAATAAAGGGAAAGAACGTGCTTTCAAGATGAAATTCATTTGAAGAGAAATGAAAGTTTATCCAGAGGGGGTGATAACCTATTCTTGCATCAAAGGGGGGAATTGTACTGCATATCTTTTTAAAGATGATCTTGAATCAAAAGGGGGAGATTGTTAGTGCATAAATATGTTGGATACAAGATCATGAAGAATGAAGATGTAATTAAAGTCAAAGTCAAAATCTCAAGTCAACTCTCAAGCTAAGTCAAAGTCTTTGTAATAAAGAAAAGTCAAAGTTTGTCATTAAGGTAAGTGTTTAGTGTTGTAAGAGTAGTTTGTATATAAGTGTTTTTTGTTTGTAGACTCATATGACTAGATCAAATTATGCTTGTATCAATTTGTAGAGAGAGAATATTTGAGAGCCTCTCTGTAATCAAATTTTGATTAATAGAAAATCATTGAATTCATAATTGTGTCATCTTAGATTAATTTGTACGTATTGT
This sequence comes from Arctium minus, assembly GCA_954870635.1. NCBI lineage: Eukaryota > Viridiplantae > Streptophyta > Magnoliopsida > Asterales > Asteraceae > Arctium > Arctium minus. The sequence continues at coordinate 44,947,588 of OX941094.1, read as the reverse complement.
GGGACACACATATATGTTAGACGTAATGTGGCATAGATAGACGATTTTATGTGATAGACAATAATGTGATGGATCCATGGTTATAGAAGTCGTCTTTATTGGTTGTGTATGGGATGATAAATTCCTACTTGTAACTTGAAATAGGCATTGGATCTTCATGGGCAATAAGGTGTGGGCTCTTGGAGTCGGGCATCTCCATTTACCAATAAAAAATAATTTCATAGTGAACATGTTCAAACTTGGATATTGGAGATCCCAAGGTAGAGACCTAGTATGGTTGAACTTGGTAACTCTGCAAGCGTAGTTGAGCTTGTTAAATCTTAATGAATATAAATTCGTAAGTGAAGGCTTATATAACATGAAACGTGGGTTACTTTTATGTTCCATCACTATCCATGGTAAATCGGATCTCTCTCATCATCATAAGATGTGTTGTGCCCTTCCAAGGTAAGATGATTTAAATGGTACAATTATTTAGATTTAAAGTTTTGTTTTCCGTTTTAATATTTTATAGATTTATTCTATAATTGTTTGCACTCACTAGGCGTAAGCCTAACACTTTCCTTAAATGGCATGTATATCAGATTCTCTTAGCGGTGGGGCTCCCAAGTCTTGATTGGAGCATTATTTGTCGGTAGAGGCACTTTTGGGATATACATAGCTTTTGGTTCAACTTAGAGATATACGTGGATAGGATTCTTTTGTTGATGATAGTGACATCTACCTGTAATATAAGCTTGTATTAGTTTAGATTAAGTAGGTTGTTAATTATCATCTCTCATCTTGGTTTGTAAATGATTTACAATCTCCCTATTTTGGGTTATTTCTATTATTGTTGGTATTTCCTATGTCGATTTTTTTTTGTTTAAATTTACTCCTATTTTAGGGTGATACTGTTAAGTCTGATTTTATAGTAATCATTGTATTTATAGGCTTGGTCTAATACAGTGTTTAGTTGGTTTATCTGTGTGTTTGACCAAGGGTATTTAAGTCCCTTTGGTCCTTGTTCCTTGTAACACTTACACACCTTTTCAATACATCTTGTTACTTTGCGCTTCCTTGTACTCCCTTTCTACTTTCTCTCTCTCGGATTTAGAGATTTTGGACTCACAATTGGTATCAGAGCCAATCTAGATCTTGAGAGAATTGAGAGAATCGATTTTCGTACCTGAATTTGTGCATTAATTCGAAATTTTGATTGATTTTCTTGAATTTTATCAAGAAAATCTCGTTTTTGAATTTTTCATCAAATTCAATCTGTTTTTTGAACGAATTCTTGTGAAAATTGGTTTGTTGGATTCGATTTTGATTGCTATACATTTTTAATTCACATCAATTTTCAAGAAAAACAGTTTTTGATTGTTGATTTTGAGATTTTTGAAGTTTCTGGAAAACGATTTTTCTCGTACTGTTCATATCCGAAATTTCAAAATTGTTGTTTTTAATCGAAAAGTTTGATTAAATTGTGTTAGAAAGTTGTTTTCGAGTGTGTTTGCATAAGAAAATTTCATCAAATTCAGTTTTGAAATCGATTTTTTGGCAGATTTCTTGATTTTCCATCGGTTTCCGCTAGATTTGAACTTTGCGCTAGTTCATATGAGTTTGCGCGAGTTCATCATTTGATTTGTGCGATCTTACTAATTTTGTCTGTGTTTCAGGTTTTTATCAAGTTCACGCAAAGTGCAATTTGCGTTTCTCGTGCTTCACGCAAAGTTTACTTTGCGTCTTCAATCCATCACGCAAATCTAGTTCGTAATTGCCTTCAGTTCACGCGAAGTTCAGTTCGCGTCACTTGTGTGTTACGCAAAGTTAGATTCGCGTTTTTAGCTGATCACGCAAAGCATCGTTTGCGTCTTACTCGTCTCACGCAAACCTCGTTTGCGTCTCACACTGATCACGCAAATGAACGTTACTCACGCAAAGCTCGTTTTGCGTCACGTTCTATTCACGCAAAGTTTAAGTTTGCGTCTACAGCCTCTCACGCAATTCTAAGTTTGCATTTCCAGCTGCTCGCGATAATAATAGTTTGCGTTACGGACTTCTTACGCAAAGTTCTCTTGCGTCTTCAGTGTATCACGCAAATCTCATTTGCGCTTTATACCTCTCACGCAAAGCTCAAGTTTGCGCCAGTTCTCAGTCCAGACTTAGAATTTTTTTTTCTGAATTTCTGCCATGGATTCTGCCAAGTTAGCCTTTCAAGCTCAGTTTTACAAGAATGACCTCATGATGTCATTGGGTACTGACACTCGTCCTCCCGTACTGATAGATGAAAACGAATTCACTCAGTGGCAAGATCGGTTCCTCAACTTCATTGAACGTCAAACTAATGGAGCAAACATGATGAAGTCTCTAACTGAAGGACCGTTCATAAAGCCTAACAAAGAGACTCCAGCATCACCCGAAGAGGTTTTGAGAATTAAAGCTGATCGAGAATTATCTGCTAATTTTATGCTAGCATTGCCAAATTCTGTATACAACCGTGTTGATCATTACAAGAATTATCCAAATCAGATGTGGACACAGTTGGAAAAGATTATGCTAGGCTCATCAGTTGCAACTCAACTCCGACATACACGCTTCATGAATAACTTCGAGGAATTTAAAGCCAAAGAAACTGAGTCTCTGAAGAGTATTTTCGACAGATTCTTCACAGTACTGAATGATCTGCGCAAGATAAATGTGAACAAGACAGAGCTTGAGACGAATCTGAAATTCCTCAATGCTCTTCAGCCTGAATGGAATAAATCTTGTCACAGATTGAGGAACGATGTTCGAGTCTCCGCTATGCAGATTCAGGAACTATACGAGATCTTGATGACTGATGAGAGCACTGTTCTAGAGAAGAAGGCTAAGCTTGAAAAGAAGAACAAGAAATCAGTGGACCCGGTTGCTCTATTCACGAAACAACTGGCAGAACAAGCATTGTCTGATAATGCTTATGACGGGTTAACTGAAGATGATGGCGAGGCACTGCAGAAAGCAATGATCCTTCTCTCACAGCATTACCAGAAAAAGTTCCAATCACGTTTAAGTTCCAACACTTCTCGCTTCACTTCCGGTTCAAGAGTCAAAGTGCCCGAGCCAAAGACTATTGACTGCTATAACTGTGGAAAGACGGGTCACATATCTAAGGAGTGTAAAGTGAAGAAAGTTAGGGACTCAGCTTACAATCGAAAGAAACTGGAACTGGCAGAGAAAAGAGAGAATGGAACTGCTTTACTTGCAGAAGAAGAGTTTTGGCTGGATCACTCTGACGATGAAGCTGAAAATGTCGAGATCGCTCAGATGTGCTTTGTTGGAGATGATCAGTCAGATGATAATTCTGACACTTATGATGACGAGGTAATTTATGATTTTGATTACACTTTTATTTCTTCTCAGATGGATGTTATAATTACTGCTTTGCATGATCTCCGTTTAAAGTTATTATCTGAAAAGAACTTAAATACTGAAAAGTCAGATTTGATTGACAAATTGAAGATTTCTTTGAAAGATGAAAAAATCTATTTTGGAAAATACAAAAGACATCTTTCAAAATAAATTGGATGATTTGGAAAATTCAAATAAGACTTATCTTGAGTCTTTGACTGTTATGACCACTTTAAAAGACAATTTTTCGGATAAAATAAATAAATTAGAAGAAAAGTTGTATCGAATGAACCAATCTGAGCAAACAATTTTTATGAATAAACCAAGGAGTGAAGAAGCTTTAAAAGAAAAATGGGGACTTGGTTTTAAAAATCCACATTGTTTAAACAATGCAATTGAAAAATCCCCAACTTTATATAAATACGATTATCTAACTCTTGCTCAATATGCTCCTCAATTTAAAATTGATTGGATGAATGAGAAGCAAGTGTTAGAAATCGAAAATGAGAAAAGGACAAATAACAAGAAAAAGGAAATTCCTTTTGTTTACACATTTGAAAATGCAAAATATTTTCCTGACAAATCGAGAAGAGGTAGAAAAATTTTAAATGATTTATCTCCTGTCAAATCTTCAGTGTCTAATGATTTTGTTGATATTTTTTCTAACAAATCTGATAAGGAAAATATATCTCCAATCATTTATGATTCTAAGAGATATACACCTCCTTTATTTTTAGAAAGCAAAATCATCGATCTTGAAGATAAGATGGAAGATCAAAATATTTTAAAAGAAATTGAATCTGATATTATTCTTTCTTTCATGACGTCTAGTCTTGAAGAAAATTTATTTTCTCAAAAACAAGATTCTATTTATAGCCTTTCTTCTGATTGTCAATTAAACAGAATGGAAGTTTCTAAATCTGATATATTTTCTCAAAATAATTCTGACTCCGAGGAAAATTCAGATTTATTGTTTGATCAGATTGGTTGCTTAGGTAAAATTATTTCTTCTGATTTAAATATTAATTCGGAAATTCTTGATGATTCTTTTACGCTAAATGATCAGTATTATAAACCAAAGCGTAAAAGAAGAAGGTCAAAGAAGTCGAAGAAACAAGATAAAGTTCTTTCTGATAGTTCTAATTCTTCTGATTCAATTCTTTCAGATAGGACTTTGAGCAAGTCAAAGAAGCAGATCTGGAGAGCAAAGCGGACATCTACTGATTCTATGATTGATGAGGATAAATGTGTAGATAGACTTTATAAAAGTGATTCATTTGCTACATGTAATAAAATTTCAAAATATTCTATAACGCAAATGATTCGAATTTCAAAACATGTCTCATCTTCTTCCTCTTATTCTAGTTCAGATGATTATGCTTTGTATTCATCTGATGAATGTGCTTATTTTTGTGATAATCTTTCCCATGCTTCTCGTGTCAATTCTAATCATAATTTCCCCATAAGAACTGCAACTAACAAACATGGGCCCAAATTTAAGTGGGTACCAAAATCTCAATCTGATTCTAAGTTGCAGGCACCACATGTCAAGGGGGAGTAAGAGAAATTATGGCTCTTGAGTAAATCAGCTCAAGACCCGGACTTCATTTTCAAGATTATGGCTTCTAAGTACAGAGCTTAGAACCCGAACTTCAAAGGAGTATGACTTCTAGACATGTCAGTCTAGGACTCGTTCTTCAATGCTTGTTAGCTTCTGACTAATGAGAAACTGTGAGTGCATCTATTTTAATTCCGCTGCATTTATATTTGATAATTATGTTGTTCCAGTTTTCTCAAATGTTTTTAAAAGAATCTGAGCAATCTTATTCAAACCCTGAATTTGTTAAACCCAAATTTTTACAAAAGAGACACATTTTTCATTTTACATCATGTGGAAGATAATATTATTGAATTATATTTTGTTTCAACTGAATATAGATTTGCCAATCAAATATTTCTATTTTTAAATCTTGGTATATTGTTTTAAAAGTTTAAACCTTTACAAATTTTATTCTATAAAGTAAAAGTTTTGCATTTTTTTCTTTCTTTTGGATAAAATGTGTGTCTAGGATAAATTTTCAAGTTGCTTTGTTTATATTAAAGTTTATATATGTTCAACTTTCAATTCTTACAAAATTCGAAAAGTCAACAACATGTTTGTAGCTTTTGATATTGCTTTAAAGTTGTGTGATTCAGAATATTTATAGTTTACAATGCTTAGAAAACCTAAAAAGTCGGAATTTCTGATCGTAATGAAAATATGGGCTAAGCACTTAGACGTAAAACCTTGTGTTTGAGATGATTATTAAATTCTTATAAATCAGAAATCTCTAAGTTTAAAAGTTTGTACCTGTGACCTTTCTGGTTTGGGAAAGTAAGTTCTGTGGGATGCTTGTCATCTGGTCCCCTAAGGTCAATTGATCTGGGAGTGATCGAACCCAAATCCTTCTATAGAATCAGATAGAAAGTCATGTTCTACTGGTATCAATGGGTTAAGGATGTGTCGATGTAGCCTTTCTGATCTGGGAAAGTAAGTTCCAAGGGGTGCTTGACACCTAGTCCCCTAAGGCCAACTGGTCTGGGAGTGGCTGACCCAAATCCTGCAATAAGGTCAGATAGAAAGTTACGTTTACGGCATGTTCTTTACTTAATAAACTTTTTGATTAAAAGATGCCAATTTGCACAAGCTTAAAATATGCCAAAGAGCACACTCATGTAAAGATGCCATAGAGCACAATGCTAAAAAGATGCCAATGAGCACACATCTCATGATACTTGGTTATATATTTCTGAGTTGCAATAAACCTGTAAATTTGTGAAAGTCTGAATTCTTGATGGATTAGTGTGATTATTTGCAAAGTTCTCTATTATATTTTTAGAATTGCATTTTCTTGAAGCTAGTCGAAGTTCACATACGAGCATACTGAATAGATTGATGAAAGTTTTTGAAACTGAACATGTCTTAACTTGATATGCAATAAAACTTGGTTTTGTATCCAAAAACATACATTTGATTTCATCTGATGGATTTTATTGTGATATTTTACTAATTAGAATTTTATTTGTTTCTGTTTAAATTTTTATATATTTAGTCGTTTCAAAATACATATTCAGTATATTTTTCTTTCTACATTGATGTTTCAGTTCTTGTGTTCTCATATTTTCTTTATAAATGGGTTTGTGCATTATTCAAGGGGGAGTGAAAAAAGAGAATTTTTTCTTAATGATCATATCTGTTTTTGAGGGGGAGTATCTGATTCTCTATATGAATGCTAACTTGAATTGTCAAATTTAGTGCATTTGTGTAGGGGGAGTCAAAGAGCTTAACAGGTAAAAAATTTTCAAACTCCAAGTCAGATTTGCGTCACTAGTTGGTAGAGCAAAGTTTAATTTGCGCCAACAACTTCTAGCGCAAAACAAGCTTTGCGTTTCCTGCATGTCGCGCAAACCTCACTTTGCACTTCCTTCTGTTAGCGAAAACATTACTTTGCGCCACCAATGGTTAGCGCAAACCTCTCCTGTTTTCTCCGTTTCTTTGATTTTGCAGATCTTAAGTTGTCTCGTCTCAAACATATGCATGACCAAGTTGATCCAGATCATCAAGGTCATGAGGGGGAGAAGTTAAAAGAAGTTAAGGAGATGATAAAGAGACAAAGAGCTCAATTGTTAATCTGCTTATCAAGATTCGCTCAAGATTCAAATTTCTTCAACAATATTTGTCTTCTTGGTGTTCATGCTCCGATCACCACAAATTCTTCAAGTTCATTTAAAAGAAGTGTATCGTATAGAGCACAAGCTGATGAACCAATTGTTCTTTCAAGCATACTCAAACTGGTCCAGCCTTGTCAAGACAGCAAAGATATCTCAAACTGAAAAATGCTGAGAAGAAATTTGTTTTAAAAGTCAGAAAGCTTTGCAAAGTCGCTTAGATGGTCCATGCTGATTTAGAAGATGGATTTTGAAGACCACAGCGCCAATGATTACTAAGGGGGGGATTGTTAAGTCTGATTTTATAGTAATCATTGTATTTATAGGCTTGGTCTAATGCATTGTTTAGTTGGTTTATCTGTGTGTTTGACCAAGGGTATTTAAGTCCCTTTGGTCCTTGTTCGTTGTAACACTTACACACCTTTTCAATACATCTTGTTACTTTGCTCTTCCTTGTACTCTCTCTCTACTTTCTCTCTCTAGCATTTAGAGATATTGGACTCACAAATACAATTCGTATGATTGTTGATATGTGAAAGATGGAAAGGATGTATGATACAAGTTTTGAGACATGTCGTTTTCTTGTTGAACTAGTTACCTTCTTGTGATGGAGTAGGTGGGTTTCATTTCACTATATTATTGGTTTAGGAAATAACATTGTAATTAATATTCCCAATTTTTCGTTTTTGGGGAGTCTCGCAGTTCTTGGGGCTTTCTACTTAATGGTATTCACTCCGAAGGTTGTGGCTGATGTATCGTCTCAAAAATTTCAAGGTATCTACTTGTATCTTTTCAAACAGTCGGTTTTTAGGGCCAATAGGTGTTTGATGGTTTTTACATATTTTTTTTACATATTTAGTTATATTTCTCCGAGTCTATCTTATGCTAATCAAATCCTTCTGTGTCCATGATGTCATAAATAATAGATAATATATGATATTTTAAGATAATTAACTATGGTTCATAATAATTTTATGCATGAAATTTCATTATTGTAACAATATTGGACTTTTGCATGTTTATAGATTTTTGTTGATAATATTTCATCAATATTTCAGTTTTTGAAAAAATATTACTCAATTTATTGGATTTATTGGTAGTAGGGAATCACATGAATTACTTAAGTCACTACAAACTTTAGGGCTATTTACACTCATTCGACAAAACCCTTTTGATATTGTGCAGTTTATTTGGTTATAAAATTTTAAGATAACCCTAATATGTATAGCTCTTAGCATGATGGCCAAAAAATATATGTTAGATATATGAAGTCAATTTCAATGTTTTAATACTTTGATTGTCACAAGGTCAAATAAATATCGGTTTTCGTATCAAATAAAATTTAAACTTTTAACATCTTAATAGCATTTTGAAGATTTTTGGTAAAATACCAAAATATATAGGGTTGGAAGTACTGAAACTTCCAAAAATTATTTATAACATGAGAGATTATAATTAAAGATTTATAACTAATGTAAATATTTGAATATTATGTGGAAAAAACAATTTAAAAAAACTGAATAAACATTTGAATCAAATGATTAAGTATTCAAATAACTATTTGCTAATCGATTAAATGGGTTATTATTATAATTTACTAGGTATATTTGTTATACAATAAATTAAAGATAAAACACATAATCAATTATAAATATAAGTGTAGTGGTAATAATGTTGTGAGAGTTTGAATTAAAATTAATATCAAATTAAATGTTGATTAGCCAAAATTAAACAACAAATTTTCTTATTGACACCCAATATTTCTTAAATACACCAATTGGACAATGGTTTGTCTCGACCACTGGTTAGTTTTTGAGTTAATTGTGTCTTTAAAGCATGCGTTTGCATAAATGATGATTAAACACATTTTATATTGCTTATGATGACTTTCATGTAATAGTCATATTTAGTTGTTGAGCTTTTAGTTCAGTTTTGACTAGATAAGTCTTAGGGACATTTTTCCAGTTTAATTTGCTCGTTGTTGAGTTGCTCCTCGGAATAAACACTAAGGTCAATTAAATCTTGAGGTGCTACTCGATAAGGTCGATGGATGGCTTACTTTATGCTCGCCACATTCGATGGATACGAGTCTCCCCCGTCACTATTAGATGTTATTTTTAGATAGTGTGTATCCATGTTTTAGTGTTATTTAGGTTTGGAGATTAACCTTAATTAATGGTTTCGGTATATATGATCTCCTCCATGTATTAATGTTTTCGATAATAGAGTTTTATCCATATTTTTAGTATTTGGATATTAGTCCTTATTCGAATTTCGTGTGAGTATTGGATTTTGGTTTTATGTTTGATGGGTGTTTAGTTACTGGGTTTTCATCATGAAAATGAAGGTTTTGGAAAGATGTTGTTTTTATGTTAAAGATATTTTATTTGAGAAATTATTATTTAAGTAAGCAATCTTTCAAGTTTACCGTTTCATATAAATAACAAAAAAATTCTGAACTGACTAGGCGTTAAGTCTAACCCTTCTTATTTATCGTCATGTGTATCAGATTCTCGTTGGGGAATAGCTAGCATCACATGTGATGAGTTGAGTACTAAGTAAACGCACCGGAAGAAATTACCTAATTGGAGATGTGTTATGTACTTTGGAGATAGTTGCAATTTTTGGTTTTAATAACACTCTCGTGCTTAATCTAGACCTCATGTAAAGTTGTAAGTATAATTTTGATGTTAAAATCTAGAATTGTTATTGAGGTAACCAAGTATAGATTTAGGTAAAGAAAATTTTCCTTTAATTGATATATTATATATAATTTTAAATTTGTTATTCTTTCCAAATTTAAGTGTGTTACATTTATTGTTCTAGTTTATTTAGTATTTAATATTTATTATTAATTAAATAAAAATTATGACATATTTAAAAATAATCTAAAAAATAATAAGAATTTATAAATTATTAGTTGATAAAATAGTTAATAAGTATTTATAAATTGTCGGTTAATAAATTATTTTAGAATTAATTATAAATTATTAATTAAAATTATTTTAAGAAAATAAGGGATTCCCTCTGAAGTAGCGACGATGTTGTTCCGTCGATAATTAGTGATGGAATTTCCGTCAGGAAATCCTTCGATGTTCAAAATACCTTTATTATAAAAATTGGCTCCAAATAGGAGCCCTAATTAATCGCCCAGTTTCAGATCGAGAGAAAGTGCGAGACGATCATGAAGACGATGAGCCAACACTGCTGTCGATTACCTCCACTACCACCACTTTTCCGCCAGTCCCCGCCACTACCACTATCGATAGCCACCACAACCACGACCACAATTCTCTATAAATTCTCCCCTCCCACCACCACCGCCCACCGTCGATAGCCATCACCACAAATCAAGTTTGACTTTTTTTCTAGTTTGACTTCCTATGAATTTTGACTTTTGATTAGTGTTGGGTCATCTAAGATTTAAAGATAACCTCTCCTTAGTCTTTATTGATGATTGAACCTTGTATTTTGTTTTATGGTTCTTTGTAATAGCTTAGTTAGTTTAACAGATCGGTGAGTCGAAGATAAACCGAATCCAACATGAAGGAAGTCTACAATGCGGATTGAGATGGACCTTAAAGTGAACTAAGCCTGACCTGCCGACTTCTATTCGGCAGATCATCCTCTTTGCCGATTCTTATTCGGCAGACTCTCCACATGCCGATTTCCTATTCGGTATGTCCTTTCTATGTTGCCGAATAATCGTTGTTCGACACAACCCTCATCTGCCGAACTCTTTATTCGGCATTCTCCTCGTACAGATTGCTTCTTTATCTAGTACGAACATTTATGTTAAATCCTCCTGATTTGACATACTTCCTCTTTCCCAATGATCTTCTGACAATGGGAATGGAAGCTTCTCTCTTCCTTTAGAAGATTTACATTTAGTCTTAATTTGATTAGATGTTTATTTTTCTAATAGATCTCAAAAAGATTTTCCCAAGAATATTTTATTTAGATATTGTACTTTCATAGTACAAAAGTTACCTTTTGTATTGTGACAAGTCACATCAAATATCTTATAATTTATTGTCAACCTCTCAACCACCAAAGCCTTTACTCCTACTTGTCCTTTGCACTCATTACATTGGATAGTATATAAAGGATGGAAGTAGCACCTTGCTACTTACGCTTTCAGCTCAAGCTTTGGCATTCACAAGATTTCAAGCAGGTTGATAGTTGTCTTTTATTTTCTTAAGGTTTAAGTCTTTGTGTTCTTAATATCTTCTAAGTGTTAGATTGTTTAGAGTAGTTCTTAACTATTCTTATTCCGCAACAATCTTTATTTTCTCTATGTGTAATTCTTGATATTTATTATCAATAAAAGAATTAAAATTAAGTAATCTTGTGGTATTGTATTCAACCCCCCCCCCTTTTACAATACTTGTTTACTTCTTTGGGACTAACAAGTGGTATCAGAGCGGTTGGTTTAATCTAATAAACCAGATCCGTAATGACTTCTCCTTCTACAAAACCTGAGACTTCTTCTCAAAATTCTTTTTACTCTGACAATGGATCTACTGTTAAACCTCCTAAGTTCAACTCGAACAACTTCTCCTTATGGAAAAGTAGGATGATGCTCTTCCTTGAAGGAGCTGACAGTCGATATCTTACCATCCTTAGTGACGGTCCTCTTATCCCAAAAGTCTGGGATAGATTTGTCAAAACTCCTAAGGATAAAGAAAAGAAGAAGGACAATCTCTTTCAAGTTTCCGATGACTCTTCAGAGGAGGAAAGAACTTCTGCAACTGGTCGATATGTCTTAAAAACGACCAAAGAATACAATGATGAAGATAAGCGCACAGTTGGACTTGATTCCAAAGTGTGAACCATCATTGCTCAATCCCTTCCTGATGAAGTATACCAATCTCTTGTCAGTCTTAAAACGGCAAAAGATATGTGGTCAACTCTATGTGTTTTGTACGAAGGTACAAATGAAGTAAAGAAATCTAAAAAGATCTCTCTCGTACGTAGATACGAATTTTTCTCTCATGAAAAGGGAGAATCTCTTCCCTCCTATTACAACCGTTTTAACAGTCTCTTAAATGAGTTAAAACTTGTTGGAAAACTTTATGACAACGAGGAAATCATATGCAAATTCATGGATGGTCTTCCAGATTTCTGGAATACCCTTTCCACATGCATTAAGACTTCCAGGGACTTGGAAAGCCTTCCTCTCACTTCTCTCTATGGTATGTTTCTTAATCACGAACAAACCCAACTTCAAAGGAAAACCATCTATAAAGAAATAAGAGCCCCCTCTATGGCTCTTATCAGTGATGGCTCCAAGAAATCTGTGTGTATTCCTCGTATAACCTACCCTTCTGATGATTCAGATAGAGGAAGTCATGAAAATCTGAATCACTCCTCGGAAGCTTATCTAAGTGAAGCTGATGATGAAGGAGAAAATCCATCTGTCAATCTATTGACAGAGGAAATGGGTATGCTTGCAAATTTCTCTAAATCTCGAAAGAATTCTTCTAATAAATTTCAAAGAAACAGAAATTTTTCTTCTTCTAGAAACTCCTTGAACAAATCAAAGGAGGATTGCTATGCATGTGGTAAGAAAGGCCATTTTGCATCTGAATGCAGAAGCAATTCTTCTAGGATTTCCATATCGAATTCTTCTAACTCTTCTAAAAGAAGACATCTTCGATCTAATTCTACAGGAAGATCGCATCCAAGAAAACCTTCTCCATCTTCTTCCTTCAAAGAACTTACCAACAAAGCCGACAAATACAAAGCCAAATATAGAAGAGAGAAAGAAAGAAATTTCAACTCTCAACGAAAAGGCAAAGGCTTGATGGCTGAAACTCTAGATTGGACAGACGAACCCACTTCCGACAGTGAGAAAGAAGTGTCAAGTAAATGTCTTATGGCCAAACTTGATAAAGAACCTAAAGACTCCTGTTCTAGGATGGACTTCACTGCTGAGTGCTCTTCCTCTTCTTCTCAGGTACATCCCTTCCTCTCTCTCACTAATGAAGAAAAGATTGAAGCTTTTGACTCTTTAACTGTACTTTTTGACAATGAAAAAGATGCAAAGAAAAGAGCAAATGCTCAAGTCAAAACTCTCTCTTCCCAACTTCATGAGTCTCTATCCCAGCTAGAACAGTTTAACAAACTAAAAGCTGAGTTAGATGACTTAAAGACTATAAACTTTGTGCTTGCCAAGGAGAAGAACAAGCTTCTAAAGAAGCTACAGAAGGAACAAGAAACCCTAAACAAATGGAACACCTCTTCCAAAAATCTTGAGAAAATCTTTCAAGATCAAATTGTTGGTGAAACTTATGGTCTAGGGTACTGGAAAGAAAATTCTTTGTGCCTCCCTTCTGAAAACATATCCTCTTCTACTCAGGATATTCCTCTGTCTTCTAAATTACCTTCTTATTCTACTGACTGGAATGATTCTATGTCAGAAGACTCTAATTCTGTATATTCAATGGATCTTCGTGATTCAAGAAAATTTGGCCACTTTGTGTCTGCTAAATCTTCCAAACCTATTCTAACAGAAGATCAAGACTCAAATGAGTTGGTCAAACCTGTAAATGATCTTCTTATGTCATTAAATTTAAACAACGACTCTTCTTCTTCTTCTTCCCATTCTTCGAAAAAGGCCCATTTCCTCTCTAAAGGAAAATCTGTTGTCGTTAATACTCCTAACAAAAGAAAGATTACACCTTCTTCAAAAGGTAAATCTCTCATGAACACAACAGACTTCATCCCAAGAGCCCTAAAAATAAAGAAGTCCAAAGGAATTTCAAACATTTCTTCATCTACCATTTACAAAGGAATCCTTGGACCTGCTCCCCATAACCCTCACGTTTCGTACAGCTATCCCGTTCCCTCTCACCTTTCCAAACCTACTAAATCCAAAACTCAAGGAAAGGTAAAAGCTGCTTCTCTTGATCCAATGAAGAAATTTATTTACCGAAAGTGTTACAACTGCGGTGATACTTTTCACTTAGCCAAAGACTGTCCAAAGGACCGTATCGAAAGATATCATCCGACCAATCCTTCTTCTTCCTCTTCTAACCCTAAAGGATCTACCTCAAAACGGGTTCCAAAAGACTAATTTGTTCTTATCTGCAGGTCTATGAGCATCATCAAACATGGTATCTTGATAGCGGATGCTCACGACATATGACTGGGAACAAATCTCTTCTTCTAAACTTTGTGAAAGAAAAGGGACCAACTGTAACTTTTGGTGATAACTCTCGCGGTTCCACTAAAGGTTATGGAAATCTTTCTAACGGTTCCATTACTTTTAACAAAGTTGCCTATGTGAAGGGACTGATGCATAATCTTTTAAGCATTAGTCAACTATGTGATTTAGGTTTCTATGTAATTTTCAGAGAAATTGATTGTCTCATCACTAATAAACAGTTTCACACTGTCCTATCTGGTTTTAGAAAGGATAATGTGTACGTCATCAATATGGATGACAAATCAACTGGAAAGGAAAGCATCTGCTTCATTTCTGAAGACTCTGAAAAGAAAAACTGGCTCTGGCATAAACGTCTTTCTCATCTCAACTTCAAAACGTTTAATGCTCTCTCCAACAAAGAGCTTGTTGTTGGCTTGCCGAAAATTTCTTTCTCAAAAGAAAAGCTTTGTGCAGCTTGTGAGAAAGGCAAACTGACAAAATCTTCTTTCAAATCAAAACAGTGTTTTTCTATTTCTACTCCTCTACAGATGCTGCATATGGATCATTGTGGGCCTGTCAACACACCTAGCCTAGGTGGAAAAAGGTACATTCTTGTAATTATTGATGAATACACACGTTACACTTGGGTATTCTTTCTTAGGTATAAAAGTGATACACCTGAAGAAATCATCAACTTTATCAAGAAATCTGAAGTTCTCAACGGTCAATTAGTCAGATCTATCAGAAGTGACAATGGAACCGAATTCAGAAATGCTACTTTAGATGCCTTTCTTTGTGACAAAGGTATTTCTCAAAACTTTGCAGCAGTAAGATCTCCACAACAAAATGGTGTTGTAGAAAGAAAGAATCGTACGCTATGTGAGGCTGCAAGATCAATGATAAGTGAATCAAATCTTCCAACCTATTTTTGGGCTGAAGCTGTCAATACAGCATGTTTCACTCAAAATCGATCTATCATTGTGAAAAGGCACAAGAAGACTTCCTATGAAGTCTTCTATGGCCGAAAACCAAACATTGGTTTTCTTCATGTTTTCGGCTGCCTTTGCTTTATCTTGAATGATCGAGAGCAGCTTGGGAAATTTGATCCCAAAGCTGATGAAGGCATATTTGTGGGTTATTCTCTCTCCTCTAAAGCCTACAGAGTATATAATCTAAGAAGAAAATGTATTGATGAGTCAATACATGTGAAGTTTGATGATCACAAAACATCCTCTCTATCCTGTGATGTCACTGAACTTCATGAATGGATTATTTCCTGTGTTGGAAAAGAGTCTCCAAATATTCTCTCTTCAGGACCTCCATATGTCCCATTTTCTGTACCCTCTACTTCTCTCCATCATGGTTCGGTAGAACCTTTACCAACTGCCGAACCCACAGCTCCTACCGAATCCATAGCTCCTACCGATACCACCTTACATACTTCTCCTCTTCATCATATTCATCCTATACCTACCGATCCTTCACCTTCATACTTTCCAAACACAGTTCCTGCACCTCTTCCCCCAGCTTTAAAATGGACCAAAGATCATCCGATAAATCAAATTATCGGAGATCAGCTAGCAGGTGTCCAAACTAGAAGAAGTATTGGAAATATCTGTCTCTATGTGAATTTTCTATCCGTTATCGAACCCAAGAAAATTGAAGAAGCTCTAGCAGATTCTTGTTGGGTCACTGCCATGCAAGAAGAGTTGTCTCAATTTGAGAGAAACAAAGTCTGGAGACTTGTGCCAAGACCTTTCGGTAAAACCATTATAGGTACTAAGTGGGTTTTCCGAAACAAAATGGACGAAGTCGGTACTGTAATCCGGAATAAAGCAAGGCTTGTTGCTCAAGGATATAGGCAGGAGGAAGGTATTGATTATGATGAAACCTTTGCTCCTGTTGCTAGACTTGAGGCAATAAGAATCTTTCTTGCTCATGCTGCTCATAAAAACTTCCGGGTCTTTCAAATGGATGTTAAGAGTGCTTTTCTCAATGGAGAACTTGCTGACGAAGTCTATGTGAAACAACCACCTGGCTTTGAAGATCCAGCTCATCCGTACCATGTGTTCAGACTTGACAAAGCTCTCTATGGTCTGAAACAAGCTCCTCGTGCTTGGTATGACACCTTGTCTGATTTTCTTCTATCCAACCGATATACCAGAGGTAAAATTGATAATACTCTTTTTCTCAAGAAAACAAACGGTAATATCATTCTTGTTCAAATCTATGTGGATGATATCATTTTCGGTGCCACTGATGAAAATCTTTGTCAAGAGTTTGCCTCTCTCATGAAAAGCAAATATGAGATGAGTATGATGGGTGAACTTACTTTCTTTCTTGGTCTTCAAATTAAACAATCCTCTGAAGGTATTTTCATTTGTCAGAATAAATATATTCGTGATCTTTTGAAAAAGTTTGATTTTGAAAATTGTTCTCCCATGAAAACTCCAATGGCACCACCTCTAAAAATTCATGCAGATTCCAACGGCAAGTCGGTAGATATCACGAATTATCGAGGAATGATAGGGTCTCTTCTTTATCTTACTGCTAGTAGACCTGACATCATGTATGCTACGTGTCTTTGTGCACGTTATCAAGCCAATCCCAAGGAATCTCACTTGGCGGCTGTAAAACGTATTTTTCGGTACCTAAAGGGTACCATGAATCTGGGTCTTTGGTATCCCAAGGACTCAGGTTTTGATCTAATTGGCTATTCAGATTCTGACTTTGCAGGGTCTAAGGTTGACAGAAAAAGTACAACTGGCAGCTGTCAATTACTAGGTGGAAACTTAGTCAGTTGGTCCAGTAAGAAGAAAAATTTGGTATCCACCTCCACTGCCGAAGCCGAATATGTTGCAGCTGGAAGTTGCTGTGCTCAAATCTTGTGGATGAAGAACCAACTACAAGATTATGCCAAAGTTTATTCTCATATACCGATTCTATGTGACAATTCTAGTGCCATAGCCATTGCCAACAATCCAGTACTGCATTCCAGATCTAAACACATTGATATTCGGTATCACTTTATAAGAGATCATATCTCTAAAGGTGATATTGAACTTCACTTCATTCCGACAGATCTTCAACTTGCAGACCTCTTTACAAAACCACTGGATGAGGCACGTTTCAACTTCCTTGTGGGATCCTTAGGTATGTTAAATTTATCGTAAAAAAAAAAATAAATAAAAATGCCCAATAATTGACGGTACCTCTTTTACCGAAGATTTCCTTTCGGCACATTTTGGTACTTACACATACCGTACTCAATCTTACCGAAATTCCTTCATATTTCGGTATCTATCTTTTCAAATTTCGGTATGTCTTCGTTCGTTATACCACTTACCGAATTATCTCTCATACTTCGGTACTTCTCTACTTCCTGCCGAAATTTCTCTAATATTTCGGTACCATCGACCTCACCGAAAGATCGTATCTTCTCTATTCGGTATCTCTATATATCGAATATTTCTTACCGAAATATCTCTCATATTTCGGCATCTCTCTTTTTCCGTAGTGTATGATGTGTCATCCTTATCCACTTCTCTCATACCGAATATCTTCGGCACCTTTTCCATACCCTATGGGCTTATGCAACGTGGCACTACAGGGTTCGTGCGTCAGTAGATGGGACGTCCACGACCTGACACTAAGCCGTTTTTCGGCCCTTCCACTTCCCCATTACGCACGTTTGCGTTGTACCATCATTACCATTTTTTTGGCTTTTGAATTCTCACATTTCCCTCTTCTTTTCTAACCTATTTATACTTCTCTTTGCTTGCTTTTCATTTTTTTTTACCTTCATTTTTATCTTCTTCCTCTATTTTTCCTCTAAAAACCTGTAACCCTCTCTCTCTTCCATGGCGTCTTCAAAAACCTCGAAAGCTTCAAAGGTTGCTACTCCTCTCACTCGTGAGTCTCTCACTTTCCCTGCTTGCAACCAAGTTGCTCGTCTCTCTGCGGATGCTGATCACCCAGAGTTCAACCAAGTCTCCATCTTTCTCCAAATATCTCCAATATGCCATGCTCTCACTTCATCCACCAAGATGAGTACAAAGCTCCTTGGTAACTTTTGGTTGACCTGCAAGTATGACTCTACTACTCACCAGGTGTCTGCTTCCGTTCTATCCTCTGAAGAACACCCCGATCTCTCTTTTGGGGTGGATGATATTCGCTCGGTTCTCCAAATACCAGAGTTTAATGTATATGCTCCTTTCCCTACTCATCAAGAGCATGATGAGGTTGTTACCGCTCTCCAGTATGTACACGAAGGCAAAACCAAGGGTTCCGGCACTCTCCTTCGAAAGAATATGGGTGCATTATGGAACTACTTCTTTTCTCACCTCCTATACTGTCTTTCCCACAAAACTTCGGGATGGGATCAATCTCCGGCCGCTATCACTCGTCTTGCTCATGCCCTTATTTTTATGAGGAGGATCGACTTTGCACAGGTATTCTTCGACTCCTTGATTACCGCCATCTCTCCTCCCAGAAATCACAATGTGGCACTTCCCCGCTTCATCTCTCTCATCATCAACCACAAGCTATCTGCACATCTGCGTGCCGATGCGACTCTCCGCGAACCGATGATCAAGTTTGACTTACCAATTTCTCAAATTAGCAAGCAATCTATTTTCAAACCGATAAAGTCTACCGACTCTACGCTCACCTCAGGTATGCTCTCTTTCATCTCTTCTCCCAATCCGATTTGGGGAACGCTTGCCGAAGGTGAATCCGAAAGGCCTTCATCTTCTCCTAAGCCATCCAAATCGGTGGTCCCTTCTCCCCCAAAAACTTCCCGAGCTAAGTCGGTGGCTATTAAAAAGAAAAAGGCCACCGGAAACGTCGCACTTGCTCTCGTGACTCTGCCACCGACGAATCCTTCGATGGCTACCCCAGTCATACCCCCTTCTATTTCTGTTAAGCGACGGGGCTCAACCTCCCCTCCTAAGTCTCGTTCTAAGAAACTTAGGAAACCTTCGGCCGAGCCTCACACTCCATCTACCGATTCTCAACAATCGGTAGCTGTTGAACTTTCCCCTCCAGGGCCACGGGGATCTGTTAAACCCACTCCCACCTCCTCCAAACCTTCTCAACAAGATTTGGATGTACAAAAGGAGTCCCCGCATATTCCTTCTCCTCCTCCTCTTTATGTGGAGGTTGAAGATGAGTTGGTCTTCTCTCCGGACCGACATTCTGCTTCCTCACCGCACAGCCTATCACCCGGGGTCAATCCCGATGATATTGCACAAACTGGGATTTTATCCCAGGAAATGCACCGACGGATCTTCTCTCCCACTTCCTCACCGATGAAATCCCCTTCTCCAAAACCCTCACCGAAGAAGACCTCCTCCCCAAATTCTTCACCACAGAAATCCCCCTCACCGAAACCCTCCTCTGCCGAAAAGGGTGGAGCTTCTGCACAAATACCGATCACCATATCTGCCGAGTTTTTTGCCGAAATTGTTGACTCCAATCGGCAAGTACGGATGCTAGGTGCTCAGTTTGAACAGCTACGCAAGTCCTTACGTGAACCGACACTTCTTCATTCTTTGGATGCAAACAACATCTCTCTTGCCGAACTTCTGCAGCTCGTCAAAGAGCAAAATTCTGAGGTTGTTGGTCTCAATCGCGACATCTTTCGGTGTTTGCATGTCGTGCATAACCAAATTGATGGTCTTCGTGCCCCTCTCCCTGCCACTATGGAATCTCTCCTCAAGGAGGTGGTCAGGCTCAATGATCAAAATACCTCCTTGACTTTGTCAGTGGCCGCTCTAAAGGCAGCCTCTGATGCACGGGATCAGGATCTCATCAATCTTCGGAAGCAGGCCCTGGCACAAGAATCTGTTAGTTCTCAAATTCTCACTGCTCTTCAGCATATAAATCGGCGTCTTGATTCTATGCCTGCCGATGTTGCTCAATACTGTGCTCAATCTCTGGACATAGACATCACCGAGTCCGCTTTCACTCCTGATGATCGCACAGTGTTGGAGCGTGTTGATCGCCGTCTTGGCCGTGTGTCGGCTAAAGCTGGTGTTTCTTCCCCGGCTGGTTCTGAGGGGGAGAAATCAACTGAGGGGGAGCAACAAATTCAGGGGGAGCTACTCCCTCGGGTTCATATAGTAAGTACGAGTCAAGGAAAACCCTCTGCTTCTGCCGAAGTCTCTGCTGCTACCGAACCCACTGCTGCTGCTGCTACCGAACCTTCTGCTACCGAAGAGAAGGGCACCGATCACCCCTTGGTGGTCGAAGAGTCTGAGGGGGAGAAAAAGCCCAAAAAGGATAAGGGAAAAGCTGTTTTATCACCAGATGAAGTAGCTGCTGAAGAAAAGCGTCGAAAAGATGCTTTAATAAAGAAAGCTGCAGATGGTACTGGTCTTCACCTTCCTCCCCTAAAGACTACCTCTTCTGTTTTGGGCTTATCCGAAGAGGAACTAAAAGCTGCAAAGCTTTATCAAATTGCTTGGGACAGAGATACCGACTTGGCTTTTAAACTTGCTGCCGAAGAAAATCCTACCGACACAATCAAAGCTCAGGTGAGTGCTCTGGAGGAATCGGCGAAGAAAAATGAAGAAATAAAGTCTTTGTGTTTCGATTGGTACCACAAAGCTCTCTCTAGACGCCGATCCTCTGCAAAAATCACAGATGTCAAAATTATCAAACCGTCTTCTAGCTGCAATGTCATTCGGCTAAGGATTATAAGGGAGGATGCTTCAAGTTCTATGGACAGACTGGATTCTCTTGTTCGGTTTGGAGTTGCCGAATGGATGGAAATTGGTATCTGTTTGAATAAAAGTCGTAATACTCTCAAGCCTGAGGTTGATAAATTTCTTACAGATCTCCAAACGAAGTTCAGGACGTACCGAAAGACGTATAACATTGTTCACTCTCCGACTGAAGAGAAGCTCATCGAAAGTCTTAGGTTTGATCGTCCTCCTCCCAAATCCAAGCCAAAATCCAAAAAGGAAGATATGTTTGCTCAAATGGCTAAAGAAGGAAAGGTTCCGAAAACCTCAAATCTGGATCTATCCTTACCGACTCCGGTTCCTCATCCTTCAACCACTGTGATTTCTGAGCCTACTCATGGTATTTTCTTCAACGATGCGCTTGGGCAGATCTCCTTCTTCAGATCAAGCCAAATCCCTATTGCCGACACAACCTTTCTCCACGGGATTATTCAAATAATTCCAATGTTGGCTAAGGACTTCTATGTGGCTACTACCGACGAACTAAAGAAGAGGGATGCTGAACCGCATTTTTCTTTTGAATAAACTCGGTGTAGTTTTATGCTTATATTTATTTTGTTTTCCTCTGTATTGTAATCTTCTTAAAAAGATTAATACATTGAGCTTTTATGTCTTATCGTAAATTTTGTACAAATATTTATTTCATTCGTTTATACTTGTAAATGTCGGATACTCTAGAAAATCCAAATATAAACAAAAAGAATGGTCTATGTGAAAAAGAACCCAAAAGAATATGAAAAAGGGTCAAAATGCATTATTCATTAACTTCTATGTTGTATGAGATGTTATCATCAAATAGGGGGAGATTGTTGGGTCATCTAAGATTTAAAGATAACCTCTCCTTAGTCTTTATTGATGATTGAACCTTGTATTTTGTTTTATGGTTCTTTGTAATAGCTTAGTTAGTTTAACAGATCGGTGAGTCGAAGATAAACCGAATCCAACATGAAGGAAGTCTACAATGCGGATTGAGATGGACCTCAAAGTGAACTAAGCCTGACCTGTCGACTTCTATTCGGCAGATCATCCTCCTTGCCGATTCTTATTCGGCAGACTCTCCACATGCCGATTTCCTATTCGGTATGTCCTTTCTATGTTGCCGAATAATCGTTGTTCGGCACAACCCTCATCTGCCGAACTCTTTATTCGGCATTCTCCTCGTACAGATTGCTTCTTTATTTAGTACGAACATTTATGTTAAATCCTCCTGATTTGACATACTTCCTCTTTCCCAATGATCTTCTGACAATGGGAATGGAAGCTTCTCTCTTCCTTTAGAAGATTTACATTTAGTCTTAATTTGATTAGATGTTTATTTTTCTAATAGATCTCAAAAAGATTTTCCCAAGAATATTTTATTTAGATATTGTACTTTCATAGTACAAAAGTTACCTTTTGTATTGTGACAAGTCACATCAAATATCTTATAATTTATTGTCAACCTCTCAACCACCAAAGCCTTTACTCCTACTTGTTTTTTGCACTCATTACATTGGATAGTATATAAAGGATGGAAGTAGCACCTTGCTACTTATGCTTTCAGCTCAAGCTTTGGCATTCACAAGATTTCAAGCAGGTTGATAGTTGTCTTTTATTTCCTTAAGGTTTAAGTCTTTGTGTTCTTAATATCTTCTAAGTGTTAGATTGTTTAGAGTAGTTCTTAACTATTCTTATTCCGCAACAATCTTTATTTTCTCTATGTGTAATTCTTGATATTTATTATCAATAAAAGAATTAAAATTAAGTAATCTTGTGGTATTGTATTCAACCCCCCCCCCCTTTACAATATTTGTTTACTTCTTTGGGACTAACAATTAGAACATAAAAATGTATGAGATTCCAAATGCAAATTGATATGTATTTTTGTGATTCCATATTCAAGCATTTGACAATTAAAGAATAAAAAATCTAATGAAAATCTAGAGAGAGAAAGTATGGTCACAAGTCATTTGTCATATATCTCACTTTGAATGATTACAAATCAGAAGGTTACAAAAGAGAGTTACAAGGAAATGAAACAAAGAGAAGTTATTTATATGAGTCAAACAAGCCTTGACCTCATATGATACTTACAAGAAAAGTCAACAAAACAAACATACAAATTGATTTAAACCAAGTTCTAATATTCTACACCTTTTGGATCAATTTGCAAATCTTCAGCAAATTATCTTGTCCACCTTCTAAGATTCTTTTGATTCCCATGTAAGATTCAAATCTTCTGATACTTGCTCTGAAATCAATTCTGTCTTGAATTTCTAGGATAACATGCCCAATGAAAGTTCTATCCATCCTTGGCAAATGATCTCCTTTAGCTAATCTTTTCCTTACACTTTCTTCATAGATATCCTTGAGCTTTTGCAGAACAATCCTTAAAGTACCATCAGAATACTTTGCTATCTCAGTAGCTCTCATGAATCTTTTCTCCTTTTCTCCATTTTCATAAACAACTCCAAGTTCTGGCTCTCTTAACACAGTATACAATGGAGTTTCTTCAAGATTCAGATGAGTCATATCAGGCGCAAGCATGTTGACTCTCTTCTGATTGGTTTCCATACCAAGCTGGAAATCATAACAGTAAGTATAGAAAATGTGCCTCCTTAAGAACTTTTTGATTGTCTCTAGAGCATAAGTGATATTTTCAAATATGATTACCATGTCTCTAAACTCATGATACATATATTCCAGATCATCAAAGTGAATATTTGGAAAATCAGTTTTAGAGAATATGTACTCCTTCCTGTCTTTTCTCATCACCGTAAACTCTGGATACCAAATTCTCACAAATTTCTTCAGTCTAACTTCTTTGATCACAACAATTCCATGTCTGCTCTTTATATCTTTTGATATTCTTTTCCAAAAAGCTCATCATTCTTCCATACTCAAACTGATAATCAAGAGACTTATCTTGAATAACCAAAATCAAATTTCTATCCAACACTCTGATTTTTCTCACAAACAATCTCTTTTCCTCTTCTAAAAATGGAGCTCTGAAAGCATGACATATCCTTCTTAATTCTTCTTTTGTAGGACCAAATTCATCATACCAAGCTTGAGGATTAGAGGGAACAACTTCAGTAGCAGTACCAGTAGGACCTGCTTCACTTGGAATTTCTAGCACATGAAGTCGTTCTGTCTGGGATCTGACTGATTTAGAGGGTTGTTTGGCTTAGGTTGGTAAGGCAACTCTTCTTCAACATTAGTATCTTGACCAACATTAACATCAGCTTCAGGGAATTCAAAACTTATAAAATCAGGAATGACACGAGCCTCTGTCATATTTGGCTCTGGTACATCACTATGAACTAAGCTTAGGTGAATGTCTTCTAAATTTCTTGGACCAAACATCACATTCAGTACCTCTATATCTCTATCATCATTCAAATCATCTAATAAACTGGCCTCATTTTCTGGTATGACCACTTTGATATTTTTAGCATCAACATCAATGATCTCTACTTCATTCTCATCATCACAAACATCCATAAAGTTTTCCTTTTCCTCTTCCTATATCTTCTAAAATTGCTCATACCTATCATCAATATCTTCTTCATCATCATCAGAAGATAAATCAATGACATTCACAGCTTCCATTCCAATCAACAAAACAATTTCCTCCCTTGAAATACCTTAGGCTTTGCAATCCTCGGTTCAACATTTGGATTGACATAAAGAACAATCTCCTTTCCTGTCACATAACTTAGATCATTTCTCATATCACCATGATCAACATTGTCTCCTTCCACAGACTGAGATCCACCAATAACATTTTCAGTAGCAGCATCAATATCAGCTCTCTGTTTCTAACTCATCTCCCCCTCATGGTCATGATCAGAATCATGATCATGCCTTGTATTAGAAATAGAGGCCTGGGTCTTGCAAGATGCCTGAACCACTTTTGAAAAATCTAGAAAGGCAGCTTGCATTGCCTCTATAGACTTCAAAACATATGACTTGAATGAATTGAACTCTGAAGCTTTGACCACATCTACTGGGATTTGAACAGATGGTGGTGGTGGAGGTGTTTGGTGTTGAGATTGTAGTAAGGTAAAGAGATCAGCATCAGACTAGTTATTTAGTGCGTGGGATAGAAGTTTAGGAAAAAGAAGTGACTTGAGCTCATCAATGCTAATTTCAGTAGGTTGAGGTCGAGGTGGAGGTGTAGGAAGAACTTGCTGCTCTGGCCCAACTGCTAGACCTTTACCCTTTAACAACCTATTAACTCCCCCAATCTCTTCAGTGAATTTCTCCAACAATCTGTTTTCACCAGCCTTTAAGGCGCCGTCGAGAGTTTCCTGTGACACAAAGTCTGGTAACATGGCCTGTGCTCATTATTGGCAATGTGGTAGCAATGACAGGACTTCCACTCGGTCCTTGTAGTCCTATAGTAGGAGCTCCTCTTGGTGTTCTAGTCAGGCCACTTAGACTTCTAACAAATAAGGATGTATCAATATGTGTCCTAGGAATAATGATTGGTAAATCAAAAGGCACTAGACTCAATGGTACAGACAAAGGAAGTGATAACTAGGGCTGATGTTCTCTAGTTTCAATACCTGAGCTCTCCAAATGAGAACTAGATAGATTATGTGTTATATCCCCGTGAGAATATGAAACTAACACTTGTTGAAAGGTGGTAGAGTGGTTGGCTGAGGTGTGCATATGCATAAGAGGACTACTTATGTCTGTTTCAACACTTGCTCGCAACACATGCGGCAAAGTGGTAGATGTGACTGCCCTTTTGGAATTGTAGGTTAGGATTCTCACATTCTCACCATGTTCTTCTTCTCCTTTCCACTCTGTCTCACATTTAAATTTTCAACTAAACCTCCCTCATCACTCCTTATATCACCAATTACTGCCATCACAGTTGAGCCTACATCCATGTCCATGATATTATCATTGAAATCAACAAACCAATATCATCATCGTTATCAGTTTGAACAACATTTCCACCTTGATCATCTTGATCATCTTGACCATCATCACCATCAATATCATCATCATTATCATCTTCAGCATCACTTTCAACAAGTACATCATCAGTTGTCTTAACCTCATCAGCTGTTGTAGAAGGTATGCTTTCATCACTACTTTCATTTGCTGCTAGAGCTAGATCCGACTCAGTTTTAGAGCCTTGACTTTCATTAGAAGCAGGTGTCACTAGATGTGAGGCATTTTCCTATGACCCTGTAGCTTCTAGTCTAGGTCTCTGACCCCATCTAGTACCACTCTCGGTATTTTTCCTCTTCACTCCCCGTTCTTGCACCCCTTGGTAGCTGGAACCCTCACTGACTCCTCTCTCTTAGGGTTTGAGTATGGGGTAGGGGCAAACGGTGCTGGTTATCCCATGGACTCTCTATAAGCTAAAACACACTCAGAGACCGGATCATCATAATCTAGCAGTGCCTCAAGAATAGGCATAGAATAGTTAAAGCTCTTCTTCTGTTTCATCAAAAATCTCATAGAATGTGCTAGTGCAACTAGATAATTTGGTCTCTTTGCTATGTCCTTGTTGCTTCTAAACATGCTCCTGATGATTAGAGCAAGAAACCTTTGATATGGCACAAAAGCTGGAGCTTTTGAAGTCTTCTTTGGCAGTACTCTCTCATACAACTCATTCCAAAATACAATTGCATAGTCTACATGCAAATCATAGAAAATTTCCTGGAATAGTTTGAGGATGTTGATGTTGGCATTTTCAGTTCCATGTTGCTTTGCAGTCAGACACATATTGATCACTGAGAAGAGAGTATAGTAGAATGGTGGTAAGTTTTTCTTCTTGAAATTATTGACCTTAGTCAGCTGGCCAACATACCCCATAGCTCTGATTCCCTCAAACACTTCTGTATCAATTAGGAATTCATCGTATGAATCTCTACCTTATCTTGAATTAGGTTCAGGAAGATCCAGAATAAATCTTAACCTCTTGTAATCCAAATTGATTTGTAGTGATCAATCTGGATTTCAAACTATGGAAATCTAGCATTTCTAAGGTATCTGATTGTCTTCCCAGTTTGTTGCAAGTATAGTTCAGGAACTATAACTTAAGCAACTAATGCATATCTAAGAGGATGATTTTGAAGAATGCCAAGAACAAGAGGATCAATCTTTAGATGGTTGAAATCAAGAGAGTGATTATTTGGTGATAACAGCTTCTTCACATATGTTGTGATCAGAATAAGATTAGGGTGGACACCAGGTTGAGACTGGTAGTCAGATCTGGATGAAGGCATAGGATATTCCCTAGATTCCTGAGGTGAATTTTAATCCATTTGAACTTGTTGCTCCACATATTGGTTATCAATCATTTTACTACCCTTTGAATCGAAAGAATCAAAGAAATCAAAGTCTAAGGATGAAAGTCGCACACGAGGGTTTTGAGGTTTCTAAGTGAAGAATACGTATGAGATTGCCAAATGAGAAAAGTGAATGTATCTGAGGAAAACATTGATATTTATACAAAAGAAAGAAGATGACACATGGCACAATCTGAGTAGTCATTCAATTTTCGCATGGCAAAGGAAAGATTTGTCTTTAAAAAATTAAGACAAAGTGTGTGAACAATTCACATGACACAATATGCGGATTGTTGTGCCTAAAGAGAAATTTGCATGACCCTACGTGCGAATTGTTGCTTTTCACACACCAAAGGATGAGAGAAGTAGCTTTTCGCATGCAACAGGATGCGAAATCCACAAATTCGCATGCCATGGGATGCAAATTCTTACAATTTGCATGCCACTGTGTGCGAATTCTGGAGTTAGCAAAATTTTCAACTTTGTCAAAAACATTCTAAACAAGGAATTTGCCAAAAATAGAAACATTTTCCAAAAATTCCAAAAATAGAAACTTTCATAAAAAGGAAATTTTCCAAAATGGAAACTTTTTAAGCTCAATTTCTTTTTCTGAAAAACATTTGGACACACACAACACACTTACTCCCTCTTTGTATGTGCTCCCCCTTGAACATTGATTTCTGATTTGCTCCCCCTTGACATAAACTGGACTTTGTGGTTTTGAATAGATATGCTCCCCCTTCCTACCTGCATACATTTAATGCATTCAGTGTTATTGAAACTTAACATTTCATTCTCCCAAAAATATAACATTTTTACATTCTCTCCCAAATATTTAAAAATTCAAATATGGAAATACTCCATTTGAAATAATTGACAATCAAAGTGTCCTTCAGTAGTAAACTTTAAACTATGAGTCCTGAGTTGTTTTACTCAGAAGTCCACATTCTTTAACTTTGAAGATTGAGACCTGAACTGTTGTGTTCAGAAGTCATCATTCTTGCTTCCCTTAAGCAGTAGATTCCTGCACCACAGGTTTAACAGGTTTTGGTACCCATGTAAACTTGGGTCCTTCTTCTTTGTTAGTACTTGGAAACTTCCTTGAATAGTTTCCACTATTGTGATATACATAATCATGTGAATAAACTCTATATGAACCATACCAGTTTTGAATATGTGTTTTGTGTACAAAGTCATCAGTGCTACAATAAGAACAACAAATTGTTCTTTTAGTTAATTTGATTAAATGATTTGCAGATTTAGTGAAACTAGACTTAGCAAAAGATTTACCTTTAGGTGACTTGTTCTTTTGTACCTTCGGTATAGATGCACTTGATTTATGGTATTTATCAGCTTGAGGAGATCCTTTTACAACCCAAATCATATGATCTCTCCCAGATTTTGAAAAATAGCTAGCATGTTTATCAGCAGATTTGACATAGAATGAACTTGAAGGTTTAATCTGATTTGTTTTCAAAACATTTGGTTTGACACTTTTCTTTTTGAAAACCATTTTCTGAAATAGGCTAGAAACAGATTGAAAAGAAAAGATTGATTCATTTGAGTCATCATCATATGAAGATAAGTCAGTTGTATCAGCTGTTATTTTATCAGACAAATCAGCATTTGTTATTTCTAGTTGTTTGATTTGATCAGACAATTTAGATTTTTCATTACAAAGCTTATCAAACTTGCTTTGCAGATCAGACTTACTCCTTTTTCCTTTCAGAACATCTGAAGATAAAGTAGCTAGTTTGCTTGTTAATTTGGAAATTTGGAAATTTCAGTTTCAAAAACTTTTCTTTCCATTTCAAAATCCTTTTCCAAGTCTTTATTTTTTTTCTGAAATCTCTTTGAAAATAACAACATTTTTCTTTTCAAACTTTTTCTTCTCATTTTCAAAGATATCTCTTCTAGAGATTAAAATCTTTTCAAACTTAAAAACTTGCTTTGAAATTTTTATACATATGAGTTCTTAATTTTTCTTTTCTTGCTCAACTTTCTTAGAAAGATCAGACAATCTCAGATTGAAAGTTTTCTCCAGTTCAACTTTCTCATTCTTACTTCTCTCTTCAAACTTCTTGATCCATTCAGCTCCCTTTGCCTGATAAGTAGATACCTTCTTTTCAGCTTTCTTCAATCTGACTTGCAGATCAGCATTCTCAGTTTTTAACTCTGTGTTCTGAATTTAAGCTTTTCATTTTCAGCTTCAATTACTGGTATCTCAGGCATGTATGCCACAACACAGTCTCTGTTTGTCAAAACATTATTCCCTTTCTCATCTGTGTAAGGCATCCTAAAAAATAATCTGATAAAATGCTTGAAATGATCGTTAATTAGATAATCAGAAAAATCAACTTTAAAAAATGTTCAGAAAAAGTTAAAAAAAATTCTAATTGAACTTTTTGCACACAAAAGAAAAACTTTTCGCATATGCTCAAAATTCGCACACAAAAGGATAAGAATCCTTCACTTTTCGCACGTAGTTATACGCGAATTTCCACTTTTCGCATGAAGAAGGATGTGAGTTTTGTCTTTCTGCATGCTTTATGATGCGAAATACTTACTTTTCGCACAAGGAGGATGCAAATTCTTGACTTGGCAGATTTCAGACTTTGAACTTTTCGCACACAAAGGTGATGCGAATTTCACACTTATACAAATTCAACACTCTCAACTTCACGTATCGATGCGAATTTTGGACTTAGAAAAGTTTTCTTCTTCATGATGCGAGTTCTGCCAAATTTGTATGTAATGGGATGCGGATTCCCACTTTTCGTATCCAGTACTATGTGAAAACCTATATTTTCGTACACGAGGGATGCAAATTATGTCCTTAGTAATTCTTTTCCTTCAGTTGCATGCGAGCCCAAGAACATGCGAATTCTTCAGATCTTGCGAATTCTGAACTTTTCTACTCAAAAACCACTGTAATCCACCAAATTCGATTCAATCCCTTGAATTAGCCTATAAAATTTTGTAAATGTGATCTCAATATCATCAAGAACAATCCATTGGCATCAATTCCATGAAGAAACAACAAAATTAACATGATTAGATCAAAATACAGTGCGATGTCATCAAGAACTTACAAACTCACAAATTTGAGAAATTGACACTTAAAAAACAGTGAATTTGTGATTACAATGTGAATCAAAAGTGTTCTACTACACTATACGCATACAAATTAATCAACAAGAAATTTAACAAAAACAATACAAAATAGCAAAATTAATCCAATCTCAGTCGATGTGCAAATTTTTCATGATGAACAGTAACATTTGATCTTTGTATCAAATTGATTGCATTCTGATTAATCTGGTTAGGCTCTGATACCAATTGTGATTCCAGATTCAAGCATTTGACAATTAAAGAATCAAGAATCTAATAAATATATATATATATATATATATATATATATATATATATATATAGAGAGAGAGAGAGAGAGAGAGAGAAAGTATGGTCACAATTCATTTGTCATATATCTCACTTTGAATTATTACAAATGACAAGGTTACAAAAGAGAGTTACAAGGAAATGAAACAAAGACAAGGTATTTATATGAGTCAAACAAGCCTTGACCTCAACAAAACAAACATACAAATTGATTCAATCTAAGTTCTAACAATTTTATTTATAGTTAACAACAAGCTATGTGTTTACTTTGGATGAGTGTTTATTTTAAATTGATATGTATTTTGTTATATTGTTGATGAACCTAAATACATCAAGCCATATGTTTACCATGATTTTTCTTGCAATATATTTTGATTAATTTTGTGAAAACATTATTTTGAATGTAAACTTTGGTATGTGCAAGTATGGATTTTTGAACGTAGTGTTTTCAAGTCATTCTAGTTACCTCCAATTTCATTCCCACCTACGGGTTGACCTTTAAATAGTCAAATAAGGGTATGTTTGGTTTGTAAGATTGGATTAGATTTGAAGGGATTTGGAATTGAATTCCATTCCAATCACATGTTTGGTTTGAAGAATTTTGTAGATTTGAAATCCCAAGATTTCATTGAAATCCCACCAACATAGGATCTTGAAATCCCACAGAGGTGTTTAGTATTTCATGGGATTTCATAGGATTTGTATGTAATAATGTTTTAGTTTATGTTAAAAAGATTTGTTTTGTAATAATCAAATAATAAAAAGATTATTTGATTATTTTTATAATTATTTATAACTTGTTTTACAAACTACTTTATAAAAAATGGAATTCAATTTCATTCCATATCCTAAACCAAACACATCAAAGATTCTAAATTATTCCAAATCCAAATACCTCCAATTCCAAATCCTTCCATGAAATCAAAATCCATAAAATACATTCCATCAAACCAAACGCACCCTTAGGGTTTCAAAGTCATTCAAAACTCCTCTAAACCTACAGTTTGACTTTCGAATAGCCAAACTATTACACATAGTGTTTTCAAGTCATTCAAAATACGCACTTACGATTTGACCTTCTAATAGTCAAATCATTAAACTTAGGGTTTCAAAGTCAACCAAAACTCCTCTAAACCTACAGTTTGAATTTCCAATAGCCAAACTGTTGGTCCCGAAGGTGATATACAAGTTTGTAGAAAGGGGGGTTGAATACAAACACAAATTTTAAGGTTTAATAATTTGTTTATTGATAAATCAAATTACAACTTACAGTTTGTTGCAGAATAAGATTAAGTAAACCTAATCTAAACAAACTTGAAAAACACTAAGTGGGTTGCACTAGAATAAGAGAGAAAGGATGAAGGACTTATATAAAGCAAGGGTTTCTATAGGATACACTGAGAGATAAGAAGATAATAGGCAACATTTCAAAGTGAGGTAAAATCTTCTATTTATGCCCTATGAATGTAATTGATGGCAGAGGTACTTTACACGTGTCATCATTTGATTGGGTGCATGCTTCTGACTTTTAACAACATGCTCATAACCGTTTGGTGAACAGTGCAGTCTTCAAAGTTGTTGTACGATCTTGGACAAAAGTATGTCTCTTCTGACAAATCATACTATTTGTGCAAAGATAAGACAAATGAACCTTAGAGTGTAAGCTTCATGATCAGTAATAGCTGATGAAGTCTTCTATCAGAGAGTCTAAATAAAAGTCAGCTATCACTAAATCTTTCTCTCTTGATTCATCATGTGTGTAGAATTGTCTTGGTTTCATTGATATCCACATCAGATCATGAGTAGACTTATCACTTGTTCATCAGCTTTGTCTTCGATGTCAGCAATGAACATCGTTGTTCGTGAAACTTGTCTTCAGGGATTACATTTAACAAATACATCAGATATCATCAGCGGTACTAAACAGACTCAGTATATAATCATTGATGGTGAAACACTAATACATACAGATGTTAAATATAATTTATACTAAGTATTTCCAAGGGTCATCATCAAATCACAGAGAGAGTTTGGATCAACACAAACCATTACACATATTGTTTTAAAGCCATTCAAAGGACCTCTAACTTCATTCACACCTATAGTCTGACTTTCAAATGGTCAAACTATTACATGGAGAGTTTTCAAGTAATCCAAAACTCCTCTAAACCTACATTTTTACTTTCAAACAATCAAATAATTACTTGTAGGGTCTCAAACTCCTCTACACCACCTCTACCTTGATTATATCGACTAACTACCTTTTTTTGTTGTTGTAGTTATTGAATATGTCAACAAATAGAGGATGTATGTATAGAAATAATAACAGTTGGGGGTCTCTTAGGAGGGACTGTCTCTGATCAATGGATGGTTTTATGGACTTTGCCTATGCGAACGAAGGTTTTATTGAAAGGAAAACTACGCATGATGGGATAGTGCTCTGCATCAGATGCCCTTATTCCAAGTGTCGAAATATGCACCATAGAGAAAGGGATGACGAAAGACTGCAGTTCATGCAATATGGTTTCATGTTTGATTATACCATTTGGTGGGCATATGGTGAAACCTGTTACTATGCATCTCATCAACATGTGGGTCAATCTTCTAATCTGATAGTAGATCATAATGAAAGGTATGTTGAAATGGTAATGTTGGATCATAAATTGTATTCACGATTAAAGTTAAAGTTAAGGGTTTAAATTGCAACTGTGTTAAAGTTAATTAGAGGGTCTAATTTGTGATAAGTTAATAGTTATTAGTAGTTGGGCCCAAGCCCATTAGGCCTATACGGCTTAGATATAAATAGGTTTAATTAATTAGGTTTAAGGTTAATCCTCTAAGAATCCTCATTATTATTTTCATAATCATATAGAGAGGAGGTAGTCGTATTGTTATCCTACGCAACAAGGTACCAAGAACACACAAGGTTTTCATTGTTTAATCAAGGGATCGTGGTATGTTATTCTGATATGTTTATCTCTTGATCTATATTATTGTGTTTGATTGTTTATCAACCAGTTATCTGGGTTTAACAAGTGGTATAAGAGTCAAAAGAATCAAGTTTCTTTTTTATTACACTGTGTTCATCGACTTATCTGTTTATCTCTGGGTGAAAATCAATTTCATGATTTAAGGTGTTTTTATGCATAAAATTGATTTGATTAGAGGTGTTGTATGTCATGGAATGTTATCTGATAGTTTAATTGCGATTCAATTCAATAATCAATTGGATTTTTGATGATTTGTTTGATACTGGGTTCGACAACCTCTTAAACATGGTGACTACTGCTACTATAAATTTGGGTGATTACAAGTTGTTTTTTATTATTGTTTTTGACTGGGATTTAATTGCTACATGCTTATGAATTCAAATGTATGGTTTTTTCATTGAGATTGAGCATTTAAAGTGTTTTTCTAGGTTACTTATCGATTTCTGGGTCAAAAGCTTCAAGAGCATATCGGTCGATATTCAAGTCGACGGAACACCGGTCGACCCTATTCGCGCCACACACTTCACCGGTCCATACGGGTCGGGGACATCCAGGTCACACTATCCCGGTCGGTTCCGGTCGTACCATATCGGTCACTCAATATCGGTCGAATACACCCCGGTCAACAGCATACCGGTCCTTACACTCTGGTCCGGTCGACATCGATCTGGTTCCGGTCTCATCACAATAACGGTCGAAGCACCTTACCGGTCGAAGTCTCCGGTCGTGCAACACATCCGTCGACCTCAAGACCCTGGTCGAGCAGGACCCCGATCAAGCAAGACCCCGGTCACTCTTTTGCGCCAACAGGTATTCATGCAAACATTTGTTGTACGCCACCCGCGGCTCGCGCAAATTCACATTTTGTGCCACCTTCTAGACATGCAAATCTCCTTTCGCGCGACCTGTATCTCACGCAAAGTCACTTTTGCGCCACCCAATGTTCGCGTAAAACTCTATCTCTCGCGACCTGTCTCTCGCGCAAACTTGCCTTTTGCGCCACTGCCTTAGTTCAATTTTGCGCCAGATAAGTTTATTTTTTTTTGGAAATTCTGCTTTTAAATTATTTTTGGAAATTTATTTTTCTGAAAATTTTTTAGTGTAGTTTTTATCCAATACTTGATTCTAAAGAAATCATCTAGTTGATTCTCTTGGTACAGATAAGTTTGATTTCTAACCATACAACTAAAGATGTCTGAAGGTTATAGCTATGATTTTGACAAGATGACTTTTTTTGAAGCAAAAGCAAATGTTAAACGTCTTGCTGGACAGTTGTCAAGATATACAAGCATGGATTTTGATTATGAAAAAGAGAATGAAAAGCTCAAATCCGAGATATTACCTCTTAAAGTTAAGAACAAGGATTTAAAGATTCAGAACTCATTTCTTCTTACTCAGATCAATGTTTTAAAAGAAAATTCAAAAGATTCAGAGGAAGATTTTGTTTGCTCAGAATGCATTAATAATTCTAAAATTAATTATGCAGGAATTATTGAGTCGAAAGAGAAAGAGATCTTAAATTTTCAAGCTAAAGTAAAAAGTCGTAACTCAAGCTCTACATGGTCAAAAAAGGATTCAATGCAAAGAGAGCTTGAGGAGCTTAGAAGGAGAGCAAGTGTTGCAAGTGATACTAGTAATCGACTGAGAAAGATAAATTCTCAAGTCTTTGCGGAAAGAGATAAACTGAAAGATAAAGTCTTCAGTCTTGAGGTTGAAATTGATATGCTGAAAGAAAAGGCAACCCAAGACAAAGACAATACAAATGTCCAAGATGAAATGTTGAAGATTGAGAAAGAAAGAAAAGAATTTGCTCAGAAATTCTCTGATTTCTCCAGAAAAGCCTTTGAAGAGAAGAAATATTTAGAGCTTAAATGTGTTAAGCTTTCTCAACAAGTTTCAGACTTTGAGAAGGTTATCATTCTTGAGAGAGAAAAGGTTGAGAAAGAGAAAAGATATCTGAGCAGAAGAAAGTAAATATAGACTTTTCTGAAGAAAAGAAAGTATTTGAAACTGAGATAGCTAAGCTGATAAGAGAGCTATCTGAGCTATCAACAATCATTCTGAAGGAAAAGAAGACGAATTCTGAATTGCAAAAGAAGTTTGATCTGATTGAAAAGGAAAGAAACAGTTTGTCTTCAAAGATAAATGAACTTGAAGAGATCGTATTCAAGGTGAAGCTAACTGAGCACAAGACGCCAGAGTCAATAGCTCAATCACCGAGAGATGATCAAACTGATTCAGATTGTTCACTCAAAAACGCTTCAAGTTCACATTTTTCAAATGTTTTCTATAATCCTTTCTGTGATTTAGATGATGGTCTTACTTCTAAATCTACTGATCATATTCGTCCTCCTAACCTTTTCTTTGACAAAAATGTTGAAGGTTCAGGTAATTTCAAGAAGACTAAGTCTCGAAAGAAAAGCTTCTGGAGAAGGGATGATGAGAAAGATAGAGAAAATTGGATCTGGAAAGTTAAAGGATCCTCAGAGGAGAATAAGATCGATAAATCACTTTTGGTGATTGTTTATCAACTAGTTATCTGGGTTTAACAGGTAACGATTACATGGTACAAGATGGTGTAACATGAGAAGAACAAACCCCTGCCCAAGGATTTTATGTCATGTCACAAGCTGGTGACAAGACTTTATGGGATGGGTGTCCAAATTACTCGAAGTTAGGAGGTACGACGATATTGTTGATTTAAGAGGCATAATGTAATGTACTCGAGAAGACAAGTTATCGTAATGTTATTATAATTAAAGAGATGATACCTGAAGATGATAAACTACTCAGTAACTTCTATTAGACGAAGAAGACTTTGAAAAAGCTTGCTCTACCAAAAGTAAAAATCGACGCTTGCAAAAACCATTGCATGTTATTTTATAAAGGTGATTCTAAGTAAATCCATTGTCGGGTATGTAATGATGTATCATTTCAAGACAAGTGGTCGAAGCAAGATCCATAACTTGAAGATGACGTAATTGACGATTGTTCCTAGACTCCAAATATTGTATATGTCAAAAAAGACCGCAAAAGATAAGACTTGGCATTACGATCATCAGACAGAAGAAGTTGTGATGGTACATCCAAGTATTCAAGGCTTAGAAGCATTTCAACACGAGGGATCCTGACTTTGCTTATGAGATCTAGAATGTTCGTCTTCGATTATGCACGATGGTTTCAACATGAATAATTCAACTCGAACCTGTATTCAATATGGCCCATCTTTTTTATCATCTACAATTTACCTCCTTGGATATGTTTGAAACATTCTTATGTCAAACTTGGATTTATTCCTAGTAGAAGTAGCCCAGGTCAGAATTTAGATGTGTTTTTCAGGACACTAATAGACGATCTAAATATGTTCTATACGGAGGTTATTCTTATTTACGATGTCTATCGTAAGAATAATTTTCAGATGAAGTCTATACTACTATGGACCGTCAACGACTTCCCTGCCTATGCAATGTTGTCGGGTTGGAGCACGCATGACAAGTTAGCCTGCCCATAATGTAATGGGCATAGTAGATTCATTTCAGTTAGCCTTCCAATTGTATATGTGGGCTTCCCCTTCCGACCAAGTATAACAAAAAACTTAGTAGGTTCAGAATAAATCATAATTGGGTCAAAAAAAGCATCTTCTGGGAGCTTTCGTATTGGAAGACGTTGTTAATCGGACACAACTTGGATGTCATGCACATTGCGAAGTACATCTTTGAGAACCTATTTAACACCATAATGGATACGCCTAAAACAAAAGAGAATATAAAGTAGATGAGGGATGTAGAAACTTATTGCAATCAACGGGATTTTCACATTTCCTCTTCAGGCAACAAAGTAGTAAAACCAAAGTCATCGTACAGTTTGAACAAACAACAAGTAACACAAGTGTGTTCATGGTTGAAGAAGTTGATGTTTCCGGATGGGTATGCTTCGAATATCGGGGGGTATGTTGTTGGACTATAATTGTATTCAAGATTAAAATAGAGGGTCTTGTTTATAAATGTTGAATAGTTAAGGGTTTTGAGTTGTAAAGTCAACTATGTTGACTTAGTATAAATAGGTTGTTTCCTTTGTAATCTAAGAGACACACACACAACAGACTAAGAGAGATCTTTGTTAGAGAGAGAA
The DNA here is from genome assembly GCA_954870635.1 of Arctium minus. Taxonomy (NCBI): domain Eukaryota; kingdom Viridiplantae; phylum Streptophyta; class Magnoliopsida; order Asterales; family Asteraceae; genus Arctium; species Arctium minus. The sequence continues at coordinate 44,909,802 of OX941094.1, read as the reverse complement.
AGTCACTGTGATCATATTGAGAGAATTTGTTGTAAACATTTGATAATCAATGAATATGACTTGTGACTAAAATGTGTGTGTGATATGTGATTGTAAGCTTAAAACTAGGATCACATTTGGTATCAGAGCAGACAAAAATCAGAAATTTGATCCATAAATGGAAATTTGTTCCATAAATGGAAATTTGTTGAAATCTTGAAGAACTCGCAGACACAACTGTCCAAGATCGAATATGTTGATGTTATGTGTTTTTGCTTGTTATTTTTTATGATTCGTAATCGTTTTATGTTATAAAACATGATTGATTTGTATTGTATCGTCCAATTCACATCCTATTTGTGTGAATTTGGATTTGATTTAGTTTTTGGTCCGAGTTGTAAACGTATTGTTCTTGACATCAAATTTGGAATTTTTGTTGATTTGGGTGTAATCGATCAATTGGAAAGTATTCAGATTATGGACGAGGACAAATTGATAAAGTTTCGAGGTCTAATTCAAAGTTTTGGGTCGAATTTTGTATGATTACAGTGTTTCGAAGTCGAACAAAGCAAAAACTCGCAAGATCTAAGGATTTCGCACGAAGAACTCGTATGAAGAAGAATTCGCATGAAACAATGAATGAAAGTTTCTAAGGACAAAATTCGAATAAATCATTATACGAATTTCCAAGAATTCGCATAGGCCTATATACGAAAAGTGCAGAATTCGTATATGTCGGGGTGTGAAAAGTGCAGAATTCGCATAAGAATCTCATACGAATTCTCTGGAATTCGCATCACAGTGTTGTACGAAAAGTGAAGATTTCGCATGAAAGCTTATACGAAAAGCTAAGAATTCGTATCTGAGAGTGAAAATTTTTCTAAGTGAAAATTTCGCATCCCTCTGTTGTGCAAAAAGTGTATGCGAATTCCTCGTGGTGTGCGAATTCTATTGAGTGTGCGAAAAGTTCTTGAGCCTGCGAAATCCATACTTAGTCAAATTTTTCGAAGCTGCAATATGAGATTTAATTGTCAAAAATTTTTATCTAGGGGCACTGCCCCTCGACACCGCAAGGGTGTTGCTCTTGACCCCACCCGCTAACCGGGTAGCGAGACCCCCGTGCTAAGTCTGCGGAGGGGGACATATTTCTGAGTGTGATTAAAGTTTCTGATTTTTGTTAACGATTATTTCTAGCTTATTTTTCTATAGATATCATCGTGCCTTACGCAAACAAAAAAGGAAATCTGATTCTTACTAACAGAGATTGTGCGTTAGCATATATGCCAGAGATTCCAGCGGTGGAAGAAGAAAATAAAAATATGAAGATTCAGAACTCATCTCTACTTGAAAAGATTAATAAATTGAAAGATGATAAAGTTTTAAAGAAAGATTTTGTTTGCTCTGAATGCATCTCTAACTCAAAGATTAATTTTGCAGGAATTATTGAGTCAAAACAGAACGAGATTTCAAATCTGCAAGCTAAATAGAAAAGATCTGAAAATCTTAATTCTAGCTCAAGATGGTCCAAAAAGGAATTGATGCAAAGAGAGCTAGATGAATTGATAAGAAGAGAAAACATCTCAAGTGAAACTTGTGAAGGGCTGAGAAAGACAAATTATCAAGTCTTTGTTGAAAGAGATAAGCTGAAAGATAAAGTCTTCAGTCTTCAGGTTGAGATAAATATGATGAAGGAAAAAGCAACCCAAGACAAAGACAACATAAAATCCCAAGATGAGATGAAGAAGATTGAGAAGAAGAGAAAGGAGATTGAAAAAGATAATGTTAAGCTCAAAAGAAAGATGGATGAACTGAAAGAAAAGATATCTCAAGATGAAAAGAAGAGTGAGAAAGAAAGAAAAGAATTTGCAAAGAAGTTTTCTGAATTTTCCAGAAAAGCTTTTGAAGTAAAGAAATCGGTGGAGCTTAAATGCATGAAGCTTTCTCAACAAGTGACAAATTTCAAGAAAGTTATCATTCTGGAAAGACATAAATTTGAGAAAGAGAAGAAGAAGATAGTTGAGCAAAAGAGTGTAAGGAAAGACTTTGAAGAGGAAAAGAAAGTATTTGAAGCTAAGATAAAGAAACTGAATGGAAAGTTATTTGAACTGTCATCAACTATTCTGAAGGAGAAGAATGCAAAAGATGAATTGCATAAGAAGTTTGATCAACTGTCAAAGGAAAGAAACTGTTTGTCTACAAAGATAAAAGAACTTGAAGAGATCATGTTCAAGGTGAAGCTGACTGAGCACAAAACGCCAGAATCAATTGCTCAATCACCAAGAGATGATCTAGCTGCATCCGAATGCTCATTCAAATCTGCAGCAAGTTCAATTTTCACTAATGTTTCTAATAATCCTTTGTTTAATGTTAATGATAATCATACTTCTTAACTTAATGATAAAATTCGTCCTTCTAACCTTTTCTATGACAAAAATGTTGATGATTCAGGTAACATCAAAAAGGACAAGTCTCAGAAGAAAACATTTTGGAGAAGGAAAGATGAGAAAGAAAAGTGGATTTGGAAAGTGAAAGGTTCCTCGGAGGAGAAGGAGGAACAGAAATCATTTGTGCATATACTGAATGTTAAAAGGAACTATGGTTCGAAAGGTAAAACTTTTGGCAAACCTGATCTGGTCTACACTGTTAGTCAATTGATCAGGTTAGCTCAAAAGAAAATTAGTTGTTCCTATTGTGGTTCAAATGATTTTATAAACAAAAATTATGAAAATAACTGGTATGGTTCTTACTATATCTCTCCTAATAGAACTGCAACTAACAAACCAGGACCCAAATACCAGTAGGTACCAAAAGTTGAATCTGTGTTGCAGGCACCCAAGGTTTAAGGGGAGAGAGAACCATGACTCTTGAATAAAACAGTTCAAGACCCGTTCCTCAATGTTTCAAGTGACTATAGTTTCTGGTTACATCAGATCAGGACCCGATCTTCATTGGTAAATTGTATATTACTATTCTCACCGGAGAATATGTAATAATGGCTTCTGAATATTTCAGTTCAGAACCCGTACTCAACTGTTTTTCTTCTAAAGGATGCTCAATAGATCACATCTTTTCAAGAAGTTTTTATGTTGAGCGGGAGTTTATAGAAATTTAATTACTATATCTTTTAGGGGAGTAAATAAATTTCACTGTCATATTTTTCTAATAAATTAATTTTTTACAGATATTTAGGGGGAGGATATCTGATGTTTTGTCGAGGATACTTAAACGATGATATTCATTCGAGGCGGAGTTGAGATACTATATACTACAGGTATATCTTCTATATCTTAAATTCTATCATTTGTTGAAAGATGAACAACTTTTACTTGTGAAAAATGGTTTTTAAATGTTCAAACCACTTCCTATTCTTACAATGTTTTCATGAATTGAGAAGTGCGATTTTAAATGATATTTACTTGGATACTTTAATTCTTATCTGACCGTGTGTTCTTAAAGAAAAATACTTGTGTATTTTCTTTTCATATACTTTGTCAAGTATTCGTACACACATCAGTTCAGTATATTTCTTGACTTTGATATTACCACGTTTCAAAAGTTTAATCTTTCGATGGTAATACTCCCATTTATATTCTATGTTGTTTGAATTAGACGTCATTTTTATATTGAAATGTGCTTTCATTGTTAAAATGTTTATATATTGTTCATATAAACAACATTCGTCTTTGATTTCCCAAAATATTATTTTTCATGAATTTTGATCTGATCTTAATCATTGTCATATTCTCAAAACATTTCTATTCTTTCATGATTATTCATTCATACAATGTTTTGAGAAATCTTAAATGCTTAAAATGCTCAAATTTCATTCTGATTTTTGTTGAGCATACATACACTGACATTGATTTCTTGTACTTTCATGACAAGAAAATCATTGAGCAATACATACTTTTAGGACAAATACATGGGATTCGATGTGAGAACTTAACAAAACTTCCATGGATTCACGATAACCAGTGTTTCCTACCCAGGAAGTATTCCCAAGAGTGATTGAGAGGAGAGGGTCAAATGATTGAGAGTGGTGTGTGAAGAGGTAAAATGGAAATGAGATATTGGTTAGATGTGAGCTTAAATGATTAAAAGAAAGAGGGCGAGAGAACAGAGTAAAAGAATATCAGACTCTGCAACAAACTTCTTTCTGAGTCGGGCAGCCACATAAACTGTTGTTTCACATTTCTTCGTGAATGACATTGAAACAGGCAACTAGCCCATGCCATCTCTTGCAAATACCCCACCACCTACTCATTCTTTTCTTAACAAGAGAATGTTTAATATTTTCTGGGGATGCAACACATATGCTATTTTTTCTTCACTTGGAAGATACTGATATTGAAAAAAAAGGAAAGTTGCCCCACCTTCGACCCTTTATCATGCACATAGAGTCTATGTATAACCATTGTTGTCTCATTGGTTTGCAGAATTTTGAGCCTAAACAACAATCATTGTGCCAATTCTTTCATAACACAAGCACGAACACACAGAAAATATGTTTTTCTGTCAGAACATTCATAGAAACTACCTTGTGTTTTTCAATGGTTGAATAAAAGTCTTTGGGAGTGAACATCATCTCAAGCTCCTTAAATTGTACATTCGTTGTACACAGTAACTTTGTGTTACTGACAAGCATTTCTAACTGTTTCATTTGTTGATTCAGGGTTACAACTCTTAATTTGTCTGAATTTGAAAAGATTCAGATAAATACATTCATGAATTGATGTCTCATTCTGATCAAACACAAGATTATTTCCTATTACTCTTTGGGGAGATTGATCATTTATTGTCAAAGGGAGAGATTGTTAATATTTCACCACAAGGGAGAGATTGTTAATCATGAAGACTGTGCTTATCAGATGTTTTGGGGGAGATCATTCAAAGACTGAGTTGACATTGAAAACGTTTTGATGATTCTGATTCTCACGATTAATAAAAAAGGGGGAGATATATCAAGGTTTCAAAGTCAGACTAAAGTTGATATTATCAAGAAGGGGGACAATTTCAAAGTTAGATTTAAGAGTTTCAGATTTCAAAGTTCAAGTCAATTTCAAATTGATTCAAAGGGGGAGATTAAAGATTGACCGAAGCGACAATAGTTTGAAGAATTCAACGATTGTGAAAGAATATGTCAAAGTTGTTGGAAAAGTTAAAGGAGGAAATTTACTTCAAGTGTTATTAAAGTTTGTTGAAGATGTCAAAGATTTCAAGGTTTAAAGATGAAAATATCATTTGCTGAAGAACATTCTGAAGATAAGAAGACCAGAAGATAATTGTAAAAAAAAATTTGATCTTGAATCCAAAGGGGGAGATTGTTAGACTAGAATTGTATTCAATATTAAAATAGAGGGTCTTGTTTATAAATGTTGAATAGTTAAGGGTTTTGAGTTGTAAAGTCAACTATGTTGACTTAGTATAAATAGATTGTTTCCTTTGTAATCTAAGAGACACACACACAACAGAGTAAGAGAGATCTTTGTTAAAGCATCGATTGGTGAATATTCGGAAGATCAGCTGAACAGACACAAGGGTGACAAGCTGGCAAGATCATTAATTCTCCAAGGCATACCGAATGAAATATATGTCAAGATTGATAGCTACAACGCTACCGGTAAGCAAATGTGGGATCAGATGTAGAAGATGATGATCGGATCTAAAGTCGGCAACCAACTCAAAGTTTCCAACTGCTTGAATAATTATAAAGAATTCAAAGCCAAAGCTGGAGAGTCACTCGAAGCCACTTATGACAGATTTGTCACATTGCTGAACGAGCTCAGCAAGAACAAGATCAACAAATCTCAAGTCGAGCAATGTGAAATTTCTCAGCAACCTTTAGCCCGAGTGGAAGAGATTCACCAGACAGATGAGGCAGTTGAAAGATCTGAACGACATTCCACTTCATGAAGTTTATGAAATCCTCAAACAGAATGAGGAAGAGGTGGATGAAATCAAGGCTGAGATGAAGAAGGCTGACAAAGAAGTTGTTGATCCAGTTGCTCTTGTGGTGAAGAAGAAGTCTAAGAAGAAGAAGGTGATAACATCTGAATCAGATGAGGCTGATAGTGAGGCAAAGTCTGACTCTGACGATTGTAAACAACTGAAGGAAGCCATGCTAATGTTAACCAAGGCTTTCCAAAAGAAGTTCTATAAGAATCCAAACTCCAACAGTCAGAGATACTCGTCTGGTCCGAATAACTACAAGCATAAGGAAAAAGTTGAAGAAAAGAGACCAGAAGAAAAGAAGAAGGATGGAGCCGAAGAGCCCAAGAAGGAAGAACCGATGAAGTGCTACAACTGTGCCGCAAACCAAAAGTCCGAAACTCCGAATATTACAAGAACAAGATGCTTCTAACCAAGCAACAAGAGGCTGGAAAAGCATTAATGGCCGAGGATGAATATTGGCTTGACCATTCGGATCAAGAGTCTGAAAGAAGGAGAGAAGGACGAGACAACACACCTGTGCTTGATGGGGAAGAAGCAGTCAGAAGCTGAAGTTGATTCTGATGACAGAGATACCGATGGGGTATGTGACTTAACTGAATCTAAATTTTTGAACCAAATGCATGCCATGATGTCTAAAGTCCAAGAATTAGAGTCTAAACTAAAGCGTGAAAAAGGTGTCATAAATGAGAAAAATCAATCTATACATAAACTTAGTAATGATATTGCTGATAAAAATGTATTAATTGAAACTTTGCACAAAAATATAGACACCTGAGCTAAAGAAAAGACTTTAATTCATAAAGAGTTATCTGAAACTGTTTCTAAGTATAGAGAATGTGAGTTTAAGTCTATAGAGATTTCTAAAAGGTACTTTTCTACTTCAAAAGAAAAGAAATCTTTAATAAACAAGATTAATGCTTTGGAAGAGAAATGATATACTTTAGGTCAAACTGAACACACTATTCATTTGAACAAACCTAAAGAGAAACCTGATACTTGGGGACTTGGTTATAAGAACCCACATCATCTCAAAAAGGGTATATCTGAAGTGCCTAAACTTTATGACTTTGGGTTTATGTTATTGGCTCCTCAACATCAAGAACTCAAACCCTTTTGGACTAGTCTGTCTGAAAAAGATAAAGCCAAGGAATATGATAAAAGAAAGAACACAACTGAAGTTCAACTTCCATTTCGCTATGAGAAGTTGAATAACAATTATAGTTCTGATAAATCAAAATTTCTTTCAAATGATTATTTTGAGAGTTATTCTGTAAAAGAATTGGAGGCTAAACCCATCGAAGGTAAACTTTACGTTCCTCCTCTAGTTTTGGAAAGTAAAATTTCTGAACTCGAGAATACTCTTACAGAAGAAAGAATTTTGATGGACTTAGAACAAAAAGTTTTTCAACAGTGTTCAAAAATGCTAATTTTCCTAAATTCTCCAAGGATTTAAATTCTAATGAGAGGTCTGGTTCACTAGAGAATGATCTTAATTTCTTAAACTCTAATGGTATTTTGAATGATTGTGTTGCTCAATTTGACTTTACTTCTAAACTTCCTGATCATTCATCTTGTGTTGTTAATTTTTTTGGATTACCCAATGTGTTTGAAAAAGGTGAAACATCAACGAAAGTTGACAAATCAGTTTCTGTGAAATCTAAAAATGCGAAAGGTAAGAAAAGAAAATCTCAGCATTCACAGAAACCGATCACCACGGGTAAGCCAAAGAAGAAGCATTCTTTTAATTCTCATCATTCTAACTCTAAAGTTTCAAATGTTTCAGATATGAGAAAGCAAAGGGTTGCAGTTAAGACTGCATGGATACCGAAACAGAAGATAGACGAGAAAGCTAAATCTAGTTCTAGTTTTAATTTGAATAAAAAGACTTCTAGTACAAATGAATTGATTGTGAATGTTGCTACTTTTAAATCTAATCTTGTTGATTCTCACAAGAAATACTCGATAAAGCAATTATTCCAGTTAGCTCCATCTGATAATAAAAAGTTTTTAAATTATGGTGAATGTGATTATGCTTCTCGTAAATATTCTGATGTTTGGTATGGTTCATATAATGTTTCATCTTATAGTTATCATTCGTCTTATCATGCTTATGGTTTTCAAAGAAAAAACGGGCCCAAATTTAAATGGGTGCCAAAATCAAGTACTAACAGTGGAGGTCCCATTTATAAATGGGTTCCTAAACCTCTTCTTTCCTGATTTGTGTTGTGCAGACCCGTCATATGTGGTACTTGGATAGCGGGTGTTCCAAGCATATGACCGGGCAGAAGAGTATGTTGTCTAATTATACGGACAAATACTGCGGCACAGTTCGTTTTGGGAATGATCAGTTTTCACCAATTTTGGGATATGGTGATGTTGTACACGAAAACCTCACGATTAAGAAGGTGAGCTACGTTGAAGGCTTAGGGCACAAACTATTCAGCATTGGCCAATTCTGCGACAAAGACGTAGAGGTTAATTTCAAGGCCAAGACATGTTCAGTATGCACTGAAGAAGGAAAACAACTCTTGGTCGGCACTCGCAAGTCAAACCTCTACACCATCAACTTGTCAAAGGTCCAGGATGACAATCAGGTTTGTCTACTATCAAAGGCCTTGATGCAACAAAGCTGGTTATGGCATCGACGACTTTCTCACCTCAACTTTCGTTACATCAACAAGCTGGTCAGTGAAAAGCTAGTGAAAGGACTTCCAGAGCTCAAGTATGAAAGAGAACACCTGTGTGCAGCATGTGAAAAGGTAAAGATGAAGAGAGCCCCACACAAACCAAAGCCTGAACCGAGTACCAGCTCTCCTTTAGAGTTGTTGCATATGGACTTGTGCGGTCCTATGCGAACGCAAAGTTTAGGTGGAAAGAAGTATGTGCTAGTTATCGTGGACGACTATACGCGATACACTTGGGTTAAGTTTCTACGGTCTAAAGATGAGACTCTCGATGTTCTCATTACATTTCTGAAGACGACCCAAGTCAATCTGCAAAAACAAGTCAAGATTCTCAGGACTGACAAGGACACAGAGTTCAAGAACAAGATAGTTGAAGAATATCTCGAGTCGTACGGGATATCACAACAATACTCTGCTGCTCGCACGCCTCAACAGAACGGAGTCGTCGAAAGGCGAAATCGTACACTTGTCGAGGCCGCTCGGACAATGCTCAGCCAATCTGACTTACCTTTATTTTTGTGGGCTGAAGTTGTATCGACTGCGTGTCACACTCAGAATCGCTCCATGATACACCGCCGATTTCAGAAGACTTCGTATGCGTTGATCAACAACCGAACACCAACCATTAAATATTTTCATGTTTTTGGTTGTAAGTGTTTTGTTCTAAACGACAGAGAGAATCTGAACATGTTCAGTGCTAAGGCGGATGAAGGCATATTCGTTGGTTATTCCTCTACATCTTCTGCATATCGTGTTTATTTGAAGAAGTCGAAGACAGTGATCGAGAGAGTCAATGTTACATTCGATGAGGATATGGCTTCTGAGCACGTCAGTTCAGAACCCGTAATTACAGGAGTATTAGCTTCTAGACCAACCAGTCCAGGACCTGCACCTCAAGAGAACAAATTAGATGGCGCTTCATCGTCTACTTCTAACTTATCTGATTTAGATTTATTATTTGAACTGTTCTATGATGAATTTCTTGGATCTAAGTTGCCTAACTCTGTTGTGGTTGACAGGATAGAAGACTCGATGACTACTCATCCGACCACTTCCGATATCTCTACTGAATCCAATTCCCCGATTCAGCAAGAAGTTCCAGTTCAAAAGCCTACTCCGACAGTTGAAGTTGTGACCAACTCCGCCGAGACAGAAGTAGCTATTTCAGTAGGATGTACTATAAGGACTGATCAACAGATTGACTAAGCTGTAACTACTGCAACTTTTGCAACGACTACTTCAACTGAAACCCCCGTTAATTCTGAACCATCTGAAGGAGATACCAGTGGGTTCCTAGATGCGGACAATGATCAATCTACATCTAATCCACTCCCTCATGAACATAAGTGGACCAAAGAGCACCCGGTACTTCAAATTATTGGAGATCCTTCTGCACCGGTGCAAACTAGGTCTGCAACATCAAATCTATGTATGTATGAATCCTTTCTGAGCAAGATCGAGCCTACTAGCGTATCTGAGTCCCTTGCCGATTCAGATTGGGTAACTGCGATGCAAGATGAGCTGAATCCGTTTGAAGCACTGAAAGTCTGGCGACTCGTACCCAAACCGCAAGGTAAAACCATCATTGGTACGAAATAGGTGTTCAAAAACAAGAAAGATGAAGATGGTACCGTTATCCGAAATAAAGCACGACTTGTTGCCAAGGGATATTGGCAAGAGGAAGGAATTGACTACGATGAGACTTATGCTCCAGTGGCACGTATAGAGGCGATCCGGATGTTCTTAGCCTACGCAGCCCACATGAACTTCACCGTCTATCAAATGGATGTGAAGACAGCTTTTCTGAATGGAGTACTCAAGGAAGAAGTCTACGTCTCACAGCAGAAGGGTTTGTAAATCTAGATAAGCCGAACCACGTCTACATCTTGGATAAAGCTCTTTATGGACTGAAACAAGCTCCTCGCGCCTGGTATGATATTCTATCTCAATTCTTGGTCAAGTCAGGTTTTACAAAAGGTACGGTTGATACCACTCTTTTCATTAAAAAGGATAAAGGCGATATCATTCTTATTCAAATATATGTGGATGATATTATTTTTGGTTCTACAAATCCTAAGTACTGTAAGAACTTTGCAAACCTCATGGTGTCATGTTTTCAGATGAGCATGATGGGAGAGATGAATTTCTTTCTCGGATTGCAAGTCAAACAATTTTCAACGGGGATTTTTATCAATCAATCTAAATACATTCTTGATATTCTTCGGAAATTCAAAATGGAAAATTGTAAACCGATTGGTACCCCGATGGCACCTGGTACTAAGATTGGCACCGATCTTTCGGGAAAGGCTGTTGATGTTAGGACTTATCGAGGGATGATAGGTTCTTTAATGTATCTTACTTCTAGTAGGCCGGATATAATGTTTTCTACATGCTTATGTGCTAGATATCAGGCCAATCCTAAAGAATCCCATTTGTCTGTTGTTAAGCGGATTTTCAGGTATCTGAAGGGGACTGCAGATCTTGGTATGTGGTATCCTAAATATACTAGCTTTGAACTAACATCTTATTCAGACGCAGATCATGTTGGTTGCATGTTAGACAGGAAGAGCACCTCAGGTCATATACAATTTCTCGGTGATAAACTCGTCAGTTGGGCTTCGAAGAAACAATTATGTGTCTCCACATCAACGGCCAAAGCGGAATATGTATCTGCTTCTAGCTGTTGTTCTCAAGTCTTGTAGATGAGAACACAACTGCGAGACTATGGATTTCATTTCAATAGAATCCCGATCTATTGTGATTCGAAGAGCGCTATTGCGATTACCGCTAACCCTGTTCAGCACACTAAGACCAAATACATAGATGTCCGGTATCATTTTATAAAAGATAATGTAGAAAAGGGAACAATTGAACCTTACTTTGTAAAAACCGATTATCAGTTTGCAGATTTGTTTACCAAACCTTTAGACGAAAAGAGATTTAATTTTCTTGTCTCAAGACTTGGTATGCTAAATCTTAAGACCTAATCGGTGGTTACCTATTACAGTTTCTTATTGTGTCTCTTTATCATTTCTTTATTATTATTTCCGCATGATACCTTGTAACACCCCCTTCCCGAGATGAAAAAGGAGGTTACGTCTGAACCTAACACAAACTGCTAACAAGAGCATACAGAGCATTAGTAAAACTTTAATTAAAATAAGCACCAACAAAAAAATAATTGTCTCAAATGATACACTTTCTTTCTTCCAATACTTACCTCAAAGCATTAATAAAACCTAAAACTTCTTACCAACAAACCACTTATATAGGAAGAAGCTCTTAATTCCTTAACCTCTTATATAGGAACACTAAATCGAACGAAAAACAATCGAGACAAAAGCAAGGAACCCATGTACATATGTAATAAATAAAATAAACACAAATGGAATTAGAAATCTTCCACATATATCACGGATGAGTAACACAACGGAAGGAAAATAAAGAATTTGTACACATATACAAACGGACAAAAAAAATTCAAATGAAGGAACATAACGAATCCATACACATATACAACAACTCAAATACACAGATTAATGAGAGGAAGAATAAGGAATCCGTACCTTAGCTAACATCCAAAAATCTCTAATGAAAATCCCATCTGCTTTCTTCAACGAGTCTCTAAAATTACTATCAAAACACCAAACAAACATCCAACCTCAAACTCTAATATTGATGTTTGATACTCCAAATATTCAAAACCCTAACTCTCGTTTTTCCCCTTTTGCTTCCTTAGAAGTTTTTTTTTTTGAATGGGACAATTGGATTGGTCCATTGAGAGTCCTAATTTGATTAATCAACTAAAGCCGTCGAGATTACCTAAGGCTTATCCCTAAAATCTTCAAAGTTTTTCCTATTTTCAAAACTAACCCCTCTAGTTTCATAAGGTTTCCAACTTTGAATCAAACATTAAATGAACAATATTTTCTTATAAACTACGGGGTATTACAATCTACCCTCCTTAAAGAAATTCCGTCCTCGGAATTTAAGTAAACCATTAGATCAATCAAAATACTCAAATTAGAGTCTTCAAAATTCTAGGCATAAACGGTTTTACATTACCTTACCTTGCAAGTCCTCAAAATAAAATCAAAATATTGGCCATGAAATACTTATTAAGATATTTTAATTTCCAAATTATACAAACGGTAAGGTTATCACAATTCACCCCACTTAAAATAATTTGGTCTTCCATGTTCATCACACTAAGTCTCGACATATTAATACTCACAAGTCACAATTAAACCTTAGTATAAGAGATAACAAATAAATATTATTCAAAATTATACTTAACATCTCGACTAGAATATAACACTATCAATAATAAGACCGTACCAAAATATCCACCGAAAGATCACCAATATCTAAACACCATAAATTTTGATTCTATAAACAAAATTGCATAACTAATATATCCTTAGAAATCAAATTCTAACTCGAACCATTAGATTGAGCATTTAGATATCTCCAAATAAACGTCATTAATTTATTTTGAATCACAAACCATGATTGCCATCTTAAAACAACTATGCAATCGATAATGAGAACCGCTAAATATTAGATGATTTTTTTTTTTTACCCAATACTATCAAAATATATGTCATCCGACCTTCCCACTAATCCTTATAAGATATTCTCGCACTTTTCACACTCCTCCTATAACACATAACTATTTCGTCAATACAACTACTTTCTAAGTATACCAAATCGCAACACTCCTTACGCATAATTGAGATCAATAATTGCAACTAGATCATTCATTTAAAGATTCTAAAATATAAGCACTTAAGACTAATGGCTTAGCAAACCCATCAATTTGCTTAAATTGCTTTCTTAAAATCAGATTGCCTGTAACATTAAAGTACATCCACATACACCATAAACACTACATATAAAGACTTAATTAACATACCACATATTACGATGCTAACGATAAAATTCATCAACCTAAACGATAATTCAAAACCAGAACTAATTAATCCACGAGCCAAGTAGGGAGTCATTTAGGATAAAAAAAATCGACCACCACGCTTCCGCTACACAATTTAGATATTCTTTCCTAATCTACCAATACTCACACGTCAAACCTGTTTGGTTTTCTACAAGATGGAACCTAGAGCTCTGATACCATTTTTGTAACACCCCCTTCCCGAGATGAAAAAAGAGGTTACGTCTGAACCTAACACAAACTTCTAACAAGAGCATACAGAGCATTAGTAAAACCTTAATTAAAATAAGCACCAACAAAAAAATAATTGTCTCAAATGATACACTTTCTTTCTTCCAATACTTACCTCAAAGCATTAATAAAACCTAAAACTTCTTACCAACAAACCTCTTATATAGGAAGAAGCTCTTAATTCCTTAAACTCTTTAGATTCCCTTAATTCTTTAAACTCTTTAGATTCTCTTTAGATTCCCTTCGAATACCTGCCGCGAACAAAGAAATGCGGCTGAGCCAAACGCTCAGTGCATAGATACAATAGATAACAAACGAATAATCGAACCCAATACTGAAATTAATAAAAATCTGAATTTTGGACAAGAGCCTTGAATTTTGAGTGTTTACGAAAGCTAAATTAAGTAAAATCATTCCACATCTAACTTCAGCTACAGGCTTTAATACCCCAAACAAAGAAAACAAAACCAAAAGAAATTAGACCAAAAGACTCAAATTTAATTACTTAATCAAAAGTCATAACAAAATGAATAAATCCAAATTCATATATCGAGACAGTAATTTTGTCAAAGTTCAAGACTGTCAAATCAAAACAAATATTGTCAACTAAATACCAAACTAATCTGAGAAGCTTAAATCAAAATCATATCATAAGATTGCATAACAAGCTCGAACAAATAATCGCATACACTTGAGTTTCATGTCAAACATAAAAAGATACAACAAGTGTCAGACATAAGCCACATAGGCACGTACGTTGGACATTCTCATCCAACTGTACTAAATAATGTGAGATGCGGTGGTGGGCACTACACCGTCCTCCACCCTACAAACTAGGGTCGACCCATACGCCTTCCATCACACCAAACCATCTCTCATCAGAGCACACAAAATCAAAAGAAGACGTCGTGGACTGATCACACCGCCACAGGTGGTGTCACGCCATCGGCGCCACAATGACGTGCCTATGGTACCCCCATAGGTGGTTTGTAGCTCGGTACACCTTAACGTATAAACTTCAAAAGTATGTCACAATATATGTGATCATACTAAATGAATATCAAATCATACGAATTACAAAACAAATAAAAAGGGTATTTAAATGTACAAAAATATTGACCGCTCCACTTAAAAGGTTTATTTTTCGAACATTTTAAAACTAAAAGACTTACAAATAGAAACGGAATTTAAAAGGAACGAGTTTAGTAAACCAAGACGTAACTTCATTACGAACCTTTACAAAAGAGTTGAAACAAAAAACTTACGGAGAATCAAATCCAAACATAGACTAGGAATTTCACACCCACAACTTTTTGAAATCATGTCGTACTATTTTCAGAACCTTACACGTTTATAACTCTAATATTTTCTCATACTTCAAGGAAGTTTTAGAAAACTATATCTAAATAAAAGTTTTAAATAAATGTCATAGGATTCCAACGGATCAAGAATGGACCGAATCGGATTTAAAATAGATTTTATAGGGATTTTCGAAAAACATTGTGCTGTTCTCGTCCAAAACTTGAGCAGTTTCAAAAATTCCAGATTTTGAACACCTTAGCTTAAAATTCACTGTTTGCACGTGTGATGATGAATTGTAAAAGACCTCTCTAGGTTTTCAAAAACATATTATACGCAGTAATCCGATAAACGAGTGATTTGTTATTATTTTTACAAATAACACGAAATTTTCAGAGTGAAATTCAGCAGATTTATAAATTGAATTTGACGTTTTTAACATATTCAAACCTCGATTTACTGCCTAATAAACCAAAACAGAACTCACCCAAAATAGACACGATCAACTAATCGAATGTGAACAAATCAATTTGATGGAAGAAGTAACACATTGTACACAAAATCGAACGAAAAACAATAGAGACAAAAGCAAGGAAGCCATGTACATATGTAATAAATAAAATAAGCACAAACGGAATTAGAAATCTTCCACATATATCACGGATGAGTAACACAACGGAAGGAAAATAAAGAATTTCTACACATATACAAACGGACAAAAAAAAATTCAAATGAAGGAACATAACGAATCCATACACATATACAACAACTCAAATACACGGATTAATGAGAGGAAGAATAAGGAATCCGTACCTTAGCTAACATCCAAAAATCGCTAATGAAAATCCCATCTGCTTTCTTCAACGAGTCTCTAAAATTACTATCAAAACACCAAACACACATCCAACCTCAAACTCTAATATTGATGTTTGATACTCCAAATATTCAAAACCCTAACTCTCGTTTTACCCCTTTTGCTTCCTTAGAAGTTTTTTTTTTTTTGAATGGGACAATTGGATTGGTCCATTGAGAGTCCTAATTTGATTAATCAACTAAAGCCGTCGAGATTACCTAAGGCTTATCCCTAAAATCTTCAAAGTTTTTCCTATTTTCAAAACTAACCCCTCTAGTTTCATAAGGTTTCCATCTTTGAATCAAACATTAAATGAACAATATTTTCTTATAAACTACGGGTATTACAATCTACCCTCCTTAAAGAAATTCCGTCCTCGGAATTTAAGTAAACCATTAGATCAATCAAAATACTCAAATTAGAGTCTTCAAAATTCTATGAATAAACGGTTTTACATTACCTTACCTTGCAAGTCCTCAAAATAAAATCAAAATATTGGCCATGAAATACTTATTAAGATATTTTAATTTCCAAATTATACAAACGGTAAGGTTATTACAATTCACCCCACTTAAAATAATTTGGTCTTCCAAGTTCATCACACTAAGTCTCGACATATTAATACTCACAAGTCACAATTCAACCTTAGTATAAGAGATAACAAATAAATATTATTCAAAATTATACTTAAAATCTCGACTAGAATATAACACTATCAATAATAAGACCGTACCAAAATATCCACCGAAAGATCACCAATATCTAGACACCATAAATTTTGATTCTATAAACAAAATTGCATAACTAATATAGCCTTAGAAATCAAATTCTAACTCGAACCATTAGATTGAGCATTTAGATATCTCCAAATAAATGTCATTAATTTATTTTGAATCACAAACCATTATTGCCATCTTAAAACAACTATGCAATCGATAATGAAAACAGCTAAATATTAGATGATTTTTTTTTTTTACCCAATACTATCAAAATATATGTCATCCGACCTTCCCACTAATCCTTATAAGATATTCTCGCACTTTTCACACTCCTCCTATAACACATAACTATTTCGTCAATACAACTACTTTCTAAGTATACCAAATCGCAACTCTCCTTACGCATAATTGAGATCAATAATTGCAACTAGATCATTCATTTGAAGATTCTAAAATATAAGCACTTAAGACTAATGGCTTAGCAAACCCATCAATTTGCTTAAATTGCTTTCTTAAAATCAAATTGCCTGTAACATTAAAGTACATCCACATAGACCATAAACACTACATATAAAAACCTAATTAACATACCACATATTACGATGCTAACGATAAAATTCATCAACCTAAACGATAATTCAAAACCAGAACTAATTAATCCACGAGCCAACTAGGGAGTCATTTAGGATAAAAAAAATCGACCACCACGATTCCGCTACATAATTTAGATATTCTTTCCTAATCTACCCATACTCACACGTCAAACCTGTTTGGTTTTCTACAAGATGGAACCTAGAGCTTTGATACCATTTTTGTAACACCCCCTTCCCGAGATGAAAAAGGAGGTTACGATTGAACCTAACACATACTGCTAACAAGAGCATACAGAGCATTAGTAAAACCTTAATTAAAATAAGCACCAACAAAAAAATAATTGTCTCAAATTATACACTTTCTTTCTTCCAATACTTACCTCAAAGCACTAATAAAACCTAAAACTTCTTACCAACAAACTTCTTATATAGGAAGAAGCTCTTAATTCCTTAAACTCTTTAGATTCCATTCGAATACCTGCCGCGAACAAAGAAATGTGGCTGAGCCAAACGCTGAGTGCACAGATACAATAGATAACAAACAAATAGTCGAACCCAATACCGAAAATAATAAAAATCTGAATTTTGGACAAGAGCCTTGAATTTTGAGTGTTTACGAAAGCTAAATTGAGTAAAATCATTCCACATCTAACTTCAGCTACAGACTTTAATACCCCAAACAAAGAAAACAAAACCAAAAGAAATTAGACCAAAAGACTCAAATTTAATTGCTTAATCAAAAGTCATAACAAAATGAATAAATCCAAATTCATATATCGAGACAGTAATTTTGTCAATGTTCAAGACTGTCAAATCAAAACAAATATTGTCAACTAAATACCAAACTAATCTGAGAAGCTTAAATCAAAATCATATCATAAGATTGCATAACGAGCTCGAACAAATAATCGCATACACTTGAGTTTCATGTCAAACATAAACAGATACAACAAGTGTCAGACATAAGCCACATAGGCACGTACGTTGGACATTCTCATCCCACTGTACTAAATAATGTGAGATGCGGTGGTGGGCACTACACCGTCATCCATCCTACAAACTAGGGTCGACCCATACGCCTCCCATCACACCGAACCATCTCTCATCAGAGCACACAAAATCAAAAGGTGACGTCGTGGACTGATCACACCGCCACGGGTGGTGTCACGCCATCGGTGCCACAATGATGTGCCTATGGTACCCCATAGGTGGTTAGTAGCTCGGTACACCTTAACGTATAAACTTCAAAAGTATGTCACAACACATGTGATCATACTAAATGAATATCAAATCATACGAATTAGAAAACGAATAAAAAGGGTATTTAAATGTACAAAAATATTGACCGCTCCACTTAAAAGGTTTATTTTTCAAACATTTTAAAACTAAAAGACTTACAAATAGAAACGGAATTTAAAAGGAACGAGTTTAGTAAACCAAGACGTAACTTCATTACGAACCTTTACAAAAGAGTTGAAACAAAAAACGTACGGAGAATCAAATCCAAACATAGACTAGGAATTTCACACCCACAACTTTTTGAAATCATGTCGTACTATTTTCAGAACCTTACACGTTTATAACTCTAATATTTTCTCATACTTCAAGGAAGCTTTAGAAAACTATATCTAAATAAAAGTTTTAAATAAATGTCTTAGGATTCCAACAGATCAAGAATGGACCGAATCGGATTTAAAATAGATTTTATACGAATTTTCGAAAAACATTGCGCTGTTCTCGTCCAAAACTTGAGCAGTTTCGAAAATTCCAGATTTTGAACACCTTAGCTTAAAATTCACTGTTTGCACGTGTGATGATGAATTGTAAAAGACCTCTCTAGGTTTTCAAAAACATATTATACGCAGTAATCCGATAAACGAGTGATTTGTTATTATTTTTACAAATAACACGAAATTTTCAGAGTGATATTCAGCACATTTATAAATTGAATTTGACGTTTTTAACATATTCAAACCTCGATTTACTGCCTGATAAACCAAAACAGAACTCACCCAAAATAGACACGATCAACTAATCGAATGTGAACAAATCAATTTGAAGGAAGAAGGAACACATTGTACACTAAATCGAACGAAAAACAATTGAGACAAAAGCAAGGAACCCATGTACATATGCAATAAATAAAATAAACACAAACGGAATTAGAAATCTTCCACATATATCACGGATGAGTAACACAACGGAAGGAAAATAAAGAATTTGTACACATATACAAACGGACAAAAAAAATTCAAATGAAGGAACATAACGAATCCATACACATATGCAACAACTCAAATACACGGATTAATGAGGGGAAGAATAAGGAATCCTTACCTTAGCTAACATCCAAAAATCGCTAATCAAAATCCCATCTGCTTTCTTCAACGAGTCTCCAAAATTACTATCAAAACACCAAACACACATCCAACCTCAAACTCTAATATTGATGTTTGATACTCCAAATATTCAAAACCCTAACTCTCGTTTTTCCCCTTTTGCTTCCTTAGAAGTTTTTTTTTTTGAATGGGACAATTGGATTGGTCCATTGAGAGTCCTAATTTGATTAATCAACTAAAGCCGTCGAGATTACCTAAGGCTTATCCCTAAAATCTTCAAAGTTTTTCCTATTTTCAAAACTAACCCCTCTAGTTTCATAAGGTTTCCATCTTTGAATCAAACAATAAATGAAAAATATTTTCTTATAAACTACGAGGCATTACAATAAATAATTGACGGAAGCCACTCTAATTAATAATATCTGTAACATCCCAGGCCAACCGTACCAGATATTGTCCGCTTTGTCCACACACCCGGACTCACGGTTTTAAAACGCGTCTGGTAGAGGAGGTATATCAGTCCTTTATAAGGCAACTCTTGTTCTCATCCCCAACCAATGTGGGATCTGACAATCTACCCCCCTTGGGAGCCCAGCGTCCTCGCTGGCACACTAATCCGGCTCCCGACTCTGATACCATCTGTAACATCCCAGGTCAACCGTACTAGATATTGTTCGCTTTGTCCACACACCCGGACTCACGGTTTTAAAACGCGTCTGGTAGAGGAGGTATCTCAGTCCCTTATAAGGCAACTCTTGTTCTCCTCCCCAACCAATGTGGGATCTTACATACCTGCTTTTTAATAGTTTGTTCATGATCTCAGGGGGAGTGTGAGAAGTATCTTATAGATGGTCAATGTTATTTTGAGGGGGAGCAAAACTGAATGCATTGTACTTACTGATAATTTGTTACTAATGCATGATTTTAGGGGGAGCATTCAAGTCAAAGGAGTATGTTTATGACTTCTGATTATTCCTGATCAGAACTCGTACATTATTTGTTTTACTGCTTTATGTCATTTCAATTTCAGTGAATAAAGTTACTTTGACTAGACTTTTAGACTTTTGTAGGTTGAGAGATGCTTCAAAGATCATATCTTTATGACTTTAAGCTTGACTTCGTGAGATGTAAGAATGTACTCAAAAGGTATAATTCTTAATCTTCATCTCCTTTATGGTTGAAAGAAGGACAACTTTCAATCATAAGAAAACATGTTCTTAAATGTTCAAACCACTTCCCTATTCTCAAACAGATTTCTTGAATTGGAAATGTGCTTTTAAATGTTTTTTGCTTCATCATTGAGCTTTAACTGATCAAGTTAAATCACCTGAGCATCATATGCTTCATAGGAAAACATAGGATCAGTGTGCTAGGACTTCAAAGAAACTTCTATGGATTCACGTTAACCAGTGTTTCCTACCCAAGAAGTTAATCCTGTAATGATTGAATGTGAGGAGTCCAAAAAGAAATGAGTGTGGGATGTGTGATGAGGGAAAAATGTTAAAAGAGAGTTTGGTTAGCTGTGAGCTTAAAGATTAAAAGAAAGAGGGTGAGAGATCAGAGTAAAAGAATAACAAACTCTGCACCAACTACTTTCTAAGTCGGGCAGCCACATTTCTAATGTTTCACAATTCTTGGAAAACATTATTGAAACAGGCAACTAGCCCATGCCAACTCTTGACTTTACCCCACCAGTCACTCATTTTCTTCTCAACAAGAAAATGTTTCATTTTCAAAGGGGACGCAGCGCATATGCTATCTGATTTTCATTTGGAAAATCTGGATATTGAAAAGAAGGAAGTCTGCCCCACCTTCGCACTTCGTTCATGCACATTGAGTCTGTGTTTAACTACTTGTCTCAGTGGTTTACACTTTTTGAGCCTTATAAGCAATCATCATATGCTTAATTTATTCCATCACTTGCACGGACACACAAAGAATTTGTTTCTTTGTCATAACGTTCATAGAAATTGCCTTTGTGGTATTTCGATGATTGAATGGAAGCCCTGGGGGAGTGAACATCATAAAAGCTCCTTTATATTGTGTATTCGTTACACACAGTGACTTTATGTTACTGACAGACAATTTTAACTGATTCATTTGTTGATTTAGGTGTTACGCTTCATTTTCTAATTTGTCTAGATTTACAAAGATCTGGATGAACATCTTAATGAATTGACGGATAGTCAGTGGTTCTATTTGCAAGATCAATGGTGGAAGACATTTTTTGAAAAAACGTTTTGATGAACTCTTTGCTCTTTTCATCAAAAAGGGGGAGAAGCGTGAATCAAGAAATGGAAGATATGTTTGAAGATGATTTGCTGAAGCATTCTGAGCTGAAACTGGAGATAATTTCTTTTCAAGAGATATTTTAATCGATTGGGGAGATTGCTACATTCTGAAGACAAAGAGGAGGAAGACTTCATTTTCTGAGCTTAAAAGAGAAGAATTGAATTTCTAAATCTTTTTAGTAATGATCTTGATCCAAAGGGGGAGATTGTTAAACCACAGTTTTATTGGATTCAAGATCATCATTATCTGAAGATGAAAAAACTGAAGTCAAAGCTAATAAAGTCGTCTCAACAAATAGTCTAGGGTCCTTTTGTAATAAATAGTCAAAGTATGTTTCCGTATTTTCATATTTAGTCTTTGTTATTTGCTGTTGGGCCAAGCCAAGCCAAGCCCATCAGTCTATTTATGCCTATGTATAAATTAGATTAGTTTAGAGTTAATTAGGGTTAAGAGAGCTTAATTGAGAAATTATAATTGAGAGGCTGTGTGTGGTGTTGGTGCTCCGTGAACAAGAGCTACAGAGAGAGATATCGATTTCATCAAGAACACTTGTAACCTGTTGAATCGTTTTATTAATCAATACCAGGTTTGCATAATTGTGTTGATTATATGTTTGCTTGTTTGAATGATTAATTATTGGGACACACAATCTCTGTTAGAGAGAGAAAGTCACTATGAGCATATTGAGAGAATTTTGTTGTAAACATTTGAAAATCAATGAATATGACTTGTGACTAAAATGTGTGTGTGATATGTGATTGTGAGCTTGAAACTAGGATCACATATGTGAACCATGAAGATTCCACCTTTATAGCTTCAAGAGTCATGATTGGCATGTGTTTATGAAATGATTGCTTTTTATTGCCCTACGAGGGATGATACCAAATACGATATTGGACGCAATAACGGACTTGTTCACATTCTTTCTTGAAATATGTTCAATTCTTACACATAGAAGAGTTAGTTCCATTGCAAATAAGTATTATCCAAACAATTTGCAAATCGGAAAAAGGTCTTTTCGCCAGGATTTTTTGATTCAATGGAACACCTGGTGATATATTTGGGGCATGAAGCTACAAGGGGTGGTCGGTTCAATATAGGTGGATGTATATCTATGAGAGGCTTCAAATTTTATTAAAAGCTATTACAATATATTCATATAAAAAACTACTTTAGTCCTTAACACGTACTTCATTTCTTATTTAGGAAGCTTCGGTCGTTGAAGAGAATGATTACAAACAAAGAAAGGGTTGAGGGATCTATCGTTGAGTCATACCTTGTGAAAGAACTTTCGAACAATATCTCCCTTTATTTTGATCCACAGATAGAAACAGGACATAATCGTGAGTCAAGGAACTTTTCCCCGGATATTCCTATTTTTTTCGAGGGCCAATGATCGAAGGTTCCATCTCATCCACTATTCAAGAAGACTGGGAAACAGATCATCTTGTCTGATCATGACATCGATATGAACCAAACATATGTCTTGTTCAATTGTGTAGAAGTTCAACCATTCTAGTAATGTTTTATGAATGGGTTCGAAAAATGGATCCGAATATTGATGATGTTGCACTTGAACAATTGTGAGAAGAAAGATTCAGTGGCTGGTTAGAGCATCACGTGCTCGTGTCACCGGAATCAAGTGAACAATTGAAATCACTAGCTCACGGACTAGGATGTTATGCTTGGTCGCATCAAGGATACTTCGTCAATGGTTACAAGTTCCGTACATTAACCCATGGTGTTGGTTGAGTTACACATAGTAGTGGTATATGTGTAAGGGGCGTGTTACGACGAGTCTGATGAGTCCGACTATTATGGAATGTCGGATGACGTTGTAGAGGTGGAATATTATGGCGTGGGGTATTGCATTATTGTGTTGTTCAAGTGCACTTGGTATTATACTCTGTCGGGGGTTAGAGTCGACTGTGAACATAGTTTGTTTGATAACAATTATAAGTCCATTCTAAGAATCGACGATCCATTCGTCCCAGCATCAAGGCAGAACAAGTCTACTATATTCCATATCCTTCGATGACAAAGAATTTGAGAGACTGGTGGTCGGTTGTTAAGATGAACCTCGTAGCATATATGAAGTAATAGAGATTTTTATCGATGTCGAGTTTGATGATAATGTGGATGGAGAACAAATCTTTCAAATAAACAAAAAGGGTAACTCGTACAATGTTTGGAGGATTAAATAAATGTTCCACTTGTCACAGAGAAGGTAAATGTAGCCGATATTTATGACGTAGATGATGGACCTGTTAATGAAGATAGTAAATACGAGGCAGAATTTGAAGACACAGACGATGATTTAGATAATGGAAATGAACATATTTTATCTTATCATTCTTCTAATGAGTAGCTTATATTATGTATGCTTAGTTCACAATTGTATAATTGACATATGATATTCTTCCATTTTCTTTTATAAAATCGAATTTGGATTTTTTTAGGTGATGGCACGTCGTCCATGGGGTGGTAGAGGTAAAGGTAGAGGTAGAGGTCGAGGCAGCAGTAGCTCTGGCAGGCGTGACAACCCACATGTCGATGATTGTAATGAGGTTTTTGATGACATCACCCGGACCCTTGGACTCGAGGATCAGGACGAACAGGTAGATATCCATCATTTGGGTGCTTCGGGGTCGACGAGAGGACACAATCGTTCAATGTCGACACCATGACATCTGAATTAACAAGAGTTGATACTTCTTGGTAACGGCCGGTAACTAGATGTGATATAAGGCCTTGTATTACGTAATAAATAGATATAAATGACTTGTGGGTTGTATATTTTTTAATGTGCAAATACCCATGATGTCCAAGAGAACACCTCCATTTTAAGGGGTTTGTTTCGTGGTCTATGGCGCCCCTTGAAGGACGTCCCACAGGCTGACTGCGACTATATGTTCAAGTCCTTTTGGGTTGGTAAATTAAACACTTTTAAAGTAATTGTACATACCAGATTATTGTTTTTACCTTGATACAAGTCTTGTGAATGTAATGAAAGTTCAGTGGGACCAGAAACAGGAGGAAGAGGTTTATGATGCATGGGCCCATACCATGCACAATAGGTTGAGGGATTGGATGAGGGTTTCAAGCAAGTGTGCCATGGAACACCATTAGGGTTTCACACCTATTAGAAGACACCACCCTCGCAGGAACCTAGATACATATTGGCACCAGATGATTGATCAGGTTTTTTGTCTTTATTTTGTGTTTTGTGCATTACCTTTGTTTTATACCAACTTCTGTGTTACGGTTTTAACAGGAGTGGGATTCAACTGTTGAAGATCCTGGTGTATGTTTGGTTGTGCTAATCAGGTGACCGAATTTGAAGGGGTGTCATCTAGGCACACTAGGGGATCGATTAGTGTTGCACTGTACCGACACTAGATGGTAAGTCTACAGTCTTTTTTGAATACATAATTAGATTAATTTGTATATTTACTAACAACTTATCTTAATAGTTTACTATAAAAAGAATAGAAAATTTCATATGAGAAGAAGTAGAGAGTTACATGGGATCGTGAGCCAAGTTCTTGTGAGGTGTTTGAGCAGAGCTACTGCTGGAACCAGAAGGTCACTCAGGGTATGTCCAGACAAAGCGGCTAGAGCGGCGGTAAGTTTTCTAAAACCATTACTTTATTTTATGTGTACATATGTGTATGTGTATGTGTTCTTTGTATTCCTCGGTTAGTATTATATTATGTCTACATGATGTGTATATGAGTTGTTTGCTAACCGTGACTGGATCTATGTATATATTGTTGTAGGTATCTATATATGTGTTACATATATGTTTATATGTATTTGTATTTGTGAATATATAGATAATGTTAAGTTCAAATATTGTATCCAATATTTAACTAGAAAGTCAAAGCTACAAAGTCAACAATGTCAAAGTTATTAAAAGTCAAAGTTGTCTTGTTTTACTTAGTGGTTAAGTTTTACTTTTAGTTAGGTGGTTTAAATAGGTGTTTTAGCTTTGTAATATTGGAAGAACTTGATAGTAACATTTGATTTGTGAGATCAATGACTAATGCTTTCTCTCTCTACATTCTCTCTCTATGATTTAGATAGATTTTGGGTTTATCAATTGGTATCAGAGCTGGTTCTAAATAAGAGAGAATTAAGAGAAACATTTTTGAATCTGAATTCGAAATCTATTCTGAAAATCTGGATTGAATTCTGAAATTTTGGATCTAAATTTGAAAATTTTCAAGATCTCTCAAGAACACTCTGTCAATTTTTTTTTGTGGTTCTTTGTTAAATCAAATTCAAATTAGATTGTTAAATTCTTGATTTGAAATGTATTCAAATCTGATTTTTAATCAGTTTGATATATTCTTTTTAGTTGAATTGCAGTTTGAATTGGTGCTGTGAATTGATTTGTGGAATTTCAAAAACTCCATGAAATGCATTGATTGTCGCAAAATTTATGATACTAGCGCAAAATATCATGAACTAGTGGAAGTTATCAATTTGTTTGTTGATTGGTTGATGTGAAGATTGTGGAATCAAATTAATTCAGTGGATGCAGTTTCATTTGAATTGAAATTGGATGATACTCCTATCGTGGGACGGTGGATGTATTATAATTTTTAATGCTTCCAAATTCTATTACGGGATGGTGCAAGTGAGTGGGTCGGCCATTTGGTGAGTAATATTGAAAATCAATTTGTGTGTGAATTCAAATTAAGTGGGTCGGTGGTGTGCTTGAGTCTTGCGCAAAGTTGCTCGAGTCTTGCGCAAAGTTGTGGGAAGAAGCCGCAATTTGTAAATCAAAGTTCAAAGTGAAAATTAATTGGAAATTGAAATTAGTGGGTCGGTGGAGTATTGAAATTGATTTTCAAATTGAAATTAGTAAAGGATGAATGTTATTGGCTTTCAATTTTAGTGGGTCGGTGTTGTTAGAGCAAATCTAAGTACAGTTTGATTTTTTTTGTTTTGCTATTTTTTTTTAATTGGTTAAAGAAGAACTAGTGGGTCGATGGATTGTAAGTTTGCGCGACATTGGTTTTCAAGTTTATAAGGTTTGCGCAATTAGAGTCTTACGTAAATCAAAGGTTTGCGCAAGTTCAATTCACACAAAAATTCAATGCCATCAAATGTTCAAAATTTATATTTTGTAAAAGATTTCAATTGATCTGATTTTCAATTTTTTTTTGTTTTGCAGGTTTTGAATATATTTGATCTGCAAGTTTTAAGTCTATGTCTGAGAATTCCAGAGATAGATAATTCAAGTGTTTTGAGAATTTTCAGAATTTTTTTTTTGTGCTGATCTAATTTTGACTTTCAGTCTAAAATTTCTGAATTGTTTGCGAACGATCATTTGTGTTATCAAGCTGTTTCTAATTTTAATAATTCATTTGATAATTCAAAGTTTTCTGAGAGAGAAAATTTTAGATTGTCTGAATTTTGTTTTTGAAACAGGATGAGTTCTCCAATTTTGCTCAGAGGAAGATACGATTAGTGGAAAATTGATTTTTTTAAATTTATAGATACACATGAACTGAGTTGCTATATCAGACTGTCATTGACTGAAGGAGAGATGAAATCTCGTACTCCAACAGAAGATTGTTCTGAGGATCGGGAGAAAAGAAAGAATACTGATAATATGGCTCGAACTTTTCTGTTGAATAGTATTCGTCATGAGATTAAAGGTCACATAAATACCTATCAGTTGACAGGAAAAGATTTATACAAGTCAACGGGAAAGGAGATATGGGACTATCTTGAATGGACAATGTTAGGGCCAATGGTTGTGTCAAATCTAAAAGGAAAGATTTCTGAGTTGGAAGCTAAAATTCAGCAGACAGTCTCTGTTGAGAGCAATGAGCAAAAAGTTAAGAAATTGGAATATGAGAATGCTGAGCTTAGAAAGAATATATCTGATTTGGAGCAAAAGCTTGGTGAAGATAAAGCTAATTTTGAGAGTGAAAAGAAAGGTTTTTCAAAGAAGTTCTCAGATCTCTCAAGAAAGTGTTTTGAAGAGAAGAAAGCAGTTGAACTTAAATGTATAAAACTTTCTCAGCAAGTTTCCGATTTTGAGAAAGTACTAATTCTGGAAAGAGAAAAGTTTGCCAAAGAGAAGAAGGCCGTTGAACAAAAGAATGTGGGATTCTTCAAAGAAATATCCGTCCAGAGAAACGATGCTGAGAAAGGATTTGAAGAAGAAAGAAGCATATTTGAGACTGAGATCAAAAAGCTGACTGCCAAGTTATTTGAACTGTCTGCAAATGCACTGAAAAAGCAGCAACGAAGTCTGAGTTTTCAAAGAAGATTGACCTGCTTGTGAAAGAAAGAGACAACTTTGCATCAAAGATCAAAGAGCTTGAAAAGTCTGTTTCAAGTTCAAATCAGAAATCTGTCCCTTCCCAAAGGTCAGTTAAATCTTTTAATCAGATTCGTAGAACTAACATTTTCTATGATCAATATTTAGATGGTTCAGATACATATCCAAGGAGAAGAGGTTCCAAGAAAGAGGAACTGATCTGGAGAAAGAAATCAGTCAAAGATGACAAGACTGATGAACTGAAAGGAAACACATCATATGTACATGAACACAAAGCAAAGAAGAACAAAGCATCTAAAGGTAAGAAATATTATTGTTCTATCTGTTGTACACATGATCATTTCCACAAAACAAATGATCATTACTGGTATGGTTCTTACTCCATATCCCCCACACGAACTGCAACTAACATTTATGGACCAAAATACCAGTGGGTACCAAAGCCGAAAACTGATTCTGTGTTGCAGGCACCTCAAGTCAAGGGGGAGTAAGAGAACAATGGCTCTTGAATAACACAGTTCAAGACCCGCACCTCAATGTCAAGACTATGGATTCTAAGTAACTCAGCTTAGGACCCGAACTTCAAAGGATTAAAGCCCTCTACTCCCGTGATATCATAAGAGATCGTATTCCAACACTCAAATGAGGACATCAACCTTCAAGGGGGAGTACACTCTTTCTGCAATAGAGAGATATGATGGACTACATTCAAGAAGAAATTGTAGATCTCTATCGTAGACTTTTCACTGATAGATCTTTCTGATATGACGGACCACATTCCAGAAGGAATTGTGGATCTCTATCTTGTTTTAATTGATATATCTACTAATGCATAATTTATAGGGGGAGTACAGGTGATGGCTTCTGATCACATGACAGATCAGGACCCGTTTTTCAATGATCAAAGAAGGATATTGTGCTAATATCCAGGGGGAGCTCAAAAGACATAAATCATTATATCATGTTTTGAGGGGGAGCTGAAAAGGTAAATATCTTTTGTCCTAGATCTTTGATTGTTTGAAAGAAGAACAACTTTCAAGCATGAAAAACACTTTCTTAAATGTTCAAACCACTTCTTATTCTCAAAAGATTTCATGAATTTAGAAGTGTGCTTTTAAATGTTTTTCAAAATTTTGAGCTTAATGTTTAACTGACCGTGTGTTTCCAAAAGATCAATACTTGTGTATTATCTTGTCTATATACTGTCAAGTATTCACACACACCGGTTCAGTATTTTAGTTGAATTTGTTATTACCATGTCTCTAAACGAACCAATTTTTCGATGGTAATACCCCCGTTTGCTTTCAAAGTTGTTGAGCATCATTCATCTTTTTCAAGTTTGTGCCTTTATTGCTAAATTGATTATATTTGTTCATATAAACAAAATATCCAGTTCTTTGATACCCTAGACATTTCATTTGATCTGATTTTATACATTGTCAGATTCTCAAAACAATTCTATTGATTTCATTTCATTCTTTCAATATCTTTGTTTTGAGAAATCTTCAATGTTAAAAATGCTCAAATTTCATTTCTGATTTTTGATGAGCATACATACACTGACATATGATTTCTTGTGCTTTTCATATCAAGAAAATCATTGACCAACATGTACTTTTAGGAACATGGGATTCAATGTGAGTGCTTAATAGATCTTCCATGGATTCACGATAACCAGTGTTTCCTACCCCGGAAGAAATCCTTTGAGTGATTGAGGGGAGAGGGGTCTAAAAGAATTGAGTGTGGGTGTGATCTGAGGTAAAATGAAAACGAGAGATTGGTTAGATGTGAGCTTATTTGTTTAAAAGAAAGAGGGTGTAAGATCAAAGTTAAAAGAATATCAGAACTCTGCACCAAACATCTTTCTGAGTCGGGCAGCCACATTACTAATTGGTTCACATTTCTTTGGTGACCATCATTGAAATAGGCAAATAGCCCATGCCATCTCTTGCATTAACCCCACTAGCTACTCATTCTTTTCTTAAAAAGAGAATGTTTCACATTTTCTAGGGAAGCAACACATAATCTATTGGTTTTTCTCTTGGAAGATACTGATATTGAAAAAAAAAGGAAAGTTGCCCCACCTTCGACCCTTTCTCATGCACATTGAGTCCATGTACAATCATTGTTGTCTCAGTGATTTACATACTTCGAGCCTTACGAAACACAATCATTGTGCTAATTTTTTCAAAAACAAGCACGAGCACACAGAGAATTTGTTTTTCTGTCAGAACATTCATAGAATTACCTTGTGTTTTTCATTGATTGAATGGAAGTCCTGAGGAGTCAACATCAAACCAACTCCTTAAATTGTACATTCGTTGTACACAGTAACTTTGTGTTACTGACAGGCATTCCTAACTGTTTCATTTGTTGATTCAGGGTTACACGTCAATTATGTCTGAATTTGAAAAGATTCGGATATATATCTTTCATGAATTGACGACTCTCAGATCAAAGCGCGCCATCTGTCAAATGGGAGATTGATATTTGTTCTCAAAGGGGGCAATCAAAGACTGTGCTTAAATTGATGATGTTTTGATGATCATGATGCTCTCAATCATCAAAAAGGGGGAGAATTTTATAAAGATTCAATTTCAAAGTTCAAGTCTGACGAAAGTTTGTTTAGATAAAGATCTTCAAAGTCTTCAAAGTCTGATGAAGAATTTCTGAAAGTTCAAAATGCTTCCGCTGTTACAAAAACAAATGAAATCTGAAGAAGATTGTTCAAAGATAAATCAAGATTTTTTTGTGAAAGTTTGTTTTTCCGAAGATGGTTCAGAGATCAAAGAGATGAAGATTCAATATCAGAGATTCCTAAAAACTGTTTCATTGTTTCAAAGATGAAGTTTCAAGTTCAAAGAAGGTTCAAGAAAGTTTGTTTCGCGTTCAAGACATGTTGACTTTCAAAGCTTCAAAGTGCAAAAGACTTTCCAAGATTCTTCAAGAGCTGAAAGAGTAAAGACTGTAACAGCTTCAATGTTCAAAGTTTAAGAGACAAAAGCTGAATAATCAAGAGCTGAAGATCAATATCAAATTTTTATTAAATCTTGAATACGAAGGGGGAGATTGTTAAGTCCAAATATTGTGTCCAATATTTAAATAGAAAGTCAAAGCTACAAAGTCAACAATGTCAAAGTTATTAAAAGTCAAAGTTGTCTTGTTTTACTTAGTGGTTAAGTTTTACTTTTAGTTAGGTGGTTTAAATAGGTGTTTTAGCTTTGTAATCTTGGAAGAACTTGATAGTAACATTTGATTTGTGAGATCAATGACTAATGCTTTCTCTCTCTACATTCTCTCTCTATGATTTAGATAGATTTTGGGTTTATCAAATAACATGTGTGTTGTTTGGTAACCGAATATGATGTGGATATGTATTTGTATATATGCATGTGTATATGTGAATGTATATATAATAATGTAGTTTGAGTTGCCACTATTGGGAAGATGTTAGGCTATGGCTAAGTATATAGGTTGGATATGTTTGATTTGCAGTCGTTATGGTGCTAAAATGTCTACAGATATAAGCTGACCAGTTTTTTTTAGGTAAATCATAGGTATGCTTTCGAGATCTTAGGGAGGAGGCACAGGCTAGCCAGGATCCCGACGCCTGTCCTCCAAATAAGTCATCTCTTTGGGAGCAGAGGGTTGGAGGACGGAGGAAGAGCTGTTGTAGCAGCACCGAGAGATCATTCGTGACTCGATCAGCTGCGGAAGTATGTTGTTTATATTGTTATGTATCATGTCATTACTTTTCATTGCCAACAAATACTATTTTTTTGCAAAATATTGAATATTTACAGGTAGTTGAGTTGAGAGAGAAGATGGCAAGGATTGATGAGTAGGCGAGAGAGTCGAAGCAGCGAGATGAGCGCTATCTAGCTCAGTTGGAAACCGAAAGGAAGCCCAGGGCAGAGCTGGAGGCCGAACATGCCAGACATGTTGTTGAGTTAGTTGAGCAGATAACATTTTTGAAGCAGTTGCTTTTATGCAGCTACAGATATCCACTTTACCCCCTAGTTAGATTGTTATGTTGTACCATACTGTATTTTGAATTGTATGATTTTGGAATTTGGAATTGTATAAATTTGTTATTTTCAATTTGTTGGGCTGTTTTAGTTTGTTATTTGTTTTATTTTATGGGCAGATCTTGTATTAAATATACAGTAAATACAACTTTTTATATAATTTCTTCTGATTTTAAAAAAAATCAGCAACGGATTAGCGACGAAATTCCATCGCTAGTACTTGTTGGTTTTGTCTCTATCTGTTGATAAAAACCCATCGCTAATCCTTTGGTAAATGCTTTTGTCACTGATCTATCGCTAATACAGTCTGCTGCTAATCCGTCGATGATATATTCCGTCGCTAATCCGTCGCAAATTCAATTTGGCGCTAATCCATCACTAGAGGTCATCGGTAATCCTTCGTTAACTTTCGTCACTAATCCATCGCTGATAACATCACCCACGACTGGTTTACCGACAGACTATCCTATTCTCTCCCTGAGATACAATTCTATCTGGATAAAGTTCTCGAGATACTATATCACGATGTCTTGTTATAACAAATTGTTTCAGCAACGGATTAGCGACGAAAGTCATCATTAGGGTCGAATTTTGTAGTGATCTACTTATTAATATAAATAATTATTCTATATTTTATTAGTTTGTTATTAATATACTTCCTAATTGGTTATTAGCTTATATTTTTTTATGAAATATATTTTATTTCTTTAAAGAAACACCATAATATGATCATATTTCAAACCAATTGATCTTAATAATATACAAATATATATATATATATATATATATATATCTTAGTTACAAGTTTTTTTATTCTATAAATTTTTAAGAAAATACACATTAGAAATTACTAAGTTGGTAAAATTAATTGGTCAATGTTATTTATAAAATTAGGTCGGTAGAAGGAGGTTTAAGGGAAAACCTTAAAAAAATGGAAAACTGAGGAACACCCCGATAGCATAGGAAGTAGATCCACTTCAAAACATTCACCCCCAAACTCCAAGCGGAATTTTTCTAAGACCTCGCTTACGATCACTTGTTCTTCATTCTCTACCTCTATGACTAGAGCATCAGTAAAAGTACTAGGAGGCACATATAAAGACTTACAAAAAGGGATTGCCACAAAAGAACGGTTTGCACCAGAGTCAAACAATACTCTAGGGAGTATGGAGTTGAGTAGGAACGTACCCAACACCACATCGGTGGTGTCTTTTGCTTCTTCCATGGTCATTTGAAATGCTCTCCCTTAAACCCTTGGTGTGGCCTCCTTTCTCACTTGGCTTCCTGTACTTGGTCCATACGAGTTACCCTTCAACTTGGGGCACTTGCTCCTCATGTGGACCATCTCTTTGCACTCAAAACAGACTGTTCTCCTGATCGAGCAATAACGGCTAGTATACCCCGACTTCCCACACTTGTAGCAAAACAATTGGGTTGGTATTGCAAGGCCCAAAGTGCTTGATTAGTGCACTTAGGACACCATTTATCTTTCCATGAAAAGTCGGGTGTATTCTCTTACCGTCAAGTTCCCTTCTTGAATGCTCTAAAATCCTCCTCGATACGGTCTATTTCTCTATGGTTAAATTATTCTTCCGATATCTTCTTCTTGAAAGAAGCCCAAGACAAACGTGCCACCACAGTCTATTCAAGGGTAGAGATGGTGACATTCCACCATTGAAGGGTCGGGCCTCTCAGCATTTGTGAAGAGAACTTTACCTTCAGATTTTCTCTACACTCGCTTGACCTGAAATCTTTTTCTTTCCCTCGTATCCAATTTATGCAATCGACGGGATTAATAGAGCCAAAGAACTCCGGTTGCTTGCTACAAAGGAAGGTCTTGTATAAGAAAACTCTTCCACCATGCCTCGTGTCGATGATGGCTTGATATTCGGTTCTCACAATCTTCCTGGTGCCCCCGAAACCTACCACTACGTTCTCCGCCACTGTCTTATGCCTTATGTTACTGGAATTCAAATCATCTAACATTTTCAAGAATACTTCATATTGTTTCTCCATTGTGGAATTGACCATTTAGATCATACTGGTCAACATATCATTATGTGGGTTTACCTCTTGAATAATGGAGTTTGAAGAGGCTTGGTTGACTCTCAGCATGTGTTCCGATCCCTTACCCCATAGCGGTTGTGGGAGCGGTCCAACAGTATCTTCCACCCTTTCGGTTTGGTTTGGTGTAGGCACGCTAGGATCTTGGCATCAATCTTTGTCCGTGGCCTACCACGCGTGTTAACCATTTAAGACTACCACACACATAAGAACGAGGATGAGAGTTTATATAATTATACAACACTATAGGGAACGCACTACTAAATTCATCAATCCTTGCAATAATATTGAAGTCAAGTATACCAACGTATTCACACATTCATAATAGCATTAGCTAAGTGAAATTATGAACATATTATACATAAGAATTCTTGTTATCATCATCGCAATTTTCAATTAGCGTATCTTGCGTTAACTCTATACTCTCTACTCGAATGACAGATTCTACCCAATTCTCGCAATAGTAGCTTAATGTCTCAGTTTACTTTCATACATAGTTCTCTTAAACTAGAGCTCTGATACCATCTTGTGACATCCCAAAATTTAGAGCATTTTAAAACTAGAGAAAATTCTGGAAAATGGATAAAGTAACACTTGCAATGCAAAAGACAACTATAACCCACTACGGGAAAAGTATGTACAACGAAAGTTATTGATTAAATGAGACATAACATTAACAACCTACTAATCTAGACTTTAATAACTAGATTAATGTGGTTGTCCATATGTCTCCAACGGTATCACTCTTCTCAAAAATCCCAAAATCCCGACTCTTAGGTGCTCCTAGTTGCACCGGTCGGCATCTCACCTCATCCTAGATCTGCCGCTAGTAAGACATGTAAATCAATTTGCATAATAGCAAGTGTTAGGCTACAAGACTAGTGAGACCTTACATAACCACATTTATTCATAAGCAATACCAACGTATAAAGTAAATGTTATCGGATCCGATATAGTAGCACATTACCATATGTCCCACATTTTCACCAAAGTTTTCCATACCTGAACATATAAACACATCACCAAAGGGCATCGACACTCTTTATTGTATACTCGCTAGGGCACATACATTGGCTACTCAAACTGAGTACATGACTCATATTCTAAATCCTCATGCATAAGGATTTAGAAATAATTTCCCATTTGCAAAGCATGATCATAATGCATATATGCATATTAACAAGTTGTATATCCAACAAACCTCTATACTTCACATTTACATTTTCCCAAGTCCATTGGGTTTTTCCCAACATTATTTAGATATATATTATTAATTTACTCGCCCCACATTTAAATCATAAAAATGAACATATTAGTTAAGAACATGGTTTCCATTTACAAGGATGTGAGTATTTAGATTTCCCATATTCTCATATTTAGCCCCCCCCCAAACCATAAGTCCATACACATTTATTTTGGTCAAAATTTAACATTTACGTAAATACACAAATCTTACATATAAGGACCATTTAATGATGAATATAGTGACAAGGAACTTACCAATAGGGTTTGCCAAAAGAAACACTAGTAATAGTTGAAAACCCTGGAAAGGTGAAGGCAGAGACTTGAGCCCCTTTAAATGCTTGAGACTTGCAAATCTTAGAGCTTGACCACGTAGATGACCTAGATCTTTAGTTGGTGAACATTAATGTCTCACCTTTCTTGAGGAGTAAATGATGAGAGAGAAGTGGGATGAATGGAAGGGAAATCACCAAAGAGGGAGAGGGGAGTGCTCTCTTGAATCTGATTTGAGAAGTTGCTAAATAAGAAAGAAAAATGGGCTGGTTATAAGACTCCTATCATGCGCACGCGACAGTGCCATGGACACAATCGCATGGTACAGTCACCTGGATTGTACCGTGGCTTATGCCATCCCTGCGAGAGTACCATGGCGACTATAAAATTTGTCACTATCACCGATACAATTTCCACAAGCGTACCAAGGGCTGTCCTGGGCTAGAGACAATTGTATTACTTATATTTTGGTGAGTATGGATGGCAAAAAAAACCGAACCCGACGGTGAAAACCGAAAACCGAACATTTTGGGTCGGGTTCGGGGACTTCTTATCGGGGACGGGGCGGGGATCGGGGATGTTAGCGAGGACGGTGACGGTACTCACCGCCCCGGCCCGACCCGAAATATAATATATGTATATAATAATTTTATATATTATATAAAAGCCCATAAGCCATAGCCCCATACCATTCAGCCCAACGTCCCCAACCTAAATCCCTAATTCTTACAGTCTTACCCCTTTGGCCTCCCCATCGGCGACTCCAAAGTGTAGTGACGTCTCGACTGTCTCCCTCTCACCGCCCACGCCTCGGTCGCCTCCCATCGACGTTCAACTCCAGTCTCCAGTCCCCATCGACGTTCAACTCCACTTTCCCCCATCGGCGTTCAACTCCAGACTCCCAATCAACATTCAACTCCAGACTTCCAATCGGCGTTCAACTCCAGACTCCAAACTCCCATCGACGTTCAACTCCAGACTCCCTCTCGACGTCTCTGGCGACAGACTCCAACTCCCTCAGTCCCTCTCGACCTTTTGAGGTAATTTGGTACTTATATCCATATTCATAAACTTGCAGTTAAACTCATTTGAGGTAATTTGTTATCACTTCATTTGGTACTTAAGAGATACCTTTGTGAAATTATATATTTGTTTGGTTAGAATACATTGTTGATGGTTAGAATTTAGTTTGACAAGAGATACCAAATTTGGGAACAAACTTATATGACATATAATTTTTTGCATTCATTTAATCATCTTGATGGTGAACTTGAATGATGTTGAATTACCATCTATGTCAATTAAGAAATATGAATTTTTCGGTTTTGGTTTCGGGTTCGGGTTTCGGGTATTACCAACGGGTAACGGTGATTTTTTAGCCTTAACGGGTTCCCCAATGGGGATCGGGTAAACCGCGGGGACGCGATGGGGATCCCCGATAAGATCCTCGATAGGTATCGGGACGGTTTCGGGGACCATTTTGCTTTTCAGTTTCAGGGACAGGGATACCAATCCCCGGCCCGTTTCCATTCCATTGGTGAGTCACATTTCATGTTAGTTAGCTCCTAATTTCATTTTTGTCAGAGGTTAAACCTTAAGAAATATTTCCCTTCAAGTCGTGGATCGAATCGGGAATGTCGGGGTCTTGAAAGTCCATTTTCGAAAGTCAGGGAGAGGCTGAGCGACTGTGCCAGGCGACAGTGACATGGTCACAATCACTTTGGCATTGTTGATGGGCCTTAGGTGCTCTCGGTACATAGTCGGGGACTGTGCCTTGTGACTGTGACATCTGTCACTGTCGCTTGGCAATGTCACGGGGATGCCTGATCCTTCGATACACTCGGGTGATTATGTTCTGTCACTATTGCATGTCACCACGCGAACGAGGGCAGGGTGTTGTCCATTTAATGAAATTTCTTCTTTTTATCACTCATATTTCCACCATCTCACTAAAATTCATCCTCTCCCTCTCTCTCTACATTGAGTACGATTTTGAAGCATTGAATGCTTCATTCCTCATCTTCTCTAAGGATTTCCATCATCATTCAAGTTTGTGAAGTCTAGAGTTCATGGATTTAGCATCTCACTTCTCCATCTTCACCTCAAATTCTAGGGTTTCTAGGTTTTTAACCAAAAACCTAATTTGTGAGTACATTCAACCCTTTTAAACCTTATACATGTCAAAACTACACTTTTGAACCAATTATCATCTCCATGTTTACATTTTCATTATTTGCAAGATTTTGACCTAAAAATGGGTTTTTGGAGACTATAGGGTTCTAACTATATGTTTGGAAATTGTTGTTCGAAAGATTGTTTTGAGTTATAACTCATGTTTTACTTACATGTTAGGGTGTTTTATTGGTTAAATAGAAGTTTAGGGTGAAAAATATAATTCTTTAATAGTTTGTTAGCTTGTTGGGCCTAAAGCCCATAAGCCCATTATCTTATAAGCCTAAGTATATAAAGGCTGTTTTAGATTCATTATTAGTTTAGTCTCATTAATTTTCAAAATCCTCTAGTCAATAGGTTTACTTTCTCTGATCAGATATTCTCTCTGTAAACCTAAACTCTTTGATTGAATATTAATCATATGACTAGAGGTTGTGGCTATACTATTGTTCTTAATTGATTATATTGTTCGTGATTGCACTGTACTGGGATCTACAATTGGTATCAGAGCAAAGAGACTGAAGGTTTGATCCAAAAGGTTTGTCTAAAACCCTTAATCGATTATTTGTTTTAATCGTTGTTAGCTGTTTTATCTGTTAAGATATGATCGATCTGTGTTTGGTTTGAGTTTTCTGCAAATCTGTTATTTGATCGATTGTTTTTCTGGGTTCGATCGATCTGTGTTGTTAAAATCAAAATTTTTTATCGGTCGAATTGGATCTGTGTTCTACATCTTTTTATCGGTCGAAGTTTCTGAAGTATCAATCGATCTGTCTTGAAAATTAAAATTTTTATCGGTCTGTGGTTTCTGGTTTGTTTATCAATCTGCATATCGATTGAAATTGTTGCTAGTCGATTGAATTTCTGGGTTGATTGATCTGTTTCTGGGTCGATTGTTCTTGAAATTCATCGTGTTTATTGGTCAGTTATCTTCGATTTTATCGGTCCTATAAGCTTATCTGTTAATCTGATATCGACTGATACATTGTATCGACCAGTACACTTCGTGACCGATACATAGCTTGACCGGAACCTTGTCCCGACCGGTACATTCCTTGACCGGTATATTGTTGGACCGGTGTGTTGTGTTGACCGATATCCATTGCTCGACCGGTACATTCAGTGACCGGTACCTAGACTCGACCGATACCCTGCCTTGACCGATATCTAGGCTCGACCGATACCTTATTGACACCAACCGACCGACCGACCTTTCTTTGACCGATACTCTTTGTGGTTGACCGATACCTTGTCCGACCGATACCGTGTTCGATCGATATATTGTTCGACCGGTACTTTGCTGACCGATATATTTGTCTTGACCGATACTCTGTGAACCGGTACCCTGTTGACCGGTACCCTCTGTTCGACCGGACCCCTGCTCGACCGGGTCCTTGTTTCGACCGGACCCTTGCTCGACCGGGTCCTTGCTCGACCGGATCCTTGTCCTATTCTGCTTATGTTGGATCATAATTGTATTGAAGATTAAAGGGTCTAAACTGTATTTATTTTATAGTTAAAGTTTGGGGTTTAAATTGTAATAGATTGATAGTTATTAGCTATTGGGCTCAAGCCCATTAGGCCTTAAAAGCCTTAGTATTTAAAGTTTTAGTTATTTAGGTTTTAGGGTTAATCCTCTCATTGTTATGTTTAACACAAGGTTTAACTGTTTATTCAAGGGATTGGTATGTTATTCTGATCTTTATATCTCTTGATCTTATTGTGTTTGTGTGTTAATTATCAACTAGATTAAAGTGGGATAACAAGTGGTATCAGAGACTAAAGAATCAATTTTTTTATATTACTGTTCATCGAATTACTATTCATCGAGTTTACTGTTCATCGACTAGTGAAAATCGATTGCATGAATTAATGTGTTGTTATGTTTAAAGTTGATCTGATTAGTTGAGGTTCAAGCTTCTGAATGTTATCTGTTTGGTTAATCGCATTATAAAGCATCAAGTGATTGATTTTATTGTTTTTTTTTTATTTTCTGGGTTCATATATCGGTCACTGAGTTCTTCAAAATTGATGCATGAAAGTTGGAGTTGGCCTTTGATTTTGATTGCATGATAATCGATATCTGTTACTGGAATACCAAAGTCTGATTTCTGCATTTGATTTTGTGTTCTGAATTTGATTTATGGGTTAATTTTCTGGGTTCATTATCGACAATCTGGGCTGGAACTAAGAACGTCCCGGTCGACCGCATCTTATCGGTCAAAAGGAACCTATCGGTCCATACCTTTACCGGTCAAAGCACCTCACCGGTCGAAGTTTTTACCGGTCGAACACCCACTACCGATCCAGTACACTTTACCGGTCGAATACCCTATACCGGTCCACATTCTATCGGTCCACATACATTGTACCGATCAAAGCACCCTACCGGTCGAGGCACATTATCAGTCATACCCAATATCGGTCTATACTTCATATCGGTCCACAACCATACCGTTCGAAGCAAGTTACCGATCCAAGCAAGTTATCGGTCGAACTCAACTTCGCGCCAGTGACATGTCGCGAAAACCCAACTTTGCGCCACGGCCTTGTCGCGCAAACCTCACTTTGCGCGACCCAAGGCTCATGAGAACCTCAGTTTGCGCCACTGCCTAGTCACGCAAATCCTACT
The DNA here is from genome assembly GCA_954870635.1 of Arctium minus. Taxonomy (NCBI): domain Eukaryota; kingdom Viridiplantae; phylum Streptophyta; class Magnoliopsida; order Asterales; family Asteraceae; genus Arctium; species Arctium minus. The sequence goes on along the minus strand of OX941094.1, from coordinate 44,869,198 downwards.
TTGCGCGACCCACTAGACGCGCAAACCTCTTCTTTGCGCCATCCATTGCTCACGAGAACTGCTACTTTGCGCCACGATTATATCATGCAAACCTCACTTTGCGCGACCCGCTACTCGCGCATACCTCACTTTGTGCCACCCCCGGTTTGCGCAAATCACTGTTCGCGCTAGTCACTGTTCACGCGAGTACTATTCACTGTTCACTTTTGCGATTTTTTTTTCGTCAGATTCTCACAGTTTGTTCAGTATTATTTGAGGCTTTATACTGATTGAAAGGACTGCATTTAATTATTTTTGGAAATTTATTTTTCTGAAAATTTTTTAGTGTGGTTTTTATTTTGTTTCTAACGATCTCATCTATTTGGTTGTCTTGGTACATAAAAGTTTGATTACTAACCGTACAACTAATATGTCAAATCAGCTTCTCTCAATGGGCTCACAGTCCAAACCTCCTGTGCTCATGGCTAATGAGTATCAGCAATGGAAGACCAGAATGATCCAGTTTCTGAATCACAAGAACAGAGATTTCATGAAAGCAATCATTAATGGTCCAGAAAATCCAACGATCACAGTAAAGGGTCAAGCTGCAACAGACACCTCTCTAGAAATCTCTGACAGACAGGTTCCTAAACCTTATTAGTTCTTCACTGAAAAGCAGAAAGAACAATACAAGATAGAAGAAGAGGCTCTAATTTATCTGACAATGGCTATTCCAAACGACATCTACAATCGTGTTGACAGTCAGAGCTCTGCTAAAGCAATCTGGGATGAACTAGCCAGACAGTTTGGAGGAAGTGAAGCCTCCATACAAGCTAAGCAGAATCTATGCATAAATGCATACGAGGGATTTCATGCAAAAGAAGGAGAGTTGCTACTAGATACCTATAACAGATATAACATCATTCTCAATGACTTGCGGAGGAACAATATCTCTAAATCTGCTTCTGAGATAAATTACAAGTTCATCAAGAATCTGAATCCAGAGTGGAAGAACTTTGCCATCAACCTCCAGATGTCCAAGAATATGGCTCAAGAAAATGTCACTAATATCTTCTCTACTCTTGCTCAACATGAGGATGAGGTGAGATCTATTAATAACGAGTCTAATAATCTAAAGGACTCTGTGGCTCTCATAGCCGGCAAAGGTTCTGTATCCTCTACAAGGTCAAAGAAAAAGATGTCTAAAGCTCTTGTTACTGAGGTTACTGAGTCCGAATCTGCTTCAAGCGATGAAGAACTGGAGATTGATTCTGATCCAGACATACAGAAGTTCTCCGAGGACTTGGCTCTAATTATGCGACGATTCAAGAAGAGCTTTGGCAAAAATAGATTGAACTCAAAGCCAAAGTATGATGGATACAAGAAAGAGAAGTCTGAGGTGCGATACAAGCCGAGGCATGGAAAGAGAGAGGAAGGACGAGAAGACAGGAAGGGAGATAGAAGAGAAGGAAAGAGAGAGGAGAAGCGAGAAGAACGAAAGGATGATCCAGGAATATGCTACAACTGTGGCAAATTTGGGCATTTCTCAAGAGACTACAAGTTCAAGAAAGTAAAGAACTCAGAGTATTACACAAGAAAGTCACTCATTGCCAAGAAAGCTGAAGAAGGAAAAGTGCTAATGGCTGAAGAAGAAAACTGGCTGTACCAAAGTTCCGATGACGAGGAGCAAGCACACTTCACCCAAGTATCTTATATGGCAAAGCTGGATGGTGACGATGAAGATTCTGAGGCACAATCCGAATATGAAAACTCTGAGGTAAGTGATAATTCTGAACTTATTGAATCTTTAATGGCCCAAATACATAGTATGAAAGATGAATTTGCTTTACTGAAAGGTAAACTTAGCTCTGCACATCAATCTGTCTTAAGCTTTCGTGATGAAAATGCTATATTAAAAGTTGTTGTGGAAGAAAAAGAAAAGGAAAAGGATTATTTAAAAGCTGAAAAAGAGTCTTTAAAAGAAAAAATATCTGGTTTAGAAACGGATCTTTTAATGCTGAAAAGGGTGAGTTTCAAATCAAATTTGAAGTTTGTTATAAAGAAAGAAATGAAGCTTTCACCAAAATCAAGCAATTGGTGGATATTAATATGAAACGAGGTCAGACTGAGCAGACATTAAATATGTTGACCAATAAAATCCAAGACGAAAGGTTTTATAAACTAAAACCAGGTTTGGGTGTGCGAACTAACGAAATTTTGAAAAAGGCACCGGAGCACCTATATAACTTTGATAAATTTGGCTCCGCAATCAGACCCATTCCTGACATTCGTGCAACTTTTGTTGAAGCAAGTTCTCCTAAACCTTCTAAAGAGACCAAAGGTCGAGAAGAAATGGGAAAGAACAAGTCTGGTGACACTGATTCTCAAATTCTTTTTAAATAAGTTGGTTTTAAATATGGTGATTTGAATAAAAGCTATGAGACACGAAAGATCGAATTTACTGAGTTTGAATCACTATTTACCACGCCTTCCAAAGAATCAGTAAGCACCAACACAGTTCCACCTGAGACTGCATGCAAATATGATGAGTATGAATCGGATGTTGATCCATCTACTATACCATCAGTCTCAAATCTCGTTGCTTCTAAACCTTTACTCGTTAAAGAGGTTAAAGAGGAACCTGTCATCACGAATGAATCTTGTGTTCAAAATGATAAAATGGAGTTTATTGAGTCCATGACTGAAGAGATATTTTCTGAAATGATGAATGCTTCAGACTCTGATCCTGTTTCTGATTTAAAGGAGTCAAGTTCTGTGAACGATCATACATCTGAATTGATGAAGCAAATTGATATGTTGCAACAGTCTCTTGATGAGGTTGAAGATGAAAACTTTGATCTTAAACATAAACTTGAAAAGTCTTTAAAAGTAAATCAAGAGCTTTGCACTGAGATCAATGATTTGAAAATTACGTTGGTTAAAAATGCTTCAAATGATAAACAAATGTTTAATTATCCAAGCTGGAAGGTAAGAACCAATCCAGAATTTGATGCTCCTGCAAAACCTTCAGTTGTTTACTCTGATTGTCCTGAATATCTACCGAGTATTTTTGAAAAGGGTGAGACTTCAAATAGCACTAGAAAAGAACCACCTTCTAAGTTAGAGAGTAACAAGGTTCCTGTTTCTGTTTCAGATATAAAAGGAAATGGAGTTGGGAGGAGTAAGAAGAATAAAGATAGTAGTTTGAATAAGAATGATAGGTTATTTAGTGAAACTTTTGCTTCAAATAGTTGTACTTCAGACAGTGTTATTTTGAAAAGTAATTCTTTTGATGAACATGAATGTAAGATTTGTTCCGATAAATCTAAGTTTATGAATTTTGCTCGAAAGAATCTATATTGCAAACACTGTTGGGATAACTCATTCAAATACTACTCCCCTCCAAAGTCCAGACAGAATAAGAGAAAAGGTAAACTGAACCTTAAGTCTAATTCTAATTCTTACGCACAACCTAAAGTGTTACGAGCTAAGGTTGCCAATCCTTCTTCTAAAAAGCACTTTCAGGAACGGAATGTTAAGATGGTTTGGAAATGGATTCCAAAACCTCGTTATGAATGGAGAGTGAAAGTCAAACCAGCTGATATTCCTGAGTTGCTTGATGCTAACCGCGAAGGACCCATCCTGATATGGGTGCCTAAGCAACACTAATTGTCTCTTTTGCAGGCCTGTCAATTGTGGGTAATAGATTCCGGATGTTCATGCCACATGACAGGATTCAAGCACCTCTTGCATAACTATGTGAAGGAGCCTGCCGGAGCAGTTAGATTTGCCAATTCTGAAGCAGAAGGACATGTTAGAGGATATGGAATGCTTGACAATGGCGTTGTGAAGATTCAAAGAGTATTATATGTGGAAGGGCTTGATCACAATCTGTTTAGTACCAGTCACTTCTGTGACATGAATAATCAAGTCCGCTTCACAACTACTCATTGCTATCTAGAGGATCCCGATGGTTACGAAGTTTTCAAAGCTGAGCGCCATGGAAATCTATACTATGTAGATTTTCCTACAATGTCTGCCACACGTCTAGTATGCCTATTAGCCAAAGCTTCTAAAGCACAATCGTGGACGTGGCATCGACGCTTGTCTCATCAAAATTTCAGATCTATAGCCAAGCTACAGAGACAAGGTATGGTCAAAGGTCTACCAGAAATGAGGTTCGAAAAAGACTCACTCTGTTCCGCATGTGAGTTGGGCAAAATGAAGCGGAGCTCATTCAAGTCCAAAATTGATTCATCGACCTCATCTACACTAGAACTTCTTCATATGGACCTTTGTGGCCCAATGCGAACAACATCTATCAACGGCAAGAAGTATGTTTTGGTAATGATAGATGACTATTCAAGGTATACATGGCTCGAGTTTCTATGCAACAAGTCAGATGCGCCAGAGTTGATTATCACTTTCATCAAGCGTATTCAAGTACGTCTTCAACTGTCAGTCAGAACTATTCACAGCGACAATGGCACGGAGTTCAAGCATGACACCCTCAAGAGTTATCTTACTTCCGTGGGGATTTCACACAATTTCTCCGCAGCCTACACTCCACAGCAAAATGACATTGTTGAACGGAAGAACCACACTCTTGTTGAAACAACTCGTACTATGCTTGCCTATTCAGATCTACCCATGTACCTTTGGGCTGAGGCAGTCGCTACAGCATGTTTTACTCAGAATCGTACCATTGTGGTCAAGCGCTTTAATAAAACAGCATATGAGTTAATCAACAATCGTACTCCTAACATCAAATTCCTTCGTGTTTTTGGTTGCAGGTGTTATATTCTTAAAGAGCGTCAAGGATTATCAAAATTTGATAAGAAAGCGAATGAAGGATATCTCGTTGGATACTCTCTGACATCCAAAGCTTATCGAATTTATATTATTCGAACTAAGACGGTTTTTGAGAGCATGAATGTCTCCTTTGATGAGAATTCTACAAGGAGTTCTGGACACAACAGTTCAGAACTCGAACTTAAAGATAAAGCTTCTATCCAATCCAGAATAGAACCAGCTACTAAAGGATCCACCTATTCTAACTCTAACTCTACTTCATCTGAGTTAGATCTATTGTTTATTGATGCCTTTGATGATATGTGTGCAGATTTTGATAAAGGCATGTCTACATCAATAACAAGTTCGGAGGTCCCTACTATTTCTGAAGACATGTCTGGACCGTCCGAAGAAGAAGTCACTGAAACTTCACCTCCATCAGGTACAACTCAACCGTTAGTTTCCGACTCTACTAATGTTGAATCTGTCTCAACAGATGGCTCTTCTGGAAAGGAAGTCACGAGTACTTCCACTGCTGGTCCAGAAGCTTCAGTATCAGAAACAACAGTACAAGATGTCCCGAGTACATCTATGGAGCTACCTGTTGTGCACGATGAAAACGATGCGTCCAATACGCAACAACAAGTTGAATCCTTACCAAGCAAACATCGTTGGACTAAGGATCATCCCCTGGACAACGTGATAGATGACGTACAAACCGGTGTCATGACGAGATCTGCAACAGCCAACTTCTGCATGTTTTCAAGCTTCCTCAGTTCCTTAGAGCCAAAGAAAGCGTCTGAAGCTCTACGTGATCCCTTCTGGATTTTTGCTATGCAAGACGAGCTTCTACAATTCGAAAGGAACAAGGTATGGCGCTTGATCCCACTACCTAATGGTAAATCTGTTATAGGAACAAAGTGGGTTTTCAGAAATAAGAAAGACGAATCCAGAATAGTTGTGAGAAACAAAGCTCGTTTGGTCGCCAAAGGGTATTGTCAATAAGAGGTCATTGACTATGACGAAACATTCGCCCCGGTTGCAAGGATCGAAGCCATCAGAATCTTTCTAGCCTATGCAGCGCACAAAAACTTTACAGTATATCAAATGGATGTAAAGTCTGCTTTCCTGAACCGCGTTTTGCATGAGGAGGTCTACGTGGCACAACCTGAAGGTTTCATTGATCTACATCACCCTGATCATGTCTATGTTTTAGACAAAGCGCTTTATGGTCTTAAACAAGCACCGCGAGCCTGGTATGAAACTCTCACTAAATTCCTCTTAGCTTCTGGTTTCAAAAAGGGTACAGTAGATACAACCTTATTTCTTAAATGGCAAGGTGAGGACTTGATTCTCATTCAGATTTATGTTGACGACATAATATTTGGGTCGACAAATAAGAAATTTTGTAAGAACTTTTCAAAGATAATGGAAACAAAGTTTGAAATGTCGATGATGGGTGAATTGAATTTCTTTCTTGGTTTACAAGTAAAGCAATTACTCGACGGCATATTTATAAATCAAGATAAATACATAAAGGATATTTTGAAAAAGTTCAATATGTCAGATAGATCAGTCATGAAAACACCAATGGCTACTAGTACACTCTTGGACGCAGATCCCTCCGAGAAACGTGTTGATGAAAAGGTGTATCGTAGCATGATTGGTTCTTTACTTTATCTGACTGCAAGTCGCCCAGATATAATGTATGGCACATGTTTTTGTGCAAGATATCAGTCTAATCCTAAAGAGTCACACTTAACTGCTGTTAAGCGAATCCTTAGATATCTCAAAGGCTCTCCTAATCTAGGCATTTGGTATCCAAAGGATTCTCATTTTGAAATAACTGCCTTTACAGATGCTGATCATGCAGGATGTAAGCTAGACCGGAAAAGCACCTCTGGGTCATGTCAATTTATAGGTGACAAACTTGTAAGTTGGACTTCAAAGAAACAAAACTGTGTTTCAACATCCACTGCCGAGGCTGAATATGTAGCTGCTGCTAGCTGCTGTTCTCAAGTCCTCTGGATGAAGACACAGTTAAGGGACTTTGGATACAACTACAAGCGTGTTCCTATTTATTGTGATTCCAAGAGTGCAATCGCCATAACTGCTAACCCGGTACAGCATTCGAAGACCAAGTATATCGATGTACGCTATCAGTTCATCAAGTATCATGTAGAAAAAGGTGACATTGAAATGCATTTTGTTCAAACTGACTTCCAGTTAGCTGATCTTTTCACCAAGCCGTTGGATGAAAAGCGATTCCACTTTCTAATCAGTAAACTTGGTATGTTGAACATGTCTTAAGACCTTACTCATGATTCAAGGGGGAGTATTCTAAATCCAAATCTTGTGTGTTATTCTTTAACTGTTTCTAACAAGAGATGAATCATTTTCACCAATGATTACCATTTTTCTTTTATTTTTGCAGGTTTGTACAAGTGACTATGTCTTCTAATCACTTCAGATTAGAACCCGCACTTCAGTGCTTTATCTTTTTGTTTTCTGTTCATTTTCTTCAAAAAAAAAAAAAAAACTTCAGTTAAGGGGGACCTTAAATGTCAAAAGAGCTTCATAGAAAAACTCCTTAGCGCTTACTTAATTGTCAAACTCTTTTAGTTTGAGGGGGAGAATTGCATCGTCAAACACAACTGTTTTGACTTCTCCGAAATTTTTTCATTCTTCATGTAACTTTGTGCTTATTTGTGCTTTCATGTACAATAGCCTGTTCAACAGCACGTTCTTTTTAGGAAATTACATGGGATTCAGTGTGTGATCTTAACAGAACTTCCATGGATTCACGATAACCAGTGTTTCCTACCCCGGAAGTATTCCTTGAGTGATTGAGGGGAGAGGGGTCAAAAGAATTGAGTGATGGTGTGTGAAGAGGTAAAATGGAAAAGAGAGATTGGTTAGAAGTAAGCATTAAAAAAAATAGGGTGAGTGAACAGAGTAAAAGAATATTAGAGTCTGCACCAAACCACTTTCTGAGCCGGGCAGTCACATTATCTGATTGGTTCATATTGTTTGGTAACCATCATTGAAAAAGGCAACTAGCCCATGCCATCTCTTGCATACAACCCCACCAGCTACTCATTTTTTTTCAAAAAAGAGAATGTTTCAAATTTTCTGGGGACGCAACACATACGCTATTAGTTCTTCATTTGGAAGATACTAATATTGAAGAGGAAGGAAAGTTGCCCCACCTTCGAACCCTTTCTCATTCACATTGACTCTTTGAATAATTTGTTGCTGTCTCAACAAGTTTACATACTTTGAGCCTATATTGAAAAGCAATCATCTATGCTTAAATTCTTTCATACACATGCACGAACACACAGAAATTTGTCTTATGTCAGAACGTTCATAGATAATCATGTGTTATTCGATGATTGAATGAAAGTCCTAGGGAGCCAACATCAAAACCAGCTCCTTATATAGTAACTTTGTGTAACTCAGTGACTTTGTGTTACTGACAGGCATTCCAAACTGAGTCATTTGTTGATTCAGGGTTACAACTATTAAACTGTTTGAATTTGAAAAGATTCAAATGGTTACTACTTTCTATTTTAATCTGAAAAGATTGAAATAATCACTTTCTTCATTTGGAGAGACTGCTCTTATTTCACACAGGGCTCGTTACATGAAGACAGTGCTCAATTGATCTGTAAAGTTTTGATGATGATGCTTCTCACCACTCATCAAAAAGGGGGAGAATATATTAAGAGGGAGAATATAATCTGAAGACTGCTGAAGATTTTCAAAGATTTGAAGACTATTTAAAGATATCAAGTTTTGAAGCTATCAACATCATATCTGATGTTTTTCAAGAAAAGAAGAAAAGTGAAGACCTAAAGACTATTGTCAAATTTTTTTAAATCTTGAATCCAAAGGGGGAGATTGTTGGATCATAGTTGTATTCAACATTAAAGGGTCTAAACTCTATTTATTTGATAGTTAAAGTTTGGGGTTTAAATTGTAATAGATTGATAGTTATTAGCTATTAGGCCCAAGCCCATTAGGCCTTAAAACCCTAGGTATTTAAAGTTGTTGGGAACTGAAGAATTCATCAAGTATGGTTAATGCTGCTGGTTCAAAGTTACTACTGCTAGAAGATTTAAAAGTTAATACTGCTGAGTGTTACTACTGCTAGTACTATTAATACTGTTAGTCAAAGTTAGTGCTGCTTGAACAAAGTTAGTACTGCTTAGCTAGTTAGTACTGCTAGTGATTAGTGCTGCTTAGTAGTTAATGCTGCTAGAAGAAGTTAATGCTGTTGATCATGGTTAGTGCTGCTTAAGAGATTCGGATGAAAAGAATGACAGCTGGATAATCTGAAGATTATGGAAGCTCTGAGATATACATGGAAGATATACTGAAGATTTGTTTAATTATTGTAATTATCTTTTGACTAGTATATGTATAGAATAGATAGAAGAGAACTAAAGTAATTAATTTTTAATAGAGAGAAAATCAACCTCAAGGCATAGATCCTAATTCTAGAGAGGTAGAATTCGTATTGGTGAACCTGTTCATTAATATTGAGGTTGAGTGTGTAATCTTGTAACTTCAAAGCATTCAATACAAGTTTACAGTTTGTTCTTCATATCTACTGTTTTAATTTTCTGTCTGATTAAATATCAAAGTGTTATTCCGCAAACTTCTTTGATATTGTTTCTGAGAATTAATTCTTGTTGAGAATTCGATCCTGACAAGTGGTATCAGAGCCTAACTCTCTCAGAAACAGTTATTCATCATGGACAATCTTACAGAATCAAGCAGTACTTTGGTTTCTAAGGCTCCAATGCTCAAACCAAGTGAGTTTGACATGTGGAAGATCAGAATCAGACAATATATTCTTCTCACTGACTACTCAATGTGGGATATCATTGAGAATGGTCCTTCTGAAGCTGGAAGGATAGGACCAGATGGGAAAAGACCTCCACCAAAGACAGATGGTGAGAGGAAGATCAGACAAACAGAGATGAAGGCCTTGAGCACTCTGCTCTTGGCCATTCCCAATGAATATCAGCATCAATTTTGCAACTGCACTGATGCTCAGATTCTCTGGAATGCTCTAGAGAAAAGATTTGCTGGAACTAAGAGAATCAAAAGAAATCAAAGAGATGTTCTAAAGCAGCAGTATGAGAACTTCACTTCCACAAAGAATGAGTCTATGACTCAAACTTTTGATAGGTTCAATAAACTCATTGGTGAACTGGCTACTGTAGGGGTGAAGATGGAACAAGATGATATCAACAGAAAGTTCCTCATATCTCTTGGGGATGAATGGACTATGTACACTGTCTCATATAGACAGAGTGAAAATCTGGAAGAGAAAGAACTTGATGATCTATACAATGATCTAAGAGTTTTTGAAACTGAGGTAGAAACCAAGAAGAAGCCCTCTGGTTATATTCACAATGCTGCTCTTCTTTCAGCATCCACTGATACTACTGCCAACCCTGAAGCAGTTAGTACTGCCAGTGGAGTAAGTTCAGAAAAAAGGTACTGAAACTATCTTTGAAGCCTTTTTGTCCAGTCATAGCAGCAATTCTTTGATTAATGATGATCTGGATCAAATTCACCTTGATGATCTGGAGGAGATGGATATTAAATGGCAGATGGCCATGTTATCCATGAGGGTGAAGAAGTTCATTAAAAGAACTGGAAGAAATAACTTCTCTCAAAGAAGAGAAGATGGAGCTGGTTTTGACAAAACCAAGGTGGAACGTTATAAGTGTCACAAGAAAGGACACTTTGCTAGAGAATGCAGGAGTGCTGTTCCAAACAACAACAACCATCAACAAGCTCAGAATGGAGGATACAATCTGAACAAGAATCCTGCTCAAGCCCTTGTTTCTCAACAAGGAATGGGATTTGACTGGAGTGATCAAGCTGAGGAAGCCATTCAGAACCAAGCTCTTATGGCAGAAGTGTCTGATCTCCCCACTGAGGTAAGTTCTAATCTTTGCACTAAATCTTGCATTGACACTGTTACAAGATACAGGGATCACAATCAAAGTATGTGTGATGATCTCAAAAGATTAGAAAAGGACAGAAGAGACTATGTGTTGATAGTAGAGAGATTTGAAGAGCAAATCAAAGGCTTTCAAGCTAATGAACTTCAACACTCTTATGACACAAACTATTGGAAGTGGGAAAAGAATGAGTTAGAAACCAAACTGTCTAAGTCCTTAGAAGAGAATGATAGACTGAAAGAGGAACTGTCAAAAGTTAAGCTTGACATAGACAAGCTTTCTTATGCTTCAAAAGCAATAGACTCTCTTCTAAAGGCTCAGATACATGATAAGATGAAGCCTGGTATTGGATACAACAATACACCCCCTCCTTACAATAACAACTATATCTCTCCTACATCAGACTTGTTAGAAACTAAGGAGAAAAAGGACTTGTCTGAAGAAGCTTTTTAGATAGATCCTTTGGATGAGGTAGTAGTTAAGGATTTGACTGAGAAAGGAGCCAGTGAGAACAGGGATAATAATGTGAGTAAAAAGATACCATTAGAAAACAATATTATCACCAATGAGGGATGTGGGAAAATCTGGATCAAGTTCAAGGAGATAGAGAAGACTAAAGGAAATGATAACAAGGTCCATTACAAACAAACCACAGTTGTGAATCCTGGATCTTGTAAACAGTGTGATTGCAATAAAGCCAAGAGCCTAAACTCTGGTTTAAAAAGAGGAAATCAAAGAAACTGGAATAATCAATGGGCTCAGAAACAAGGAGTTGATCTGAATAAAATCAATAGATCAAAAACTTGTTTTATATGTGGCAAGCTGAATCATTTGGCTAAGTATTGTTACTTTAACCCTATTAACCAACAGATGAACTTTCAAATATTTGTGCAAAAATCTGTGGGTTATAGGAAGGCTGGAAAGATACATGTGATAAAGAAATCTATTGAAAGTAAAGGCACTTTAAAGAAAAAGATTTTAAAAGAAAGTGTCAAAATGTGGGTACCTAGAAGCACTAACAGTGTTAGTACTGCTAACAATATTAGTACTGCTAACACAGTTACTACTGCTAACAGGGTTAGTACTGCTGAAAATATTAATGCTGCTAATACTGTTAATACCTCTTCAAAGGTTAATACTGCCAACACAGTTACTGCTGCTAACACAGTTACTACTGCTAACAAGGTTAGTACTGCTAAGCATGCAAGTGCTGCCAAGGCAGTTAGTACTTCTAAAACCAGTACTGATTTTAGCAAAAATATTTCCAAGCCTATTATTGTAACAAAGTACTCCAAGAATGAGGAGTTAAAGTTCAAAAATCTTGTCAAGAAAGAATGCAAGTATTTTGATGAGAAACGGGTACCCAAGACCACTTTGGCTTGGGTTCCTAATTCATACTAATTGATTTATTTAATGTGCAGGGCAACCAACAGCTCAAGGGAAAGAGCATTTGGCATGTTGATAGTGGTTGCTCTAGGCACATGACAGGCAACATGTTATGCCTTCAGGACTTTAAGCATATCAATGGAGGACATGTTGCATTTGGAGATAATCTTACTGGTGGTAAGATAAGTGGAAAAGGTAATGTCACCAAAGGTAAGATGACATTTGAGGATGTCTACTATGTTGATCAATTAAAGTACAACCTGTTAAGTGTATCACAGGTTTGTGACAAACAACATAGTATATTATTTACTAATACTGAGTGTATGATCCTTGCTCCAGGGTTCAAAGTAGTTGATGAAAGCATGATACTACTTAGAACTCCAAGAAAGGACAATGTTTACTGTCTGGATATGGACAATGTTGATAGTGATTCATCTCTAAATTGTCTTGTTTCAAAAGCTTCTGTAGATGAATCCTCTCTTTGGCACAGAAGGATGTGTCACATGAATTTCAAGACTATGAACAATCTTGTTAAAAACAATCTTGTAAGAGGTTTACCTTCAAAAGTCTTTTCATGTGATGATCATTGTGTTGCTTGTCTTAAAGGCAAACAGCACAAAACTTCTCATAAGACCAGAGAGTTAAATTCTGTTTCTTCTTGTCTCCAGTTACTGCATATGGATCTGTTTGGTCCTACAAATGTTATGAGTATAGGCAAGAAATCATACTGCTTGGTTATTGTTGATGATTACTCAAGATTTACTTGGGTATATTTTCTAAGGACTAAGGATGAAACAAATGGTCTTATCAAATCCTTTATTCTAAGAATTGAAAACCAAACTAATCAAAGAGTAAAAGTCATTAGATCAGATAATGGAACTGAGTTTAAAAATCATGATCTAAACACCTTTTGTGAAGAAAAAGGTATTGAGAGGCAATATAGTGCTCCTAGGACTCCTCAACAGAATGGTGTTGCTGAAAGGAGAAATAGAACACTAATAGAGGCTGCTAGATCTCTGTTGACTGATTCAAAATTGCCAATCACCTTCTGGGCTGAAGCAGTTAATACTGCTTGTTATGTCCAAAACAGAGTTCTAGTGGTCAAGCAAAAGAACAAGACCCCTTATGAGCTTTTAAATCAAAGAAAACCCTTCATTGGTTTCTTCAAACCTTTTGGGTGTCCTTGTACAATTCTCAATACCAAATCTCACTTAGGTAAATTTGATAGCAAAGCAGATGATGGATTTCTTGTTGGATATTCATCTCAGAGTAAGGCATACAGAGTATTTAACTCTTCTTCTAGAATAATTGAAGAAAGTGACAATGTCAAATGCAATGAGAACACACCAAATCCTGTTGGGTCTGGACCTCAGTGGCTATTTGACATTGATTCACTAACTAACTCTTTTGGTTTCAGTAATGAGTATACAGGAACAGGAAGTGGAGGATCAGGAATCACACAAGTTCAAGAAAGTATATCTAAATCTGTGATTTTTCCCATACCCACAGTAAATTCTGTTGAAGACTGTGAAAAGGAATCATTTTCTGGACCAAGTCAGAGTGAAGAAGAAACTAGAGATGAGAAGACTCAAGAAAATAATGAAGTGGCATCTGAAAACACTTCAGTTGAGTTGCATGAATCCAATCTTGAGGCTGGACTAAATGGAGAACCTAGTCATAACACCAGAGTTCAAAAGAATCATCCTCCACAGCTGGTAATAGGAGATATCTCTTCTCCTATGATGACTAGACATCAAAGCAGGCTTCAGGAAATGCAAGATCAACAGCAAACAGTGCTTTCTTGTTTTCTATCACAGCTTGAGCCTAAAAAGGCACATGATGCTATGAAAGAATCTAGCTGGATAGAAGCAATGCAAGAGGAACTGTTACAGTTCAAGCTACAAGATGTATGGGATCTAGTAGACCTTCCTAAAGGTCACAGAGCAATTGGCACAAAGTGGATTTTCAGAAACAAGAGAGATGAAAGAGGTATTGTCATAAGGAACAAAGCAAGGCTGGTGGCTCAAGGATATACTCAAGAAGAGGGTATAGATTATGAAGAAGTTTTTGCACCTGTGGCTAGAATAGAAGCAATCAGACTATTTCTAGCCTATGCTTCCTACATGAATTTCAAAGTCTATCAAATGGATGTAAAAAGTGCTTTTCTCTATGGGTCAATTGAAGAAGAAGTATATGTCTGTCAACCACCAGGGTTTGAAAACCCAAGCTATCCAGACAGGGTGTACAAATTAAAGAAAGCACTTTATGGACTACATCAAGCTCCAAGAGCATGGTATGACACTCTGTCATCCTATCTCTTGGAAAATGACTTTGAAAGAGGAGTCATTGATAAGACTCTATTTATCAAGAGAAAGAAAAAGGATATCTTGCTGGTCCAAATCTATGTTGATGACATTATCTTTGGATCTACAAGAAACAACATGTGCAAGGAGTTTGAAGATTTAATGCATCAAAGGTTCAAAATGAGTTCCATGGGGGAACTTACTTTCTTCCTTGGACTCCAAGTTCAACAGAAGTCAGATGGCATTTTCATCTGTCAATCCAAGTATGTGCAGGATATTCTAACCAAGTTTGGTTTCTCAGAATCAAAACCTGCCAGCACACCTATGGAAACACACAAGCAGATCACAGCAGATCTTGAGGGGGAGGATATGGATGTGCATCATTATAGATCCATGATTGGCTCTCTCATGTATCTCACAGCATCAAGGCCAGATATAATGTTTCCAGTCTGTGTATGTGCAAGATTCCAAGTTAGGCCAAAGCAATCTCACTTTCAAACTGTTAAGAGGATATTCAGATATCTCAAAGGGCAACCCAGATTGGGACTTTGGTATCCTCATGACTCACCCTTTGACCTAATAGCATACTCAGACAGTGATCTAGGTGTGGCAAACTTGGACAGAAAATCTACTTCTGGAGGATGTCAGTTTTTGGGTGCTAGACTAGTCTCATGGCAGTGCAAGAAACAAACCACAGTATCCACATCTACAACAGAGGCAGAGTACATAGCAGCTGCAAGTTGCTGTTCTCAAGTCTTATGGATTCAGAATCAAATGTTGGATTATGGGGTAACCTTTCTACACACTCCAATCTTTATTGACAACAGCAGTGCTATTAGCATTGTGAATAATCCTGTCAAGCACTCAAAAACAAAGCACATTGAGATCAGGTATCACTTTATAAGAGATTGTAATGAAAAGAAACTTATTCAAGTTGTCAAAGTTCACACTGATAATCAGTTTGCTGATCTATTCACTAAAGCTTTTGATGTGGGTAGATTCACTTTCTTGGTAACAAGTGTGGGAATGATCAACTCTGAATAATCCCCTTCTCAAAAACTGGCTTTATACCTGTATATTATTCTTGGAGTTACTAATCTTCTTTTTCAGGATATGCATAGCAATACTCAGTGTTTAGCAAGTTTAAAAGGAGTATTTCAGTTAATACTGCTAGCTAGTTAATACTGCTTTCAGTGGTTAATACTGCTAATGGTTAATACTGCTTTCAGTTAATACTGCTAGTAGTTAATACTGCTTTCAGTTAATACTGCTAGTTAGTTAATATTGCTCGTAGTTAATACTTCTAGTTAGTTAATACTGCTAGTAGTTAATACTGCTTTCAGTTAATACTGCTAGTAGTTAATACTGCTAGTAGTTAATACTGCTTTCAGTTAATACTGCTAGTTAGTTAATACTGCTCGTAGTTAATACTTCTAGTTAGTTAATACTGCTAGTAGTTAATACTGCTCGTAGTTAATACTGCCAGTTAGTTAATACTGCTAGTAGTTAATACTGCTCTAGGTTAATACTGCTTATGTTCCGAATACTATAAATACTCTTTGCCCGCCTAAAAGTTCATAACGACTCTTTGCATACTGTTCTCTTGTGTTCTAAACCTTTTCTCTCTCAAGTTCGAAGTCTTCAGGCAAGCTTTTCACTAAGATCAATGGCATCAATGACTTTCATTGATGAGCACAATGAGATTGCGATGCTACAAAAACCAAAGCAAGCTGCAGGATTTCATCAGATTGTGGATTTCCTCAAGTTAAGCCACATTGCTCATGCTCTTATTGTATCCCCTACAATCTATATCGAGCATCAAAGGCAGTTCTGGGCTAATGCAACCATTGTTGTTGAGAATGGTGTGCAGATGATCAAGACAAGAATCTGTGATCAATCACTCACGGTTACAGAAGAGGTTATTCGCATCAGTCTATGTCTAGACGATGCCTCTGGTATAACCTCTATCCCAAATGATGAACTGTTTTCAAATCTTACAAGAATGGGGTATGGAGGCCCATTGGGAGTTTTCAAATTCTCTAAAGCAAAATTTTCACCCCAATGGCGTTTCTTTGTCCATACTCTTATGAATTGTATCTCCAAAAAGACAACTGGATGGAGTGAGTTCAGCAGCACTATTGCTTATGCTTTGGTGTGCTTGGCCACTGCTAGAAAGTATAATTTTTCTAAAATGATTTTCAGTGATCTTGTCTCAAACATGGGAAACAAAAAGAGCTTCTTTATGTATCCCAGGTTTGTTCAAGAAGTCATTACTCATGAATTGACGGATATACCTCAACCTGTTGGGGTATATGTACCTAAACCCCCCAAAGGCAAGGTTTTCTCAAATATGAGAAGATCTGCTGGGGACTCTGAAGGAGTTGACACCCCATTGTTCTCTACAATGATGGTGGTGTCCCAAACCAATGAAGGTATGGCAGCAGGGTCAAGGCCCCCATTAGACCAACCCACTGCTAGCCAAGCCCAACCTTCCCTCTCAAAATCAATTCCCCAGTCCCTTCTTGAAAAACCAACCTCTCCTATCACCCAAACTTACAAGAGAAAACAGGTAAAGAAGGCTCCTTCCCTTCTTGTACCATTACCCTCTTAGCCTTTAAGCCCTCTAAGGGAGAATTCTCCCCTAGAGAATATTCAAAGGGAATCCACAAGGGTGTCTCCCAACCCAAAGGAGGATCTCTCTGAGGAGGAGGTAGAGCATATGGGTGATGAGGCTGCCACTACTCCTGCTAGCACAGAGGAGGAAAGTGGTAACATCAATAAGACCTCCCCCATGGCAACTTTGAATGAGCAATCATTTGAAGGTCCCTGGTGCCAAGAAACCACAGGGGTGGATAGTGCTTCTGTTAGGCAGAAGACTTCCACTACTAAAAGATCCAATGATCCTTCAAAGGAGGGTAACACTTCTAGAGAAGGTGAGGACATATATAGTTACCAGGAATTGATGGAAACCATGGGAAACATCAACCTAGATGTTATGAAACAAGGAAAAGAAATAGAGGAGATGAAGCTGGTCATTCTGTCCCAACAAGTACAGATTGCTAAGCTGAAGAAGATCGTGCTAAGTCTGGTACAGAGGAAGAATAGAAAGCAATTCCAACTAAGGAGAAGGACCACTGAGAATGATGCTCCCAAAAAGGGGGAGATCAACATGGAAGAAGCCACAAGAAAGGGGGAGATTGATGGAGAGAAACTTGATGTTGAGGGGGAGCAGCAAGCAGAAACAGTCACTACTGCAGACATTAATAAAGCAGCAGAAACTGTGAAAGAAGTTTTAACAGATCTTGAGATTGCAGAAACCTTACTTAAAGCCAAGAATGATACTCCCAAGGTCACTTCAAAGACCAAAGGAGTAATCATCAAAGAACAAGGTGAAGTGATCAAGAAAGATAACAGTAAGAAGGCAATGAGCAAAGACAAAGGAAAAGCAAAGATGGTGGAATCTGATCAACCAATCAAAAAGCAAAGGTTGGTTGAATCAGATGACATTGAAATGGAAGAAAGAGTTCAGATGGAAAAGCACAGGGAAATGGCAAAAGCTCTAGCTGCTGAACTGAATGAAGCTTATCAACTGAGTATGGCAACTGAAATTGCACAGAAGAAAGCTGCAAGTATGAAGAAATCAGTGGTGAAAACAGTTGCAAAGAAGAGAAAACCCTCAAAGACATTCCTAGGTACCCAAGAGAGGAACAAGATGATTATATTTCTCAAAGGTGCTGTAGGAGTCAAAAAGGAGATGTTCTCCAAAATGTCTTTTGAGAAGATCAAAGAGCTGTATGATTCAGAGATGTTGAAGCTTCAGGGAAATGAAACTGCTAGGGTGGAGATGGAGAAGAGGATAAAAGAAAGTAATGACTTTGATTGTCAAAATCCATTTCCAGATGAGCAAGAAACACCTCCTAAGAAAGAGTCCACTCTGGGAGAAAGTCTAAGGACTTTAAAGAGAACAAAGATGATGGCAAGAAGAAAGCCAATCAAGAAGCCTAGAGTATCTGAAGAAGAGGCTGAGAAGGTAGCTGAAGAAGAAGGGGCACCTGAGTCATCTAAACAGAAAGAGCCATCCAACACTGATGATGTAAATTTGTATATGGTAGTGATGGACAAAGTGCCTGAACCAATTTTAGCAGAACCTGTAGGAGTTAAGCCTCCTGAGGTCATTCACTGGGATACATTGACAGTGGATGGAAAGGAATACATAAGGCTGAAAAGAAAGGATGAAAAGTATGAAGTGTTCAACACATGGGCAAAAATTGTCAGAACATGCTCTAGATCAGATATTGAAGAGATGTTTGAGATAGGAATGAAGTTGTATGCAGATATTCTAAAGGCTCCAGGGATTTCAATTACAAAACTGGTAATGGAGTATCTGTGTATGATGTTCAAACCTGAAGAAGTAGAGCATTTGATCAAGGATGTCTTCAAATCAGTAAACAGTTGGACTCTATATGAAATTAGTGGAGTATATACAGTGACTTTGGATTTAAATCACACTGAATACTTCCTAGTGGATAGAGTGTATAATCATAGCAGATTGAAGCTACATGCCATGCTGAAGAAAAAGTTAAGGTGTGTTCCAGATTCAGAAATGGCTAAATACTTGATTCAAAGAACCATCAATCAGAGTTTGGGATTGGATGCAAACACTGGAATTTAGGCCATGATAAAGTTTTGGGAGCATCTTGAAGAAAATTTGAAGAACTTGACTTCTCTTCCTAAAAGTCAATTTAGGGGGAGATTGTTGGGAACTGAAGAATTCATCAAGTATGGTTAATGCTGCTGGTTCAAAGTTACTACTGCTAGAAGATTTAAAAGTTAATACTGCTGAGTGTTACTACTGCTAGTACTATTAATACTGTTAGTCAAAGTTAGTGCTGCTTGAACAAAGTTAGTACTGCTTAGCTAGTTAGTACTGCTAGTGATTAGTGCTGCTTAGTAGTTAATGCTGCTAGAAGAAGTTAATGCTGCTGATCATGGTTAGTGCTGCTTAAGAGATTCGGATGAAAAGAATGACAGTTGGATAATCTGAAGATTATTGAAGCTCTGAGATATACATGGAAGATATACTGAAGATTTGTTTAATTATTGTAATGATCTTTTGACTAGTATATGTATAGAATAGATAGAAGAGAACTAAAGTAATTAATTTTTAATAGAGAGAAAATCAACCTCAAGGCATAGATCCTAATTCTAGAGAAGTAGAATTCGTATTGGTGAACCTGTTCATTAATATTGAGGTTGAGTGTGTAATCTTGTAACCTCAAAGCATTCAATACAAGTTTACAGTTTGTTCTTCATATCTACTGTTTTAATTTTCTGTCTGATTAAATATCAAAGTGTTATTCCGCAAACTTCTTTGATATTGTTTCTGAGAATTAATTCTTGTTGAGAATTCGATCCTGACAAAAGTTTTAGTTATTTTGGTTTTAGGGTTAATCCTCTCATTATTATCATTATCATAATTATTTTTTGGAGAGAGGTAGCCGTTTTCTCTGTATTCAAGGGTATCAAGAACACACAAGGTTTAACTGTTTATTCAAGGGATTGGTATGTTATTCTGATCTTTATATCTCTTGATCTTATTGTATTTGTGTGTTAATTATCAACTAGATTAAACTGGGATAACAACTTATTATTTAGATATATTGTTTTTGGATCATCCTGCTTGTCTCACGATCACTACAGTGCTATTTAAGTTAAAAGAGTTAAGATGAATTCAAGAGACGCTTTAGCTATCTGTTCGGATCAAAAACCCCCGGTGCTCTATCGGGGAGAATACCCTCAATGGCATGATCTCTTCATGAACTTTATCGACGCAAAATCAAACTACGAGGATATATACAAGTGTCTGAAAGAGGGGCCGCAAGCCTGGCCAATGAAAGTCGTGCCTGGAAACCCAGAAGAAGGTCGACCAGAACGTTCAGTTCGGAAAACTATTGGTGAGTTTCTCCCTCAAGAAAAGAACATGTATGAGGCTGAAAAGCATGCAAAGTCGTATCTTCTACAAAGCCTACCCAATGACATCTTTGCCTGCATCGATAGTTACAAGGAGACATCAAAAGGTATGTGGGACCAGATTGAGAAGATGATGATGGGTAGCAGAATAAACGCTTAGCTGAAGGTGACAAATTGCATCACCCGATATGATGGCTTCAAAGCAAGAAAAGGCGAGACGCTCATAGAAAACTATGAACGGTTCAACCTGCTTCTGAACGATCTGTAGAAAAACAAAATCACGAAGACGAACACCGAGAACAACATCAAGTTTATGAACAATCTTCAGCCTGAGTGGAAGACCTTCGTCTCTCATATCCGTCATACTCAAGCCATGGAGAAGATTTCACTACCTGAACTATATGAAATGCTTCACCAAGATGAAGAGGAAGTTCTTGAGTTGATGGGAAATCAAAAAGTAGATAAAAAGCCGGTGGTTGATCCGTTAGCGCTTGTCTCCGATAAAAGAGGTAAATCTGTCAGCCGCTCGTCTGAAAAGGAGCAAATGAAAAGTGATTCTGAACCCGAAGACCCTGACAGTGACTCGGATCTAGAATACACTCAGATCAAAGAAGTTGTGTTTTTCTTGAATCAAGCATTCCAGAAGAGGAAGTTCTTCAACAAGTCTTCAAACAAGCAAAGATACTCCACTACTCCTCTCAATAGCCGTGATAATAAAGAGAAGTATGAAGGGAAGAGACGTGTTGAATAAGGTAAGAAGTCTGAGAAGAGACATGAAGAGAATCCAAAAGAGGAGCCGATCAAATGCTATAACTGTGGTCGGTTGGGTCACTTTGCCAAAGACTGCCGTAAGCCTGTCGTGCGCAACTCCGAATACTACAAAGCCAAGATGCTGTTGGCCAAAGAAAAGGAAGCAGGTAAGGCTCTCATGGAAGAAGATGACTACTGGCTGCAAGTATCTGATGAAGAAAATGAGGATGCTGAAGCACACCTGTGTTTCATGGGCAAGCATTCATCACCGTCTGACACTGATGATGAAGATCGTAATCCCAATGTCAGGTATGTGCTCCTTACCAAGAAGCTTTAATTGATCAGATGCAAATCACTATGCACAAATTAGACTCTTGCAAGCTAACCATAAAAGAAAATGAACAACTCATCTCATCTCTAGAAAAACGAGTTACTGCACAGTCTGAATGTATTGAAAATCAAAGCTTAGAGATTGCTAGCAACCTGTGCCTAATTTCAAATTTAAAGGAAGAGTGTGAGAGTTGTTCAAAAGAATCACAAGAGCTAAAGACCAAAGTAGATAATCTTACCTATGAGCTCCGTATGTCAGAAAATGAGAAAATTGATATTATGACTCAAAGCGTGGCTTACAAAAATGAAAATCAAAGATTATCTAATCAATTAAAGGAGCTTGAACGGAAACTTTATAAAATTGGTCAATCTCATCAAACGCTTAATCTAATTGCTCCAAAAGAACCCAAGTATGCGGATACGGGTATTGGTTACGATAACCCCTATTATCTAAAAAAGGCCTTATCCAAAGTTCCTACGTTATATGCGTTCGAATTTCTGGGAATAGACAAGACCTATCCAAAGTACAAAATCAATTGGACCAAACCAATTGATGATGAGGAAATGGAAGAGGATAATTTGCGAAGGGAGAATTCTACTAAAATGAAACTTCCTTTTGTTTATGATTCTTTGTATGCTTCGTATAACGATGAAAAACCATGTTTCTTGTCAAACGACTATTTTCGAAGTTACACTCAAGCTGAACTAGATGCTAAAACCGTTCAAACTGAGGAGGAGCCACTAGACCATATAGTTTATGTTCCACCTCTGATTTTAGAAAAGAAAATTGTTCAGCTAGAAGAGTCATTTGAACAGGAGAGGAACAATTTTGAAAAGGAAAAACAAGAGCTTTTATCCCAAATTGAGTGTCTCAATACAAATAAAAAGGAAATTGTGTTAGATGAGGAAAAAGAATATTTTCAGACAGAGATAAAGAAGTTAAATTCACAACTGGCTGCTTTGGCAGCATATCGGATGAAAGAGCGACTTCACAAGGCTGAGACTCAAGCTAAGCCTACAATTCTCCAAGTTGAGAACATTCATCTGTCTGAAAATTCCTATCCATCCTCGGACACATCTTCCTGTAAAGCCTTTTTGGGTGACTCGTCACCAATTTTTTCGAACAAAGGAAAATAGCCTCAATCTTTAGAAACAAATTCTTCCGATGTCCTGAATTCATCAAGTGATAAGGATCCTTCTGATGAGGAAATGGAATTTTTCGCATTCCTGAATTCTGAGGTGTGTTTAGACGGTGATTAAAACCAATTTGATTTTAATCCTTCTCTACCAAGTCACGTTGATTTTCTAAAGTCTACTTGCGAGCCTCTGGTAAAATCTTATAAGGGTGAATGTTCAACATCTAAATCCAAAAAACATTCACAAAAGAAGAAAAAGACCGGTCGTTCTAAAAAGACACAATCTTCAAAATTCAAATCTTCTGACTATGGCTTTAATAGTATTTCAGATACTTTTGGTTGACGCAAAGAAGTCAAATATGCGTGGGTAGCTAAGAAGTCTAAGGTGCTGTTCGGTTCATTTTCCATTAAGACCTGTATGGATAAAGTTGTTGTATTGGTAAAGTTATCTGTACAATATAAGATAAATTGTTGTTAGGTTATTAGGCTGAATAAACAGTCTGAATTTCAAAAATGACCATTTTACCGCCAATTAATTTATTCACAAATTACAGACAACCAAAATCGAAATCTGCACCCAAAAACGCAAATCAATAGATTCAACTATTCAAAGAACATCAATTCATTTCTTAAGAAATTGGGATCCAATGCCAGATATAGAAAAAAGCAACACAAAAGGGAATCAATAAAACCAAATTAGAGCCAAAAGCTTTCATCACCAAAGCAAGAGAGGAACACCGAGTAGAATAGAGAAATCGTGGGCAAGAATCTTCGTCATCAAAGCCAAAATCTTCATCATCAAAGCCATCACCATCCCTGGATTTACCCACACCATAGGGAGAAACCGTGGGCTAAAAGAACACAGATCGAAAAAGGAAACCACAAATCGAAAAAGGAAGAACACAGATCGAAAAAGGAAATTGATATAGAGAGAAATCAATATAGAGAAATCGATATTTTATGACGATGAGAGCGTGGATGAGATTGGATGCATGAACCGGAGGAATCGATACAGAGATAAATCAATATTTTAAGAATATGAGAGCGTCGATGGGTTGGAGGCGTAGAGAGAAAACGTTGGTGGTTGGAAAATCGTGACGTGCTAGATGACAAATCAATGATGTTCAAGGTTTCAACAGTGCTGGAAGCCTGGAAGATGTTCTAGCCGCTTTCTTTTGTTGGGGCTGAAGGGTTTTTAAGAAGAAGGGTAAATAGGGAAAAAGTAGAGCTGAAGCTAGACCAGTTCATTTTCTTGGCTTAGCGAATAAGTTGTAGGATGTCCGATTAAGCCATAACCGAACAACTAGATATGCCTTACCGAATAAGCTATATACCCTATACAGCCCATTAAGCTGTAAACGAACAGGCCCTAAGGAGAGCACGGCGACACCAAAATTAGTTAATCCAGTTTTAAACTCTAGGAAAAACAATAACAGTCGTGATGTTTTTAATTCTAAACCTTTGGTTGAATGTAATGGATTTTTACCTTTAAAAGTTAATTCAATTCCGCAATTACTTCAACTGTCTCATGATTGTCTTTGTTGCTCCTACTGTGGATTGAATGATTTTGTTGATCGTCGTTTTGCATCTAATTAGTTTGGCTCTTATCATGTATCTAATTCTCATTCTAAGTTTGATGTTCCCCGCCATAGAAAAAGACCCAAGTCTAAACGGGCATCCCAGTCGGGTGTTAAGTGAAACCCCAAACGACCCATTTACGAACGGGTACCTAAAAAGCATTAACTTGTTTTACAGGACGGTCATGTGTGGTATTTAGATTCAGGATGCTCCAAGCACATGACCGGAAGAAGGGAGCTTCTCACAAACTTTACCGAGAAGTTTTGTGGAAATATTCGTTTTGGGAATGACCACTATTCTCCTATTATGGGTTATGGTGATATCGTTAAGGATAATATCACGATCAAGAAAGTATCCTACGTCGAAGGTCTTGGTCACAACTTGTTCAACATCGGTCAATTCTGTGATAAGAATCTAGAGGTCACCTTCAAATCAAAAAGGTGCAGCATTCAGACTGAAGACGGAAAAGAAATTCTTGCTGGAACGCGTCGCACAAATCTCTACACGATTGACCTCTCGTCTCTGAAAGCAGATAAGGAAGTTTGTTTGATGTCCAAAGTCTCAGCCGAACAAAATTGGCTATGGCATCGTAGACTCTCGCACCTGAACTTCAAGAATATCAATAAGTTGGTGCTCGGTGGACATGTGAAGGGAATGCCAGATCTTAAGTTCGAAAAAGATCACTTGTGTGCCGCTTGTGAAATGGGCAAGATGAAGAAGGCTTATCACAAGCCTAAAGCCGTTCCAAGTACTTCTCGGTCCCTCGAACTTATTCATATGGATTTGTGTGACCGATGCGCATTCAGAGTATTAATCACAAGAAGTATGTCCTAGTGATGGTTGATGACTTCTCTTGCTACACGTAGGTTAGATTCTTTCGTACAGAGGATGAAACCCCCGAACTGATCATCACTCTATTAAAGAGCGTTAAAGTCAGTCTCAACCAATCAGTTCAGACCATTAGGACGGACAATGGCACTGAATTCAAGAATCAAGTGCTCACAGGTTACCTGGCTTCAGTAGGCATCTCCCATACCTTCTCAGCTGCTCGTACTCCTCAGCAAAATGGGGTGGTTGAGCGCCGGAATCGAACTCTAGTAGAAGCCGCGCGTATAATGTTATCCCAGTCCAGGCTCCCCTTTATTTATGGGAAGAAGCAGTTGCTACCGCTTGCTACACTCAAAACCGTACTATCATCAACAAGCGGTTTAACAAGACCCCATACGAGATCATCAACAAACGCATCCCGAACATCAACTAATTCCATGCATTCGGATGCACGTGTTTCGTCCTGAATGACAAGGACGATCTCGACAAATTTAGCCCTAAAGCGGACGAAGGAGTGTTCATCGGCTATTCATAGCAAGCCAAAGCCTACAGAGTCTACAACAAACAGACAAAGACCGTCGTTGAGAGTGTAAACGTGACTTTTGACGAGGCCGCTTATATGGCTTCTGAACACCTCAGTTCAGAACCCGCTTTAACTGGTGTGTTAGCTTCTAGACAATTACGTTCAGGATCTACACAAACTCTAGTAAATCCAGATCAAGCATCTACGTCGAGAGCAGATCTTTCTGATTTGGATTTACTTTTTGAGCATTTCTATGATGTTTATTTTCCCTCTTCGCCTAATGATATATCTTGTAACAGGAATGATGCTCAAGCACCAGAAGTGAATCCAGGTGGGCCAACTGACTCAGGTGGGCCAACCTCGCCTGATGTTTCCCCCTCTACTATCATTGAATCAGCATCCCCAAGCTCGAGTGATCCCCCACCGATCTCTCAAGTTCCTACTGAAGCACCGACAACAGTTGGAACTCATAAACCGACCCCTGGTGAAGGTGCTACCGAAGTTCCCTCTCCGGCAATCCCGGATACTATCATCGCTTCAACATCCACTGAGTCGTCCTCGGCTTCACGTCCGACTCCATCCCCGGAGCTTCAACCTCACAGGCCGTCATCCCTCGAAGCAGTTCAGGATCTACCCCCAGGTGGTTATGTGGATTCTGATACCTCCCAAGAGACTTATCAACCTCTTCCACACGCCACCAAGTGGACTTGAGCTCATCCCCTACATCAGATCATCGGTGATCCCAATTCACCTGTTCAGACTCGATCCACCACCGCGAATGACTGCTTATTTTCTTCGTTCCTCAGTCGTATTAAACCTTCCACCGTCTCCGAAGCATTGAAAGATCCAGACTGGGTGATTGCTATGCAAGAGGAAGTCAACCAATTTGAGAGCCTCAAAGTGTGGCGTCTTGTTCCCCGGCCAAAGAATAAAACGGTGATTGGGACAAAATGGATCTTCAAGAACAAGAAAGACGAAAATGGAATCATAGTCCGGAATAAAGCGCGTCTGGTAGCTAAAGGATATCGCCAGCAAGAAGGTATAGATAATGATGAGACGTTCGCACCGGTTGCACGAATTGAAGCGATTCGCATGTTCCTTGCCTTCACCGCTCACAAGAATTTCATTGTCTTTCAAACGGATGTGAAATCCGCGTTTCTGAACGGCGTTCTCAAAGAGGAAGTTTATGTCTCGCAACCCGAAGGCTTCATGAGTCTTGATAAACCGCATCACGTCTATTTTCTTGACAAGGACTTATACGGTCTCAAGCAAGCGCCATGAGCCTGGTATGATGCACTCTCATCCTTTTTAGTTAAATTTGGATTTTCCAAAGGTAAGATCGACACAACTCTATTTATTAAAAAGGAAAAGTGCGATATTATTCTTGTACAGATCTATGTCGATGACATAATCTTTGGCTCCACAAACCCCAAGTACTGTCAGAACTTCTCAGCCCTCATGAGTAAACATTTTCAAATGAGCATGATGGGGCAAATTGTTGGGAACTGAAGATGTGAACAAGTCTTTAATGCTGCTAGTTCAGAGTTAGTACTGCCAGAGGATCTCAAAGTTAATACTGCTAGGTATTACTACTTTTAGTAGAATTAATACTGCTAGTCAAAGTTAGTGTTGCTTGAACAAAGTTAGTACTGCTTAGCTAGTTAGTACTGCTAGTGGTTAGTGCTGCTTAGTAGTTAATGCTGCCAAGACTCAGTTAATGCTTCCAAGGTGATCAAGGTGATTAATGCTGCTTCTAAGATAATTTGAAGATAATGTTGAAGAGATAGCGTCTGGAGATAAACATGGAAAGCTTGAAGATAATTATGAAGATTATTTTGAAGATCTTTTTATGTTTAGTAATTATCTTTTATTCTTCAATATATTTATAGATTTGTTTAGAATAGCGTAGTTTTTTTTGTGAGAATAATCCTGAGTTTTTGAGATAGAGAGAATCAACCTCAAGGCATCGTTCCTAATTCTCGAGAAGTAGAATCCGTCTTGAAAGAGTCTGTTCTTCAAGATTGAGGTTGTGAGTGAAAAGCTTGTAACTTGAATCATTAAATAAAGTTTACAAGTTGATTGTGATTCACTGTTTCATTGTTTTTTCTGTTTATTGAATATTAAAGTGTTTTTCCGCAACTTCTTTAATATTGTTTCTGAGTATTCATAATTCTTGTTGAGAATTCGATCCTGACAAGTGGTATCAGAGCCTGTTCTCTCAGAAACATTCATTCATTCATCATGGAAAACTTTGCAGAATCAAACAGTACTCTTGTCTCTAAGGTTCCAATGCTCAAACCCAATGAGTTTGACATGTGGAAGATCAGAATCAGGCAATACATTCTCCTCACTGACTACTCAATGTGGGATGTCATTGAAAATGGCCCCTCTACTGAAGGTCAGATTGGACCAGATGGGAAAAGATCTCCACCAAAGACAGATGGTGAGAGGAAGATCAGGCAGACAGAGATGAAGGCCTTGAGCACTCTGCTCTTGGCCATCCCTAATGAATATCAGCATCAATTCTGCAACTGCACGGATGCTCAGATTCTCTGGAATGCTCTAGAGAAAAGATTTGCTGGAACAAAGAGCACCAAAAGAAATCAAAGGGATGTTCTGAAGCAGCTGTATGAGAACTTCACTTCATCAAAGAATGAGTCTATGACTCAAACTTTTGACAGGTTCAACAAGCTTATTGGTGAACTGGATACTATTGGAGTGAAGATGGAGCAAGATGATATCAACAGGAAGTTCCTCAGATCTCTTGGGGATGAATGGACTATGTACACTGTCTCATATAGACAGAGTGACAATCTGGAAGAGAAGGAACTAGATGATCTTTATAATGATCTAAGAGTTTTTGAATCTGAGGTAGAAGCTAAGAAGAAGCCCACTAGGTATATTCATAATGCAACACTTCTATCAGCATCTACTGATACTACTACCAACCCTGAAGCAGTTAGTGCTGCTAGTGGAGTGATTTCAGAAAAAGGCACTGAAACTGTCTTTGAAGCCTTTTTGTCCAGTCACAGCAACAACTCCTTGATTAATGATGATTTGGAACAACTTCACCCTGATGATCTGGAGGAGATGGACATTAAATGGCAGATGGCCATGTTATCTATGAGGGTGAAGAAGTTTATTAAAAGAACTGGGAGGAATAATTTCTCTCAAAGAAGAGAAGATGGAGCTGGTTTTGACAAGACAAAGGTGGAATGCTATAAGTGCCACATGAAGGGACACTTTGCTAGAGAGTGCAGAAGTGGTATGCCAAATAACAATCACCAACAAGCTCAGAATGGAGGCTACAATCAAAACAAGAACTCTGCTCAAGCCCTTGTTTCTCAACAAGGAATGGGGTTTGACTGGAGTGACCAAGCTGAGGAAGCCATTCAGAATCAAGCTCTTATGGAAGAGGTGTCTGATCTCCCCACTGAGGTAATTTCTAATCTTTGTACTCAATATTGCATAGAAACTGTCAAAAGGTATAGGGATCACAACCAAAACATGTGTGATGACCTCAAAAGATTAGAAAAGGACAGAAGAGATTATGTGTTGATAGTTGAGAGGTTTAAAGAACAAATCAGAGGCTTCCAAGCCAATGAACTTCAACACTCTTATGACACAAACTACTGGAAGTGGGAAAAGAATGAGTTAGAGACCAAACTGTCTAAGTCCAAAGAAGAGAATGATAAGTTGAAAGAAGAACTAGCTAAAGTTAAGCTTGATATAGAAAAGTTTTCATATGCTTCAAAAGCAATGGATTCTCTTCTAAAGGCTCAGATTCATGATAAGATGAAGCCTGGTGTTGGATACAACAACACACCCCCTCCTTACAACAACAACTAAATCCCTCCTACATCAGACTTGTTAGAGACCAAGGAGAAAAAGGACTTGTCTGAGGAAGCCTTTGAGATAGATGCTTTGGATGAGGTGGTTGTTGAGGATATGACTAAGAAAGAAGCCAGTGAGAATGGGAACAATGCTGTGAGTAAGGAGATACCCTTAGAAAACAACATTATCACCAATGAGGGATGTGGAAAAACTTGGGTCAACTCTAAAGAGATAGAGAAGACCAGAGGAAAGGCCAACAAGGTCCATTACAAACAGACCACTGTTGTGAATCCTGGCCCTTGTAAACAGTGTGCTTGCTATAAAACTGAGAGCCTAAATTCTGGTAAAAAGAGAGGTAATCAAAGAAACTAGAATAATCAATGGGCTCAGAAACAAGGAGTTGATTTGAGTAAGATAATCAGACCAAAACCTTCTTTCATATGTGGCAAGTTGAATCATTTGGCTAAGCACTGTTTCTTTAACCCTATTAACCAAAAGATGAACTTTCAAAGATTTATGCAAAAACCTGTTGGTTATAGGAAGGCTGGAAAGAAACATGTGGCTAAGAAATCTGTTGAAACCAAAGGCCAAATGAAGAAAAAGGTTTTAAAAGAAAGTATTAAAATGTGGGTGCCTAGAAGCACTAAAACTGTTAGTACTGCTACATCAAATAGTACTGCTGACAGGGATAGTACTGCCAGAAGTAATACTGCTGCTACCAGTGTTAGTACTGCTGAGAATATTAATACTTCTAACACTGTTAGTACTTCTTCAAAGGTTACTACTGCTAACACAGTTACTGCTGCTGACACAGTTACTACTTTTAACAAGGTTAGTACTGCTAAGCATGCAAGTGCTGCTAATGCAGTTAGTTCTTCTAAAACCAGTACTGCTTCTAGCAAATGTGTAGCCAAACCCATTATTGTGACAAAGTACTCCAGTAATGAGGAGTCAAAGTTTAAAAATCTTGTCAAGAAGGAATGTAAATATTTTGATAAGAAAGGGGTACCCAAGACCACTTTGGCTTGGGTTCCTAATCAATACTAACTGATTTATCTTATGTGCAGGGCAACCAACAGCTTAAGGGGAAGAACATCTGGCATGTGGATAGTGGTTGCTCTAGGCACATGACAGGCAACATGTCATGCCTTCAGGATTTCAAGCATATCAATGGAGGACATGTTGCATTTGGAGACAATCTTGCAGGTGGAAAAATAAGTGGAAAAGGTAATGTTACAAAAGGTAAGATGACATTTGAGGATGTCTACTATGTTGATCAGTTAAAGTACAACCTGTTAAGTGTATCACAGGTTTCTGACAAACAACATAGTATATTATTTACCAATACATAATGTATGATCCTTTCTCCAGGATTCAAGGTAGTTGATGAAAGCATGATACTACTTAGAACTCCAAGAAAGGACAATGTTTATTGTCTCGACATGGACAATGTTTCAAGTGATTCATCCCTGAACTGTCTTGTTTCAAAAGCTTCTGTGGATGAATCCTCTCTTTAGCACAGAAGGATGTGTCACATAAACTTCAAGACAATGAACAAACTTGTTAAAAACAACCTTGTAAGAGGTTTACCATCAAAAGTCTTTTCATGTGATGATCATTGTGTTGCTTGTCTTAAAGGCAAACAGCACAAAACTTCTCATAAGTCCAAAGATTTAAATACAATTTCTTCTTGTCTCCAGTTATTACATATGGATCTGTTTGGTCCTACAAATGTGATGAGCATAGGGAAGAAATCATATTGCCTAGTTATTGTTGATGATTACTCTAGATTTACTTGGGTATATTTTCTAAGGACTAAGGATGAGACAAGTGGACTGATCAAATCCTTTATTCTAAGAATTGAAAACCAAACTAATCAAAAAGTAAAAGTCATTAGATCAGACAATGGAACTGAATTTAAAAATCTTGATCTAATCACCTTTTGTGAAGAAAAAGGCATTGAGAGACAATATAGTGCCCCTAGGACTCCTCAACAGAATGGAGTTGCTGAGAGGAGGAATAGAACACTAATAGAGGCTGCTAGATCTCTATTGGCTGATTCAAAACTGCCAATTACTTTCTGGGCTGAAGCAGTTAATACTGCCTGTTATGTCCAAAACAGAGTTCTAGTGGTCAAGCCAAAGAACAAGACACCTTATGAGCTCTTAAATAAAAGAAAACCCTTTATTGGATTTTTTAAACCATTTGGATGTCCTTGTACAATTCTCAATACCAAATCTCACTTAGGAAAGTTTGATAGCAAGGCAGATGATGGATTTCTTGTGGGTTATTCATCTCAAAGTAAGGCCTACAGAGTTTTTAATACTTCTTCTAGAATAATTGAGGAAAGTGACAATGTCAAATGCAATGAAAACACACCAAATCCTATTGGGTCTGGTCCTCAGTGGCTGTTTGACATTGATTCACTAACTAACTCTTTTGGTTTCAGTAGTGATGATTATGCAGGTTCAAGCAGTGGAGGATCAGGGACTACACAAGTTCAAGACAACATACCTCAGTCTGTGATTTTTCCCATACCTAAGTGGATCCTGTTGAAGACTGTGAAAAGGAGCCATCTACTGAACCAAATCAGACTGAAGAAGAAAGAAGAGATGAGGAGAGTCAAGAAAATAAAGAACCAGAAGTAGCTGCTGAAATCACTTCAGTTGAGTTGAATGACACCAATCTAGAGGTGGGACTCAATGAAGAACCTAGTCATCAAACAAGAACACAAAAGAATCATCCTCCTCAGCTGGTAATAGGAGATGTCTCTTCTCCTATGATGACTAGAAATCAAAGCAGGCTGCAAGATATGCAAGACCAACAGCATACAATGCTTTCTTGCTTTCTATCCCAGCTTGAGCCTAAGAAGGCTTGTGATGCTATGAAAGATTCCAGTTGGATAGAAGCCATGCAAGAAGAGCTGCTACAATTCAAGCTGCAAGATGTTTGGGATCTGGTAGAACTTCCTAAAGGTCAAAGAGCAATAGGCACAAAATGGGTCTTCAGGAATAAGAGAGATGAGAGAGGAATAGTAATAAAGAACAAAGCCAGGTTGGTGGCACAAGGGTATACACAAGAAGAAGGAATAGATTATGAAGAAGTATTTGCACTAGTGGCTAGGATAGAAGCAATTAGATTGTTCCTGGCCTATGCTTCTTATATGAAGTTCAAAGTCTATCAAATGGATGTAAAAACTGCATTTCCATATGGCTCAATTGAAGAAGAAGTATATGTCTGTCAACCACCAGGGTTTGAAAACCCAAGCTATCCAGACAGAGTATACAAACTGAAGAAAGCACTTTATGGACTGCATCAAGCACCAAGAGCATGGTATGACACTCTGTCATCCTATCTCTTGGAAAATGGCTTTGAAAGAGGAGTCATTGATAAAACTCTGTTCATCAAGAGAAAGAAGAAGGACATCTTGCTGGTCCAAATCTATGTGGATGATATATCATCTTTTGATCCACAAGAGACAATATGTGCAAGGAGTTTGAGGACCTAATGCATCAAAGGTTCAAAATGAGTTCCATGGGGGAGCTTACTTTCTTCCTTGGACTCCAAGTACAACAGAAGTCAGATGGTATTTTTATTTGTCAGTCCAAGTGTGTGCAGGACATTATAACCAAGTTTGGTTTCTCAGACTCAAAGCCTGCCAACACACCTATGGAGACACACAAGCAGATAACAGCAGATCTTGAGGGGGAGGATATGGATGTTCATCACTATAGATCCATGATTGGCTCTCTCATGTATCTTACAGCCTATAGGCCAGATATAATGTTTCCAGTCTGTGTGTGCTAGATTTCAAGTTAGGCCAAAGCAATCACACTATCAAGCTGTTAAGAGGATATTCAGATATCTCAAAGGGCAACCTAGATTGAGACTTTGGTATCCTTATGACTCATCATTTGACCTACTTGCATACTCAGACAGTGACCTAGGTGGAGCAAACTTGGACAGAAAATCCACTTCTGGAGGATGCCAGTTTTTGGGTGCAAGACTAGTATCATGGCAGTGCAAGAAACAAACCACAGTGTCCACATCTACAACAGAAGCAGAGTACATAGCAGTTGCAAGTTGCTGTTCTCAAGTCTTATGGATTCAGAATCAAATGTTGGACTATGGGCTAACCTTTCTACACACTCCAATCTTTATTGATAATAACAGTGCTATTAGCATTGTTAATAATCCTGTCAAGCACTCAAAGACAAAACACATTGAGATCAGATATCACTTTATAAGAGACTGCAATGAAAAGAAGCTTATTCAAGTTGTAAAAGTTCATACTGATAATCAGTTTGCTGATCTATTCACCAAAGCTTTTGATGTGGGTAGATTCACTTTCTTGGTAACAAGTGTGGGAATGATCAACTCTGAATAAGCTCCTACTTAAAAAGTGATTCAATACCTGTATATAGTTTATGCTTGGTGTTACTAATCTTCTTTCTCAGGAAATGTATAGCAGTACTCAGTTCATCACAAGCTTAAAAGTGTAAGTTTAGTTAATACTGCTAGTGGTTAATACTTCTCTCAGTTAATACTGCTTTCAGTTAATACTGCTTTCAGTTAATACTGCAAGTTAGTTAATACTACTAGTGGTTAATACTGCTTTCAGTTAATACTACTCTGTTAATACTGCTTTCAGTTAATACTGCTCTGTTAATACTGCTTTCACTAAATTTTTAGGGTTAATACTGTTTATAATCCACAAGCTATAAATACCCTTTCCCCGCCTAAACGATCATAACGACTCTTTGTCTACTGTTCATCTTCTCTCTCACTCTTTTCTCTCAAGTACCCAGTGCTCGCTAGGCAAGAATCCTTGCATACAGATGGCTTCAATGGCGTTTATTGATGAGCATAACGAGATAGCAATGATCCAAAAGCCAAAACAAGCCGAAGGTTTTCACCAGATAGTCGATTTCCTGAGGTCAAGCCACATCGCTCATGCTCTCACGGTGTCTCCTACCATCTACGTAGAGCATCAAAGGCAATTCTGGGTCAATGCCACTACTAGCACTGAAAACGTAGTGCCGTGTATCAAAACAAGGGTTTGTGACAAACCCTTGACAGTTACTGAGGAGACCATTCGCATCTGTCTACGTCTAGACGATGCTTCAGGTATATTTTCTAATCCAAATGAGGATTTGTTTTCAAACCTCACCAGAATGGGGTATGAAGGCCAAATAGGGATTTTCAAGTTTTTCAAAGCTCAATTTTCACCCCAATGGAGGTTATTTGTTCATACCCTGATGCACTGTGTTTCTAAGAAAACTACTGGTTGGAGCCAATTCAGCAGTCCCATTGCCTATGCTTTGGTATGCTTATCTACTGCTAGAAAATATAACTTTTCTTTGATGATCTTCAATGATCTTGTCTCAAACCTGGACAACAAGAAGACTTTCTTCATGTATCCGAGGTTTGTACAGGCATTTATAACCAACGAATTGACGGATATACCTCACTTTGATGAGGTATATTTACCTAAACCCCCTAAAGGCAAGGTCATCTCAAACATGAGAAGATCTGGTAGGGACTCGGAAGGAGTTGACACCCCATTGTTCTCAACAATGATGGTGGTGTCCCAACCACAAGAAGGTATGGCCTCAGGGTCAAGGCCCTCATTAGACCAACCCACTGAGAGCCAATCCCAACCTTCCCTCTCTCAAATTTGTCCTCAGTCCTTTGCTGCTAAACCCACTCCTATGATAACCAAGACTTATGTCAAGAGAAAGGTACACAAGGCTCCTTCCCTTGTTGTCCCTACTATTAACCAAGAGCCTCAAAGCCCTCTATTGGAGCATTCTCCAATAGAGAATATCCAAAGGGAATCCAATAGGGTGTCTCCCAACCCTGAGGAGGTGCTCTCTAAGGAGATGGATGAGCATATGGGTGAGAAGGCTGCCACTACTTCTGCTAGCACAGAGAAGGACAGTGGTAACATCTCTAAGACCTTCCCCATGGCAACTTTGGGTGAGAAATCAACCAAAGGACCCCGGTGCCAAGAAACCAAGGGGGTAGTTGGTGCTTTTGCTAGGCAGAAGGCCACTACTACAAGATCCAAGGATCCCTCAAGGATGGGCAAAACATCCAAAAAGGGTGAGGACAGA
Organism: Arctium minus; assembly: GCA_954870635.1. Taxonomy (NCBI): domain Eukaryota; kingdom Viridiplantae; phylum Streptophyta; class Magnoliopsida; order Asterales; family Asteraceae; genus Arctium; species Arctium minus. Next base: position 44,833,690 of record OX941094.1, on the reverse strand, counting down.
ACTGAAACTGATGAATTGATGACAAAAGATTCCAATGATCCTTCCAGGGTGGGTAAAACACCTATAGAAGGTGAGGATAGCTATACTTACTTGGAATTGATGGAAACAATAGACAACATCAATGTTGATGTGGTTAATCAAGGAAAGGAAATCAAGGCATTGCAGCAAGTGGTCATCTCCCAACAACAGCAGATTTCAAAACTCAAGCAACTGGTGAGAAAGCTCATTGCCAAGAACAGAAGAAAATAGTTTGTTCTAAGGAAGAGAAAGGGTGCAACCAAAAAGGAAAATGAGAATGCTTCCAAAAAAGGGGAGAGTTCAAGCTCAGAAAAGTTAGATCAACAGATTGAAGGGGAGTTTGTTGAAGCATAGGGAGAGTTTGTTGAAGAAAAAGCTGAAGGTGTAATAGAAACAGAAAGTGCCAAAGCAGCAGAAACAACCCCAGCAGCAGAAACTGTTAGTGCTGCTGAAACTATATACAAGCAGCAGTAACAGGGTTAACACCTAAAGAGGTTGAGGTAGCTGAGATGCTTGTAAAAGCAAAGAATGACACTCCCAAAGCAAAGGGAGTGGTCATAAATGAAGGGGGAGCAAATATAACAGAAAAGAAAGACATGGCTGCAAATGCAAAGAGAAAAGGGAAAGAAAAGATGATAGAATCTGATCAACCAACCAAAAAGCAAAAGATGGTTGAGTCAGATAAAGCATTAGCCAAGAAACTTCAAGAAGAGTTAGATCAAGCAGAGAAAGAGCAGGTTGAGAAGGACAGAGAGATAGCCAGATCACTAGCCAATGAATTAAATGAAGCATTTCAGAAAGGGTTGGAAACAGAGAAAGCAAAGCAAAGAGCAATGAGCTTGAGAAAGGCTATGATGGCCTGATCAAGTGCAAAAAAGAAAAGGCCTTCACAGACTTACCTTGCAACTCAGGAAAGAAACAAGATGATAACTTTCTTGAGGAGTGCAATTGGTGTGAAGAAAGAAATGTTTGTAAAAATGACTTTTGATCAAGTCAAGGGCTTATATGAGAAAGAAATGGGAAAACTGAAAAGTAATGAAAAGGACAGAGTGGAGTTTGAAAAGAAAGCCAAGGAGAGACATGATGTGAACATTAATCAACCCTTCCCTGAAAGTGAAGAGGGAACTCCTACAAAAGAAAAGGTAGAGATAAAGGAAGAAAAGAAGAAGGAAACTACTATAGGGCAAAGTCAAAGGATTCTGAAGAGAACCAAGATGATGGCTAAAAGAAAGAAAACTGACAAGAAGCCCAGAGTAGAAGAAGAGAAAAAAGTTGCTGAAGAAGAAGAGGCACCAAAGAATGAAGAAAAGAGAGTTGAATCTCAGGAAGTACCACAGAGTTCAGATGTAAATATGTACATGGTGGTAATGGATAAAATTCCAAAGCCTATCACAGCTGAACCTGTTGGAGTCAAACCTCTTGAAGTCATCCACTGGGATATTATGATGGTGGATGGTAAAGAGTATATCAGATTGAAAAGAAAGGATGAGAAGTACTATGTGTTTGCAACATGGAACAAAATTGTCAGAGAATGTTCAAGATCTGATTTAGAGGAGATGTATGAAGTTGGTATGAAGTTACATGCAGATCAACTGAAAGCTCCAGGGTTACCAATTGTGAAGCTGGTTATGGAGTATTTGTGCATGTTATTCAATCCAGAAGCAGTAAAGCATTTAATCAGAGATGTGTTTAAAACTGTTAGAGGATGGACTCTGTATGAAAGGAGTGGAGTCTATGAATTGGCCTTGGATACTTTTCACATGGAATATTACTTGGTGGATGGGGTCTACAATCACACACGTCTAAAGCTTCATGCCATGTTAAAGAAGAAGCTGGGTTGTGCACAAAATTCACAAATGGCAAAGTACCTAATTCAGAGAACTATCAATCAGAGTATGGGACTGGATCCTAACCTTGGATTGAATCAATGAAAGTTTTGGAAGCATCTGAAGAACTTGTCTTCTTTTTCTAAAAGTCAAGTTAGGGGGAGATTGTTGGGAACTGAAGATGTGAACAAGTCTTTAATGCTGCTAGTTCAGAGTTAGTACTGCCAGAGGATCTCAAAGTTAATACTGCTAGGTATTACTACTTTTAGTAGAATTAATACTGCTAGTCAAAGTTAGTGCTGCTTGAACAAAGTTAGTACTGCTTAGCTAGTTAGTACTGCTAGTGGTTAGTGCTGCTTAGTAGTTAATGCTGCCAAGACTCAGTTAATGCTTCCAAGGTGATCAAGGTGATTAATGTGGCTTCTAAGATAATTTGAAGATAATGTTGAAGAGATAGCGTCTGGAGATACACATGGAAAGCTTGAAGATAATTATGAAGATTATTTTGAAGATCTTTTTATGTCTAGTAATTATCTTTTATTCTTCAATATATTTATAGATTTGTTTAGAATAGCGTAGTTTTTTTTGTGAGAATAATTCTGAGTTTTTGAGATAGAGAGAGAATCAACCTCAAGGCATCGTTCCTAATTCTAGAGAAGTAGAATTCGTCTTGAAAGAGCCTGTTCTTCAAGATTGAGGTTGTGAGTGAAAAGCTTGTAACTTGAATCATTAAATAAAGTTTACAAGTTGATTGTGATTCACTGTTTCATTGTTTTTTCTGTTTATTGAATATTAAAGTGTTTTTCCGCAACTTCTTTAATATTTTTTCTGAGTATTCATAATTCTTGTTGAGAATTCGATCCTGACACAAATGAATTTTTTCCTAGGTCTTCAAGTTAAACAATTAGCAATAGGAATTTTCATTAATCAATCTAAGTACATCTCGGATATTCTTCGGAAATACCAGATGGAAAATTCTTCACCTATGAAAACCCCCATGTCTACCAGTATCAAGCTACACTCCGATCCTGACGGAAAGGATGTGAATGCTACAACTTATTGAGGAATGATAGGTTCTCTGATGTACTTGACGGCTAGCCGGCCTGACATTATGTTCTCGACTTTCTTGTGTTCAAGATTTCAGTCAAAACCTAAAGATTCTCACTTAGCTGCTGTAAAGCGTATTTTTCGTTATTTAAAAGGTACTGCTGATCTAGGTTTGTGGTACTCGAAAGAGACAGGTTTTGAGCTGACCGCTTATTCAGACGCTGACCATGCCGGAAATATGCTGGACCGGAAAAGCACGTCGGGACATGTCCAGTTCCTGGGTGATCGTCTTGTCAGTTGGGCTTCGAAGAAGCAAAACTGCGTGTCCACATCTATCGCCGAGGCAGAGTATGTAGCAGCCGCCAGTTGCTGCTCGCAAGTCATTTGGATGCGCACCCAGCTGAAAGACTATGTCTTTCACTACTCAAAGATCCCCATCTACTGTGACTCGAAGAGCGCCATTGCAATATCCAGCAATCCCGTCCAGCACACGAAGACGAAGCACATTGATGTGCGCTATCATTTCATAAAAGACCACGTTGAAAAAGGTACCATCGAACTCTGCTTCATTAATACAGAGCATCAGTTAGCAGACTTATTTACTAAAGCCTTGGACGAAAAACGTTTTAACTATCTTGTGTCCAAGCTAGGTATGCTAAATCTGAAAGTTTGACGTTTCTACAGACCTATACGAGTTTCATTCAATAACGAATGACTGTGACTTCATGCCCAGTGACTTGTCTCTGGATGCTCATAGCCACACTCATTGGTTTTCGCACTTTACTCGTTAAGTTCTGTACACGTTTAACAATTCTGTATTAATAAATTAGATTTCGTTCGTTTTATTTTCTCGTGTGTTTCCTTGTTCTTCGTTGTGTTTCATTTTCTTGTGCAGTCTAGTAGTTCGATCACTGTATGTCGTTTGCGGTGATTTTTTTCGAAGATGTTCATGTGTTAAGGGGAGCACTATTGCAAGATGTTTGGTAAGGTTCTATAGTCTTCCGTCCGAGGAGGAGCAGGTAAGTTTCTCTCTCGGTATTCGTCAAGGGGGAGCGAAAATCTTTTTCTCGTAAGTGATTCCTATTTTGAGGGAGAGCCGGATCATATTTTCTATTTTATTCCTCGGTATTTTAGTTATCTTTAGTTTTTTTTAGTTAGATATTTTACTTTAAATTTAATTTAGTTTCCTTTTTCTAATCTTTTTTTAATAAAAAAAAATTAATTGGACCGGCCAAAACCCATTACACGGCCCGACCCATACCCCGACACGAACCTGGTTCGCCCTAAATCCGCGACCCGGGTGTTTAAAACCCCGGGCGCCATCTCTTTTCCCTCATTCTTTCACTCTTTCTCTCTCTCGTAATTTCTCTAACTCTCTCGCTCCCCGGTCGCTCTCTCTCTCTCAATCCATCGCTCGATCTCTCTCTCGATTCCCTAGTTTCGATCGACAACAGGTAAGAATCTCTCGTATCTCACTTCGCTCTATCGATCTCTTTTTCTCGAACTGGTTTCATCGACTTCGGTCGACAGGTTTTCTTCCACCCCGGTCGACACTTCGTCGCCCCCCCCCCCCCCGGTCGTCTCGCGGCCGGCGGTGACCTTGGTCGTGGCGCCCGGTATAGCCCTTGATTAGATTTAGGGCTTCGATTATTTGTTCAGGGGTTTCTATGGGTAACATCGATTCGCTTGTTGTTTATCGATTAACCTGATTATGTTCTGATTGTGTCGATTGGGTTGACACCGGTCGCCATGGTTCACACCGGTCGACCGGTAAATACCGGTCGATTTGTCCCCGGTCGATTTGGTCCCCGGGGTTTTGGAAAGATTTGGATTCGAACATATCTAATCGATATTTGGGTTCTATTTAAAATTTTATCGATGCTTTCTTGTTTATACTGGTTACCATCGATTGTTATGTGGTTTATTGGTTAATCTGAGTTTTTCAGTAAGTGTAAATATCGGTCGACCGGGATGACACCGGTCGCTTAGGTTAAACACCGGTAGATAATGTAATATCGGTCAACCTCGGTCGCTCGGACCATACCGGTCCGTGACCTTACCGGTCATTGCCCATACCGATCGATGGCTTCACCCCGGTCATTGCACCATACCGGTCGATGCACCCTACCGGTCCGTTAGGTGTCATTCTATGTGTTGGTGGATTTTCTCTTGTGCTTTATTTTCACATTTGTTGTTTGAGTCTGCGATGAGAGTGATGATTGAGTTTATGCCACTTTCAAATAGTTAAATTTATTCGGCTGTGTGCCACCAGTTTTGGTCATTGACCTTGATTCATGAATTAGGGTTTCTATTGCTCAATGCCTTGGAGTTTAAATTGGTTATGGTTTAAACCATTGACCATTTAACTCCAAAGATATCTTGTTTCAATGTACCTATGTTCTAACATGTTCATTCTTAACAGGTACAATGGCGCAAAATCCAAATCTGGCGATTGACCCCATAGCCGATGCCGAACTGATTCCCGAGGATCAGTTCCTTCCACTCACGCCCAACAACTTCCATCTCGACGTCACCCAACCTGTAATCTAATATCAGGTGATGTTCGAGATTCTCATTGGTCATCCTCTCTATTATGCACTCACTGAGACAGCTGAAGTCCCACTAATATACCTGCAACAGTTCTGGCGATCCCTAACTCCTCTAGAGGCCGACGATGGCTTCCAGTTGGAGGGTAGGATTCACCACACGCCGGTACTGCTTACCCGTGATCTTTTCCGACAGTTCCTTCACCTACCGACCGCCACTGCATTTCCGGGGAGAGATAATTTTGACCCAATCGTGCCCGATACAATTCTATGCTCTGATATCCAATCCCTTGGTTATGGACCGAATCTACGACTTCCATCCGGGTTCAACAGAAAGAATCTCACAACGATTTGGTACACGCTCTTCATGTACCTAAATCGGTGCCTTTCGGCTATCACGAAAGGAATCGACCAATCGAGTATCAACATTCTACGCCTATTCCACGCTGTGGCATTCCACCGCCATGCTGACTACGTCGACTTCCTTTGGTACGAGCTAGTTCAGAGAGTACGAGAAAACGCGACTAAAAGACGGAATTTCATTCCGTTCATGCGATTTCTCCACCTTATCATCCGCAGCTTCATGATTCTTTATCCGACCATTGCACACCGATCTTCGCACCCGACCTGTCCGCAAAACCCGACTCACAAAATACCGACTCGTCCTGATCCTGAAGGTCTAGTTGCCAGAGTCATTCCAGAAGGGTTACTAGCCTATGTTCGTCCTACGGCGCTGAGTGTAATAGCATATAGGCACACACACAACCTACCAGCTCCTATGGTCCGTCCAGAATCGGAAGGACCTCCCAAGGTAGCAAGACCTGAGAGGCGTGAGGGTCCACGTCCACGTCCACGTACGAGAGGCGGTAACGTCCGGATAGCTGGGGCTCCCGGACAGGGTGTGATGAGAGAAAATATTGTGAGGGGAACTGGAGTGGGCAGCACCGTTCGTCTAAGCCAGGCCAGTACTTCTCGACGATCACCTACACCGCCACGGACAACCTCTCCGATGGTGGAAGAGGACACCACTACTGAACCCGCTAACGTTCAGTCCTCTTCTACCATCGAGTCTGAGGAGGAAACAGATACATCCGGCACTCAGTCGGAAACCGCCACCGAAGCGTCGGCATCAAGTGATGAGTCTTCTTACTCTAATGGTGACGATTATGAGCCCTCACCTGGAGAGACAAGGAAAGCGGAGGGAGTTATAGTCGAAAAAGATATTTGAGCAGAGAGAAGGAAAGCAGGAGTAAATTCAATACTGAGCGTACACGAGTGATGGTGCAACCATCTACGGTTGACCTCCACCAGCCTACATCTAGCCAGGTAGCCATATCTGCTACCCAGTCTCATGTGTTGAGAGAGGGTATTGAAGGAGCCGTCGTGGACCTAGCGACGCAAATGCACACCCCCAAAGCCACTCCACCATCTCTCAACAGATGGTGGTTTCAAGTTCTCACGGGGAATTAGCACATACGCTACCAGTCTCTCGCTTGGAGAGTTCTGGTATTGAAACAAGAGAACAGCAGCCCCCGTTATCGACTTCTTTGGGTGCACAGAGTCTAGAGCCATTTGATGTTATATCTCCTATTCCTAGGACACAAATACCCTTCTCGGCTACTGCTGGAGGCCTTAGTGTCAGGATCGAATTCTCAACAAGAATTATGAATACTCAGAAACAAAATCAAAGAAGTTGCGGAAAAACACTTTGATACTCAATGTAACAGTAAACAAACAGTATATGATCAACAACTTGTAAACTTGTATTGAATGATTAAAATCACAAGATTACACACTCAACCTCAATCTTGAAGAACAAACTCTTTCAAGACGAATTCTACTTCTCTAGAATTAGGAACTATGCCTTGAGGTTAATTTTCTCTCTAGAATTAAAACTTAGAATGAATTAAATTAAAAGTTATATCACTATTCTAAACTATACAATATATATACTGAAGATAAAAGATAATTACAGTTTATACAATATCTCCAGAATATCTTCTATCATTATCTCTAAGCATCCATGAATATCTTCAGCTTTCCATGGTTATCTTTAACCACGATCTCTTCATCATTATCTTCACTTTATCTTAGAAGCAGCATTAACTGAGTCTTGGCAGTATTAACTACGAAGCAACACTAACTTCTAGCAGTACTAACTAGCTAAGCAGTACTAACTTTATTCAAGCAGCACTAACTTTGACTAGCAGTATTAATTCTACTAGCAGTAGTAATACTCAGCAGTATTAACTTTGAAGTCCTCTGGCAGTTGTAATTCTGAACTAGCAGCATTAAAGACTTGTTCACATCTTCAGTTCCCAACAATCTCCCCCTAACTTGACTTTTAGAAAGAGAAGTCAAGTTCTTCAAATGCTTCCAAAATCTTCATTGATCTACTCCAATGTTAGGATCCAGTCCCATACTCTGATTTATAGTTATCTGAATTAAGTACTTTGCCATTTATGAATTTGGTGCACAACCAAACTTTTTATTTAACATGGCATGAAGCTTTAGATTTGTATGGTTGTATACACTATCTACCAAGTAATACTCCATGTGAAAAGTATCCAATGCCAGTTCGTAGACTCCACTCCTCTCATATAGAGTCCATCCTCTAACAGCTTCAAATACATCTCTTATCAAATGCTTTACTGCTTCTGGTTTGAACAACATGCACAAATATTCCATAACTAACTTCACAATTGGTAACCCTGGAGCTGTCAACTGATCAGCATGAACTTTCATCCCCACTTCAAACATTTCTTCCAAATCAGATCTTGAACACTCTCTGACAATTTTGTTCCAGGTGCTGTAGACTTCATACTTCTCATCCTTTCTTTTCAATCTAATGTACTCTTTTCCATCCACCTCCATAGTATCCCAGTGGATAACTTCAGAAGGTTTGAATCCAACAGGTTCAACTGAAATAGGCTTTGGAATTTTATCCATTACCACCATGTACATGTTTACATCTGAACTCTGTGGTACTTTCTGAGTTTCAGCCTCATTCTTAGGTGCCTCTTCTTCTTCAGCAACCTTTTGATCTTCTTCTACTCTAGGCTTCTTTACAATCTTCTTTCTTTTAGCCATCATTTTAGTTCTCTTCAGAGTCTTTTGAACTTGCCCTAAAGTAGCTTCCTTCTTCTTTTCTTCCTTTTTCTCTACCTTTTCTTTGATAGGAGTTCCCTCTTCACTTTCAGGGAATGGTTGATTAATATTCACATCATGTCTCTCCTTGGCCTTCTTTTCAAACTCCACTCTATCCTTTTCATTACTCTTCAGCTTCCCCATTTCTTTCTCATAGAGATCCTTGATTTGATCAAAAGTCATCTTCACAAACATTTCTTTCTTTACACCAATTGCACTCCTCAAGAATGTTATCATTTTGTTTCTTTCCTGAGTGGCAAGGTTAGTTTGTGAAGGTCTTCTCTTCTTAGCACTTGTTCTGGCCATCATAGCCTTTCTCAAGCTCATTGATCTTTGCTTTGCCTTCTCTGTTACCAGCCCTTTCTGGAATGCTTCATTTAACTCATTTGCAAGTGCTCTGGCCATTTCTCTGTCTTTTTCAACCTGCTCCTTTTCTGCTTGATCTAACTCTTCTTGTACTTTCTTTGCTAATGCTTCATCTGACTCAATCATCTTTTGCTTTTTAGATGGTTGATCAGATTCTATCATCTTCGCTTTTCCCTTTTTCCTTGCATCTGCAGCCATTTCTTTCTTCTCTATTTTCTTTGCTCCCCCTTCATTTATGACCACTCCCTTTGCTTTGGGAGTGTCATTCTTTGCTTTGATGAGCATTTCAGCTACTTCAATCTCTGTTGGTGTTAACTCTGTTACTACTGCTTGTGAAGTTTCAGCAGCACTAACAGTTTCTGCTGCTTGTTTTGGCTCAGTAGTAGTAACCATTTCTGCTTCTTTAGTTGTAACTGTTGCTGGTGTTGTGTCTGCAGATTTCTTTTCTTCAACAGACTCCCCTCAAACTGTTGATCAATCTGTTCTGAGCTAGAATTCTCCCCCTTTTTGGAAGCATGGACATTTTCTATGTTGGTTGCCTCCTTTCTCCTTCTGAGAACAAACTGACCTCTTCTTTTCTTGGCCATGAGCATTCCCACCATTTGTTTGAGTTTGGAAATCTGTTGTTGTTGGGAGAGAACCACTTGCTGCAATTCTTTGATATCCTTTCCTTGATTAACCACATCAACATTAATGTTGGCTAATGCTTCAATCAATTCCCAGTAAGTATATCTATCCTCACCTTCTTTAGGTGTTTTACCCACCCTTGAAGGATCCTTGGAAAGTTTTGCCATCAATTCATCAGTGTCAGTTCTGTCCTCACCCTTTTTGGATGTTTTGCCCATCCTTGAGGGATCCTTGGATCTTTTGATAGTGGAAGTCTTCTGCCTAGCAGAAGCACTATCCACCCCTTGGTTTCTTGGCACCTGGGACCTTTGGATGATTGCTCACCCAAAGTTGCCATGGGGAAGGTCTTATGTATGTTACCACTGACCTCCTCTGAGCTAGCAGGAGTAGTGGCAGCCTTCTCACCCATATGCTCTTCCTCCTCCTCACAGAGCACCTCCTTGGGGTTGGGAGACACCCTTGTGGTTTCCCTGTAGATATTCTCTAAGGGAGAATCCTCCCTTAGAGGGCTTAAAGGCTTAGGGGTTGATGATACAAGAAGGGAAGGAGCCTTCTTTACCTGTTTGCTTTTGTATGTTTGGGTGATTGGTGATGTTGGTTTATCAAGGAGAGACTGGAGAATTGATTTAGGGTGGGAAGGTTGGGATTGGCTAGCAGTGGGTTGGTCTAATGGGGGCCTTGACCCTGCTGCCATACCTTCTTCAGTGTGGGACACCACCATCATTGTAGAGAACAATGGGGTGTCAACTCCTTCCGAGTCCAGAGGGGATCTTTTCATGTTTGAAAAGACCTTACCTTTGGGAATTTTTGGTACATATACCCCATCAAAATAGGTATATCCGTCAATTCATGGGTTATTACTTCTTGTACAAACCTGGGGTACATATAAAAACTCTTTTTTACTTTCTGGCAGTGGCTAAGCATACCAAAGCATAAGCAATGGTGCTACTGAACTCACTCCAGCCAGTAGTCTTTTTAGAGATACAGTGCATAAGGGTATGGACAAAGAAACGCCATTGAGGTGAAAATTTTGCTTTTGAGAACTTGAACACACCCAATGGGCCTCCATACCCCATTCTTGTGAGAGTAGAAAACAGTTCATCATTAGAGATAGAAGTTATACCAGAGGCATCGTCTAGACGTAGACTGATGCGAATTACCTCTTCAGTAACTGTCAAGGGTTTGTCACACACCCTTGTCTTGATCATTTGCACACCATTCTCAGTAACAATGATGGCATTTGCCCAGAATTGCCTTTGATGCTCGATATAGATGGATGGCGACACAGTGAGAGCATGGGCAATATGGCTTGTCTTGAGGAAATCCACAATCTGGTGGAAACCAGCGGCCTGTTTGGGCTTCTGTAGCATCGCGATTTCATTGTGCTCGTCTATGAATGCCATTGATGCCATTGATCTTGAAGTTTCTTGCCTGAAAACTTTGAACTTGAGAGAGAAAGGGTTTAGAGCGCAAGTGAACAGTATGTAGAGAGTCGTTATGAACTTTTAGGCGGGGAAAGGGTACTTATAGTATTCGGGACATAAGCAGTATTAACCTAGAGCAGTATTAACGGACAAGCAGTATAAAATGAGAGCAGTATTAACTGAGAGCAGTATTAACTGAGAGCAGTATTAACTGAGAGCAGTATTAACTGAAAGCAGTATTAACCACTAGCAATATTAACTAACTAGCAGTATTAATCACTGGCAGTATTAACTAACTAGCAGTATTAACCACTAGCAGTATTAACTAACTAGCAGTATTAACTGAAAGAAGTATTAACCACTAGCAGTATTAACTGAAAGCAGTATTAACCACTAGCAGTATTAACTAACTAGCAGTATTAACTAACTAGCAGTATTAACTACTTAGCAGTATTAACTGTGCACTGGCAGTATTAAAAATGCACTGGCAGTATTAACAATGCACTGGCAGTATTAACAATGCACTGGCAGTATTAAAACTGCACTGGCAACATTAATCATATTTACACTTTTAAGCTTTGTGAAGAACTGAGTACTGCTATACTTTTCCCCATAGTCCAACATTTGATTCTGAATCCATAAGACTTGAGAACAGCAACTTGCAGCTGCTATGTACTCTGCCTCTGTTGTAGATGTGGACACTGTGGTTTGTTTCTTGCACTGCCATGACACTAGTCTTGCACCCAAAAACTGACATCCTCCAGAAGTAGATTTTCTGTCCAAGTTTGCTCCACCTAGATCACTGTTTGAGTATGCAAGTAAGTCAAAAGATGAGTCATGAGGATACCAAAGCCCCAATCTGGGTTGCCCTTTGAGATATCTGAATATCCTCTTAACAGCTTGATAGTGAGATTGCTTTGGCCTAACTTGGAATCTTGCACATACACAGACTGGAAACATTATATCTGGCCTAGATGCTGTAAGATACATGAGAGAGCCAATCATGGATCTATAGTGATGAACATCCATATCCTCCCCCTCAAGATCTGCTGTTATTTGCTTGTGTGTCTCCATAGGTGTGCTGGAAGGTTTGGAATCTGAGAAACCAAACTTGGTTAGAATATCCTGCACATACTTGGACTGACAGATAAAGATTCCATCTGACTTCTGTTGAACTTGGAGTCCAAGGAAGAAAGTAAGTTCCCCCATGGAACTCATTTTGAACCTTTGATGCATTAGTTCCTCAAACTCCTTGCACATGTTGTCTCTTGTAGATCCAAAGATGATATCATCAACATAGATTTGGACCAGCAAGGTATCCTTCTTCTTTCTCTTGATAAATAGAGTCTTATCAATGACTCCTCTTTCAAAGCCATTTTCCAAGAGATAGGATGACAGAGTGTCATACCATGCTCTTGGAGCTTGATGTAGTCCATAAAGTGCTTTCTTCAATTTGTATACCCTGTCTGGATAGCTTGGGTTTTCAAACCCTGGTGGTTGACAGACATATACCTCTTCTTCAATTGAGTCATAGAGAAATGCACTTTTTACATCCATTTGATAGACTTTGAATTTCATATAAGAAGCATAAGCCAGGAATAATCTAATTGCTTCTATCCTGGCTACAGGTGCAAATACTTCTTCATAATATATTCCCTCTTCTTGTGTATACCCATGAGCCACCAGCCTTGCTTTATTCCTTATCACTATGCCTCTTTCATCTCTCTTATTTCTGAAGACCCATTTTGTTCCTATTGCTCTTTGGCCTTTAGGAAGGTCTACCAGATCCCAAACATCTTGCAGCTTGAATTGCAGTAGCTCTTCTTGCATTCCTTCTATCCAACTGGGCTCTTTCATAGCATCATGTGCCTTCTTAGGCTCAAGCTGGGATAAAAAGCAAGAAAGCACTGTGTGCTGTTGGTCTTGCATTTCTTGCAGTCTGCTTTGATTTCTAGTCATCATAGGAGAGGATATATCTCCTATTACCAGCTGTGGAGGATGATTCTTTTGAATTCTGGTGTGATGATTAGGTTCTTCATTAAGTCCCACCTCTAGATTGGACTCATTCAACTCAACTGAGGTGTTTTCAGCAGCTACTTCTGATTCTTTATTGTTTTGAGTCTCCTCATCTCTACTTTCTTCTTCACTCTGACTTGGTCCAGTAGGTGGTTCCTTTTCACAGTCTTCAACAGGATCCACTGTGGGTATGGGAAAGATCATAGATTTAGATATACTGTCTTGGACTTGGGTAGTTCCTGATCCTCCACTCCCTGAACCTGTATAATCATCACTACTGAAACCAAAGGAGTTAGTTAGTGAATCAATGTCAAATAGCCACTGAGGACCAGACCCAATAGGATTTGGTGTGTTCTCATTGCATTTGACATTATCACTTTCTTCAATTATTCTAGAAGAAGAGTTAAAAACTCTGTAAGCCTTACTCTGAGATGAGTAACCAACAAGAAATCCATCATCTACTTTTCTATCAAACTTACCTAAGTGAGATTTAGTATTGAGAATTGTACAAGGACACCCAAAAGGTTTGAAAAATCCAATAAAGGGTTTTCTTTTATTTAAAAGCTCATATGGGGTCTTGTTCTTTGGCTTGACCACTAGAACTCTGTTTTGGACATAACAGGCAGTATTAACTGCTTCAGGCCAGAAGGTAATTGGCAATTTTGAATCAGCCAACAGAGATCTAGCAGCCTCTATTAGTGTCCTATTTCTCCTCTCAGCAACTCCATTCTGTTGAGGAGTCCTAGGGGCACTATATTGTCTCTCAATTCCTTTTTCTTCACAAAAGGTGTTTAGATCAAAGTTTTTAAATTCAGTTCCATTGTATGATCTAATGATTTTTACTTTTTGATTATTTTGGTTTTCAATTCTTAGGATAAAGGATTTGATCAGTCCACTTGTCTCATCCTTAGTCCTTAGAAAATATACCCAAGTAAATCTGGAGTAATCATCAACGATAACCAAGCAGTAAGATTTCTTGCCTATACTCATAACATTTGTAGAACCAAACAGATCCATATGCAATAACTGGAGACCAGAAGAAATTGTATTTATCTCTTTGATCTTATGAGAAGTTTTGTGCTGTTTGCCTTTAAGACAAGCAACACAATGATCATCACATGAAAAGACTTTTGATGGTAAACCTCTTACAAGGTTGTTTTTAACAAGTTTGTTCATAGTCTTGAAATTCATGTGACACATCCTTCTGTGCCAAAGAGAGGATTCATCCACAGAAGCTTTTGAAACAAGACAGTTCAGGGATGAATCACTATCAACATTGTCCATATCTAGACAATAAACATTGTCCTTTCTTGGAGTTCTAAGTAGTATCATGCTTTCATCAACTACCTTGAACCCTGGAGCAAGGATCATACACTCTGTATTAGTAAATAATATGTTATGTTGTTTGTCACAAACCTGTGATACACTTAACAGGTTGTACTTCAATTGATCAACATAGTAGACATCCTCAAATGTCATCTTACCTTTTGTAGCATTACCTTTGCCACTTATTTTACCACCAATAAGATTATCTCCAAAAGCAACATGTCCTCCATTGATATGCTTGAAATCCTGAAGGCATGACATGTTGCCTGTCATGTGCCTAGAGCAACCACTATCAACATGCCATATGCTCTTCCACTTGAGCTGTTGGTTGCCCTGCACCTAAGATAAATCAGTTAGTATGAAGTAGGAACCCAAGCCAAAGTGGTCTTGGGTACCCCTTTCTCATCAAAATACTTGAATTCTTTCTTGACAAGATTTTTAAACTTTGACTCCTCATTTCTGGAGTACTTTGTCACAATGATAGGCTTGGAAACACATTTGCTAGAAGCAGTACTAGTTTTAGAAGTACTAACTGCATTAGCAGCACTTGCATGCTTAGCAGTACTAACCTTGTTAGAAGTAGTAACTGTGTTAGCAGCAGTAACTGTGTTAGCAGTATTAATCTTTGAAGAGATACTAACCGTATTAGCAGCATTAAAATTTTCAGCAGTACTAACACTGGTAGCAGCAGTAATGCTTCTAGCAGCACTATCTCTGTCAGCAGTACTAACAGTTTTAGTGCTTCTAGGCACCCACATTTTAATACTTTCTTTTAAAACCTTTTTCTTTATGGGGCTTTTAGTTTCAACAAATTTCTTCATCACATGTTTCTTTCCAGCCTTCCTATAACCAACAGGTTTTTGCACAAATCTTTGAAAGTTCATCTGTTGGTTAATAGGGTTAAAGAAACAGTACTTAGCCAAATGGTTTAACTTTCCACATATGAAACAAGGCTTTGGTCTATTGATTTTACTCAGATCAATGCCTTGTTTTTGTGCCCATTGGTTATTCCAGAGTCTCTGATTTCCCCTTGGTTTATCATGTTTTTGGGGCTTAGATTTATTGCATGTACACTGCTTGCAAGGGATAGGGTTCACAACAGTGGTCTGCTTATAGTGAACCTTCTTGTTCTTTCACTCAGTCTTCTCTATCTCATTGGACTTGATCCAATGCTTTCCACATCCCTCATTGGTGATTATGTGGTTTTCTATAGGAATCTCACCACTCACAGTGTTGTCTTTATCCTTGACAACTTCTTTCTCAGTTTTATCCTTAACAACTACTTCATCTAAGGGATCTATCTCAGTGGCTCCCTTAGGTAGGTCCTTCCTATCCTTTGTTTCTAACAAATCTGAACTAGGAGGGATTTAGTTGTTGTTATAGGGTGGTGGTGTGGTATTGTACCTTATTCCTCTTCTCAGTTTATCATGAATCTGAGTTTGTAGCAAAGAATCCATTGCTTTGGAAGCATTGGAAAACTTTTCTACATCTAGTTTGACTTTAGCTAGCTCTCCTCTTAGCTTTTCACTCTCTTCTTTGGATCTGGTCAGTTGAAGTTCTAAGTCATTCTTCTCCCACTTCCAGTAGTTTGTGTCATAAGAGTGTTGAAGCTCATTGGCTTGAAAACCCTTAATCTGCTCTTCAAATCTCTCAACTATCCTCACATAATCTTTTATGTCCTTTTCCAATCTCTTAAGGTCATCACTCATGTTCTGATTGTGATCCCTATACCTTTTAACAGTGTTAATGCAATTTTGAGAACATAGATTGGAAGTTACCTCTATTGGGAGATCAGACACCTCTGCCATTAGAGCTAGGTTTTGAATGGCCTCTTTAGCTTGATCACTCCAATCAAACCCCATACCTTGTTGAGAGACAAGGGCTTGTGCAGAGTTTCTGTTATTGTTGAAGCTTCCAGATTGTGTCTGCTGATGGTTGTTGTTGTGAGACACTCCACTTCTGCATTTCCTAGCAAAGTGTCCCTTTTGATGGCATTTATAGCATTCCACCTTAGACTTGTCAAAACCTGCTCCATCTTCTCTTCTTTGGGAGAAGTTGTTCCTCCCAGTTCTTTTGATAAACTTCTTAACTCTCATAGAGAGCATGGCCATCTGCCATTTAATGTCCATCTCTTCAAGATCATCTGGATGGAGTTGATCCAAGTCATCATTAATAAGAGAAAAGTTTCCATGACTGGCCAGAAAGGCTTCAAATACAGTTTCAGTGCCTTTCTCTTGATTTGCTCCATTGGCAGCATTAACTAATTCAGGATTGGAAGTAGAATCAATTGATGCTGAAAAGAGTGCAGCATTGTGAACATACCCAGAAGGCCTCTTCTTAGCCTCTACCTCAGATTCAAAAACTCTTAGATCATTATATAGATCATCAAGTTCCTTTTCTTCCAGTTGATCATTCTGTCTGAAAGACACAATATACATGGTCCATTCATCACTCAGGGACCTTAGGAATTTCCTGTTTAGATCATCTTGATCAATTTGTACTCCCACTGTAGCTAGTTCACCAAGAAGCTTGTTGAACCTGTCAAAAGTTTGAGTCATGGACTCATTCTTGGTTGACATAAAGTTCTCATATTGTTGCTTCAGAATGGCTTTCTGATTTCTCTTGGTACTTTTGGTACCTGAGAATCTCTTCTCTAGAGCATTCCAGAGTATCTCTGCATCAATGCAGTTGCAAAACTGATGTTGATATTCATTGGGAATAGCCAAGAGCAAAGTGCTCAAGGCTTTCATCTCTGTCTGTCTAATCTTTCTTTCAGCATCAGTTTTTGGTGGAGTTCTCTTTCCATCTGCACCAATCTTTCCTGCTTCAGAAGAGTCATTCTCAATGATGTCCCACATTGAATAGTCAGTGAGGAGTATGTACTGCTTGATTCTGATCTTCCACATATCGAATTCACTGGGTCTAAGCATTGGAACCTTTGAGACCAGAGTACTGTTTGATTCTGCAAAGTTTTCCATGATGAATGAATAGATATTTCTGAGAGAACTCGCTCTGATACCACTTGTCAGGATCGAATTCTCAACAAGAATTATGAATACTCAGAAACAATATCAAAGAAGTTCCGGAAAAACACTTTGATACTCAATGTAACAGTAAACAAACGGTATATGATCAACAACTTGTAAACTTGTATTGAATGATTAAAATCACAAGATTACACACTCAACCTCAATCTTGAAGAACAAACTCTTTCAAGACGAATTCTACTTCTCTAGAATTAGGAACTATGCCTTGAGGTTAATTTTCTCTCTAGAATTAAAACTTAGAATGAATTAAATTAAAAGTTATATCACTATTCTAAACTATACAATATATATACTGAAGATAAAAGATAATTACAGTTTATACAATATCTCCAGAATATCTTCTATCATTATCTCTAAGCTTCCATGAATATCTTCAGCTTTCCATGTTTATCTTTAACCACGATCTCTTCATCATTATCTTCACTTTATCTTAGAAGCAGCATTAACTGAGTCTTGGCAGTATTAACTACTAAGCAGCACTAACTTCTAGCAGTACTAACTAGCTAAGCAGTACTAACTTTATTCAAGCAGCACTAACTTTGACTAGCAGTATTAATTCTACTAGCAGTAGTAATACTCAGCAGTATTAACTTTGAAGTCCTCTGGCAGTAGTAATTCTGAACTAGCAGCATTAAAGACTTGTTCACATCTTCAGTTCCCAACACTTAGTGGCCCAACCGGAACACCTATAGTAATTCCAACTTCGGTTGGTTTATGAGGATTGGGTGGAAGTCCTACCACAACTATCGTTATGCCAGCTGTGTGTTGGATCAAAAAATTGTATTCAAGATTAAAGAGTCTAAACTGTATTTACTTGATAGATAAAGTTAGAGGGTTTATTGTGTAATAAGCTAATAGTTATTAAGTTATTGGGCCTCAAGCCCATAAGCCGATTAGGCCTAAAAGCCTAGGTATTTAATGTTTTGTTTAGTTAGGTTTTAGGTTAATCCTCACAATTACTTTCATAATCATATAGTGAGGTAGCAAGTTTTCTCTGTATTCAAGGGTATCAAGAACACACAAGGTTTAACCGTTTATTCAATGGATTGGTATGTTTCGTTAATCTTTATATCTCTTGATTATTATTGTGTTTCTGTGATTGTTAATCAACTAGATTAAACTGGGATAACAAGTGGTATCAAAGCCTAAAAGAATCAAAAAAAATTTTGAGATTACTGTTCATCGATTTTTTTTTGCGAAAGTTACTGTTCATTGAAGTTACTATTCATCAAGTAAAAAATCGATTGCATGAATCTATGTGTTATTATGCTTAAAATCGATATGATTAGATGTGTTTTATGCTTCTGAATGCCATCTGATTGTTTAATTGCTTCCAAACTCATCAAGTGATTGGATTTTTGATTTTTGTTGTTTTCTGGGTTCGACATCTTCAAGAACTGTCGACATATGCTATGCTAAAATTGAAGCATAAAGGGTGTTAATTGATCTTTAATTCTGGGTTGATACTGATTGATATTGGATTTTAGAAACAATAGTTTGCTTATTGCATTCAATTTCTGTGTCTTTAGTGTTTTCTGGGCTGCAATCATCGTTTTGGGTCGAACACAACATATCGGTCGACCTGGGTGATGAACATATCGGTCGATTATTTATCGTATCCAGTTCCGATCGACCTCATCATATCGGTCGTTACACTTACCGGTCTAAACAATTAACCGGTCTCCCGGTACACTCACATTCCACACTGGTCCTTACAATATATCGGTCGATTTTTTTTCGGTCTTGCACAATACCGGTCGATATTGACCCGGTCCAATCACTCTATCGGTCGAAGCATTGTCATTCCCGGTCGAAGGCAGTTTACCGGTCTAATCCATATATCGGTCGAGAGTTCATAACTACATCCCGGTTGATTGATTTATCGGTCAAACTTTTTGTCCGGTCGAACTCGATACCGGTCAACACCTTATCGGTCCATATCAGTTTACCGGTCCAAGATATATTCCGGTCTAAGTGGTTTACCGGTCTTACAAGTTCCCGGTCGAACTCTCTACCGGTCTTTACAAGTTCCCGGTCGAACTCTCTACCGGTCTTTACAAGTATTCGGTCGATTTTTGCAAACTGTAATAGGTCATCTAAATGTCAAAAAAAAATTCTCTAGGGGCGCTGCCCCCATACCCCCGTGCTAAGTCTGCGAAGGGGGACAAAGTTCTGTTCAAGATCAACATTTTCTTTTTGTTCAGTATTATTTGAAGCTTTATACTGATTGAAAGGAATGCATTTAATTATTTTTGGAAATTTATTGTTCTGAAAATTTTTTAGTGTAGTTTTTATTTTGATTCTAACGATCTCATCTAGTTGGTTGTCTTGGTACAGAAAAGTTTGATTACTAACCGTACAACTAGGATGTCGAATCAGCTTCTCTCAATGGGCTCTCAGGTCAAACCTCCTGTCCTCATGGCTAATGAGTATCAGCAATGGAAGACCAGAATGATCCAGTTTCTGAATCACAAGAACAGAGACTTCATGAAGGCAATAATTAATGGTACAGACACTCCAATGATTACAGTAAAGGGTCAACCTGCTACAGATTCCTCTCCAGAAATCCCTGACAGAGAGGTTCCCAAACCTTATGAGTTCTTCAATGAAAAGCAGAAAGAACAGTATAAGATAGAAGAAGAGGCTCTAATCTATCTGACAATGGCAATCCCAAACGACATCTACAATCGTGTAGACAGTCAGAGCACTGCTAAAGAAATCTGGGATGAACTAGCAAGACAGTTTGAAGGAAGTGAAGCCTCCATCCAAGATAAGCAGAATCTATGCATAAATGCTTACGAGGGATTTCATGCAAAAGAAGGAGAGCTGCTACTAGATACCTACAACAGGTATAACATCATTCTCAATGACTTGTGGAGGAACAACATCGCTAAATCTGCTTCTGAGATAAATTAGAAGTTCATCAAGAATCTGAATCCAGAGTGGAAGAACTTTGCCATCAACCTCCAGATGTCCAAGAATATGGCTCAAGAAAATGTCACTGATATCTTCTCTACTTTTGCTCAACATGAGGATGAGGTGAGATCTATCAATAACGAGTCTAATAATCTGAAGGACTCCGTGGCTCTCATAGCCGGCAAAGGTTCTGTAATTTCTGCAAGGTTAAAGAAAAAGGTGTCTAAAGCTCTAGTTACCGAAGTTACTGACTCTGACTCTGCCTCAAGTGTAGAAGAACTGGAGATTGATTCTGATCCAGATATTCAGAAGTTCTCTGAGGACTTGGCCTTAATCACTCGCCGATTCAAGAAGAGCTTTAGCAAGAAAAGATTCTACTCAAAGCCAAAGTACGATGGATACAAGAAAGATAAGTCTGAGATGCGATACAAGCCGAGGCATGGAAGGAGAGAGGAAGGACGAGAAAACAGGAAGGAAGATAGAAGAGAAGGAAAGAGAGAGGAGAAGCGAGAAGAACGAAAGGATGAACCAGGAAGATGCTACAACTGTGGCAAATTTGGGCACTTCTCAAGATACTACAAGTTCAAGAAGGTAAAGAACTCAGAGTACTACGCAAGAAAGTCACTTATTGCCTAGAAAGCTGAAGAAGGAAAAGTGTTGATGGCTGAAGAAGAAAATTGGTTGTTCCAAAGTTCCGATGACGAGGAGCAAGCTCACTTCACCCAAGTATCTTATATGGCAAAGTTGGATGGTGACGATGAAGACTCTGAGACACAATCTGAAGATGCAAACTCTGAGGTAAGTGACAATTCTGAACTTATTGAATCTTTAATGGCCCAAATACATGGTATGAAAGATGAATTTGCTTTACTAAAAGGCAAACTTAGCTATGCACATCAATAAGTCTTAAGCTTTCGTGATGAAAATGCTATATTAAAAGTTGTTGTGGAAGAAAAAGAAAAGGAAACGGATGATTTAAAAGCTGAAAAAGCATCTTTAAAAGAAAAAATATCTGGTTTAGAAACAGATCTTGTGAATCTTAATGCTGAAAAGGGTGAGTTTCAAATCAAATTTGAAGTTTGTTATAAAGAAAGAAATGAAGCTTACACCAAAATCAAGCAACTGGAGGACATTAATATGAAACGAGGTCAGACTGAAGAGACATTAAATTTGTTGACCAACAAACTCCAAGAGGAAAGGTTTTACAAACTTAAACCAGGTTTGGGTGTGCCAATTAATGAAATTTTGAAAAAGGCACCGGAGCACCTATATAATTTTGATAAATTTGGTTTTCAATATAGTGATAATTTTGATAAATTTGGTTTTCAATATAGTGATTTGAATAAAAGCTATGAGACTCGAAAAATCGAATTTACCGAGTCTGAATCACTATTAACCACACCCTCAATAGAATCAGTAAACACCAACACAGTTCCACCTGAGACTGCATGCAAATATGATGAGTATGAATCGGATGTTGATCCCTCTAATATACCATCAGTCTCAAATCCCATTGCTTCTAAACCTTTACTTGTTGAAGAGGTTGAAGAAGAAGCTGTCATCAAGAATGAATCTTGTGTTCAAAATGATAAAGAGGAGTTTATTGAGTCCATGACTGAAGAGATATTTTCTGAAATGATGAATGCTTCAGACTCTGATCCTGTTTCTATTCAAAAGGAGTCAAATTCTGTGAATGATCATACATCTGAATTGATGAAGCAAATTGATCTGTTGCAACAGTCTCTTGATGAGATTGAAGATGAAAACTTTGATCTCAAGTTTAAATTGGAAAAATCTTTGAAAGAAAATCAAGAGCTTTGCACAGAAATCAATTATTTGAAAATTACTCTGTTTAAAAATGCTTCAAATGATAAACAAATGTTCAATGATCCAAGTTGGAAGGTAAGAACAAATCCAGAATTTGATGCTCCTACAAAACCTTCAGTTGTTTACTCCGATTGTCCTGAATATCCACCTAGCATCTTTGAGAAGAGTGAAACTTCAAGTAATTCAAGAAAAGAATCACCTTCCAAGCATGAGACTAACAAGGTTCCTGTTTCTGTTTCAGATATAAAAGGAAATGGAGTTGGGAGAAGAAAGAAGAATAAAGATCTTAGTTTGAATAAAAATAATAGTTTGAATTCTAGCAGTTGTACTACAAACAGTATTATTTTGAAAAGTAATTCTTTTGATGGACATAAATGTACGATTTTTTTCGATAAATCTAAGTTTATGAATTTTGCTCGAAAGAATCTATATTGTAAACACTGCTGGGATAATTCTTTCAAATACTACTCCCCTCCAAAGTCCAAAAAGAGCAAAAGAAAAGCTAAACTGAACCCTAATTCTAATTCTAATTCTTCTACACAACCCAAAGTGTATCGAGCTAAGGTTGCCAATCCTTCATCTAAACAGTACTTTCAGGAATTAAATGTCAAAACAGTTTGGAAATGGGTTCCAAAACCCAGATATGAATGGCGAGTTAAAGTTAAACTTGCTGATATTCCTGAATTGCTTAAAGCTAACAGCGAAGAACCCATTCTGATATGGGTACCTAAGCAAAACTAATTATTTTTGTGCAGGCTTGTCGACTGTGGGTGATAGATTCCGGATATTCACGCGACATGACAGGATTCAAGCACCTCCTACATAACTATGTGGAGGAGCCTGCCGGAGCAGTTCGTTTTGCAAATTCTGAAGCAGAAGGAAAAGTCAAGGGATATGGCATGCTAGATAATGGTGTTGTGACGATTCAGAAAGTGTTATATGTAGAAGGACTTGATCACAATCTGTTTAGTACGAGTCACTTCTGTGACATGAAATATCAAGTCCGCTTCACAACGACTCATTGCTATCTAGAAGATCGCGATGGTTACGAAGTCTTCAAAGCTGAGTGCCATGGAAATCTATACTATGTAGATTTTCCTACACTGTCTGCCACACGTCCAGTATGTCTACTAGCCAAAGCTTCTAAAGCACAATCGTGGACGTGGCATCGACGCTTGTCTTATCAGAATTTCCGATCTATAGCTAAGCTACAAAGACAAGGTCTGGTCAAAGGTCTACCAGAAATGAGGTTCGAAAAAGACTCACTCTGTTCCGCATGTGAGTTGGGCAAAATGAAGCGTAGCTTATTCAAGTCCAAATCTGATTCATCAACCTCATCTGCACTGGAACTCCTTCATATGGACCTTTGTGTCCTAATGCGAACCGCATCTATCAACGAATAGAAATACGTGTTGGTAATGATAGATGACTACTCAAGGTATACATGGCTCGAGTTTATTCGCAACAAGTCAGATGCGCCAGAATTGATCATCGCTTTTATCAAGCACATCCAAGTACGTCTTCAATTGCCAGTTCGAACCATTCACAGCGATAATGGCACGGAGTTCAAGAATGACACCCTGAAGAGTTATCTTACTTCTGTGGGGATTTCACACAACTTCTCCGCAGCCTACATTCCACAGCAGAACGGCATTGTTGAACGGAAGAATCGCACGCTTGTTGAAACAACTTGTACTATGCTTGAATATTCAGCTCTACCCATGTACCTTTGGGCCGAGGCAGTCGCTACAACACGTTTTACTCAAAACCGTACCATTGTGGTCAAGCGCTTTAATAAAACAACATATGAGTTAATCAACAATCATACACCTAATATCAAATTTCTTCGTGTTTTTGGTTGCAGGTGTTACATTCTTAAAGAGCGTCAAGGATTATCAAAATTTGATAAGAAAGCGGATGAAGGATATCTCGTTTGATACTCTCTGACATCCAAAGCTTATCGAATTTACATTATTCGAACTAAGACGGTTGTTGAGAGCATGAATGTCTCCTTTGATGAGAATTCTACAAGGACTTCTAGACACAACAGTTCAAAACTCGGTCGTAAGGAAAAAGCTTCTATTCTATCCAGAATAGAACCA
Source organism: Arctium minus (assembly GCA_954870635.1). Taxonomy (NCBI): domain Eukaryota; kingdom Viridiplantae; phylum Streptophyta; class Magnoliopsida; order Asterales; family Asteraceae; genus Arctium; species Arctium minus. The sequence goes on along the minus strand of OX941094.1, from coordinate 44,809,455 downwards.
GCTACTAAATGATCCACTTCTTCTAACACTAACTCTACTTCATCTGAGTTAGATTTATTGTTTATTGATGCCTTTGATGATATATGTGCAGATTTTGAAAAAGGCATATCAACATCGATAACAAGTGGTACAGGCTCGGAGGTCCCTACTATATCTGAAGACATATCTGGACTGTCCGAAGAAGAAGTCACTGAAACTTCATCTCCATCAGGTACAACTCAACCATTAGTTTCTGACTCTACTAATGCTGAATCTGCCTCTACAGATAGTTCTTCTGGAAACGAAGTCCCGAGTACTTCAACCGCCAGTCCAGAAACCTCGGTGTCAGAAACTCCAGTACAAGATGTCCCGAGTACATCTATGGAGCTACCTGCTGTGGAAGATGAAAACGATGCGTCCAATACGCAACAAACAGTTGAATCCTTACCAAGCACACATCGTTGGACTAAGGATCAATCCCTGACCAACGTGATAGGTGACGTACAATCTGGTGTCTCAACAAGATTTTCAACAGCCAACTTCTGTATGTTTTCAAGCTTCATCAGTTCCTTAGAGCCAAAGAAAGCGTCTGAAGCTCTACGTGATCCCTTCTGGATTTCCGCTATGCAAGACGAGCTTCTACAATTCGAAAGGAACAAGGTATGGCGCTTGATCCCACTACCTAAAGGTAAATCTGTTATAGGAACGAAGTGGGTTTTCAGAAATAAGAAATACGAAGCCGGAGTAGTAGTGAGAAACAAAGCTCGTTTGGTCGCAAAAGGGTACTGTCAACAAGAAGGCATTGGCTATGACAAAACATTCGCCCCTGTTGCAAGGATCGAAGCCATCAGAATATTTCTAGCATATGCAGCGGATAAGTCTATCAAATAGACGTAAAGTCGGCTTTTCTGAACGGCGTTTTTCATGAGGAGGTTTACGTGGCTCAACCTGAAGGTTTTATTGATCCTCATCACCCTGATCATGTCTTAAACAAGCACCGCGAGCCTGGTATGAAACACTCACTAAATTTCTACTTGCTTCTGGATTCAAGAAAGCTACAGTTGATACTACCTTATTTCTTAAAAGGCAAGGTGAGGACTTGATTCTCATTCAGATTTATGTTGATGGCATAATATTTGGGTCGACAAATCAGAAATTTTGTAAGAAATTTTCAAAAATAATGGAAACAAAGTTTGAAATGTGGATGATGGGTGAATTGAATTTCTTTCTTGGTTTACAAGTTAAGCAATTACCCGACGGCATATTTATAAATCAAGCTAAATACATAAAGGATATTTTGAAAAAGTTCAATATGTCAGATAGCTCAGTCATGAAAACACCAATGGCTACTCGTACACTCATAGACGCAGATTCCTCCGGGAAACCTGTTGATCAAAAGGTGTATCGTAGCATGATTGGTTCTTTACTTTATCTGACTGCTAGTTGCCCAGATATAATGTTTGCCACATGTTTTTGTGCGAGATATCAGTCTAATCCTAAAGAGTCGCATTTAACTGCTGTTAAGCGAATCCTTAGATATCTTAAAGGTTCTCCTAATCTAGGCCTTTGGTATCCAAAGGATTCTCGTTTTGAACTAACTGCCTTTACAGATGCTGATCATGCAGGATGTAAGCTAGACCGGAAAAGCACCTCTGAATCATGTCAATTCATAGGTGACAAACTTGTGAGTTGGACTTCAAAGAAACAAAAATGTGTTTCAACATCCACTGCCGAGGCTGAGTATGTAGCTGCTGCTAGCTGCTGTTCTCAAGTCCTCTGGATGACGACACAGTTTAGGGACTTTGGATACAACTACAAGCGTGTTCCTATTTATTGTGATTCCAAGAGTGTCATATCTATAACTGCTAACCCGGTACAACATTCGAAGACTAAACATATCGATGTACGCTATCATTTCATCAAGGATCATGTAGAAAAAGGTAATATTGAAATGCACTTTGTTCAAATTGACTTCCAGTTAGCTGATCTTTTCACCAAGCCATTGGATGAAAAGCGATTCCATTTTCTAATCAGCAAACTTGGTATGTTGAACATGTCTTAGACCTTACTCATGATTCAAGGGGGAGTATTCTCAGTCTTGATTTTGTGTTCATTTTTATTCTTCAACTGTTGCTAACAAAAGAGGAATCATTTTCACAAATGATTACCATTATTTCTTTCATTTATGCAGGTTTATTCAAGTGACTATGGCTTCTAATCACATCAGATTAGGACCCGCACTTTAGTGCTTTATTTTTCCTGCTTGATCTTAAAAAAAATCAGTTAAGGGGGAGAATATCTATGATTTTAAAAGATTATCTGACCGTGTGTTCTTAAAGATAAATACTTGTGTTTTATCTTGTCAATATACTTTGTCAAGTATTCATACACATAACGGTTCAGAACATTCTATTTGACTTTGTTATTACCATGTATCAAAAGTTAAATCTTTCTATGGTAATACTCACGTTCTTTGTATTCACTGTTGATTGAATCAAACGTCATTTCATGTGCTTTCATTGAAAATATGTTTATATATTGTTCATATAAACAAAATTCGTTTTTGATTCTCCAGCATATTATTCTTCATGACAAATTGATATGAGCTTATTGCCAACCACTTTTAGGTTGAGGGGGAGAATTGCATCGTCAAACACAACTGTTTTCACTTCTCCGAAATTTTATTCTTCATGTAACTTTGTGCTTATTTGTGCTTACATGTACAAAAGCTTGTTGAACAGTATGTTCTTTTAGGAAAATACATGGGATTCAGTGTAAGTACTTAACAGAACTTCCATGGATTCACGATAACCAGTGTTTCCTACCGAGGAAGTATTCCCTGAGTGATTGAGGGGAGAGGGGTCAAAAGAATTGAGTGATGGTGTGTGAAGAGGTCAAATGGAAAAGAGAGATTGGATAGAAGTGAGCATTAAAAGAAAGAGGGTGAGAGATCAGAGTAAAAGAATACTAGACTCAGCACCAAACCACTTTCTGAGTCGGGCAGCCACATAATCTGATTGGTTCACATTCTTTGGTGACCATCATTGAAATAGGCAACTAGCCCATGCCATCTCTTGCATACAACCCCACCAGCTACTCATTATTTTCTCAAAAAGAGAATGTTTCACATTTTCTGGGGACGCAACACATACGCTATTGGTTCTTCATTTAGAAGATACTAATATTGAAAAAGAAGGAAAGTTGCCCCACCTTCGAACCCTTTCTCATCCACATTGAGTCGTTGTATAATTTGTTGCTGTCTCAACAAGTTTACATAATTTGAGCCTATCTTGAAAAGCAATCATCTATGCTTAATTCTTTCATACACATGCACGAACACACAGAAATTTGTCTTCTATCAGAACATTCATAGATAATCATGTGTTATTCGATGATTGAATGGAAGTCCTGGGGAGCCAACATCAAAACCAACTCCTTATATAGTAACTTTGTGTTACTCAATGACTTTGTGTCATTGACAGACATTCTAACTGAGTCATTTGTTGATTCAGGGTTACACTTATTACCTGTTTGAATTTGAAAAGATTCGAATGGTTACTACTTTCTATTTTAATCTGAAAAGATTGAAATAATCACTCTTTCCATTTGGAGAGACTGCTTTTATTTCTTACAGGGCTCATTACATGAAGAAAGTGCTAAATTGAAGTCTATAAAGAGAAAGGGGGAGATTTTTCCATAAAGGGGGAGATTGTTTTGACAAGTTTTGATGATGATGATTCTCACCACTCATCAAAAAGGTGGAGAATATATTAAGGGGGAGAATACAATCTGAAGACTGCTGAAGATTTTCAAAAGTTTTGAAGATTTGAAGATTATTTAAAGATATCAAGTTTTGAAGTTTTGAAGTTTTGAAGCTATCAACGACATATCTGAAGAAAAGTGAAGACCTGAAGACAATTGCCAAATTTTTTTTATCTTGAATCCAAAGGGGGAGATTGTTGGATCAAATAATTGTATTCAAGATTAAAGGGTCTAAACTGTATTTACTTGATAGTTAAAGTTAGAGGGTTTATTGTGTAATAAGCTAATAGTTATTAAGCTATTGGGCCTCAAGCCCATAAGCCCATTAGGCCTAAAAGCCTAGGTATTTAATGTTTTGTTTAGTTAGGTTTTAGGTTAATCCTTACAATTACTTTCATAATCATATAGTGAGGTAGCAAGTTTTCTCTGTATTCAAGGGTATCAAGAACACACAAGGTTTAACCGTTTATTCAAGGGATTGGTATGTTTTGTTAATCTTTATATCTCTTGATTATTATTGTGTTTCTGTGATTGTTAATCAACTAGATTAAACTGGGATAACACTGTGAACGTAGGCGGTGCGACTGCTACAGTCGTCACAACAACTGGATGTCTAAGTGACCCAGGAGTGATTCACCCCGAGTTCGTCTCAAGGGAATTTTTGGATGATGCCCTAGAGATCGTCCATTCTATCATGCGATCCGAATTGAGGGAAGAGGTAGATGCGTTGAAAAGACTTATCAAAGGCAAAGGTCCAGCGACTGAGCCTGAACCACTACCTCCTACACCACAACCCTCTATTGTTGCTGCCGACATGTCTATCGATGACCTCAAGTCTATCCTTCTTGCCAAATTACTTGCCCAATCTTCAATGGAACCCACCTAGGAGGCCGATCTACTATCGCTCTTATGTGCCCAAGCATCTACACCTACCGTACCACCCCAACCCACTGTATCTCTAGAAGACTTCCAGTAACAACAAGCCATACTTCAGTCTTTGCAGCAAAAAGTGGCTGTATTGACTGAACGACTATCATCAGTGGAAGACACCTGCCGAAGCCAGGCAGAAAGACTCAAGCGCCGGCATGATGACCAGGATGGTCCTGATCACCATGAGGGGGATAAGCGCCAATGTCTATCTGAGCCAGAGACACAGATAGTGGAATCAGTACAGGTGGAAACGGAAAGGGCTTCGGGTTCTGGTACTCAACCGGAAGGGCAAGAACAGACAAGGGAGCAGACTGTCCATTTGGTATTATACGACATTCCAACGGTTGAAAATCCTGAGGAAAAGATGAAGGTTCACTGATAGATCCAGAAAAATGGGCTTTGATTGTCGATCCTTGTGATGTTTCAGACCCGACAGAAGAACAGGCCAACACTAAAAGAGCGCTGGTAGTCATGCAAGCCGAAATTGATGATATTCTTCATTCAGATTATCAGCCAGACGTTCAGATTTCTGTCGCGGTACTACTTTTGACATATCCTGCTAATCACCCTCATCTTCCTCAGCAAGATATTCCCATTATATCTCCTCCTGCATCACCAGTTGTGGGAACAGAAAGTACTCCGCCAATCCATCCATCCAAGTGGGAAAGAGTCAGAATCAAAGTTCCTTTTCTTAAAGAAACTCAGAAGAAGATCTTTGCCCATTGGATTCGTGAATATGATGAAATTGTGGTTCATGGTCTACAGTCGATGAAAAAAAGGAAAAGCAGCGTGAGATTATATTTGTGTATAACTTTTTTCAAGACAAATACACCAAGACAAAGCTCCAAATTACATCGGTCGATCAGATTCAATCTGATTTCTTCATGGGTGTAAAGTATTCACAGTTCATGGTAACTAGAGAAGATGGTGAAAAGTATTATTTTTCTGAAGTTGATTTTCCGCATCTTGAACCTAGAGATCTGTTGTTCTTGCTTAGAGATTTAAAGACCAGAATTATCAGACCAGGGGAAGTTATAGATGCACTCGAGACTCTCAAGAGATACATGAAGTGTGCAATGAAGCTTGCCTCTGTAGAAGACTTTCAGATCGGGTTAGAAAGCAACCAACCGAAGATCAATCTGCTTAAGCCTGATTTGAGTGTTCCTTCTGAAGCCCAGAATGTACCAGCCTTCACAGTTCTAGAGTTTCCAGAATTAGGCATGACATACGCAAACAACAAAGGTAATATGCGTTTTATTCGTTTCAGTCAGATTGCCAGATTCTGTGATGGTACGTTGATGCTGCTTAAAGACAAGTTGAAGCGTGTTGTTGATCAAGATGAAAAAGGGGTTTAGCCATTGGATCTGATATCCAAGCCATTTGTTCTCGAAGCACTTGGTGTTATTGAAGAACGGCTGGAGTACAGAACTACAATGAGATACTTCGAGATCAATTTTGGATTTCGAAAGATATATGTTCCAAACTGGCGCGATTACCAACTTCTATTTAAAGGGGGGGATTGTTAAGGTGTATTATTGGTTAAATAGAAGTTTAAGGTGAAAAATGTAATTCTTTAATAGTTTGTTAGCTTGTTGGGCCTAAATCCCATAAGCCCATTATCTTGTAAGCCTAAGTATATAAAGCCCATTACCTTTGGTGCAGTTTGCATACAAGAATAGCTACCACTCGAGTATTGGGATGCCACCGTTTGAGGCCTTATACGGGCGAAAGTACAGAACTCCTGTGTGTTGGCTTGAAGTTGGTGAGAAGCAATTTTCCTGTCCCAAACTTGTACAAGAAACAATCGACAAAGTGAAGGGCATTCTGAAATGGTTGACAGCGGCTCAAGATCGGCAAAAGAGCTACGTCGATGGAGTTTCAAGTGGGAGACCGTGGTATGCTCAAAGTGTCCCCTTGGAAAGGGATAATCCAGTTCAGAAAGCGTGGGAAGTTGAGTCCCCGTTTTCATGGACCATTCACAGTGCTTAAACATGTGGGTTTACAAGCCTACCAATTGAAACTCATGAGGGGAATCCATAATACTTTCCATGTTTGCTATCTTCGAAAGTGTTTGACAGAAGAGGAGAGCGTCATTCCTCTCTCGAAAATAAGAGTGGATGAAGGTAACCATTGTTTGGAAGAACCCGAAGCCATCCTAGACCAAAAGTCAAAGAAGTTGCGTCACAAATAGGTCATGAAGTGACGTGGGAAGCCGAGGAGGACATGAAGCGGATATACCCTCACCTATTCGTGTAGCTTCAATTTCGAGGACGAAATCATTTCCAAGTCAGGGAGGATTGTAACATCCAGAATTTTGGTGAGTCACATTTCATGTTTGTTCTCTCCTAGTTTCATTTTTGTCTGCGGTTAATCCTTAAGAAATGTTTCCTTTCAAGTCGTGGGTCGAATCGGGATTGTCGGGGGCTTGAAAGTCCATTTTTGGAAGTCGGGGAGAGACTGAGTGACTGTGCCAAGCGACAATGACATGGTCACAATCACCCTGGCATTGAAATGGGGCCTTAGGTGCTCTCGGTACACAGTCGGCAACTGTGCCTTGCTACTGTGACATCTGTCACTGTCTCTAGGCATTGTCGCGAGGATTCTCGACCCTTCGGTACACCCGGGGCGATTTTCCTGGCGATAGAGACAAATGTCACTATCGCATGTCACAGTCTCGAACGGCGGGCAGGGTGTTGTCGATTTAAAGAAATTTATTCAATTTCTCTCTCATTTTTCCACCATCTCACTAAATTTCATCCTCTCCCTCTCCCTCTCTCTCTCTCTCTACATTGAATACGATTTTGAAGCATTGAATGCTTCATTCCTCATCTTCTACAAGGATTTCCATCATCATTCAAGTTTGTGAAGTCTTGAGTTCAAGGATTTAGCATCTCACTTCTCCATCTTCACCTCAAATTCTAAGGTTTCTAGGTTTTTAACCAATAACCTAATTTGTGAGTACATTCAATCCTTTTATACCTTATACATGTCAAAACTACACTTTTGAACCTATTATCATTTCCATGTTTACATTTTCATTATTTACAAGATTTTGACCTCAAAATGAGTTTTTGGATATTTTAGGGTTCTAACTATATATTTGGAAATTGTTGTTGGAAAGCTTGTTTTGAGTTATAACTCATGTTTTACTTACATATTTATGGGTAAATATTTGAATCAAATCCATCTTATGTTATTTAGGGTTTCTCCAAAAATGGAGGTTATAGTTGGAAATGGATGGTAATCTATTATTGGTCATAGATTGATCAAAGGATTATGAAATGTTTGGAAAACCTTGTTTTGGAGACATTTTATATTGGAAATGGAATGAACTTTGGTTGATCTATATTTGGGTTTTAAATGCATGAAAATGTGTTTATGCAATGAAATTGTGTTATGGAGATTCTCTTATGATAACTATATGTATCACTATCATTTAATCGCAAATGAAATTGTGACTATGTCATAGACTATTACTAATGGATCCATAGGAATAGGAGATGACTTATTTTTGGGATGATTTTCCCCCTTTGTAACTAGTTGAGACATTGGGTCCTTGGAGGAAAATTGGTACGGTAATGTGGGACCGGTTACTATCCATGGGTCGTAAATGTAATCCTAGTGAATGAGTGTGACTAGGATCCTTGGGTTCCCTCCCCCACATCTAAGTACAAGTCGGCGTTGTTTGTGGCCATGGGTCCTAGTATTAAGCTTCCAACTCGGAAAGTGGCCTACTTTTGTGTTCCACCGTGATCCTTGGAAATCGGGTCTCCCCCGTCATCGCAAGATGTTTGTAGCCCGTAAGGTCCTTATGTTTTTATATACAAGTTCCATTATTACATTTCAACAAAGTAACATTTACTTACAATTTGTCATTTATAACTCATGCAAAGGTTTGTTCTCACTAGGCTTAAATCCTAACACTTTTTCTCAAATGACATGTATAACAGGTTCCGTTAGCGATAGGGCTTTCAAGAAGTGAGAGTCAAGTGATTGCCAGTAGCGGCAACTTTTAGAGATGAACTTTTGGGATATTGGCATACAAAAAGGAATAGACAACTTTTGGGAGATTGGGTTTACAACATTCATAATCTAGATGTAATTGAGTTAGATTAGTTGTTGTCGACTTTATTATCCATTTATAGAATTTTGTAAACGCTAATACAATTTCCCCATTTTGGGTGATTACTTCCTACTTAAGATGCCAATTGTCTCGTTTTTTCAGGGTTTATATTTACCCCTATTTTTAGGGTGTTACAACAATGTGCCTCCACGAATGTGACCTATAATAGACGGGCATAGTCGCCTACCTCCTAGATTGACCAAAATTTGACTTTTTTCATTTCTAAGGTACGACTAATACAACTATGATACTAAAAGCCCATAATTACATATACATCTACACTTATATACGTCTTTATAAAAAGGGACGGATGAATATATATATATATATATATCACAGATACTTACTTAAAAAGTTACTGTTATAACACAGATTGTTGCCTTCAATATCATCTAGATTTAAAGTCTAAAGCTTAAGTCAAATCCTCAAGATTGCAAGTCAAAGTCAAAGTTGTTTAAAGTGGAAAGTCAAAGTTGTTTAAAGTGGAAAGTCAAAGTCAACTAGAGTCAACATGTTTAGTTAGTTTAAGTTGTGTGTTCCTTGTAATATGTCTAGGTATAAATACCTTGTATTTGTAATTGTAATAGGTAGAGCTTAATAGTGTGCGTATTGTAAGATCACATTTTGCATATCTAGTGAGAGAATATAGAGAGAGAGTGATTGTAATCTGTGAATTTCAACATCAATGACATATAAGTTTTGAATCGAATTGATCATTCATCTTGATAATCTTGCATCAAACTGGGAATAACAATTGGTATCAGAGCAAGCACAATTCAGAAGAAATGATCATAATCTGAGATTTGTTTTGGTCGAACTCAAGAACTCGCATGAACTCACTGTTCAGGATTTGATTTGTTGATTTTATGCGTTTTTTTTATTGTAATTCATATTGTATTGTAATTGCATTTTGTTCTAGAACATGTTTTGTGTTGATTAGTTTGTCCAATTCACAACTATTTGTGTGAATTTTGGATTTGATTGAGTTTTTGGTTCGAGTTGTAAACGCACTGTTCTTGAGATCAATTTGTAATATTTGTTGATTTGATTGTAATTGATTGTTTGTAAACTGTTCAAACCTTGATCGAGATCAAATTGACATAGTTACATGACCTAATTCAAAGTATTGAATCGATTTGAGGTTTAATTTGATGCTTTTGGGCCGAGATCTGAAGAATTCGCATGGAAAATGAAGAACTCGCATGATTCTTGGAAGAAATCGCATCGCACGGTGATCGAAAAAATCTAAGGAAAGAATTTGCATCTGCTTACATGCGAAAGGAGAGGAATTCGCATCATACAGGATACGAAAAGTATGAAATTCGCATGGTAAGGTGTGCGAATAGCATAATTTCGCATCCCATTATGTGCGAAATCTGAGAAATTCGCATCCCATTGCATGCGAAATCTGAGAAATTCGCATCATGAAGGATACGAATTTTGGGAATTCGCATCCCATTGTATGAGAAATCTAAGAAATTCGCACAGTGAAGCTGATATTTTTCTAAGTGTGCAATTCGCATCAAATTTGTGGGAAAAAAGCTCGAAGTACAGAATTTTTCTAAGTCCAGAATCTGCCTCGAACAACATACGAAAAGAAGAAATTCGCATCACCTTACGTGCGAATTCTAAGAAATCGCATCTCTCGGCGTGCGAATTTTGTGTAGTATGCTAAATGTCTTCTTAGTTGCGTGGGAATTTCATACTTAGCAATTTTTCAAAGTTGAAATATGATTTTTCAATGTCAAAAAATTGTTTCTCTAGGGGCGCTGCCTCTTGACCCCACCCGCTAACCGGGTAGCGGGACCCCGTGCTTAGTCTGCGTAGGGGAATATATTTCTAAGTGTGATTAACAGTTTTTCTGATTTTGTGTATAAAGATCAGTGAAAGTCTTATCAAGATGGGATATTTTGACGATGAAAAAGAAATTATCAAACTAAAAACAGAGAATGAAAATATCACTTCATCAGTTGATTATTATTCAAAGAGATCAAAGAGATATCATACTGAAAAGAGGTTGCTACATGAAGAATTTAGTGCGTTAAAAAAGACAAATGAAGATCTTCAAAAGCAGATTTCTGGTTTGGAAGAAAAAAAGGTACATAGTTTGGAAAGTGAGAATATTAAGTTGAAAAGAAAGATCTCAGACTTTGAAGCTCAAATTTTCAATATCCAGCAAGAAAAGTCTGTCAACAAGAATGAGGAGACAGCAAAGGATTTAGAAAGTGTTAATGAAGAGCTGAGAAAGAAGGTTTCAGAGTTGGAACAGAAGATTGCTAAAGAGAGAGATGAATTTGAAAAAGAAAAGAAAGGATTTGCTTGCTCAGAAATTCTCTGAATTTTCAAGAAAGACTTTTGAAGAGAAGAAAGTTGTTGAGCTTAAATGTGCAGAACTTTCTCAACAAGTGACAGATTTTGAGAAAGTGATCATTATAGAAAGAGACAAGTTTGCAAAAGAAAAAAAGATAACTGAACAGAAAAATGTTGGATTTTTCAAAGAAATATCTGATCAGAGAAAAAATGTCGAGAAAGATTTTGAGGAAGAAAGGAAGATTTTTGAGTCAGAAATTAGTAAGCTTACAAAGTTAATATCTGAACTATCAACAAAGTCCATGAAAGAGGAGAAAATGAAGTCTGAATTTCAGAAAAAGATTGACCTACTCATCAAGAAAAGAAACAGTTTATCTTCCAAGATAACAGAACTTGAAGAAATTGTTTCTAAGGTGATTTTGACTGAGCAAAAGACTCCGAATTCAATTCTTCAAACACCTAGAGATGATTCAGCTGACTCTGAATGTTCATTCGAGGCTGCATCAAGTTCATATCAAACAACTATATCTACAAAAAGGTCAGTTAATTTAAAAGATCATATTCGTACCTTTTCTATGATCGGAATATTGATAATTCAGGTACATTTAGAAGAAGAAGAAGAAGAAATGGTAATGAGAAGTTAGTATGGAGAGTGAATGAAGCTTCTGATGAGAAGAATGATCATAAATCATTTGGGCATACACTCAATGCCAAGAAGAACATTGTGCATAAATGTAAACATGAACTTGTTTATTCGATAAATCAATTAATCGGGTTAGCTAAAAACAAAATTAATTGCTCTTACTGTGGCTTAAATGATTTTCTTTATAAAGATTTTTCTAATTACTAGTATTGTTCTTATTATATTACTCCTAACAGAACTGTAACTAACAAACATGGACCTAAATACCAGTGGGTACCAAAGCCAAAAGATCCATCTGTGTTGCAGGAACCTCAAGTAAAGTAACCATGGCTTTTGGACAATATAGTTCAAAAACCGCACCTTAATGTCAAAGAGTTTGACTGCTAAACACAACAATTTATGACTCATACTTCAACGATCAAAAGAAAGTGTACTCCGATGCATCAAAAGAGATGATCAACCTTCAAAGGGGAGTATACATATTACCTTCTACTAATAATATTGCGCATATTTTTAGGGGCGGTAAATGACTTCTGATTAATTAAGATTAGAACTCGTGTTTCAAAGTTTTCTTTGACTATGACTTTTATACTTTGACGACTTTTTGACTAAATGCAGATTTTGAGGGGGAGCTTACATGATCGAATTTATCATGACTTTGAAGTTAACTTTATGAGATTTAAGATGAGCGTAAGGAATATTCTAATCTTAATCTCATTATGTTTGAAAGAAGAATAACTTTCAAACATGGTAAACATATTTGCTTAAATATTCAAACCACTTCTCGACTCTTAAAAAGATTTCATGAATTAAGAAGTGTGATTTTAAATGTTTTCATACATGAGCTTCATTGTTTAACTAACATTGTGTTTCCAAAGATTAATACTTTTGTATTATCTTTTCTATATACTGTCAAGTATTCATACACACGGGTTTAGTATTTTTATTGATATTTGGTATTACCATATCTAATCGAAGGTAATACACCCCGTTTGAAATTCAAAGTTTGTTGAATGTTATTTCATTCAAAGCGTTTCTTTCAATAATATCTATATTTGATTCATATAGATAAAATCCAATTTTGCATGACCTAAGCTTTTAATAATAAATCATTCATATTTGATCTTTCATACATTGTAAGATTCTCAAAACAAATCTATTGATTTCACTTTGTTTTAAGAGAATCTTTCATGATTAAAATGCTAAAATCTTCATGATTATTTTACTAAGCATACATATATCTGACATGTATTTTATATTGTACTTTAACTATTAAAGTTAAACTAGTTTAGCAACATTTTCTTTAGGACAAAATACATGAGTTCAATGTGAGAGATTAAAAGAACTTCTATGGATTCACGATAACCATTGTTTCCTACCCAAGAAGTTATCCTTGAGTGATCGAGAGGTGAGGGGTCAATATCAGAGTGTGGGAGTGTGATGAGTTTAAATGAAACGACAGGTTGGTTAGAAGTGAGCTTAAATGATAAAAAGAACGGGGGTGTGAGAACAGAGTTAAAAGAATATAAAACTCTGCACCAAACTTTTTCTGAGTCAGACAGACATATTACTGTTGTTTCACAATTTTTTCGTGAACATCATTGAAATAGGCAACTAGCCCATGCCAAATCTTGTTTAAACCCCACCAACTACTAATTTCTTTCTTAACAAAGGAATGTTTCAATTTCTCATGGGTACGTATGTGTCCCACAATCAGTGCTAAACAAGATGACAATATCAATTTAATCAATTTCCATTTCTATTAATTTTTCAAATTTGATTACAATAAGCTCTCTCACTATTTCTCTCTCTAACCACTGGTACATGCATAACCTAGTGAGTCTACTAAAGAAAAAGCTATTTATACCTAGAACTCTTACAAAACTAAAAACACTTACAATATTGACTAAACTTTGACTTTTCTTTATTACAAAGACTTTGACTAAGCATGAGAGTTTGACTTGACTTTGACTTTCAGTCTTCATCACCATAATCTTGTATCCAACATATTTGCACTAACAATCTCCCCATTTGGATTCAAGATCATCTTCAAAAAGATTTGCAATACAATCTCCCCCTTTAGCACAAATTTATACAATCTCTGCCTTTGTAGATTTCTTTCACAAATTTAATCTCCACTTTGATTTAGAAACAAATCATCTTCAGAAATTTAACCATTGAAACACTAACTCCCTCTTTGTCTGAACAGTCTTCAAACTTTCTGTAATCTTCCCAAAGTCTGTGAGTAGCGTCTTATTCAGAAAGATTTAATAATCTCCTCCAAAGTAATAAACCATTTTCAGACTTCAGAAAAGAAATTATCTTTAGATTCAACTCACTTTTCTTCAGCTTTTATCTTCAAAGAAAATCTTCAGTATCTTCAGCAAACTTTCCAAAAATCTCTGAACTTTGTCTTTCAAATGTGTACAATCTCTCCATGGCTTGCTTCTTTGATAAATTCTAGCAATGAACTTTCTCCAAGTCATCTTCCTTGAAATAAATTTCTCCAATTCTTGAGTCTCTTCTCATAACTTTTACAAACTCTTCTTCATCCAACATTTCTTGAAAATAACTTCAACCCCTTTTGATGATGTAGCATAGAAATCATCAAAATCTCTTCAAGAAATGTCATTGAACTTTTCTGACCATTGATTTTTATCACATGAGCCTCTGATCATCTGTCAATTGATAAGGTATTAATCTGAATCTTTTCAAATTCAGACAAATAGGAATGTAACACCTGAATCAACAAAAAAATCAGTTAAGATGTCTATCAGTAGCACAAAGCCACTGTGTGTAAAAACTACACATTGGAAAGGAGATTTTTGATGTTCACTCCCCTAGGTCTTCCATTCAATCATCAAATAACACAAGGTTAAACTATGAGCGTTTAGACAGAAAAATGAATTTTCTGTGTGTACGTGCTTGTGTATGAAAGAATTTAATCAGAATGATTGATTTAATAATCGACTTAAATTTGTGTAAACCATTGAGACAACAATAATAATACACAGACTCAATTGTGCATGATCGAAGTGCGAAGGTGGGGCAGACTTCCTTCTTTTTCAATATCCAGATTTTCCAAATGAAAATCAGATAGATTATATGTTGCATCCCCAAGAAAAATTGAAATATCTCTTTGTTGAGAAAAAATGAGTAGTTGGTGGGGTTTAAGCAAGAGTTGGCATGGGTTAGTTGCCTGTTTCAACGATGTTCATGAAAAATTGTGAAACAACAGTAATGTGGCTGCCCAGCTCAGAAAAAGTTGGTGCAGAGTTTGATATTATTTTACTCTGATCTCTCACCCTCTTTCTTTTTGTTGGTCCCAAATAATGATGTTCTCAACTTGATAAACTTTTCACTACACACAGACTAATCAATAAGAGTGCGGAAGCGTTTTAGTATGTAGAGAAAATAGAACATGCAAGGTAGTAGACACACAAACAAACAATGAACAGAAACGTAAGATGCAACAAGAAATTTACTGAAGAAACTGTTTCATTGATATGCTTCAAGAACACCAAGAACACGCACTGGTATGTACAAATATTCTCAGGGAAAATACAATCTCTATTTCAGAATAGTTTGTGCTCTCATTGCTAAACTAAAGGTGGTGCTCCTATAATATATAAGGAAGATGCACCCCGTAGTACAAGACAAAGGTTGACATTCCATAAATGGAATGCCACCTGGAAAGGTAAACAATCGTGCGCCGCGAAAATGATCTGAAGAATCTTCGTACAACAGGCCTCACGTGTCCTCCATGTGACCTTGTCTTGAACTATAACCACGAAATCTTCGAATATTAATCTCCAGAGGTTAGCCATCACAGAGGCTCTGTGAGTGATCACAGAGGCTCTGTGATCTTAAAGTGATCTTCAGGTTTCGAGTCCTCGGGCAGACAGTCGACAGAGCCTTCTGAGCTTGTGGCTTCTGTGGTGAGCTTGGTGTCTGAGCAGTCTTCAGCAGTTCCTATACTTAGCCTATTTTTCAAGACTTCTATACATGAAAGTTGGAGCTAACAATCTCCCCCTAAATATTGAAAAATAAAGATTTGGAATGTTGAGTGTTTGGCTAAGTTGGAAACTAAAAGAGGTGAAAGGAACTCAACCTCTAAAGACAAGAATTTCATTCAAAAAGAAATGCCAGAAGGCAATTACATTTAAGTTCATGTCCAGGAATGAAAATCTATTCTATTACAAAGATTGTCTCGAGAAATCATCTATTAGATTTGTGAAGCTTTCAGCTAGTGTCTTTTTCATCAACAGAATCAGCTCCCGGTACCTTATATGCGCATCGATATCTTTGATCATTCTCTCTGCAGGCCCCTCTTGTACAGTCTCTGAACCCCTTTTCGTCAGAATCGTGTACGTGATTTTCAGCAGAGTGTTGTTCGAATACTTGTGACTTTGATTTGGCCTGAACATCTTCTTTAGCCCATCATCGTCTCTGTAAACAAACCCGAACTCAGGCTCTGTGATTAGAGAATTTGAAGGTACATCTTCGATTCCGGGGAATTGGTCATTAGGTTTAGTGATCGATGACTTTTAGACTCCATCCTGTAAAGCCACCTCATAGTCCATTTTGCTATGATACTTCATATTTTTACACATGACTTCTTTGAGTCTGCCATTTGCTATCATATACTTCTTCCTCTTTTCAAGTCCCTGTTCTGTGTAAGCATGCAGTTGAGGAAGATCATAGGTGCAGAGGTTCTTTAGATCTGCATCTGCGAATGTGTACTGAAGCCCATCTTTTTCTCGACTAATTACTTGGCGTACATTATGGACTTGTTGGAAAAGAAGTGTATAGTGATCCTCATCACAGTTTTTATGTCCTCTGTAGAAAACACATCATCCTTTTCTTGGGCAGTTTGCTCGAAACGTCTTCTGATGTCTTCTTTGATCAAAGGATGTAAATTGGGTGCCATAAAGACCGCCTCGGGCTCTACGCTGTACAGGTAGGTGTAAATGTTCTCGTGAAATTTGAGTTCCTTCAGTGGAGGTCTTGGGATGGGAATCCTCATGGCATCCATCGATTGAACAATCTATTTTACCCTGTCCTCTTGTTCTTTATGCTCTGGGCGTTTCGTCTTCTTTGGCTCGGAGGGTTTCTTCATAGGACTCTATGGATGGGTCTCTGCTATCTCTGAGGCATTGACTGGATCAAGAGACTGATATTGAACTTTAGGGATTGGTGCAGTGGGCATCAACTCAGGACTGGAAGGTTCTATGAATCTTGCAAGTCCTTCTACGATTTCCTCAGAGCCGATACTCACCTTTCCCTTCTGAGGTTCTGCAGAAGTAGTGCCTTGTACAAAAGTAGCTCCTTTGTGTATGTCCTCAGAGGCACATGGATTGAGACTCAGAGTGTTGTGTGTCTCTGAGGTTTTATGCAAAGGTAGGGCTTGTAGGGGAGAAGCAGCTATTGGGGTAGAGCCTATGATTATTGATTTGGCCTTCTCCCCCTCATGATGGCCAGGGCCAGATGCATTTGGGTCCTGATCATCATGGTTGGCCCTCTTCTGTGCTGCCTCTGCCTGGCATGACGCAGGTACCTTTCTCTTCCTTTTGTAGAGGTGTGTGTCAGTATGCTTTGTGATTTTGTTCAACACGTCCTCTGCAGCAAGGCCAAGTTTGTTCACTTCATAGTCGGACTTGAACTTCATTGTCGCGACCATTCTCTTCAGATCCTCTGCCATGGTTTTCCCTTCTTTGGAGATATCAGATACAATAATATTTAGGGTTCGCAGAAGCATCCGGTCCATGGCTTGTAATCCTTCCTTTGTTTCCAGGTTGGATGTGCTTGTGGCAGAGAGGGGTGGTGGAGTTGCATAGGTTGGTGCTTGTGGAAGAGCAGGGACCATGACACTGTGATTCATGTCCTTTATTTCCTCTTTTAACTTGTTCAGGTCGTCCACCCCTGATTGAATAACTGTGGCGGCAAACTTACCCATTTCTTCCATGCAAATATCTCCAATATCCTTGATTGCATATGTTTGAATATTGATGGAGTTTGCACAGTTTTCGAAGTCAGTTTTGGTGGCATTTGAAGATGAAGCTTCCAACAACCTCTTTATGTTGGCAAAGTTCTGATTGAAGATTTGTTGAAGAGCCTTCAGAGCTTCTGTCTGAGCTTCGACCCAGCGATGAGTTTGCCAAAGTCTTCCTTGGCGACAGAGGATTCTTTAAGCTTTGTTAATTCTAGAGCATGTACCAAGGAGACATTTTTGCTGATTTGGCAGTCCTCTTTGCTGGTATCTAGGGTCATGTAGGATACGTCAGGGGTTTGATTGAGTAGTGTCTCCAATCTGTCGGACACTTGGTCAACAAATGTTTGAAACTCCTCCTTTGTGATGTAGGTGCCTGGGGTAATCTGTGGAACAACACATGATCCAGATTTAGCCAAGGAGAATTTGGCACCTTCAGAGCCTGTAGGTATGATGAGCTCTGTAGGATTTTCTTCTAATCCTCGATGTTCCACAAAAGAATCATCTATAGAAGTTCTGTCGACAGGCTTCTTGGGAGAGGGTTCAGAGACTTTCTCAATGGTTCTGTCGATTGAAGTCTGTGGATGTTCTAGAATCACAAGAGTATCGTGCACTCCCACTACCAACTCTGATGTAGTGTGGTGGTCACTCGTGTGTGTGAAAGAGACAACAAATGCCTCTGTGTGTGGTGGTGTCGTGTCCTAGGGCAAAAGAAAACTTATAACTGCACCTTCATCCTTTTAAGAGGATGAGGCGGATTTGGCTTCCCCAATTAGGATTGGTACAGAGGATGAAGGAATATCCTCTGTCCGGTTGGTAGGGATAGGGTTCGGATCGTGCCGTCCTGTTTCAATACCTTGTTGCACTAGAATTGCAGAGGTAGATATGCGGATTGCACTGGAAGTTGGGTTGGGTTGTGTGCCAGCGACATCTTTTTCTCCCGTCTCCGCCTTCGAATTTTTCTTGTTCTCTTTGTAAGATCCCATTTCCAGCAACAAATGAAGAACTCCATATAATAGAAGATATAAGAGAGAAATTAACAACAATAATCATTAAAATCACATCTCATATACTTAGATTGATTACCAATGGAGGAGATATTGAGAAGAACATACCACACTAAACATGAAGATGACTCTCATAAGACTTTAGTTAGTGTGTGTAATATGTGTTCTCTCCAAAACCTAATTAGAAAATGAGCCATGGTAACCTTTATATAAGGCCCATTTACATGATAAATAGCCAAAGCCCATCAACTACCCAAAAGCCCAAAATACAATTCTTTATAAAACATTCAATTAAATTGGGGGCTAATTTAAGCTAACGATCTCCCCCTAATGTTTTATAAAGAAAGCATCATCATATAGTCTCCCCCTTTCTTTATTTAGAAGCTTTGGTGTGCCGTTTTTCGAGTCTTCAAAGCATCACAAGCTCCCCCTCAAATGTAGGCTCATATTCTTGAAAGACCGAGACAATTTACCCCTTTTTGTCCAGCCTTCATGACTCAACTTCACCGCTATTTTTGACCATCAAGGAACCTGATTGAGAGAAAACATAAAACTTTCACATTAAACTCCAGCCTCGTATATTTCCAACGAACTTTGATTCATCCATTTTGGATGAAAAATGAGTGAGTTGTGCAAGTTTTCCCACAACTGCGCATAACAGTCGTCAAAACAGAAAATTTGACTCTTAAGATCCCGTTGAGTAAACGTTCAGCACTGAGCCTTAAACTTGAATAACGGAGGAGGGAGTGACAAACTATGTTTCACAATAGCATCTTGAAACCTTGAAGAAACGTCGAGAGAACACCGTTCGTGAAAGCGGAAAAAGCGCGAGTGAAATGCGATGCTTTCGGTCCAACACTCTAACGCAGACTTTGAAGTAGATTCTGGCATATCAGATCACGGAATTTGACAAAACTCAAAACATAAAAGTCGTACGTATGTGTTTTAGAAATCCAACGCAACTGGACTCATGTAAATTGGAGCTTCGAGTAAAAAGGTGTGCGCGTGTTTCTGAAACAGCGCAATGCTGTCAGAGAATTCAAAAAATTCGGACTTCGGGCACTTGGCTCATTTCTATCTCTGGACCATCGACCTCGGATATGCGTTCTTGGGTCTACATGTGGTCCTCCCCTTCTGGTCTACGCTCATCAGAGGTTTTGGTCTACAGAGGCTATGTGGACGACTTAAGAGCCCCTCTGTGCCTTTCAAAAGCATCTCTGAATATCAACCATGCACGCTCTGGACAGCCTTACAGAGGCTTTGTGCAACTTCTGATGTGCACATATACTTCTAGACAGTCACATAGTCTATGTGCATTAGCCTCTATGCATCACTTCAAACTTCTGTGCGTATACATCTGGACAGCCTCAGAGGCTCTGCACATCTATGATCAATTTGTCGCAGTACTTGAACCACTTATGTACATCTCATCAGTGCTTGAACCACTTATGTACATTCGGAAAACCTCTGCAATTTTCCACAGAGCTTCTGTGTATTTTCTGCACATTCACTTATGCACATAACAGCCTCTGTGCATACATTTTGCATTCTTAAAGCCTCTCTATCATAACTCTGATAAGCTGTCAAAATTCCGATCACAAAAACCAAACTATATATGGACTCTGGATAGCCTCTGATCACAAAACTCTGCAAATACAACAGATCTATATTCTGGTTGAACTTAATTAACACATCAACATGTTTCAAAAGGTGAGAAACCAAATGGTTAAGATTGGTGCAAGTCGGCCGTTTAATATCAAGTGAGTTGTGGTACGGTTCCTCAACAGAGTTAGAAACCTCTGGATAGAACTCTCTGTGTCAGAGCCTCTGGTTGTATGTCCAGAGCCTCTGGACAACATCTCTGCTTAAGCTCTGTGCAGATCTGATCTTTAAATCTGGACAGCAGTCTGATCAAATTCTGCAAGCTTCATATATAACAATTTCAAACCCAAAGGCAGAACCTGGACTGTAGAATTTCGAACCTTCCTCTGCATAAACATTTTCGATAGATGAGAGCATCTCTGGACTGCCTTAGTTCAAGTTCTGGATACACTCTGCATCAATCTCTGGGCGAACAAAATTTAAACTCTGAAAAGTGTTGGTTAAAATTCTGAATATTTCTGTCTTTGATTTACTTTCTGGAATTGCACAAGAACATTTCAAATATGTACTTTCTGCGGCAGCACAATCTGATTAAGATTTGGTGCTCAAAAACATCACACAAACATATTGTAGACCTGCTGCAGAGCTGCACCTTTTCGAAATGTCGAATAAACCGTTTTGACACTCTTTTGGACAGCCTATGCGCACATACTCTGGTTGAAATAGCAGCAGCTCAACAATAGCAAACAGCAGCAAATAACAGCTTTCTGTCCAGCAGTCATGACTTGCGTTCAACACAGTTTTTGACATAGAATTAACTTTATTTTGAGAAAACTCAAAACATGAAAGTTGTAAAACTATGTCTTAGGTTTCCAACGCATCTGAAATCATCATTTTTGGAGCTGTATTCAGGGAGATATGATCAATATACTACGACATTGCAAATCTGTCAGAATCTGTTGTTATTTGTATTTGCTGCACAACATCAACATCAACATGGACAACAACAATCATCACAACGTTCTTGACAAATCTAGGTTGACAACAGCAAGATTGATTTACAGAGTAGCACCATAGTTTTTTAGATCTGCAGAGCATCTCTTTATAATCTGTTGTTGCACTTCTCAATCACACACAACAGCAACAATCAGCTTGATCTATTCCTTCAGCTCAAGATGCCTCTTGTGTACGACCTCCATCAAGTTTATGATTTACAGAATTACAATGAGAATGAGTGAAAGGAGTTGATCGTCTGTTTCTTTGCACCCACGGGTTTTATACTTTTCAACCTTGAAGCCAAATTTACTGCATGAATAGTGTCTGGGAAAAACATTGGGTTCAAGCAAAAGAGCATGGATATATGATTATGTCCATCAAGAGAATGACAGTTCTCGGCCTCTGTCATAACTACATCCATAACTGAATTAAACTAATTTAGTTCCCTCATATTAGTATCATGTATCCATCAGATACAATTGACTTTTGCCATGATCTTTAAATAGGAACCCAAACCATTACAAGTATATTCCACAGTGCCAATATGCCAATCGATCTGAGAGCTATTCAAAGTAATATTCCAGTCAATACTATCAGCTGCAGGATTAGCTTTGAACTCAGACAAGCAGTAACTTTTGTTGATGATTAGCATCTCTTAAAGTAAGCAGATCACTTTTGAATTTTTGGTTGTCTCAATCCAAAAGCTCCAATCAGGTTGTATTTTTGATGCAACTTCTGCATATATTAGAACACAACAAATTTACACTGCAGAGGGGGTTCTGTACACAGATTGTAACACTGCAGAGGGGGTTCTGTAAGTGCAGTTGAAGTTCTGTACACATTAAGCTCAAATATGGGTAATCACATATTGCAATCTGCGAAAAATCAGTTTGAACTAGACCACATCTGAAAGCCTTTTTTTTCGAACTCTACACAAGTAAGGTCGAGGTCTGCACAGATTAAAATTTCAACTCTGATCGAATTCTGGATGGCCTACAGAGGCTCTGATATTTTTCACAGAGGCTCTAAACAGATCTGCAGAGGCTCTGCACAAGCCTCTCTGCTGTTAACTTCTGGACAACCCCTTCATCAGCCTCTGCAATGCATCTTTGGACTTTTTAACACAAACAACAACTACATCCTATTTTGCATTGTTGTGTTTCTTACAGAAGCTCTGCACCAACAGCCCTTTGTGCTCCTCTGAAAACACTTCTTCACGCTCTGGACATCCTTACAGAGGCTCTGCACATTAACCTCTGATGTGCCTATTCTGCCCCTCTGAACATCAGCGCATGCACAGGGGTTCTGCACTTCACAGCCTCTGAAGAATCCTCGACAGCCTACAGAGGATTTGGAGAAACTTCTGCACTTTAGCCTTTGCGTATATACGACTTTTGATCATCCTCTGTGGATCTGGACAGCAGCAATCGCTCTGGTGTATTTCGATCAGAAGTGCACTCTATACTTCAAAGAAATATGGACAGATTTGATCAATTTGATGCACATTTTTCTGGAACAACAACACTCAACATTGCACATTTTGGAACCCTTTGTTGATTCGATCTGGATAGAATGTATACACTCTATAGATATGTCTATTCTAAGACAACAGCTCTCTGTTTTTGTACAAACCTGTCAATAATCAATATTTCGAGCCTGCTTTTGATACTCAATTCTAACACAATTGGCATAAGACATATTTTGCATAAATGAATCTGCACATTCTTGAATGCAATAATCATGTTAATCGAACCATGTTGTTTTCTAATCACAACTCAGACAAGATTGAAATCTGGACTTGAATTCTGCACAATTCTGTTTTCGAGCATGCTGAAGTGCAATATGCACATTTCCATCACAATTGCAAATTCTGGACAGGCTTTGAACAAGTCTGGATGCATAGATCATTTGAAACTCAAATACAAAACTCAATTTACACATAAAGCTGTTGAAAATTTGGATAAGCATGATCAACAAGCACCATGCCTTCAATGTTCAAAATCTGATTATTCTAAGCTATTTGAACAACATTGTGTAATCTTTGTTAAGACATTGTCAACAGCCTTTCAACACAGCATACATTCTGCTGAAGATCTCGAACAATCATTCAACATTTTGAAATCTGAACTATATACAATTGACCAACAGCTGCACAACAAAATCTTTACGTTTGGAAAGCTGCAAAATGCGTTTGCACAGCAGCAAACAACAACAAGCAGACCCAATTTGCAATTGTATGCACTTCGAAAATTTAAACTTTGAAACAATCAACAGCAGCAAAAAAAAACTTTCTGTTTTGCCTTAATTCGAACATAACCAATAGCAATTAGATATCCTCATGATCAATTCTGCACAGATCTGAATTGGAAGAAAAACCTCAAACTTCAATAAAAACACAGATTATAACAATCTGTTCTGTGATATGAAACCTGGTACAGGGTTAAATCTCCATTTTCCAATACCCAAATGTATTAGTCTTTCATTTAATCGATTATGAGCAGTGGAATTTTGAACAAAATCTGGATCAAAGAGAGTCTAATCTCGAATGATATCAAGGTCAGAGCTGAGATCAACAACCTAACTATCGAGATGCTAAAATAGCAATGGACTAAAGCACACACAAGGATGGGATCATTGATCAACCATCTACTTAGTGCTTATCAAAATGTTAGACCAATAAATGAGAAAGCATCAAGAACACAAACATGTAATAAAATTGATCAGATTTAACCAAAATGAAATTAAATCTTCACATAGGCATTTCATCATACTTGTGGTGTGCAGAAACAGATTTTGTGTAGAATCAAGAAAATAATCTATCAAAGATCATCCAAATCATATCTAAATCAAAAAATGGATTTCCAATAAGCACAAAACAAAAAATAAACCATAGAAAAGATATTTGTGTTTAGGCTCATCTGATTGAATCAATCTAAGCACCAAAACAACAAAATCAATCATCCAATCTTCAACTATTGCCATAGATGACCGAAATGAAGAAGAGTTTCTTCATTTGGCTCTGATACCAATTGTAAGATCCCTTTTCCAGCAATAAATGAAGAACTCCATATAATAGAAGATATAAGAGAGAAATTAACAACAATAATCATTAAAATCACATCTCATATACTTAGATTGATTAACAATGGAGGAGATATTGGGAAGAACATACCACACTAAACATGAAGATGACTCTCATAAGACTTTAGTCAGTGTGTGTAATATGTGTTCTCTCCAAAACCTAATTAGAAAATGAGCCATGGGAACCTTTATATAAGGCCCATTTACAAGACAAATAGCCAAAGCCCATCAACTACCCAAAAGCCCAAAAAACAATTCTTTATAAAACATTCAATTAAATTGGGGGCTAATTTAAGCTAACACTCTTCAACCTCTTCATCACCAGAGCTAGAGAGCCCTGTTATGTCCTTTAATTCAACCTCCACTCTGTCCCCTAGGCCCTCAAAGTATAGAAAGGCTACTTCCTTTGTGATCTCTGTGGCCACATGAAGAAGACTAGAGGGTTTGTCCTCAGAGCTCTCTTCGATTTGGGTTTTCCTTTTTCTCCTCTGCAGAGGTTCTTCTCCCTCCTCTGCAGGTTCCTCCCTAGAATGCCCATTGGGTTCAGAAGTTACCATTTTGATGAGCCTTCTTTTTGTTGGCTTCTTAGGGGGTTCTGCAGTAGTGCATCTGTTGCAGTCACCATCCTCTCTGAGACCATCTTGGCCTTCTTGTTCTTTGGTTTGGTCACCTCTGTAGGGGATTTTGGGGTCACTTCATCGTCAACCCTCTTTTTGCTTTTCTTTTTCTTTTTCTCCTTTTTGGGTTTTTCACTCCCTGCCCCACTCTCAGGCTCTACTCTCTCAGATCTCACTTATTCCTCTGTGGCCACATCTACCTCTACTTCCTCAGAGTTCTCTTCTCTCAAGTAAATAGAAATCTCACGCACTTGGAATCCTACACGTAGGGGTGTTGCAGGACTCGGTGCGGGAGTCCTGTGCCCACGAATATAAATCCTAATACCCTCTTCACTACCCAAGTATGCTAGGATACGGGCTGGCAGAGGCCTGGCCTCAGGATATCTAGTCTTCAAAACTGTAGATTTGTGCGAGTTCATGTCTTCAGAAACGTGGGCCTGGCGTCTGAATTCAGTTCTTTTGGTAATTGGTGTTTCATACCCAATGAACTTGAGGAATTCCACAACTTCATCATCAGTTGGTTCATCTAAGAATCTTACTAGATTGAGTTGGGTCATAGTTGGGAGTCCAAAAGCCTCTGAGACCATCCTTCTGTTTATCCCCAGGTCTAGTATTTTGGTAGTTGAAGGATGGGTATCATAGGCCATGACACAATACCCATATTTGTCCAATTTTTCATGCCTATCACTCAACCAGAATTGTTGAATGTAGGTTTCAGGTATGTCAGTCCTTTTTAGGGTTAGGGCTTGGGTTAGAAAATGGTTTTTCAGGATTTGGATTAGAGGAGCATCTTCTTCAGGGTAATCCTTAGGATCCAAGACTACATAACGGTTGTTTGGCTTTAAGTTGAGTTGCTTGGAGTGGTAGTCATGGTGAGTGAAAGAAAGCATCATGTTGGTTAGTGGTTGTTCTTGTCCCACAGACAGTGAATCATCCTTTCTACCAGCTGAATGCATGGACTTGTTTGAAGCAGATGATCCCTTAGAGTGCTTTGAAGATGCAGATTGAGACGCCACTGAAATAGAAGGAGAAAGAGAAGGGTATTTCTGCTTGAGAGTTCTTAAGAGAGAGAATGTAGGTAAGGAAAATGGGTAATTCAGGGAAAAGGTTTATATAGAGAGAGGGAGAGGTAAAAGTTTAGGAGGTAATAAATAAAATTTGAAATTCGTACTCAGTACAAACGGATAAAGAGTCGTTTAAAAAAAAGACGGTACAGATACGGACCAATGAAATTTTGCCACGTCAGGATGGGCGGTGCATGATCGAGTACGTGCGCCTCCCTCTATTCTCACACGTGTGGCATTTACTATTCCCACATGACAGTGATTTTCAAAAAATAACCCGCATTGAATGACCATATGGTAAAAATTTTCAAGAGATGAAAATGGTAGAAGCTCTGTGGGTTTAGAGCTTCTGTAGTCATGGCAGGGTTCTAAACATCAAGAAGACCTAAACAAACTGGAAAGAACTATGAGATAATCAATCACAAACCAAATTTCATGCTTAATGGACAAGAGACCCCTTTTGTGAGGTGCAGAGGCTCTGTGATAGGTCACAGAGGCTCTGTGGAGGACCTCAGAGGCTCTGGGATCCAAAATTTCTAAAATAGGAAAGATTTGAAGGTTCTGATCACTCAAAAGTTGTTGAAAGGATTTTAACAATCAGAGAGAGAGACATATTTGTAGAATAATGTTGATCTCCCCCTTGAATTGTCAAGGTCTCCTATTTTAGCTCCCCCTTGATCTGTGCTTGGATCTTTTGGAAATAGGCATTGGATAAGACACAGATCAAGAGAGCTATTTTAAAGAAATTTACGGGAAAAAGATTATACAAATTAAAGAAAGAGAAAAGAAAAACAACAAATGTGAAGATATAAGATATGTACAACAGAGGCTCTGTGCAAGGGTGCAGAGGCTCTGTGATTCAACTCATGTTTAGCATACCAATCTTTCCAATAAGAAAAGTGAATCTTTTCTCGTCCAAAGCCTTTGTGAAAAGGTCAGCAAACTGGTAATATGTGGGGACAAATTACATTTCTATGGTCCCATGCTCCACATGATGTTTCAGAAAGTGGTACCTGATATCGATGTGTTTGGTTTTAGAGTGCTGAACAGGGTTGGTAGAGATCGCAATGGCGCTTTGGAGTCACAGAGGATGGGAATTTTCTCAATGTCGAATCCATAGTCTCTGAGTTGGGTTCTCATCCACAGAACTTGTGAACAACAACTAGCGGCAGCAACGTATTCTGCTTCTGTCGTAGAGGTCGAGACATAGTTCTATTTCTTAGAAGTCCAACTCACCAGTTTGCCTCCAAGGAATTGACAACTCCCAGAGTTACTCTTTTTGTCTAGCTTGCATCCTCCGTAATCTGAATCTGTATAACCCACAAGATCAAAGCCAGAGTTCTCTGGATATAAGAGGCCCAGATTCTTGGTCCCTTTTAAGTATCGAAAGATCCTCTTGACAGCATGAAGATGAGATTCTTTGGGGTTAGCTTGAAATATTGCACAGAGTCATGTGGCAAACATTATGTCGGGTCTACTTGCAGTTAAGTACAATAGAGACCTTATTATCCCTCTGTAGAGTTTACACTCCACATATTTTCCCTTTGGGTCTGCATAAAGCTTAGATCCAGTGGCCATAGGGGTTTTCATTGGTGAAGAGTCGGAGAGTTTATATTTTTCAAGTATGTCAGAGACATATTTTTATTGGTTTAGGAAAATGCCCTCTTTGGTTTGTTTGACTTGCAATCCTAGGAAGAAGGTGAGTTCTCCCATCATGCTCATCTCAAACTCACTCTTCATTAATGACTGAAACTTTTTACAATATGATTCATTTGTGGACCCAAAAATAATGTCGTCAACATAAATCTGCACATGTAGAATCTCACCTTTTCTCTTCTTATAAAATAAGGTAGTATCATTTGTACCTCTTTCGAAACCATTAGCAAGAAGGAAGTTTGAAAGTCTGTCATACCAGGCTCTTGGGGCTTTCTTGAGTCCGTACAGAGCCTTGTCCAAGAAATACACGTGATTATGGTACTTAGAGCTTTCAAACCCCGGTGGTTGTTGGATGTATACTTCTTCTTGAGTCTGCCCATTAAGGAAGGCGTACTTTACATCCATTTGGAACACCTTAAAACCTCTGTGGGTTGAGAAGGCAAGAAATATTCTTATCGCCTCGAGCCTTGCCACAGGGGCAAAGGTTTCTTCATAGTCGATTCTTCTTTTTGGCAGTATCCCTTGGCCACCAGTCTTGCTTTATTCCTCATCACCACACCGTCCTCATCCTTCTTGTTTCTGAAGACCCATTTAGTCCTTATTGCAGTTTTGCCTTTCGGCAGAGGCACTAGGGTCCATACTTCATTTCTTTCAAACTACAGAAGCTCCTCTTGCATGGCTTCTACCCAGTTTGGGTCTTCAAGAGCTTCAGAGAACTTTTTGGGCTCGATAATACTCACAAAATTTGTATAGTGACAAAAGTTTGCAGTACTGGATCGAGTATGGACTTTTTCAGAGGGGTCACCTATGATTTGGCTCTGTGGGTGACTTCTGGTCCATTTTGTCATGCGAGGTAGGTGATCATTGGAACCTTCTGAAATCACTTCTGGAGCATGCTCTGTCTCTTGATGTTGATCACCCTCTGTTGGAGAGAGATCATTTGTACTTACCACAGGGCTTGATTGATCATTGTGAGTTGATGTGACAAGCTCTGTGGTGTCTTGTTCAGAGTTCTCTGATTGTTCTGGTGTTGTGAAGATGATCATGATCTTGATTGAGCTTGGAGCCTTGTTCAGTGTTAGCCTCTGAGTGCTCCCTCTCGACATTTGCACCTGCAAAAGTAGTGGAAGAGGGTGAAGTATTGCTAGGACCTGTTAAAGAGGTATCTGTTTGATCTTCAGAGGCTTCAGCTCCAGAGGCTCTGTGGTCATCCTCAGAGGGTCCATCATCATTGAACATCTCTTCAAACATGTAATGAAGATCATTTGCTCTAGATGACTCACCAGATTCTTTATCCTGAAGTTTGAGTCCTAAGTTGATTTGCTCAGAAGTCATCTGAAAAGAGTCATCAAAGGAAACATTAATACTTTCAAGTATATGTTTTGATTTCAGTACGTAGACTCTGTATGCCTTGGAGTTTGATAAATAACCAACAAATTTGGCTTCATCAGCTATAGGGTTGAATTTCCCTATTTGCTCTCTGTCGTTCAACACGAAACATCTGCAGCCGAAGACGTGAAAGTACTTGATATTTGGCTTCCTCTGGTTGAGCAGGTGGTAAGGGGTCTTTGCATGCCTCTTCACAATCGAGGATCGATTTTGGGTGAAACATGTAGTTGAGATGGCTTCTGCCCAAAAGGAAATTGGGAGTCTTGAGGTAGTGAGCATAGTTTTGGCGCTTCCACTAGTGTTTTGTTCTTGAGTTCAACAACACCATTTTGTTGTGGATTCCTTGCAGCAGAGAAGTTCTGTGAGATGCCCTCTGTCGTAAAATAGGCTTCGATGGTTGAGTTCTTAAACTCTGAGCCGTTGAACCCTGTAATCATGAAGAATTTGTATTATCTTAAGGAGATTGATTAGTACCTCAGGAACATCTGATTTCTTTCGAGCAAATTCCACCCAAGTATATGTAGAAAATTTATCTATGAGTACAAAGATGTACTTCTTGCCACCTAGACTCTGCACAGATATAGGACCACAGAGGTCTACATGTAGCATTTGTAGAGGTCTAGTGCAAGATAGATCTGATTTTGTCTTATGGGCAGCCCTTTTAAGTTTGCCCATTTCACATGCGGAGCATAGATGATCTATGTCAAACTTAATACTTGGTAACCCACTTACCAGGTCTAATTTAACAAGTTTGCTTAGAGTGTGAAAATTTAAGTGACAAAACTTGTTATGCCAGATCCAAGCTTCCTCGATCTTACTTGAGACCAGACAAAGCTTTTCATCTTTCTTGATCGACTTGAAATCCATGAGGTACAGATCACCTCGTCTTTTGGCTCGCAGAAGTTATGTGGTTGTATCTTCTTTCAACAGAGAACAATATTTCTTTTTGAACACTACATCTAGTCCATTATCACAGAGTTGGCTAACACTTAGTAGGTTATCCTATAGGCCATCCACATAGGCCACTCTGTTGACATCGATGTCTCCATTGGCAATGACTCCACATCCTTTGAGTTGACCCTTCTTGTTGTCTCCGAAGGTCACAGAACCACCTCCTTGTTTTTCCTTATAAGCGGAGAGCAACCCTCTGTCTCCAGTCATGTGCCTTGAACCCCCGGAGTATAGGTACCAAATGGGCACATGTTGTTTCTTCTGCCGACAGATCAAGAAGATTTAGGTACCCATTTCCAAATGGGTCCAGGCTTGTTAGGAGTCCTTAAAGACGCCTTAGCACCTTTGAGTTTGGTTTTATCTTCTTTAACAGAGGTACCATTTTGTCCTTTCTCACCCTTGAATTTGGCATTCTTAGGTATCGAGTGAGATATAAGACAGGAGGGCCTTGAGAAATGTTGATTAAGAGCATGCATAATATTAAAACATTTGTAATGAGGGATTCCAGAAGCAAACTACTTAAATATTTCATTAAATTTGTCAAAGGAGGGTACAGAGCATTTTTTACAACAACCCATTTTAGATTTGGGTCTCTTTTCACAGAAAACTTCGTCTAATCTAGGTTTAGTTTTGTCAAAAACTCCTCTTTGGTGGCCCTTTGATTGTACTCTCCTTTGATGACCTCCTTTTCGAGCATTCACTACCACAGAAGCATTAACTTTATCAAGTTTGGGCCATTTTCCCTTCTGTTGCCACGTGAGATTTTCTTGAAATGGTTTTATAGGTTTTGGAGCTTTGTAAACTTGAGAGATCTTGATCTTTTCACTGTTTAACTTTTCGAGCTGAAGAGAAGTCTTAGCTTCTAGACACATGTCCAAAAAATCAGGGCAAATGGTTATGCCTGTAGTTCTCCTTTTGGACCACAGGGGACTATCTCAAGTTCCACAGAACTTGTCTCAATATCGACAGAGGACTCTGATTCTGACTTAGAATATGAATCGAGAAAGTCTTTACGAATGAGAGTGTGACCTTCTGGAAGTGCATTGCTCTGTTCATTGGTAGTGTCCTTGAGAATATTCAGAACTTTTGAAATGCAGGGGATCATGATAGGAACACTTAGACAGTTTAGAAGATCTTGCTCAAAGATTTCTCCTACTTTAGAGGCTATATCAGGATGACTAAGAAAGTGATTTTCATTGATTTTTCTCAAGTCACTTTCCAAAAATCTTTTGAACAATTTTTCTTCCACAGAGGTCGGAACAAACTCTGGTGCATCAGAGGACAGTTCCTTTTCAGGAGTCATCATGCACTTAAAAGCCATTTGAGTTTGTGTTTCTGGATGACCAAATCTGAAGACCTCTATCTGCTTTTGAGACAGATAGTTCTTTGGAATAGATTTTCTCTATGATGAGAGTGCAGATGGTGAATCATTGTTTTCATACCATACATTTGCCATCTGCATAGGTTTCCTCAGATGTGGTCCTTCCGAGGTTATGCGCCTCTTGAATGTAGATAACAGGTTTGGAAAACTTGGTTTTAGAAATTTTCCAGGGCAGAAGATGTTTGCTAAAGATTTGTTTCTTTTATTTCCAGTATAGGTGTCTATGTCATCGAACCCTATACCTCTTCTGCCAATTTGGGTATTTACTTTCTCATGAACTTTCTTAGCATCCTGATATCTCTTAATCAGAAGATCTCTGTCGAGCAGATCTTGATGAAGTATTTTTCTTTCCTTTTGGAAAAAATATTTCAAAGAAATTGCATTTAGGTGATCACTCTCACTGTTCTTTAGCTCCTTAACCTTTTCTTTTAGGGCTTGATCAAGTTTGGAAACCTTTTCTTTTAGACTCTTCTTTTCAAAAATATGCTCAGAGACGAGAGATTTTCTTTCAAGATAAAGTTTGTCCTTCTCTTGGGTGAAAAGTTTTGTTTCTCTTTCAAAGAAGGCTAATTTCTTTTCCAGCTCTGAGCAAGTGTTTTTGTAAATAAGAAACTCGTTTTGTAATTCATGAAGTTTGTTTTCAGAGTCTTTATTAGATGAATCAAAAATGGATACCTCACTGTCGCCGTCAGAGGTGTGGACTTCTGCCATTCCACAAAAGAGTGCATTGTTGTCCCCTTTGTCAGAGGATTCATCGGTCACAAGCTTCTATTGTTCTGCCATCAGGGATCTCTGAGTGTAGTACTATGCTTTCTATTTATAGAAGGCAGCATCTCTGACGGGTTTCCCTTTGATGGCAGTCAACCTGCACTCTACTGCAAAGTGGCATGGCTTCCCGCATTTGAAACATCCTTCATTCTGTTGAGGGGCTCTGTCTGCACCTCTGTCGTCCATCTTCTGTCCACTTCTTCTTTCTTCATTCCTCTGATCACCAAATTCTTCTCTCCCAAACTTTCTTACTTCACCATACCCTCTGCCTCTGTCGTCTCTTTCCTCTCTTCCTCTGTAGTCTAGCTTCTTCTTAAGATCCCTGTTGAATTGTCGGGTCATAAAGGCAAGCATTTTGGCCATAGCAGCCATATCAATCTCCTCCTCTGAGATTTCTTCACTTTCACTCTCTGCCACCAATACCTTCTTCTTCTTCTTCTTTTTTGCGTCCTCAACCACCTTCTCCTTACCTTTGTCCTTTCCTTCTGTGGTTCTTCCTACTAGTGCTAGAGGTCCACCGACAGAAGTTGTTAGCTTTGAGATTCGGTTCTCTTGGCTAATGAGTGTCCCAAATAGGTCGGAGATAGACCATACATCAAGATCTAGGGTTGCTTGCATGGACATTGTCAGATGAACCCATTCGTCATTCAGGTTCTGAAGAAATATGACATTGTTCTCCTCATATGTTCTGTGGATGCCATACCTCTTGCACTTGTTGATCAGGGAGTTGTATCTAATGTAAGTGCTCTGAATAGATTCACCTGGCAGAGCTTTAAATGCAAAGTATTCGTTAATGCATAAGGCTCTGTTGTTCTTCAGGGTTTTGGCACCACCCTCGAGCTGTTTTTCCAGCTCTAACCACAGATCTTTAGATGTTTCACAGGACTTAACGGACTGAAAGATGTCAATTAGAATGGCCATTATGAGCAGCCTTTTGGCTTTCTTTGCAATTTCATGCAGGGCACTCTCTTGTTCAGTCCACTCATTGATAGGTTTAGGATGTTGATATTCAGGTATTTCTGGAGTGTTTGCAGTGGCAGGAACACGAGGAACAGTGGTCATTGTAATGTAAGGAGGAGTATGAAGAAACTCGACGAGTCCAGGATCCACACCTTCAAGAAAGTGCACTATCCTGATTTTCCACTAAGGATATTCATCCCTTAGTAGAGTAGGAGGTTTTGATTGAGATCCTGCACTGAAATAGTTGACTGTGTTCGCCATTTTCATATGGAGAGAGTAGAACATAAAAACAGAGTATGAGATAAGTTGTAGAGAGCAACAAGAATGTGCTCAACAATGATGAGTGTTTGGTTTGAGAGAGTTAATAACCAACTAATAATCTTTGAATCAGTCTTTAGTAGGTCAAACACACTTGCCTTTGGATCTATGTCAAACAGGTTGAAATAGCTCCAGAAAACAGAGTATGTTTATGAATGGAGTTCAAGGTAAATAACAGACTCAAACTACTACCTAGAACGTAGGAATCAAGTATAGAACAGGATCCTTTGATATTAAGAATCGAAGTCTTCTCTGATACCAATCGTTGACCCCAAATAATGATGTTCTCAACTTGATAAACTTTTCACTACACACAAACTAATCAATAAGAGTGCGGAAGCGTTTTAGTATGTAGAGAAAGTAGAACATGCAAGGTAGTAGACACACAAACAAACAATGAACAGAAACGTAAGATGCAACAAGAATTTACTGAAGAAACTGTTTCATTGATATGCTTCAAGAACACCAAAATCATGCACTGGTATGTGCAAATATTCTCAGGGAAAATACAATCTCTATTTCAGAATAGTGTGTGCTCTCATTGTGAAACCAAAGGTGGTGCTCCTAT
Organism: Arctium minus; assembly: GCA_954870635.1. NCBI lineage: Eukaryota > Viridiplantae > Streptophyta > Magnoliopsida > Asterales > Asteraceae > Arctium > Arctium minus. Next base: position 44,775,361 of record OX941094.1, on the reverse strand, counting down.
AATATACAAGGAGGATGCACCCTGTAGTACAAGACAAAGGCTGACATTCAATAAACAGAATGCCACCTGGAAAGGTAAACAATCGTGCTCCGCGAAAGTGATCTGGAGAATCTTCGTATAGCATGCCTCACATGTCCTGCATGTGACCTTGTCTTGAACTGTAGCCATGAAATCTTTGAACATTAATCTCCATAGGTTAGCCATCACAGAGGCTCTGTGATCTGAAAGTGATCTTCAGGTTTCCAGTCCTCGGGCAGACAGTCGACAGAGCCTTCTGAACTTGTGACTTCTATGGTGAGCTTGGTAGGTCTGAGCAGTCTTCAGCAGTTCCTATATATAGCCTATTTTTCAATACTTCTATACATGAAAGTTGGAGCTAACACTTTTTAACATTAAGCTCGCTTCTAACCAAACTCTCTTTTCATTTTACCTCATCACACATACCCACACTCAGATATTTTGAATCCTCGCCTCTCAATCACTCAAGGTAAACTTCTTGGGTAGGAAACACTGGTTAACGTTAATCCATAGAAGTTCTGTTTAGTTCTCACACAATGAACCCATGTTGTCCTATAAGCAAATTTGCTCAAATGGTTTAACTTGAACAGTTAAAGCACAATATGAAATACATGTCTGATATATGTATGCTCATAAAGATAATCAAGAAGATTTGAGCATTTTAAACATGGAAGATCTTTCAAAACAAGTATATTGAATGAATGAAATGAATACAAGAAACTTGTTTGAAAAACTGACATTGTATGAAAAGATCAAATACGAATGATGTATCATGAAAAACTTAGGTAATAAAAAATAGGACGTTGTCTATAAGAACAATTATAGACATTCATGAAAGAAACATTTTGAAACGAATCAACGCTCAATTAACAACAAATTTCAAACAGGGTGTCTTACCATTGAAAATTGGTTTCAAATTTGAGACATGGTAAGAACGTTGACAATAAAATACTAAACCGGTTTGTGTGTGAATACTTGAAAGTATATAGAAAAGATAAGACACAAGTATATATCTTTGGAAACACATGGTTTATTAAACATTGAAGCACATAAAATGAAAATTTTAAAATCACACTTCTAAATTCATGAAATATGTTTAAGAATCGAGAAATAGTTTGAACGTTTAAGAATATGTTTTCATGTCTGAAAGTCGTCCATATTTCAAACATCTATGAGATTAAGAATGGAATTAAACCTTACGCTCAACTTAAATCTCATAAAGTCAGCTCCAAAGTCATGATTGATATGATCATGTAAGCTCCCCCTCAAATTCTGCTTTCAGTCATAAAGTCATCAAAGCACAAAGTTTTATTCACAAAAATTTATATAAAAGTAAAAACATGAAAGCAATAAAACTTTTTAAGAACGAGTTTTGATCAGATGTAATCAGAAGTCAATGTCCTTACTCCCCCTGAAAATTTGCATCATATGATATGTTAGTAAAAATATATGCAGAATTCTCTAATTTCCCAAATATGTAGATCATCATATCATTGTGTCACACTCCGCCTTAAATCATGAACAAACCTTTCAGTGCAGATATCTTTCAAATTAAAAATCAAGAAATGAAAAAAATAACAAAATCTAAACTGTACTAGGTAATAACAGATTAAGTCTTGAGATTTAGCATGCTTAGTTTTGAAATAAGAAAATTAAATCTTTTTTCGTCAAGAGGCTTCGTAAATAAATCCGCAAGTTGATAATCTGTGTTTATAAAGTAAAGTTCGATTGTACCTTTTTCAACATTGTCTTTTATAAAATTATATCTCACGTCGATGTGCTTAGTTTTCGTATGTTGAACAGGGTTTGCAGATATTGCAATAGCGCTCTTTGAATCATAGTAAATCGGGATTTTGTCGTACTTAAAAACATAATCTTGGAGTTGTGTTCTCATCCACAACACACTTGAGAACAGCAGCTAGCCGCAGCTACATACTCTGCCTCAGCTGTTGAAGTAGATACACATAGTTGTTTCTTCGAAGCCCAACTCACGAGTTTATCGCCTAAGAATTGAATGCGCCCCGAAGTACTCTTCCTGTCAAGCATACAACCTGCATGATCTGCGTCTGAATATGCTGTGAGCTCAAAACCTGTATCTTTAGGATACCACAGACCAAGATCTGATGTGCCTTTCAGATACCTAAATATACGCTTTACTGTTGAGAGATGGGATTCTTTAGGTGAAGCCTGATATCTTGCACACAAACATGTAGAAAACATAATATATGGTCGACTAGCCGTCAAGTACATAAAAGAACCAATCATTCATCTATAGGTTCTAACATCGATAGCTTTTCCCGAAAGATCAGCTCCGATCTTAGTTCCTGGTGCCATCGGGGAAGAAATTGGAGTGTTTGACTTGTAATCCGAGAAAAGAAATTCCTCTCTCCCATCATACTCATCTGAAATCTGGATACCATGAGGTTTGAAAAATTCTTACAATATTTAGGATTTGCTGAGCCAAATATGATGTCATCCATATATATCTGGATTGATATGATATCAGCTTTCTCCTTTTTAATGAAAAGAGTGGTATCGATTTTACCTTTTAAGAAGCCTGACTTGACAAAGAATTTTGATAAAACATCATACCAGGCGCGAGGGGTTGGCTTCAGACTGTAAAGAGCTTTATCCAAAATGTAAACATGATTGGGTTTATCTGGATTGACAAAACCTTTAGGCTGTGAGACGTAGACTTCCTCCTTTAAAATGCCATTCAAAAAGGTAGTCTTCACATCCATTTGATAGACCGTGAAGTTCTTGTGTGTAACGTAGGCTAAAAACATTCGATATGCCTCTATACGCGCAACTGGAGCATAAGTCTCGTCGTAATCTATACCTTCCTCTTGCCGATATCCTTTAGCAATAAGTCTTACTTTGTTTCTGATCACGATACCATCTTCATCTTTCTTGTTTTTGAAAACCCATTTCGTACCAATGATTATTTTATCTTCAGGACGTGGTACGAGTCTCCAAACTTTAAGCGCTTCGAATTGATTGAGCTCTTCTTGAATTGCGGTTACCCAATCGAAATCAGCTAGAGCTTCAGCTACTCGTGTTGGCTCTATCTTACTCAGAAAGTTGTTGTCGGTCCACAATACTATATCAAGTTCTTATAACACAACTCATAAACGATTTACCAACCTGTTTGATATATAAAATAACGATTACATGGTTGATGTTCACTTTGAAGCTCTGGTATTCTCTCTGTATACTACACCTTTTGTGTGTGATCTAATCTGATAAGAGAGAGAGTTGTTGAGATGAGATCAGATATTGATCTCTAGCTTCTTCAACACACAACCTAAACCACTTGTAATATTAAACTAATATAACTAATAATAATATCTAACATTTAGATATTATCAATCTAACTAACTAATATATTAACTAACTAAGTTAACTAACTAAAAACAATAAACATTAATTAACTTCGACATTTATTACAAACGACATTTAGACTTTAATATCGAGAGTCGACTTTCCGGCTTTAGCTTCAGATTGGATCTTCAGATTGGATGATCTTGAATCCAATGAGACTGTGGTCTAACAATCTCCCCCTTTGGATCAAGATCATTACTAAAAAGATTTAGCAATTTGGTCTTCTCTTTCAGCTCAGAAGATGCAATATCTTTCTCTAGCTCAGAATGCTTTAGCAAAGTATCTTCAAAGAAATTTTATCTGAAATCAGCATGTCTTCATAATACTTTGATCTCGCATTTCTTTGTTAGCTTTTCTCTTCTTTCATCTTGTGATGTAATGGACATTTCTTCAAGCTTTAGATTCTCCCCCTTTTTGATGAAAAATGCAACGACTTCATCAAAACTTTGAGTAAGAAATGTCTTTCAGTTGGAGCCCTTGATCTATCAATTCAAAAGATATTCATCCAGATCTTTGCAAATACAGACAAAATAGTCGTGTAACACCTGAATCAACTAATGAATCAGTTAACATGCCTGTTTGGCAGTTGCTGAATGGTTTAGTGCAGAATGATTAAGTGGTCTGAATGATTAAGAGGTTTTTATGATATAGTGTAAAATGAAATATGGTTGTTTGCTAATTGTTCATAATGAAATCAGGGCTCTTAATGGTTAAGGGAGGGTCAGGATACAAAATCATTAAGGGGATTTTGGAACCATTAAGAGGCAGCCCTTTTTTTTGCCAAACAAGATTTACCTCTTAGCGATTCAGAGGTTGCCTCTTAATGGAACCATTAAGAGGTAAACAAACAACCCCTAAGTCACTGTGTATAACGAATACACATTGGTAAGGAGTTGTTTGATGTTGACTCCTCCAGGGCTTCCATTTAATCATCGAAACACCACAAAGGTAATTTCTATAAATGTTATGACAAAGAAACTAATTCCTTGTGTGTTCGTGCTTGTGATAGAAAGAATTAAGCATTTGATGATTGCTTATTGGCTCAAAATTTGTGTAAACCACTGAGACAACAGTAAGTTAAACACAGACTCAATGTGCATGATTGAAGTGCAAAGGTGGGGTAGACTTCCTTCTTTTCAATATCCAAATTTTCCAAATGAAAATCAGATAGCAAATGTGTTGCTTCCCCTTAGAAAATGAAACACTTTCTATTTGAGTAGAAAATGAGTAGATGGTGAGGTTTGATCAAGAGTTGGCATGGGCTAGTTGCATGTTTCAATAATGTTCACCAAAGAATTGTGAAACACTAGTAATGTGGCTGCCCGACTCAGAAAAAGTTGGTGCAGAGTTGTGATATTCTTTTAACTATGTTCTCACACGCTCTTTCTTTAAACATTTTGCTCACTCTAATCACACTCATTTCTTTTCGACTTCTTACACTCAATCACTATGGATTAACTTCTTGGGTAGAAATCACTGGTTAAGGTGATTTCATAAAAGTTGTGTTAATTCCTAGCACAATGAAATCTTGTTTGCCTATTATGCATATGATGCTCAAATTGGTTTAACTATTTCAGTTAAATCACAATATATTCCTTGAAAACATTTAACGTCCCACTTCCAATTCATGAAATCGTTTTGATAATCGGGAAGTGGTTTGAACATTGAAAACAATATTTTCGATGATTGAAAGTTGTCCTTCTTTCAACCATATATGAGATTAAGATAAAGGATTGTACCTTAACATGCGATCTTAAATCTCATGAAGCTAAGCTTAAAGTCATAAACATATCAACTTGTAAGCATCTCTCAAAAGTTCTGCAAAAGTCTTATGTCAAGTCAAAGTAAAATTTATTCACTTAAATTGAAAAGACAAAAAACAGTAAAACTGTTAAAGTACGAGTTCTGATCAGAAATAATCAGAAGTCATATCCAAACTCCTTTGACTTGAAGAGCTCCCCCTAAAATCTTGCATTACAAAAATTTGACATAAAAGGTAAATGCAGAAATCTTATGAGCTCCCCTTCAAAATAAGATTGACCACTTGTCAATTTCTTCTCATACTCCCCCTTGGATCATGAACAGTATATAAAAGTGCAGATATCTTGCGGAAATGAAGAAATGATGAAAAAGTGTACAATTAGAAAACTTTGATAGGTAACTACTGATTAAATCTTTAGATTTAGCATACCAAGCTTAGAGACAAGAAAGTTAAATCTCTTTTCGTCTAAAGGTTTGGTAAACAAATTGGCAAGCTGATAATTAGTTCTTACAAAGAAAAGTTCAATTGTTCCTTTTTCAACATGATCTTTAATAAAATGATACCTGACGTCTATATGTTTGGTCTTGGTGTGCTGAACAGGATTCGCTGTTATTGCGATGGCGCTCTTGGAGTCACAGTATATCGGGATTTTGTTGAAGTGAAAACCGTAGTCGCGCAATTGAGTTCTCATCTATAAGACCAGAGAACATCAGCTAGCAGCAGCTACATATTCTGCTTCGGCCGTGGAAGTTGAAACACAAAGTTGCTTCTTCGATGCCCAACTTACGAGCTTATCACCGAGGAACTGTACATGTCCTGACGTGCTCTTCCTGTCTAACATACAACCTGCATGATTTGCATCTGTATATGCTGTTAGTTCAAAACTAGTATCTTTAGGATACCACAGACCAAGATCTGCAGTGCCCTTCAGATACCTAAATATGCGCTTCACAGCAGACATATGGATTTCTTTAGGATTGGCCTGATATCTTGCACATAAGCATGTTGAAAACATTATATCTGGCCTACTAGAAGTAAGATACATTAAAGAACCTATCATCCCTCGATAAGTCCTAACATCAACAGCCTTACCCGAAGGATCGGTGCCAATCTTAGTACCTAGTGCCATTGGGGTACCAATCGGTTTTGAATTTTCCATTTTGAACTTCTGAAGAATATCCATAATGTATTTTGATTGATTGATAAAAAATACCCAATGAAAATTGTTTGACTTGTAAACCGAGAAAGAAATTCATCTCTCCCATCAAATTCATCTGAAATCTAGACACCATAAGTTTTGAAAAATTCTTACAGTACTTAGGATTTGTAGAGCCAAAAATAATATCATCTGCATAGATTTGAATTAAAATGATATCGGTTTTTTCCTTTTTGATAAACACAGTGGTATCCACCGTACCTTTTGAAAAACTAGACTTGACTAGAAATTTGGAAAGGACATCATACCATGCTCGAGGAGCTTGTTTCAGACCATAGAGTGCTTTGTTGAGAATGTAGACGTGATTCGGCTTCTCTTAATTGAAAAAACCTTCTGGCTGAGAGATGTAGACTTCCTCCTTCAGAATGCCATTCAGAAAGGCAGTCTTCACATCCATTTGAAAGACCGTGAAGTTCTTGTAGGCTGCGTAGGCTAGAAACATTATAATTGCCTCTAATCGCGCCACGGGAGTATATGTCTCGTCATAGTCGATTCCTTCCTCTTGTCTGTATCCTTTGGCTACTAGTCTTGCCTTGTTTCGGATAACGGTACTAGTTCGTACCTATAATTGTTTTACCTTGAGGTATTGGTACGAGTCTCCAGAACTGAAGTGCATTGAGATCACCCATTCTCGATCAGCAAGTGCCTCTGATACGTGAGTTGGCTCGAACTTGCTCAGAAAGGAGTCATGCATGCACAAGTTTATTGATGCTGACCTAGTTTGCACCGGATTTGATGGATCGCCAATGATCTAGCTTATCGGATGCTCTTTGGTCCATTTATGTTCATGAGGCAGTGGATTATATGAATGTATGTCAGTTGTATCATCTATAAATCCACTTGTACCTTCTTCAGCTTGTTCAGGAGGAATGATAATTGCAGTTGAAGTGGTAGGTGCAGAAGGCTCAGCAGGTACAACTTGTTCTGGCTGTAGATTGATCTGAATAGAACATCCTACTGTTTCAGCTACTTATGTCTCTTCATCACATGGCACTTCTTCAACTATTGGAGTCGGCATTTGAATTGGAATTTCTTGTTGAATTGGGGCGTTGGATTCAATAGGAACATCTGAACTGGTTGGATGAGTAGTCGTTAAGTCTTCCATCCTGTCAACCACAACAAATTTCTTTACATTAGATCCAAGAAATTCGTCATAAAATAATTCAAATAATAAGTCTAAATCAGATATATGATTAGTTGACGTTGATGCTTCATCTGATTTATTCTGTTGAGACGCAGGTTCTGGACTGATTTGCCCAGAAGCTAGTACGCCAGTTATAACGGGTTCTGAACTGTGTTGTTCGAAAGCCATCTTGTTGGATCATAATTGTATTCAAGATTAAAGTTAAATTAGAGGGTTTAAACTGTATTTGTTTGATAGTTACAGTTCAGGGTTTAAACTGTAATATGTTAATAGTTATTTGTAAATGGGCCTAAAGCCTATTAGAAAGCCCATTAAGATTAAAGCCCATATGGCCTAGGTATTTAAAGTTTTGTTTAATTAGTTTTTAGGTTAACTCTGATAATATTCTAGTTAATAGCCGTACGTATTCTCTGTATTCAAGGGTATCAAGAACACTGAAGGTTTACATTGATTATTCAAGGGATTGGTATGTTTATCTGATCTTTATATATCTTGATCTTTATTGTGTTTCTTGTTTGATTATCAACTAGATTAAACTGGGATAACAAGTGGTATCAGAGCCTAAGAATCAAGCTAATTGGATTAAATCTGTGTTTATCGGTTTATCACTGTGTTCATCGATATATATAAATCTGTGAAAATCAACTTCATGAATTAACATGTTTCTATGGTTAAAGTTGATCTGATTAGATAAGTTTGATGCTTTTGAATGTTATTTGATTGCTTAATTGCTTTCAAATTCATTAAGTGATTGAATTTTTGGGTTTGTGTTTTTCTGGGTTCGTATGGTAGTCGATCACTGTGGTCTCAAAATTGAATCTTAAAAGTCAATTTCAATCTTTAAGGTTGTTTGGGTTGTGTTCGATATATGTTTTAGGGTATAAAAGTCTAATTTTTGCATTCAATTTTCGTGATTTGTGTGTTTCTGGGTTGATTTTTCTGGGTTGTTCATCGTTCTGGGTCGACTTAAGATCATATCGGTCGAAAGCATTAAGAACATATCGGTCATTATATTCACCGTTACTCACATTTGTCCGGTCGCCCGATACACACACATTCCATATCGGTCAAAGGCTTGTCGGTCAAAACCAATACCGGTTGATCAATTCATATCGGTTTATACCAGTCTACCGTCACACTCACAAGAATACCGGTCGATTCTTTCCGATCTTGCACAATATCGGTCCTCACACTTTACCGGTTGAATATAGTTTATCGGTCCAATAAAATACAGGTTGAATAGTTCTATCGGTCCATACCTTCATATCGGTCTAGTCTAATACCGGTCGAACTAATACCAGTCGAAGCATCGGTCTTGCATCATACCGGTCAAACGTGTTACCTGTCTTTACAAGTTCCCGGTCGAACTCTCTACCGGTCTTTACAAGTTACCGGTCGAACTCTCTACCGGTCTTTACAAGTTCCCGGTCGAACTCTCTACCGGTCTTTACAAGTCTCCGGTCGACTCAATACCGGTCGAAGCACATCCCGGGTCGATTTTTGCAAACTGTAATAGGGCATCTAAATGTCAATAAAAATTCTCTAGGGGCGCTGCCCCCATACCCCCGCAAGGGTGTTGCCCCTTGACCCCACCCGCTAACTGGGTACCGGGAACCCCGTGCTAAGTCTGCGAAGGGGGACAAAGTTTTGTTCTTGATCAAAATCTTTGTGAATTTTACTGTGCGAGTACTGAATTTAATTATTTTTGGGAATTTATTTTTCTGAAAATTTTTTAGTGTAGTTATTATCCTATACTTGATTCTAACGATCTCATCTAGTTGGTTGTCTTGATACAGATAAGTTTAATTACTAACCGTACAGCTAAGATGTCGAACCAGCTTCTCTCGATGGGCTCTCAGTCCAAACCGCCTGTTCTTATGGATGATGAATATTAGCAATGGAAGAAGAGAATGGTCCAGTTTCTAAATCCCAAGAACAGAGACTATATGGAGTCAATTATTAATGGTCCGGTAAATCCAATGGTCAGAGTACCTGGTCAAGCTGAAACAGAGACCTCACCAGAAATCCCTGACATATATGTTCCTAAACCTTATCAGTTCTTTACCGAAAAGCAGAAAGAACAGTGCAAGACCGATGAAGAGTCTCTTATCTATCTGACCATGGCAATCCCAAATGACATCTACAACCGTGTAGACAGTCGGAACTCAGCAAAAGAAATCTGGGATGAACTGTCAAGACAGTTTGAAGGAAGTGAAGCCTCCATCCAAGCTAAGCAGAATCTATGCATAAATGCATATGAGGGATTTCATGCAAAAGAAGGAGAGACGCTGTTAAAGACCTACAACAGATATAACATCATTCTCAATGACTTGCGGATGAACAACATCTCTAAGTCTGCTTCGGAGATAAATTATAAGTTCATCAAGAACTTAAATCCTGAATGGAAGAACTTTGCCATTAACCTTCATATGTCAAAGAACATGGCTCAAGAGAACGTCACTGATATCTTCTCTACTCTTTCTCAGCACGAGGACGAAATGAGAAACATCAATAATGAGTCAAATAAACTGAAGGATTCTGTGGCTCTCATAGCCGGCAAAGGTTTTGTATCCTCTGCAAGGTCAAAGAAAAAGGTGTCTAAAGCTCTAGTTACCGAAGTTACTGATTCTGACTCTGCTTCAAGTGATGAAGAACTGGAGATTGATTCTGATCCATATATTCAGAAATTCTCCGAGGACTTGGCTCTTATTACTAGAAGATTCAAGAAGATCTTTGGCAAGAAAAAGTTCTACTCAAAGCCAAAGTACGAAGGGCACAAGAAAGAGAAGTCTGAGATGAGGTACCAGCCAAGGCATGGAAGGAGAGAGGAAAGACGAGAAGACAGGAAAGAAGAAAAAAGAAAAGATAAGAGAAAGGGAAAGAAAGAAGACAGAGCTGATGAACCAGGAAGATGCTACAATTGCGGCAAATTTGGGCACTTCTCCAGAGATTGCAGATTCAAGAAGGTCAAGAACTCAGACTACTATGTACGAAAGTCACTAATCGCCAAGAAATCCGAAGAAGGAATGGTGCTTATGGCTGAAGAAGAAAATTGGTTGTTCCAAAGTTCTGATGACGAGGAGAAGGCACACTTCACCCAAGTTTCCTACATGGCCAAGATGGATGGTGACGATGAAGATTCTGAGGCACATTCGGAAGATGCAAACTCTGAGGTAAGTGATAATTCTGAGCTTATTGAATCTCTTATGGCCCAAATACATAGCATGAAAGATGAATTTGCTTTATTGAAAGGCAAGCTTAGCTCCGCACATCAATCAGTATTGAGTTTTCGTGATGAAAACGCTTTGCTGAAAGTTGTTGTGGAAGAAAAAGAAAAAGATGGTTTAAAAGCTGAAAAGGGAACTTTGAAAAGTAAAATATCTGTTTTTGAAAAGGACCTAGTGAATCTCAATGCTGAAAAAGGTGAGTTCAAAATTAAATTTGAAGTCTGTTTTCAAGAAAGAAATGAAGCTTATACAAAGATTAAGCAATTGGAGGATATTAACATGAAACGAGGTCAGACTGAGCAGACGCTAAATCTGTTGACCAATAAACTCCAGGATGAAAGGTTTTATAAACTGAAACCAGGTTTGGGTGTGCCAACTAATGATGTTTTGAAAAAGGCACCGGAGAATTTATATTAACTTTGATAAATTTGGCTCCGCAATCACACCCATTCCAAACATTCGTGCTACTTTTGTTGAAGCTAGTGCTTCTAAACCTTTTTACTGAGACCAAAGGTCAAGAAGAAATGGGAGAAAACAAGTCTTGTGACACTGATTCTCAAAATGTTTTTAAATCAGTTGGTTTTAAATACAATGATTTGAACAAAAGCTATGCAACTCAAAAGATTGAATTCACTGAGTTTGAATCATTGTTTACCACTTCATCTAAACAATCAGTCAACAATGACACTGTTCCATCTGAGACTGAATGCAAATACGATGAGTATGAATCGGATGTTGATCCATCTACTATACTATCAGTCTCAAATCCCATTACTCCTAAACCTTTGCTTGTTGAAGAGGTTGAAGAAGACACTGTAAACACGAATGAATCTTGTTTGAAAAATGATAAAACGGAGTTTATTGAGTCCATGACTGAAGAATTATTTTCCGAAATGATGAATGCTTCAGACTCTGACCCTGTTTCTATTCAAAAGGAGTCAAATTCTATGAATGATCATACATCTGAATTGATGAAGCAAATTGATTTGTTGCAACAGTCTCTTGATGAGATTGAAGATGAAAACTTTGATCTCAAGTTTAAACTGGAAAAATCTTTGAAAGAAAATCAAGAGCTTTGCACAGAAATCAATGATTTGAAAATTACTCTGTTTAAAAATGCTTCAAATGATAAACAGATGTTCAATGATCCAAGATGGAAGGTAAGAACAAATCCAGAATTTGATGCTCCTACAAAACCTTCAGTTGTTTACTCTGATTGTCCTGAATATCCACCTAGCATCTTTGAGAAGGGTGAAACTTCAAGTAATTCAAGAAAAGAATCACCTTCCAAGCATGAGACTAACGAGGTTCCTGTTTCTGTTTCAGATATAAAAGGAAATGGAGTTGGGAGAAGTAAGAAGAATAAAGATCTTAGTTTGAATAAAAATAATATTTTGAATTCTAACAGTTGTACTACAAACAGTATTATTTTGAAAACTAATTCTTTTGATGGACATAAATGTACGATTTGTTCCGATAAATCTAAGTTTATGAATTTTGCTCGAAAGAATCTATATTGTAAACACTGTTGGGATAATTCTTTCAAATACTACTCCCCTCCAAAGTCCAAAAAGAGCAAAAAAAAAGCTAAACTGAACCCTAAGTCTAATTCTAATTCTAATTCTTCTACACAACCCAAAGTGTATCGAGCTAAGGTTGCCAATCCTTCATCTAAACAGCACTTTCAGGAATTAAATGTCAAAACAGTTTGGAAATGGGTTCCAAAACCCAGATATGAATGGCGAGTTAAAGTTAAACCTGCTGATATTCCTGAATTGCTTAAAGCTAACAGCGAAGGACCCATTCTGATATGGGTACCTAAGAAAAACTAATTGTTTTTGTGCAGGCCTGTCGACTATGGGTGATAGATTCCAGATGTTCACGCCACATGACAGGATTCAAGCACCTCCTACATAACTATGTGGAGGAGCCTGCCGGAGCAGTTCGTTTTGCAAATTCTGAAGCAGAAGGAAAAGTCAAAGGATATGGCATGCTAGATAATGGAGTTGTGACGATTCAGAAAGTGTTATATGTAGAAGGATTTGATCACAATTTTTTTAGTACCAGTCACTTCTGTGACATGAAATATCAAGTCCGCTTCACAACCACTCATTGCTATCTAGAGGATCCCGATGGTTACGAAGTCTTCAAAGATGAGTGCCATGGAAATCTATACTACGTAGATTTTCCTACACTGTCTGCCACATGTCCAGTATGTCTACTAGCCAAAGCTTCTAAAGCACAATCGTGGACGTGGCATCGACGCTTGTCTCATCAAAATTTCCGATCTATAGCGAAGCTACAAAGACAAGGTCTGGTCAAAGGTCTACCAGAAATGAGGTTCGAAAAAGATTCACTCTGTTCCGCATGTGAGTTAGGCAAAATGAAGCGTAGCTCATTCAAATCCAAAGTTGAATCATCTACCTCATCTGCACTGCAACTTCTTCATATGGACCTTTGTGGCCCAATGCGCACAACATCTATCAACGGAAAGAAATATGTGTTGGTAATGATAGATGACTACTCAAGGTATACATGGCTCGAGTTTCTTCGCAACAAGTCAGATACGCCAGAGTTGATTATCGCTTTCATCAAGCGCATTCAAGTACGTCTTCAACTGCCAGTCAGAACCATTCACAGTGACAATGGCACGGAGTTCAAGAATGACACCCTAAAGAGTTATCTTACTTCTGTGGGGATTTCACACAACTTCTCCGCAGCCTACACTCCACAGCAGAACGACATTGTTGAATGGAAGAATCGCACGCTTGTTGAAGCAGCTCGTACTATGCTTGCTATTCAGAACTACCCATGTACCTTTGGGCCGAGGCAGTCGCTACAGCATGTTTTACTCAGAACCGTACCATTGTGGTCAAGCGATTTAATAAAACAACATATGAGTTAATCAACAATCGTACACCTAACATCAAATTCCTTCGTGTTTTCGGTTGCAGATGTTACATTCTTAAAGAGCGTCAAGGATTATCAAAATTCGATAAGAAAGCGGATGAAGGATATCTCGTTGGATACTCTCTGACATCCAAATCTTATCGAATTTACATTATTCGAACCAATACGGTTGTTGAGAGCATGAATGTCTCCTTTGATGAGAATTCTACAAGGACTTCTGGACATAACAGTTCAGAACTCGGTCATATTGACAAAGCTTCTATTCAATCCCGAATAGAACCATCTTCTCAAAGATCCACTTCTTCTAACTCTAACTCTACTTCATCTGAGTTAGATTTATTGTTTATTGATGCCTTTGATGATATATGTGCAGATTTTGAAAAGGGCATATCAACATCGATAACAAGTGGTACAGGATCGGAGGTCCCTGCTATATCTAAAGACATATCTGGACCGTCCGAAGAAGAAGTCACTGAAACTTCATCTCCATCAGGTACAACTCAACCATTAGTTTCTGACTCTACTAATGTTGAATCTGTCTCTACAGATAGTTTTTCTAGAAACGAAGTCCCGAGTACTTCAACTGCCAGTCCAGAACCCTCAGTATCAGAAACACCAGTACAAGATGTCCCGAGTACATCTATGGAGCTGTCTGCTGTGCACGATGAAAACGATGTGTCCAATACTCAACAACAAGTTGAATCCTTACCAAGCACACATCGTTGGACTAAGGATCATCCCTTGGACAACGTGATAGGTGACGTACAATCCGGTGTCATGACAAGATCCGCATCTGCCAACTTCTGCATGTTTTCAAGCTTCCTTAGTTCCTTTGAGCCAAAGAAAGCGTCTGAAGCTCTACGTGATCCCTTCTGGATTTTCTTCTATGCAAGACGAGCTTCTACAATTCGAAAGGAACAAGGTATGGCGCTTGATCCCACTACCTAAAGGTAAATCTGTTATAGGAACAAAGTGGGTTTTCAGAAATAAGAAAGACGAAACCGGAGTAGTAGTGAGAAACAAAGCTCGTTTGGTCGCAAAAGGGCACTGTCAACAAGAGAGCATTGACTATGACGAAACATTCGCCCCGGTTGCAAGGATCGAAGCCATCAGAATCTTTCTAGCCTATGCAGCGCACAAAAACTTTACAGTCTATCAAATGGATGTAAAATCAGCTTTCCTGAACGGCGTTCTGCATGAGGAGGTCTACGTGGCTCAACCTGAAGGTTTCGTTGATCCTCATCACCCTGATCATGTCTACGTCCTAGACAAAGCGCTGTATGGTCTTAAACAAGCACCACGAGCCTGGTATGAAACTCTCACTAAATTTCTACTTGCTTCTGGTTTCAAGAAAAGTACAGTAGATACTACCTTATTTCTCAAAAGGCAAGGTGAGGACTTGATTCTTATTCAGATTTATGTTGACGACATAATATTTGGGTCGACAAATCAGAAATTTTGTAAGAACTTTTCAAAAATAATGGAGACAAAGTTTGAAATGTCGATGATGGGCGAATTGAATTTCTTTCTTGGTTTACAAGTTAAGCAATTACCCGAAGGCATATTTATTAATCAAGCAAAATACATAAAAGATATTTTGAAAAAGTTCAATATGTCCGATAGTTTAGTCATGAAAACACCAATGGCTACTGGTACACTCTTAGACGCAGATCCCTCCGGGAAACCTGTTGATCAAAATGTGTATCGTAGCATGATTGGATCTTTACTTTATCTGACTGCTAGTCGCCCGGATATAATGTTTGCCACATGTTTTTGTGCGAGATATCAGTCTAATCCTAAAGAGTCGCATTTAACTGCTGTTAAGCGAATCCTTAGATATCTCAAAGGTTCTCCTAATCTAGCCCTTTGGTATCCAAAGGATTCTTGTTTTGAACTAACAGCCTTTACAGATGTTGATCATGCAGGATGTAAGCTAGACCGGAAGAGCACCTCTGGTTTATGTAAATTTATAGGTGACAAACTTGTGAGTTGGACTTCAAAGAAACAAAATTGTGTTTCAATATCCACTGCCGAGGCTGAGTATGTAGCTGCTGCTAGTTGTTGTTCTCAAGTCCTCTGGATGACGACACAGTTAAGGGACTTTGGATACAACTACAAGCTTGTTCCTATTTATTGTGATTCCAAGAGTGCCATATCTATAACTTCTAACCCGGTACAACATTCGAAGACCAAGCATATCGATGTACGATATCATTTCATCAAGGATCATGTAGAAAAAGGTAACATTGAAATGCATTTTGTTCAAACTGACTTCCAGTTAGCTGATCTTTTCACCAAGCCATTGGATGAAAAGCGATTCCATTTTCTAATCAGCAAACTTGGTATGTTGAACATGTCTTAGACCTTACTCATGATTCAAGGGGGAGTATTCTCTGTCTTGATTTTGTGTTCATTTTTATTCTTCAACTGTTGCTAACAAAAGAGGAATCATTTTCACAAATGATTACCATTATTTCTTTCATTTATGCATGTTTGTTCAAGTGACTATGGCTTCTAATCACATCAGATTAGAACCCGCACTTCAGTGCTTTATTTTTCCTGCTTGATCTTAAATATATATATATATATATATATATATATATATATATAATTATCATTTAAGGGGGAGACTATCTGTGATTTTAAAAGATTATCTGACCGTGTGTTCTTAAAGATAAATACTTGCGTTTTATCTTGTCAATATACTTTGTCAAGTATTCATACACATAATGGTTCAGAACATTCTATTTGACTTTGTTATTACCATGTATCAAAAGTTAAATCTTTCTATGGTAATACTCACGTTCTTTGTATTCACTGTTGATTGAATCAAACGTCATTTCATGTTCTTTCGTTGAAAATATGTTTATATATTGTTCATATAAACAACATTCGTTTTTGATTCTCCAGCATATTCTTCTTCATGACAAATTCATATGAGCTTATTGCCAACCACTTTTAGGTTGAGAGGGAGAATTGCATCGTCAAACATAACTATTTTGACATCTCCGAAAGTCTTATTCTTCATGTAACAAGTGGTATTTGTGCTTACATGTACAAAAAGCCTGTTGAACAGCATGTTCTTTTAGGAAAATACATGGGATTCAGTGTGAGAACTTAACAGAACTTCCATGGATTCACGATAACCAGTGTTTCCTACCCAGGAAGTATTCCCTGAGTGATTGAGAGGAGAGGGGTCAAAAGAATTGAGTGATGGAGTGTGAAGAGGTAAAATGGAAAATAGAGATTGGTTAGAAGTGAGCATTAAAAGAAAGAGGGTGAGAGATCAGAGTAAAAGAATACTAGACTCTGCACCAAACCACTTTCTGAGCCGGGCAGCCACATAATCTGATTGGTTCACATTCTTTGGTGTCCATCATTGAAAAAAGCAACTAGCCCATGCCATCTCTTGCATACAACCCCACCAGCTACTCATTCTTTTCTCAAAAAGAGAACGTTTCACATTTTTTGGGGAAGCAGCACATACGCTATTGGTTCTTCATTTGGAAGATACTAATATTGAAAAAGAAGGAAATTTGCCTCACCTTCGAACCCTTTCTCATGCACATTGAGTCTTTGTATAATTTGTTGCTATCTCAACAAGTTTACATACTTTGAGCCTATAATGAAAAGCAATCATCTATGCTTAATTCTTTCATACACATGCACGAGCACACAGAAATTTGTTTTCTGTCATAACGTTCATAGATAACTATGTGTTATTCGATGATTGAATGGAAGACCTGGGGAGCCAACATCAAAACCAGCTCCTTATATAGTAACTTTGTGTTACTCAGTGACTTTGTGTTTCTGACAGGCATTCTAACTGAGTCATTTGTTGATTCAGGGTTACAACTCTTAAACTGTTTGAATTTGCAAAGATTTAAACAGTTACAATTGACTATTTTTATCTGAAAAGATTGAAATAATCACTCTTTCCATCTGGGAAGACTGCTCTTATTTCCATACAGGGCTCGTTACATGATGAAGACTGTGCTTACGTGATCATACACAATGGGGGAGATTGTCTTGAAAAGGGGGAGATTGTTTTGCCAAGTTTTGACGATGATGATTCTCACCATTCATCAAAAAAGGGAGAATATATTAAGAGGGAGAACATAATCTGAAGACTGCTGAAGATTTTGAAAGATTTGAAGACTATTTAAAAGTTTTGAAGCTATCAACGTCATATCTAAAGAAAAGAGAAGACCAGTGAAGACCTGAAGACTATTGCCAAAAAAAATTTAATCTTGAATCTAAAAGGGGAGATTGTTGGATCATAATTGTATTCAAGATTAAAGTTAAATTAGAGGGTTTAAACTGTATTTGTTTGATAGTTACAGTTCTGGGTTTAAACTGTAATATGTTAATAGTTATTTGTAAATGGGCCTAAAGCCTATTAGAAAGCCCATTAATATTAAAGCCCATATGGCCTAGGTATTTAAAGTTTTGTTTAATTAGTTTTTAGGTTAACTCTGATAATATTCTAGTTAATAGCCGTACGTATTCTCTGTATTCAAGGGTATCAAGAACACTCAAGGTTTACATTGATTATTCAAGGGATTGGTATGTTTATCTGATCTTTATATCACTTGATCTTTATTGTGTTTCTTGTTTGATTATCAACTAGATTAAACTGGGAGAACACATCTCTTCATCAAACGTGATGTTGATGCTTTCTATAACCGTCTTTGACTTCTTCAGATAGATACGGTATGCAGTTGATGTCGAGGAATAACCAATGAAGATGCCTTCGTCTGCGTTGGCACTGAACTTGTTGAGACTCTCCCTATCGTTTAGAACGAAACACTTATACCCAAATATATGGAAATATTTGATTGTCGGTGTTCTGTTGTTGATTAACGCATAAAGAGTCTTCTTGAATCTGCGATGTATCATGGACCGATTCTGTGTGTAACACGCAGTCGATACAGCTTCTACCCACAAAAATAGAGGTAAGTATGATTGACTTAGCATAGTACGAGCAGCCTCGACTAGCGTACGATTTCTTCTTTCGATCACTCCATTTGGTTGAGGCGTTCGAGGAGCAGAGTATTGATGTGAAATCCCGAAAGATTCGAGATATTCTTAAACCTTCTTGTTCTTGAACTCTGTGTCGTTGTCTGTTCTTAGAAGCTTAATCGGTCGTCTTTAGGAATGTGATGAGTACATCTGGTGTTTCATCCTTTGAACGTAGAAACTTGACCCATGTGTATCGCGAGTAATCGTCCACGATGACGAGTATGTACTTCTTTCCGCCTAGACTCTGAGTTCGCATCGGACCGCATAAGTCCATATGCAATAACTCTAATGGAGCGCTTGTACTTGGTTCAGGCTTTGGTTTATGTGGATCCCTCTTCATCTTTCCTTTTTCACATGCTGCACAAAGATGTTCTCTTTCATACTTGAGCTCTGGATGTCCTTTGACGAGCTTTCCACTGACCAGATTGTTGATGTACCTGAAGTTGAGGTGAGAGAGCCTTCGATGCCATAGCCAACTTTGTTGCATCGAGGCTTTCGTCAGTAGACAAACCTGCTTGTCAGTCTGGACATTTGACAAATTGATTGTGTAGAGGTCTGATTCTCGAGTACTGACCAAGAGTTCCTCGCCTTCTTCAGTGCGATCTGAACACGTCTTGGCTTTGAAGTTGACATCTAAGTCTTTGTCACAGAACTGGCCTATACTGAACAAGTTGTGTCTTAAGCCTTCAACATAGCTCACCTTCTTGATCGTGACATTGTTGTGTACCATATCACCATAACCCATTATTGGTGAATGTTGGTCGTTGCCGAATTTAACTGTTCCGCAATATTTATCTTTAAAATTGGACAGTATCTCTTTTTGTCCAGTCATATGCTTGGAACATCCGCTATCCAAGTACCACATATGACGGATCTGCACAAGATAAATAATGAATTTAGATATTCATATGACAACATTGGAATAAACACTGTGAGTATTGAAGAGCGGGTCTTGAACTGGTGTGTTCAAAAGCCATAATTTCTCTTAAGCACGGGTTCTGAACAGACGTGTTCAGAAACCATTATTTTATCTTTGAAGTGCGGGTCTTGAACTGTTGTATTCAAGAACCTAGTTTCTTTGAGGAACGAGTCCTAGACTGTTTTGTCTAGAAGTCATATCGTCATAACTTCTTTTAAACTCTGTGTGCCTGCAACACAGATTTAGCCTTAGGTACCCACTGGAATTTGGGTCTTACTGTGTTAGCACAAGATTTTGGTACCCATTTGAAATTGGGTCCTCTTTTCTTTTGAAAATCAAATGAATCAGATGAATGATATGAATGATATGAGTGCACATGATTATTGCCAAACCAAACTTCAGAATCTTGACAAGAAGTAGAAACATGTTTATCATAAATAGAAGACTTTCTAGCAGATAAAGATAACTGAAATAATTGTTTCATTGCATATTGTTTACGAGAAACAGCAAGTTTTAAGTTCAAAATAGCAACATCAGCAATTAAGACATCTTTACTAGGCGAAGTCTTACTACAATTAACACTACAAAAAGATTTAACGGTCTTGTCAAGCTTCTGTTTCGGTTGCCACTGAGATTTAACTTCTGGCTTTTGCTTGCTTAGATCTGAAACATGTGAAACTTGTGAGTTAGACTTCTGAGCAACAAACGAATTCTTCTTCTTCGGATTACCAGTAGTGTTTGGTTTCTGTGAATGCTTAGATATAATCTTACCTTTAGCATTTTTAGTACCTTTAGCATTTTTAGCTTTCACAGAAACTGAGTTATTAGCTTTCGTTGATTTTGCACTATTCACAGGCATACTGGTTTTTCCCAAAGATTTCTTAACAAAGGATGAATGGTTAGGAAGTTTTGCATTAAAGTCAAATTGATTAAAACAGTTATCTAAACCACCGTTAGAGTTCATAAAATCAAACCCTTTATTTGATGAACCAAACATATCCTCAGAGTTTGAGGCCTTTGAAATAATAACATTTTTCAGCACGGTTGAAAAAACTTTTTGTTGAATCTCAATAAAAAGTCATTCATCTGTTAAAGAATTCTCGAGTTCAGAAATTTTACTTTCTAAAACGAGAGGAGGGACATATAGTTTACCTTGAATAGGCTTCGCCTCTATTTCTTTTTCAGAATAACTTTGAAAGAAGTCATTTGAAAGAGATTTCTTCTTTTGATATATAGGATTATCATTATAACTATTATTCATTTTCGCATAATAAAATGGAAGATGAACTTTAGATGATTTCAAACGTTTTTCAGTTTCATCCTTTTCAGATAGTTTAGTCCAGAAAACTTTAAGCTCAGGGATTCTTCGAGCTAATTTTAAAGAAAGAAGATCATAAAGTGCAGGCACTTCAAATATTCCTTTTTGAAGACATTGAGGATTCTTATAACCGATTCCCCATTTTTCTATTTCCTCTTTGGGTTTGTCCAGATGAATAGTTTGTTCAGTTTGACCCAACTTGTATAACTTCTCTTCCAAACTTTTTAATTTTGCAATTAAAGTTTTGTTTTCTTCAGTATATGAAGAATGCATTTTCGTAAGCTCATATAAATCAAGCTCACTTTTTCTCAGTTTAGTCTTGAGTTCAGAATTCTCTTTAAGAATTATTGTCTTTTCCTTTGCGCTGGTGTCATTATTTTTATTTAAAACCTCAACCAATACTTTCTTCTCAGCAATTTCATCGCTAAGTTTCTGTATCGATTGGTTTTTGTCAGTAATAACACCATTTTCTCGCTTAAGTTTCGACTCTAACTCTTGTTGTTTTAAATTCATTGCATGCATTTTATTTATGAAATCTGAATACGATAAATCACATACCTCATCTGTTGCATCCTCTTCTGAATCTGCTTCATCGTCTGATTCCTGCTTTCCCATCAAGCACATGTTGACTGCTTCATCTCTCTCTTCATCCTCTTCTTCCTCGTCAGAATGATCAAGCCAGTACTCATCCTCTACCATCAGTGCCTTACCCGCCTCCTATTTCTTTGCAAGAAACATCTTGTTTTTGTAGTAATCGGCGTTTCTGACTTTGGGTCTGCGGCAGTCTCTAGCATAGTGACCTGTTTTGCCACAGTTGTAGCACGTTGGTGGTTCTGACTGACTGGATCCTTCAACTTGAAATCTTCTCTCTTCGGTTTCCTCTTCTCTATTCTCTTCCCTTCAGACTGATATCTTCTCTCTTCCGGTTTCCTCTCTTCTGTTCTCTTCCCTTCAAACTTCTTTCCTGCATATCTACTTCCTTCAACCCTTTCCTTATGAGCATAGTTGTTAGGACCAGACGAATATCTCTGACTGTTTGAACCTGGCTTCGTGTAGAACTTTTTCTGAAAAGCATATGTTAGCAGAAGCATTGCTTGCTTCAGTTGTTCATTTTCATCCGAGTCAGAGATGGCATCAGCTTCATTTTCTTCTGATTCATACACAATTGTCTTCTTCTTCTTCTTCTTGACAACAAGAGCAACTGTGTCTTCAACTGTCTTTACTTTCTGCCTCTTTTCATCTAGAATTTCATCCACCTCTTCTTCATTTTGTTTGAGGGTTTCATACACCTCATGAAGTGGAATCTCATTCAGATCCTTGATCTGCTTCATCTGTCTGGCAAATCTCTTCCATTCCGGCTGTAGAATACTCAGGAATTTGACGTTTAGCTCGATTTGAGATTTGATGACCTCGTTCTTGCTTAGTTCATTCAACAAGGTCACGAATCTATCATTAGTTCCTTCTAAAGACTCTCCACTTCTGCCTTTAAATTCTTCATAATTGTTTAGGCAGTTGGAAAGTTTGAGTTGATTCCCAACCTTTGAACCCATCATCATCTTCTCTAGCTGATCCCACATTTCTTTGCCAGATGCTTTGTAGCTGTCAATCTTTACATAGATTTCGTTTGGAATTCCTTGTAGAATGTATGACTTTGCTAATTTATCACCTTTTGCTCTTTTTAAGTTATCATCTTCGAGCTCATGATACTTAAGTTCAATCTGTGTTGGCACAGTTCCAACCAAACGAGTCGTCATAATCGGTTTCATAACCCCTTCTTCTATCGACTGTCTGATGAAATCACCCCACTCATGTCTGTCAACAAAGTTCAGGAACCGATCTTTCCACTGTTCGTATTCTCCTTTAAAGAGAACTGGTGGCTTGGTGTCAGTTCCGATTGCAAGGGCTTCTCTAGATGTCATTCTGAATAAAAAGATTTAAGTCTTGTATTTGCGCAAAGAGAGGTTTGCGTGAAGAGTTGATCGCGCGAACTGAGATTTGCGCGAGTCGTTGGAAGCGCAAAGTAAGGTTTGCGCGAGACATTGGTTGCACAAACTGAGGTTTGCGTGACTAGAAGGTTGCGCAAACTGAGGTTTGCGTGACTAGAGGGTTGCGCAAAGTAGAGGTTTGCGTTTGTTAAGAGTTGCGAAAACTGAGGTTCGCGTGTTGAGAGGGTTGCGCAAAGTTGAAGTTTGCGTGTTGAGAGGGTTGCGCAAAGTTGAAGTTTGCTTAAGCTTTGTTGGTTTGCGAGAACTGAATCCGAGGTTTGCGTGATAAGTGTGTTGCGTAAAGTAGGCTTTGCGTATTACGTTGGTTGCGCAAAGTAGACTTTGCGTGATATGTTGGTTGCGCAAAGTGTGTCACGCAAAGTGAGGTTTGCGTGAGTTCTTCTTCTGGTTTGCGCGAGTTCGACTGTACTTCGATAAATCGACTAAAAAACCTATTTTTCCAAGATTAACAGACCTAAACTCTACCAATATGTCTAAAAACACTTCTAGAACTGATTGTGACTACTTGATCTCGATAAAAATCACTTTTTGAAAATTAAATTGATGGCACAGTAACTTTTAAAACTCGACTTTCAGACCACTAAATCACCAAAAAGGAACTCGATTTAAGCTTTATAATGAAATCAAACCACTACAACTCGATCTAGCATGTATATCGATCACAACCTGATCGATTTTAACACCTAAAACACTCAAAATCTCGAAATCGAATTTCAAATAAGAACACAGAGTCGTGAGTTTTTAAAAACTTGATTTTGATCTATTTATCAAGCTCTGATACCAATTGTCGGTCCACAATACTATATCAAGTTCTTATAACACAACTCATAAACGATTTACCAACCTGTTTGATATATAAAATAACGATTACAAGGTTGAATTTCACTTTGAAGCTCTGGTATTCTCTCTGTGTGTTACACCTTTTGTGTGTGTGTTGTAATCTGATAAGAGAGAGAGTTGTTGAGATGAGATCAGATATTGATCTCTAGCTTCTTCAACACACAACGTAAACCACTTGTAATATTAAACTAATATAACTAATAATAATATCTAACATTTAGATATTATCAATCTAACTAACTAATATATTAACTAACTAAGTTAACTAACTAAAAACAATAAACATTAATTAACTTCGACATTTATTACAAACGACATTTAGACTTTAATATCGAGAGTCGACTTTCCGGCTTTAGCTTCAGATTGGATCTTCAGATTGGATGATCTTGAATCCAATGAGACGGTGGTCTAACAGTTGTCATGCATGCACTGGTTCAATGTTGCAGACCTAGTTTGCACCGGCTTGGACGGATCTCCAATGATTTGATGTATTGGGTGCTCTTTGGTCCACTTATGTTCATAAGGGAGTGGATTAGATGTAGATTGATCATGTTCATCATCTAAGAATCCACTTTCTTCTTGTTTTTGTAGGGGTTTGGTTGAAGTATTTGGTGTAGAAGCTTCAGTTGGTTGGACACTGGATGTCTGTTGAGTAGGCATAGTCGTACATCTAACTGATTGAGTTACTTCTGGCTCTTCATTAATTTGTACAGCTTCAACTAATTGAGTAGGCGTTTGAATTTGAATTTATTTCTGAATCGAGGAATTTGATTCAGTTGAGATATCTGATGTGATTGGATGATGATTACTTGAATCTTCCGTTCTGTCAATCACAACAGGTTTAGTTACTCTAGAACCAATAAATTCATCATAGAAAAATTCAAAAAGTAAATCTAAATCTGATAAATGAGAATTAGACGTTGACGCTTTATCAGAATTTATAACATTAACCGTAGGTTCTGGATTGATTTGCCTAGAAGCTAATACTCCGGTAACAACAGGTTCTGAACTGTTTTGAACAGAATCCATCTCTTCATCAAATGTTACGTTAATGCTCTCCATAACTATCTTCGACTTCTTTAAGTAAACTCTATATGTTGCTGATGTCTGAGAATATCCGATGAAAATGCCTTTATCAGCTTTCGGACTTAACTTGTACAAGTTTTCTTTGTCATTCAGCACAAAACACCTGCATCCAAATATATGGAAATGTTTAATGCTAGGCATTCTATTATTAATCAAAGCGTATGGCGTTTTACCAAACCGGCGATGAATAATGGATCGATTATGTGTATAGCACACAGTTGACATAGCTTCAGCCCATAGAAATAGAGGTAGATCTGATTGACTCAACATAGTACGAGCGACCTCGACTAGAGTTATGTTTCGTCTCTCTACAACTCCATTTTGTTCTGGCATTCTGGAAGCAGAAAATTGACGTGTTATCCCGACCGATTCGAGATAATCCTCAACAATTTTGTTCTTGAATTTTGTGTCGTTGTCGGTTCTGAGCAGCTTGACTGTCTTCTGCAGATTCACTTGAGTGGTCTTTAGGAAAGAGATGATGACATCGGGGGTCTCATCTTTTGATCTCAGAAATTTGACCCAAGTGTATCTGGAATAATCGTCCACTATTACTAAAACATACTTCTTGTCGTTGATGCTTTGAGTTCGCATTGGACCGCAGAGATCCATATGCAACAATTCCAATGTAGAACTTATACTCGGTTCAGGCTTAGGCTTATGAGGTGCCCTTTTCATCTTGTCTTTCTCACACGCAGCACATAAATGTTCTTTAACATATTCAAGTTCCAGAATTCCTTTCACCAAATTACCCGTTACCAGCTTGTATTGAAAGTTCAGGTGAGATAGCTGTCTATGCCATAACCAGCTTTGATGCATAAAGGCTTTTGAAAGTAGACTCACCTCATTATAAGTCTTGACTTTTGACAAGTTAATCGTGTAGAGGTTCGACTTTCTCGTTTCGACCAAAAGGTCTTTACCATCTTCAGTTCGAACGCAGCAACTCTTGGACTTAAAATTCACCTCTAAGTCTTTGTCACAGAACTGACCAATGCTGAATAGGTTATGTCCTGGTCCTTCAACATAGCTCACCTTCTTGATCATGATGTTTTCTTGCACAACATCACCATATCCCAAAATAGGTGAAAACTAGTCATTTCCAAATCTAACGTTCCCACAAAATTTCTCTGTATAATTAGACAATATATCTTTCTGCACGGTCATATGCTTGGAGCATCTAGAATCCAAGTACCACGTATGACGGGTCTGCACATGAGAAATTAGGAAACAATTGGTTTAGGTACCCATTTATAGACGGGTCCTACAGTGTTAGCACATGATTTTGGCATCCATATGAATTTGGATCCTTTGCTTTTTGAAAAACTTTTGAACCAAAAGAATGATAAGAATATACATGATATGAACCAAACCAATCATCAGAATATTATCGAGATACAAAATCATTCCGACGAAATTTAGAAGACTTTTTAGTAGATGGAGATAATTGGAGTAATTGCTTTATTGAATATCTTTTGTAAGAAGTTACAAGTTTTTGTTTATGAAAAGCAACTTTACCAACTACATCAGTTTTACTATCAGTCAATCTATTACAAGAAGAATCAGAACATGATTTTGCAGTCTCGTCAATTTTCTTCTTTGGTCGCCATTCTGATCTCACTCTAGATTTTCTCTTATTCATATATGAACACATATGAACTTTTCAAGTTAGAATTGTGAGATTTGAAAGACTGCTTGTTACTTGATTTACCAGTGGTTGTCCGTTTCTGTGAATGCCTAGTTTTCTTCTCCTTACCTTTGAAATCCTTGGTATTCACAGAGACCGGTTTATCAACTTTCGTTGATGTTTCAAAACCAAAAAAATTAATGATAAATTATGAAAGATCAGGAAGTTTTGCATTGAAGTCAAATTGATCAACACAATCATCTAACCAACCATCAGAGTTAAAGAAATCAAACCCTTCATCAAATAGACCATTAATATCATTTGATTTTGAAGCTTTGGATGATTTTGAATAATCAGTGTCAACAAAAACAGTTGAAAATACCATTTGTTCTAGATTAATCAACATCCTTTCATCTATCAGAATCTTCTCGAGTTCAGAAATTTTACTTTCTAACACGAGTGGAGGAACATAAATTTTACCTTCAACTGGTTTTGCCTCCAATTCGTCTGTAGAATAGCTTTCGAAGTAGTCGTTAGAAAGATATTTTGGTTGATCAGAACTGTAACAAGAATTCAACCTCTCATATCGAAATGGAAGTTGCAATTTAGTTTTGTTCTTTCTTTTCTCCCTTTCCTTAGCTTCATCCTCATATGATAGTTTAGTCTATTTAACTTTGAGTTTAGGGTATTGAGGTGCCAATCTTAAAAATCCAAAATCATACAAAGCAGGCACTTTAGAAATACCCTTTTTCAGATAGTGTGGATTCTCGTAACCAAGACCCCAGCACTCACTACTCTCCTTTGGTTTGTTCAGGTGAATGGTTTGTTCAGTTTGACCCAAAGTATAAAGTTTTTCTTCCAAAACATTCATTTTTTCAGTTAAATATTTGTTTTCTTTCTTTAATGATGAACACTTTTTCACAACCTCTTTAACTTCAAATTCACACAGTTTGTATTTTGAAGTAGTTTCAGATAATTGATTATGAATTATAGTCTTCTCTTTAGCGTTGGTATCAATATTTTTGTGTAAAGTCTCAATCAATACGTTCTTCTCAGCAATATCATTGTTGAGCTTCAGTATTGATTAGTTTTTCTCTTTGATGATACTTTTTTCGCGTTTAAGCTTAGACTGTAACTCTTGGAGTTCAATCATCATGGCTTGCATTTGGTTAAGGAAATCTGATTCAGACATATCACATACCTCTCTAGTATCTTCACGATCAGAATCTGCTTCTGCTTCAGTATCATTCTTACCCATGAAGCACATGTGAGCCTTTTCTTCCTTTTCCTCTTCATCTTCAGAGTGATCAATCCAGTACTCATCTTCGGCCATTAGTGCTTTGCCAGCTTCCTGTTGCTTGGCCAAAAGCATCTTGTTCTTGTAGTATTCGGAATTGCAGACCTTCGATTTTCGGCAATCCTTGGCATAGTGGCCAACTTTCCCGCAATTTTAGCATTTAACTGGCTCAGATTCTTTCTTTTCCTCAGACCTGTACTTCTTTTCTTCCGGCTTTTTCTCTTCAAACCTCTTGCTTTCAACTCTCTCTTTGTGCTAATAGTTTCGTGAACCCGATGAATATCTCTAACTATTCGACCCCGATTTCTTATAGAATTTCTTCTGAAAAGCTTTGGTCAACAGCAGCATGGCTTGTTTCAATTTCTCACAATCATCGGAATCAGAATCTTCCTCACTATCAATTTTCTCATAATCAGATACAACAACTTTCTTCTTTTTCTTCAAGCTCACTGACCTCTTTTCTTTCTTTTTCACTACCAATGCAATAGGATTAGCAACCACTTTTTTAACTTTCTTTTTCTCATCTTTGATCTCATCTACCTCCTCCTCATTCTTCCTTAAAGTCTCATACACCTCATGAAGTGGTATTTCATTCAAATCCTTCATCTGTTTCATTTGTCTTCTGAACCTCTTCCACTCGGGTTGTAGAATACTCTGGAATTTGACATTCAGCTCTATCTGAGACTTCCTGACTTTATTCTTGCTCAGCTCGTTTAGCAGAGTCACAAACCTGTCATAGGTAGCCTTAAGAGATTCACCCTGCTTTGCCTTGAGTTCTTCGTAATTGTTCAAGCAGTTTGATACTTTCAATTGATTACCAATCTTTGATTCGAGCATCATCTTCTCAAGCTTATCCCACATCTCTTTCCTATGGCATTGTAACTATCTATCTTTACGTATATCTCGTTCGGAATCCCTTGTAAAATAAACGACCTTGCCAATCTATCAGCTTTAATTCTTTTCCTTTGTTCATCAGTATACTCCTCAAGTAGCAATGGGTAATCCTTGTTGACTACTTCCTCACCATTTTCTCCTTCAGTAGACAAAATCTTTGTAGGAGGCTTCATAACTCCTTCTTTTAATGATATTCTGATGTAGTCAGTCACCCAGATCATTTCGGTCGATAATGTCTAGGAATCTATCCTTCCACTGTTCATATTCGCCCTTAAACAGAACTGGTGGCTTTACATCAATACCAATTGCTAGAGCCTCTCTAGAAGTCATCTTTAAGTTTTGCATAAAACTTATCGTCAAAAAATCAGAAACAAACTCGATCTGCAAAAGTCAAACTTGGTCAATCCTGAAAAACACAGAGAAAATTTCTAAGTATGAAAAACTTTGTCCCCCTCTGCAGACTTAGCACGGGGGTCCCGCTACCCAGTTAGCGGGTAGGGTCAAGGGGAAACGCCCTTGCGGGGTCGAGGGGAAGCGCCCCTAGAGAAAAAAAATTTGACAATGAAAAACCATATTACAGCTTTGAAAATTTTGTCTAAGTATGAAATTCTCACACAACACACAGAATTTGCACCATAGACAAAAACACTTAGGAATTCGCACAATCTTCAGAATTCGTACACAATAGAATTCGCACATAACGTTTCGCACAACAGAGATATGAATTCTATACTTAGAAAATATTTGAACCTCAAAGAATTCGTATCAATGCGAAATCAACACTTAGAAAAAATTTCCACTTTTTATGCGAAATCTGAGCAATTCGTATGAAGCTAGATGCAAATTCTTAGGAATCTGTATCCTTCTTTATGCGAGTTCCTCGCTTTTCGCATACAAGCATATGCGAATTCAGTCCTTAGAATATTTTTCAACTAACTTTTCATATCTGAGAGTTATGCGAAATCTGACTTTTCGTATGAAAGATTATGCGATTTTTGAGGATTTCGCACACAACTCTCATGCAAATTCTACACTTAGATTTTTCAGAAAAATGAATGTCATGCGAATTCTATCATGCGAGTTCTTCATTTTATGCGAGTTCTTCAAATCTCATGCGAGTTCTTCAGATCTCAGACCAAAAACTTCAATTTTAAACTCAATTTCGATCCAAAACTTCAAATTACCTTCTGAAAACTTACCAATTCACCCACAAACACTCTCTGGACGGATTACAATGAATGAATTACAATCAAGAACACCAAAATTACAATCTTGATCTAGAACAATACTACTACAGACTTCGTACAAAAATTCACGACAAACCAAAATTCACACCAAATGGATGTGAGTTAGGAAGAACAGATGAAACAAAACATATTCTATATGTTAAAACGGATACAAAAATATCAAATTCAAATAAAAAACAACACTGAATCGCAACAATCAAATCCCCACAGTCGTTTAGTGAGTTCTTTAAAATTTCTACCAAGATTCTTGAAATAGATCACAATTCTGAAAATTCATATGCTCTGATACCAATTGTGTGTCCCACAATCAGTGCTAAACAATATGACAATATCAATTCAATGAGTCTACTAATTTTTTAAATTTGATTACAATAACCTCTCTCGCTATTTCTCTCTCTAACCACTGGTACACCCATAACCTAATGAGTCTACTAACGAAAAAGCTATTTATACCTAGAACTCTTACACAACTAAAAACACTTACAATATTGACTAACCTTTGACTTTTCTTTATTACAAAGATTTGACTTTTCTTTAATACAAAGACTTTGACTAACCATGAGAGTTTGACTTGAGCTTTGACTTGACTTTGACTTTCAGTGATCATCACCATGATCTTGTATCCAACATATTTGCACTAACAGTACGCAGTACATAATCTATCTCGTCTTCATTCGGAAGATGTGGATATTGAACCAGAAGGAAGTCTGCCCCACCTTCGCAATTCGATCATACACAATTGAGTCCCTGTATTACTATTGTTGTTGTATCAATGGTTTACACATTTTGAGCCTTTTTATAAACATTCATGTTTAAATTCTTTCATACACAAGCACGAACACACAGAAAATTTGTTTTTCTGTCGGAATGTTCATAGAATAATTTTGTCTTATTCGATGATTGAATGGAAGACCTAGGGAGTGAACATCGATAAAACTCCTTGTACAGTACATTCGTTTTACTAAGTAGCTTCGTGCTACTTACAGGCTGTTAGTCCCAGATTGTAGTTTCTAATCAATATTAATCAAACAAACAAGATTAACAATCAAATTACCTGTTTGATTTCAATTCAATTTCAAGATTACACTTTCTCTCTCTACAATCTCTCTCTAACGAACTCTCTCTCTCTCTCTCTCTGATATTTCTCTCTCTAAAACACAACTGAACTCCACTTCTGTTTGTTGCTTACTTACAAAAAACAAAGAATACAAGACTATTTATATCAACAACTAATACAAGGAAAAACAAATACAAAATACATTGACTTTTATTACAAAATACTTTGACTTTAATGAGATTTGACTTTCTTCAGCTTTGACTTTCTTGAACTTTGACCTTCAGTCTTCTTGATCTTGTATCCAACATATTTATGCTCTAACAATCTCCCCCTTTGGATTCAAGATCACTGTTGAAAGATATAGCAATTCAATCTTCACTTTTAATCTCTGTCAGTACAATCTCCTCTTTTCTTTAACGGTATTCTTTCCAAAACTGTCTTCAAATGATTAACAATCTCCCCAAAACTTTCACAATAATACTTTCAGACTTTGGAAAGAAATTATCTTCTGAATCAGCTCGAATTGCTTTAGCAAATAATCTTCAAAGCAAATTTCCTCAAATCTTCAGAAATTCTTTGATCTTCTTCGAATCTTTACTTTGAATCTTCTGACTAAGACATTTCAGAAAATCTTCTCTCAAAACTTTATCATTTCTTTATACCATCTCCCCCAAACTACAAAACTTTAACATTTCTTGATATCATCTCCCCCTTTTTGATGATTTGAGCATCTATATCATCAAAAAATTTCTCCCAAGAAATGTCTTTGACCATTCTGATCTGTCCAAGAGCCTCTGATTCTGTGATCCATAACCAAGTAATCATCCAGATCTTTTCAAATCTAGACAAAGTAAGAACATGTAACCCCTGAATCAACAAATGAATCAGTTAAAATTCCTGTCAGTAACACAAAGTCACTGTGTGTAACGAATACACAATATAAAAGAGCTTTTTGATGTTCACTCCTCCAGGTCTTCCATCCAATCATCGAAACACCACAAAGGCAATTTATATGAATGTTATGACAAAGAAACAAATTCCTTGTGTGTTCGTGCATGTGTAGAAAGAATTAAGCACGATGATTGCTTTTCAATAAGGCTCAAAGTTGTGTAAACCACTGAGACAACAGTAGATAAACACAGACTCAATGTGCATGATTGAAGTGCGAAGGTGGGTCAGACTTCCTTCTTTTTCAATATCCAGATTTTCCAAATGAAAATCAGATAGATTATGTGTTGCGTCCCCAGAAAATATGAAACATTTTCTTTTTGAGAAGAAAATGAGTGGTTGGTGGGGTTTTAGCAAGAGTTGGCATGGGCTATTTGCCTGTTTCAATAATGTTCACCAAGAATTGTGAAACATTAGTAATGTGGCTGCCCGGCTCAGAAGTAGTTGGTGCAGAGTTTGATATTCTTTTACTCTTATCTCACACCCTCTTTCTTTTAATCATTAAGCTCACTACTAACCAAACTCTCTTTTCCATTTTACCTCATCGCACAACCCACACTCGTTTCTTTTAACTCCTCACACTCAATCTCTATAGATTAACTTCTTGGGTAGAAATCACTGGTTAACGTGATTTCATAGAAGTTAATTTAAGTCCTAGCACAAAGAACCCATGTAATCCTATGAAAGCATAATGTTGCTCAAAATGATTTAACTTTATCAGTTAAAACCCATATACAAATGTCATATGTATGTAAGCTCATAAAATATAATCATGAATATTTGAGCATTTGAAACATTGAAGTATTTTCAAACAAGTATATTGAATGAATGAATATGAATGCAAAAGACTTGTTTGAAAATCTGACATTGTATGAAAATGATCAGAAATGAATTGTTAGAGCATAAATATGTTGGATACAAGATCAAGAAGACTGAAGGTCAAAGTTCAAGAAAGTCAAAGCTGAAGAAAGTCAAATCTCATTAAAGTCAAAGTCTTTTGTAATAAAAGTCAATGTATTTTGTATTTGTTTTTCCTTGTATTAGTTGTTGATATAAATAGTCTTGTATTCTTTGTTTTTTGTAAGTAAGCAACAAACAGAAGTGGAGTTCAGTTGTGTTTTAGAGAGAGAAATATCAGAGAGAGAGAGAGATAGTTCGTTAGAGAGAGATTGTGGAGAGAGAAAGTGTAATCTTGAAATTGAATTGAAATCAAACAGGTAATTTGATTGTTAATCTTGTTTGTTTGATTAATATTGATTAGAAACTAGAATCTGGGACTAACACAGGCATCTTAACTGATTCATTTGTTGATTCAGGTTTTGACTCTTATTTGTCTGAATTTAGAAAGATTTGGATGAATACATTATGAATTGACGGATTGTTCAGATGCTTATTTTGAAAGATCAGAGGTCAGAAAAAGGTTTATGACATTTCTTTAAGATAGTTTTGATGATTTCTACGCTCTACATCATCAAAAAGGGGGAGAATTAATTTCAAGAAATGTTGTCTGAAGAACAGTTTGTAACAGTTACGGGAAGACATGATCAAGAAATGTTGGATTTGGAGAAAGTTCGTTGTTTGGAATATGGGAGAGATACAAGAAATTGTCAAGAAATACAATTTATGAGAAGATTGTATGGGTTGGAAAGAGAAAGTTCAATGAATTCAAGAAAGTTCAAGAAATTCTTTTTTGAAGATTGTTTTGAAAGAGAAAAGTGAGCTACAGCTGAAGATAATTTCTTTGCTAAAGATGATGATGTTTGTCAAAGTCTGTGGGAGAGAATATTAAAGATCACAAGAAGGGGAAAGTGAAAATTATCAATTTTCATCTCAATAGGGGAGAATGTTGATTGCCTGAGAAAATCAGTTTTTATCCCAAAGGGGGAGAATGTTCTTGAAAGGGGGAGAACGTGCTTTAAAGATGAATTTCATTTGAAGATAAGTGCAAGTATATCCAAAGGGGGAGATCACGTGTTTCTGAATCAAAGAGGGAGAATTTGTTTTGAAGATGAATCTGTTTTTTGAAGATGATCTTGAATCCAAAGGGAGAGAATATTAGAACACAAATTGTTGTCTTCAAGATCATCTAGATTTAAAGTCTAAAGCTCAAGTCAAATCCTCAAGATTGCAAGTCAAAGTTGTTTAAAGTGGAAAGTCAAAGTCAACTAAAGTCAACATGTTTAGTTAGTTTAAGTTGTGTGTTCCTTGTAATATATCTAGGTATAAATACCTTGTCTTTGTAATTGTAATAGGTAGAGCTTAATAGTGTGCGTATTGTAAGATCACATTTTGCATATCTAGTGAGAGAATGTAGAGAGAGAGTGATTGTAATCTGTGAATTTTAATATCAATGACATATGAGTTTTGAATCGAATTGATCATTCATCTTGATAATCTTGCATCAAACTCAGAATAACAATTACATATTGCTTTATTTATCTTCAGGCCAATTGTCGTAATTTATTTTAGATATGTTATTTTATTCAAATCAATATTTAAATGTTTATTTCTTTATGGACTTAGTCTTTATATTTAATTTTCCACTTAATATATTCAAATATTTATCTTAATTATAAGTTCCTACTTATAATCACAATCTTATAAATAATTTTTAGAAGTCACAGTTCCAGTCCCCATATGTTTTGGTTTTTTACAAAATCTTCCAAAATACTATTAATATGTTAAAGTTGAAATTGGTTTAATGCCAAAACCAATATTTATTTGGCCTCGTGGAAAAATATCTCAAAATACGTTTAAACTATTAAAACATAGAAGTTGGCTTCATATGCCAAACTCGTATTCTTTTTGTTCCTCATGCCAAAAGCAATATAATAATTACTGTTATCTTCAAATTTTATAAACAAATAAACCATAAGATATCAAAAAAAAATTGTCAAATGGATGTAAATAGCCTTATGTTTTATAGAGACTTAAGTAATTCATGTGATTCCCCCTACTACCTGGAAATACAATAGATTGAGCAACTTATTTTAAAAAATTGAATTATTGATAAAGTGCTATTAACAAAAGTATGCAAACATGCGGAACAATAATCCAATATTGTTTATGATAATGAAATTTCAAACATAACATAATGATTATAAAATTAATTGTTTTAGAAAATCATACATTCTCCAACTAGGACTCAGAAGGACTTGAGTACCATAAGATAGGTTCATAAAAACACAAGTAAATATGTAAAAACCATCAACCATGTTGGCTCTGAAAACCAACTATATAGGTACAAGTAAATACCTTGAAAGTTTGAAACGACATATCAGTCACAAAAGGAATACCGTTAATTTGAAACCCTTAAGAATCAGGGGACACCTCAAAAAGAAAATACTGGAATGTTCATTACCATGTACTTCCCAAACTAGGCATATAGTGTAATGAAACTCACTCGATAACAAGAAGGTAATTGATTTCTACAAAGAAATGTTGTGTCTCAAATGTGCCTCAACCGTTGTAACCAGGAACTCACAGAAGATGACGTGATTCATAAAATCATTCCCATCTATCATATATCAGCAATCATACTAATGAACTAGTATAAGCTCTAATATAACTTTAAGACAAACTCCTCAATATACTGCAAATGGCTGAAAGACATAAAAAAGTTCTTTTGAATAATAACATGTTAAACCCAGAATAATCTAGTTGATAACAATCACACAACACAATAAAGATCAAGAGATAATAAATCAGAAGAACATACCACGATCCCTTGATTAAACAATGAAAACCAGTTGTGTGTTCTTGATACCTCTTGTGTGTACGATTACAATACGGCTACCTCTCTCTGTATGACTATGAAAGTAATAATGAGAATTATGAGAGGATTAACCTAAAACCTAATTAACAAAACCTATAAATACTTAGGCGTATAAGCCTAATGAGCTTGAGGCCCAATAACAAATAACTATCAACTTATTACAATTTGAACCCTTAACTTTAACCTTGAATACAATTTATGATCCAACAATGTCCCCCTTTGGATTCAAGATTAAAAAAATTTGGCAATTTGCTTCGGATCTTCATTTCTCTTGAAAACTTGTTAACAGCTTCAGATCTTGTAGCTTTACACAGTCTTCAAATTCCTCTTTTGAATGCAAGTGTCCTTCTGACAATTATCTTCAATCAGACTTTTGATAGATTAAATCAGCTCAGACACTTTGAATTTTTTGAAATCTTCAGCAGTCTTCAGATTATATTCTCCCCCTTTGTATATTCTCCCCCTTTTTGATGAGTGGTGAGAATCATCATCATCAAAACATAGCAAAACAATCTTCCCCTTTTTGTATAGTCATCAATCAAGCACTGTCTTCATGTACGGATCCCTGTGTGGAAATAAGAGCAGTCTCTCCAAATGGAGAAAGTGATTATTTCAATCTTTTCAGATTCAAATAAAGTAAAAATGGTAACCCTGAATCAACAAATGACTAAGTTAGAATCCCTGTCATTAACACAAAGTTACTATATAAGGAGCTGGTTTTGATGTTGGCTCCCCAGGTCTTCCATTCAATCATCGAATAACACATGGTTATCTATGAACGTTCTGACAGAAAACAAATTTCTGTGTGCTTGTGCATGTGTATGAAAGAGATGGCATGGGCTAGGTGCCTTTTTCAATGTCTTTCACGAAGAAATGTGAAACAACAGATAATGTGGTTGCCCGACTCAGAAAGAAGTTTAGTGCAGAGTTTGATATTCTTTTACTCTGTTCGCTCACCCTCTTTCTTTTAAGTCTCACTTCTAACCAATCTCTCTTTTCCATTTTACCTCTTCACACACCAACACTCAATCTTTTGACCTCTCTCCCCTCAATCACTCACGGAATACTTCCTGGGTAGGAAAACTGGTTATCGTGAATCCATGGAAGTTCTGTTAAGCTCACACACTGAATCCCTTGTATTTTCCTAAAAGAACGTGTTGTTCAAAAATCTTTTGTACATGAAGGCACAAAGGAATACAAACATGAAGAATAAAAATTTGGAGAAGTCAAAACATTTGTATGTTTGACGATGCAATTCTCCCCCTCAAACTAAAAAGAGTTTGACAATTAAGCTCTAACTTAAGTTCTAAAGGAGTTTTTCAATTAATCTCTATGACAATTAAGCTCCCCCTCAACTTAAGAGTTTTTTTTTTAAATAGAAAACAAACGAAAAACAAAGGACTGAAGTGCGGGTTCTAATCAGATGCGATTAGAATCCATAGTCACTTGAACACACCTGCGTATAAAATAAATCATGGTAATCATGTGTGTAAGTGATTCCTCTCTTGTTAGCAACAGTTGGAAAGTAAAACACAAGATTAAGATTCAGAATACTCCCCCTAGAATCATGAGTAAGGTCTAAGATGACAGGTTCAACATACCAAGTTTGCTGATGAGAAATTGGAACCTCTTTTCATCCAACGGCTTGGTGAAAAGATCAGCTAACTGGAAGTCAGTTTGAACAAAGTGCATTTCGATATCACCTTTTTCTACATGATCTTTGATGAAGTGATAGCGTACATCTATATGCTTGGTCTTTGAATGCTGAACTGGGTTAGCAGTTATGGCGATTGCGCTCTTGGAATCACAATAAATAGGGATGCACTTGTAGTTGTATCCAAAGTCCCTTAACTGTGTCTTCATCCAGAGGACTTGTGAACAGCAGCTAGCAGCAGCCACATATTCAGCCTCGGCAGTGGATGTTGAAACACAGTTTTGTTTCTTTGAGGTCCAACTTAGAAGTTTGTCACCTATAAATTGACATGATCTAGAGGTGCTTTTCCGGTCTAGCTTACATCCTGCATGATCAGCATCTGTAAAGGCAGTTAGTTCAAAACGAGAATCCTTTGGATACCAAAGGCCTAAATTAGGAGTGCCTTTGAGATATCTAAGGATTTGCTTAACAGCATTAAAGTGCGACTCTTTAGGATTAGACTGATATCTCGCACAAAAACATGTGGCAAACATTATATCTGGGCGACTAGCAGTCAGATAAAGTAAAGAACCAATCATGCTACGATACACCTTTTGATCAACAGGTTTAGATGTACCTGATGGAGATGCAGTTTCAGTGACTTCTTCGGACGGTCCAGACATGTCTTCAGAAATAGTAGGGACCTCCGAGATTGTTGTTGAAGTTGATATGCCTTTGTCAAAATCTGCACAAATATCATCGAAGGCATCAATAAACAACAAATCTAACTCAGATGAAGTAGAGTTAGAGTTAGAGTAAGTAGAAACTTTAGACGCTGGTTCTATTCTGGAGTGAATAGAAGCTTTGTTCTTAAGCCCGAGTTCTGAACTGTTGTGTCCAGAAGTCCGAGTAGAATTCTCATCAAATGAGACATTCATGCTCTCAACAACCGTCTTGGTTCGAATAATGTAAATTCGATAAGCTTTGGATGTTAGAGAGTATCCAACGAGATATCTTTCATCCGCTTTCTTATCAAATTTTGATAATCCTTGACGTTCACGCAGAATGTAACACCTGCAACCAAAAACACGAAGGAATTTGATGTTAGGTTGACGATTGTTGATTAACTCATATGTTGTTTTGTCAAATCGTTTGACCACAATGGTACGATTCTGAGTAAAGCATGCTGTTGCGACTGCCACAGCCCAAAGATACATGGGTAGATCCGAATAAGCAAGCATAGTACGAGCAGCTTCAACAAGAGTGCGGTTCTTCCGTTCAACAATGTCGCTTTGTTGTGGAGTGTAGGTTGCGGAGAAGTTATATGAAATTCCCACAGAGATAAGATAACTCTGCAGGGTGTCATTCTTGAACTCCGTGCCGTTGTCACTGTGAATAGTTCGGACTGGCAATTGAAGACGTACTTGAATGCACTTAATAAAAGCGATAATCAACTCTGGCGCATCTGACTTGTTGCGAAGAAACTCGAGCCACGTATACCTTGAATAGTCATCTATCAGTACTAATACGTATTTCTTTCCATTGATAGATGATGTTCGCATTGGGCCACAAAGATCCATATGAAGAAGTTCCAGTGCAGATGAGGTTGATGATTCAGTTTTGGATTTGAAGGAGCTTCGCTTCATTTTGCCCATCTCACATGCAGAACATAGTGAGTCTTTCTCAACCCTCATTTCTGGTAGACCTTTGACCAGACCTTGTCTCTGGAGCGTAGCTATTGATCGGAAATTCTGATGAGACAAGCGGCGATGCCACGTCCAAGATTGAGCTTTAGTTGCTTTGGCTAATAGGCATACTGGACGTGTGGCAGACAGTATAGAAAAATCTACATAATATAGATATTCATGGCGCTCAACTTTGAAGACTTTGTAACCATCGGGATCCTCAAGATAACAATGAGTTTTTGTGAAGCGAACTTGATATTTCATGTCACAAAAGTGACTAGTGCTGAACAGATTGTGATCAAGTCCTTCAATGTATAACACCCTTTGAATCTTCACAACTCCATTATTGAGCATTCCATATCCTCTGACATGTCCTTCTACTTCAGAATTTGCAAACCTACCTGCTCCGGCAGGCTCCTCCACATAGTTATGCAAGAGGTGCTTGAATCATGTCATGTGGCTTGAACATCCGGAATCTATCACCCACAGTCGACAGGCCTGTAAAAGAGACAATTAGTTTTGCTTAGGTACCCATATGAAGATGGGTCCTTCGCGGTTAACACCAAGCAATTCAGGAATATCAGCAGGTTTAACTTTCACTCGATTCATATCGGGGTTTTGGAACCCATTTCCAAACCATTTTGACATTTAATCCCTGAAAATGCTTTTTAGATCTAGTATTGGCAACCTTAGCCCGAAACACTTTAGGTTGTGTGGAAGAATTAGAATTAGAATTGGAATTAAGGTTCAGTTTAGCTTTTCTTTTACCCTTCTTGGACTTAGGAGTGGAGTAGTATTTGAAAGAATTATCCCAGCAGTGTTTGCAATATAGATTCTTTCGAGCAAAATTCATAAACTTAGATTTATCGGAACAAATCTTACATTCATGTCCATCAAAAGAATTACTTCTCAAAATAACACTGTCTAAAATACAACTATTCGTAACAAAAGATTCACTAGAAGTCAAACTATCATTTTTATGCAAACTAGTAACTTTATTCTTCTTACTCCTCCCAACTCCATTTCCTTTTATATCTGAAATAGAAACAGAAGCCTTGTTAGTCTCTATCTTAGAGGGTGGTTCTTTTCTAGAGTTACCTGAAGTCTCACCCTTCTCAAAAATACTAGGTAGATATTCAGGACAATCAGAGTAAACAACTAAAGGTTTTGCAGGAGCATCAAATTTTGGATTAGTTATTACCTTCAGCTTGGATCATTGAACATTTGTTTATCATTTGAAACATTTTTAAACAAAGTAATTTTCAAATCATTGATCTCTGTGCAAAGCTCTTGATTTTCTTTCAAAGATTTTTCAAGTTTAAATTTGATATCAAAGTTTTCATCTTCAACCTCATCAAGAGACTGTTGCAACATATCAATTTTCTTCATCAATTCATATGTATGATCACTCACAGAATTTGACTCCTTTGCAGTAGAAACAGGATAAGAATCTGAGGCATTCATCATTTCAGAAAACCTTTCCTCGGTCATGTTTTCAATAAACTCCATTTTGTCATTTTTAGAACAAGATTCATTTGTGATGACAGTTTCTTCTTCAACCTCTTCAACAAGTAAAGGTTTAGAAGCAATGGGATTTGAGACTGATGGTATAGTTGATGGATCAACATCCGATTCATATGCATCATATTTGCATGCAGTCGCAAGTGGAACATTGTCATTGTTGACTGATTCTTTTGAAGATGTGGTAAACAGTGAATCAAACTCAGCGAATTCGATCTTTCGAGTCTCATAGCTTTTGTTCAAATCACTATATTTAAAACCAATGGATTTAAAAGAATTTTGAGAATCAGTGTCACAAGACTTGTTTTCTCCCATTTCTTCTTTACCTTTGTTCTCTGTAAAAGGTTTAGAAGTACTTGCTTCAACAAAGGTTGCACAAATGTTAGGAATGGGTCTGATTGTGGAGCCAAATTTATCAAAATTATACAAGTGCTTCGGTGCCTTTTTCAAAACATCGTTAATTGGCAGACCCAAACCAGGTTTAAGTTTATAAAATCTTTCATCTTGGAGTTTATTGGTCAACAGATTTAATGTCTGCTCAGTCTGACCTCGTTTCATGTTAATATCCTCCAATTGCTTGATTTTGGTGAAGGCTTCATTTCTTTCTTGAAAACAAACTTCAAACTTAACTTTATACTCACTCTTTTCAGCATTAAGATTTACAAGATCCTTTTCTAAACCAGATATTTTTCTTTTTAAAGATTCCTTTTCAGCTTTTAAACCATCCTTTTCGTTTTCTTTTTCTTCCACAACAACTTTTAGCAAAGCGTTTTCATCACGAAAACTCAAAATTGATTGATGTGCGGAGCTAAGTTTACCTTTCAATAAAGCAAATTCATCTTTCATATTATGTATTTGGGCCATCAAAGATTCAATAAGTTCAGAATTATCACTTACCTCAGAATTCGCATCTTCGAAATGTGCCTCAGAATCGTCATCGTCACCATCCAGTTTTGCCATGTAGGAAACTTGGGTCAAGTGTGTCTGCTCCTCGTCATCAGAACTTTGGAACAGCCAGTTTTCTTCTTCAACCATCAGCACTTTTCCTTCTTCGGCTTTCTTGGCAATGAGTGACTTCCTTGCATAATATTCTGAGTTCTTTACTTTCTTGAACTTGCAATCTCTGGAGAAGTGCCCAAATTTGCCACAGTTGTAGCATCTGCTCGGATCATCCTTTCTTTCTCCTTTCTTCTCCTCTCTCTTTTCTTCTCTTCTGTCATCTTTCCTTTCTTCTTGTCTTTCCACTCTTCTTCCATGCCTTGGCTTTTATCGCATTTCAGACTTCTCTTTCTTGTATCCATCATACTTTGGCTTTGAGTAGTATTTCTTCTTTCCAAAGCTCTTCTTAAATCGTTGAGTAATTAGAGCCAAGTCCTTAGAGAACTTCTGTATATCCGGATCAGAATCAATCTCCAGTTCTTCATCACTCAAAGCAGAATCAGACTCAGTAAACTCCGTAATAAGAGCTTTAGATACTTTCTTCTTTGACCTTGCAGAAGATACAGGACCAGAACTTGAACTTTTTCCTTTGCCGGCTATGAGAACCACAGAGTCCTTCAGATTTTTGGACTCATTGTTAATAGTTGTCACTTCTTCTTCATGCTGAGCAAGATTAGAAAAAATATCAGTGACGTTCTCTAGAGCCATGTTCTTTGACATCTGAAGATTGATGGAAAAGTTCTTCCATTCAGGGTTCAAGTTCTTGATGAACTTATAGTTTATATCTTAAGCGGATTTAGAGATGTTGTTCCTCCGGAAGTCATTGAGAATGATGTTATATCTGTTGTAGGTATCTAGCAGCGACTCTCCTCCTCTTGCATGAAATCCTTCATAGGCATTAATGCACAGATTCTGCTTTTCCTGAATTGAAGCTTCACTTCCCTCGAATTGTCTTGCTATCTCATCCCAGATTTCTTTAGCTGAATCTCGACTGTCTACCCGATTGTAGATGTCATTTGGGATGGCCATTGTCAGGTAAATGAGAGCTTCTTCATCTATCTTGTATAGATCTTTTTCTTTATCAGTGAAGAACTCATACGGTCTAGGAACAAGTCTGTCAGGGATTTCCGGAGAGGTGTCTGTTGCAGCTTGACCCTGTACTCTGATCATTGGATTTACTGGACCAGTAGTGATTGAATTCATATATTCTCTGTTCTTGTGATTCAGAAACTGGATCATTCTCTTCTTCCATTGTTGATACTCATTTTCCATGAGGACAGGAGGTTTGGACTGAGAGCCCATTGAGAGAAGATGGTTCGACATCTTAGTTGTATGGTTAGAAATCAAACTTGTCTGTACCAAAACAATCAACTAGATGAGATCGTTAGAATCAAGTATGGAAAAAAAACTACACTCAAAAATTTTCAGAAAAATAAATTTCCGAAAATAATTAAATGCAGAGTTCTCAAACAGTACAAGTCACAAAGTAATCAGAAGTACTGGCGCAAAAGTGAGGTTTGCGCTACAAGGGGGTGGCGCAAAAATGGGTTTTGCGCGAGTAAATGATGGCGCAAAAGTGGGATTTGCACTAGTCGTGGGTCGCGCGAAAGGAGATATGCGCGAGTAATGGGTGGCGCAAGTGAAGTTTCGGGCGAGAGGTAGGTCGCGCAAAAGTGAGTTTTGCGTGAACCGTGGGTGGCGCAAAGCTGAGGTATGCGCGAGTAACGGGTCGCACGAAGTGAGGTTTGCGCGAACCGCGGGTGGCGCAAAAATGGAATTGCGCGAATAACTGTTGGCGCAAAAGAGTGACCGGGGTCTTGCTTGACCGGGGTCTTGCTTGACCGGTGTTCTGTCCGACCAGTAATGTGCTTCGACCGATCCAATCCTTATCAAAAATAATACCTAAAAACAACTATTAAGCTTCAATTTGAATGAGATAAAGGTCGACAGTTTATGAACCCAGAA
This sequence comes from Arctium minus, assembly GCA_954870635.1. Classification (NCBI taxonomy): domain Eukaryota; kingdom Viridiplantae; phylum Streptophyta; class Magnoliopsida; order Asterales; family Asteraceae; genus Arctium; species Arctium minus. Next base: position 44,731,930 of record OX941094.1, on the reverse strand, counting down.
TTCACAAAATCATCAAGAGCCAGTCGATAGATGAATTTAAATTCAATTAACCAATTAGATACCATTTAATAGCATGAAACGCATCTAATCATATCAATTTTGTGCATAAAAACTCATTAAATCGCGAAATTGATTTTCACACAGTAAGTCAATCGATGAACACAGTAAGTAGACGATAAAACTATTTAATCCAAAAAGCTTGATTCTTTTGGCTCTGATACCACTTGTTAAACCCAGAATAATCTAGTTGATAACAATCACACAACACAATAATATATATCAAGAGATAATAAATCAGAATAACATACCACGATCCCTTGATTAATCAATGAAAACCTTGTGTGTATTCTTGATACCTTGTGCGTAGGATTACAATACGGCTACCTCCTCTCTATATGATTATGAAAGTAATAATGTGAATTATGAGAGGATTAACCTAAAACCAAATTAAAAAAACCTATAAATACTTAGGCGTATAAGCCTAATGAGCTTGAGGCCCAATAACAAATAACTATCAACTTATTACAATTTGAACCCTTAACTTTAATCTTGAATACAATTTATGATCCAACATAACACTAGACATGTTGGTACAAAGACAATTTCCAAGGTCAATAAGGCAAGCATTAGAGTTGGAAAGAACTCCAAAGGACAGTGAGTTAAAGATTATTTAACACAGGTTGTATCTATTCAAGAGACCGTGGAAAGGGTCAAGGTCATGGCAAGAGTCAGGAATGATTTTCCATGCCTGGATGAGAGATGCAACTATTGTCCTAAAAGATAATGGATCAAAGAAGAAATGCACTAATAATCGCTCATATCATAAAGGGGACAAGTTGAAAATTAACTATATCATATTTAAGATTGATTGAACATAGGTTTATTTGAAACTTATTTTAAGTATTAAATTAAATTCATTTGCATATGTAAAATGAACATATAACTATTGTAGATGTAAAGAAATACATAAAAAAAACAAGGATAAAACTCTCAATATTCTCCGTTCATCTAGGAATATATCAAGGATAACTTAAAAAAATAGACTATTATTGATTGAGTTAATTGTCTATAATTCCTCCAACTAAATATCAGACGACGGATTGTTACTTGTTACGTAATGGCAAAAGATTAATAATCACTAAAGCATTATACTAATCAAACCTTATGCAACTCTTCGTTTCAAATGGAAAATCATATTATGAAATGGAAATTGGTATATGTAAAATAGCTCTAATAAATATGAAATGAGACATATACTAGAGAAATTAATGTGTCAAACTAGTAGATTATCTGGGTCATTGAATCATATTTTGTCACCAATAAAGAACTTGGGGACAATATGATACATATATGTTTCGACATGACCACGTGGGACACCATGGTCATGACGTAATGATCCGTGTGTTGCAAAATACACATAGACACATTCTCTTTCGAGTGAAAGGTAAAATGAGGCAAAAAGCCAAATTACAAATGTTGACTTCTACAACACAAGAAACTACATAATATGCCCTCTCGAATACATAGAACTTTTGCAAACCTTGCTCCTTAGCCAAGATAGGAATGAGAACATCCTAAGCTAAGGACATAATCCAAAATATTTCATTCTTACAACGAATACAAGGTGATATTTGTGGACATATACATCCAGAATGTGGGTCATTCAAGTACTTATGGTTTTGGTTGAAGTTTCGACTCGATGAACGAATGTCTAATTATCGTCCCCACAAAATGTTGCACTTGAAACACCAAGCTATATATTTAAGGGCTCACCTACCTTGATTATCTCATCAAGACTAAATGGCTTGGTAATGCTGGAAGATTTACATCATAAGGATTTGATTATTGTTGCACATGTAAAGGGATCGATATAGAGCATCATATACCCTCCATGTGTATACATAAAAATAGTCTTGTAGAAGTTGCCATTAGGGGGTGTAAATGAGACGAGACAACTCGCGAGATACTCGAGATCAACTCGGTCAAAATCGGTCAACACTTGACTCGAATAAGCTGGACTTGAACTCGAACTCGAACTCGACTCGACATACTAACGAGTTGAGTCGAGCTACCTGATACTCGACTCGATAAGCTCGTGATATACTCGAATATATTTTATATGTAATAAATTTTATAGTATAATTTATAAAATATAATGTTATTTTTTTAATAATAGTTAATTTAATATAATAAAATAATGATAAGATAGTAACTTAAAAATAAAAATAAAAGAAACACTTAAAATAAAGGAGGTTTTTTGTTGAGGTGAAAATTTTCATCTCACATTGGTGGGATACTCAATCAAAAGCCTTCACTCTACTATATAAAAAGTCTCATTCCTTCCCATTATTCCATAGCTTTTTGCTTTCCCTTTTTTAAGCCAAATGGCCTAAGCCCTTGGGCTTCAGTCTGGTGGTTTCATTATAGGCGAAAGGTTATTGGAGCACCTCATTGAACGGGGAGCTCCTTTAGTTTGTTTTAAGTACTTTTTTATGTTCATTTTATGTTTTTTAACGAACAAACATAAATGAACATGAACATACTGACTTTTTAAACAATCGAACATGAACACGAATATCAAATTTTTTGTTTGTTTATTGTTTGTTTGAGTTAAACAAACAAAATGAACAAGCTTTTGTTTATTATGCATTAAACGAGTTCGAGATTGGTTCAAGCTTGAAACGAGTTCGAGTTCGAGCTTGAAACGAGTTCGAGTTCGAGCTTGGGTATTGGTTACCGAGTTCGAGTCGAGCTTGGATTTTCACTACTCACGAGTTTTCGAGTCGAGTTCGAGCTTGAGAATTGGTTTTCGAGGAGCTCGACTCGCATTATTTACACCCCTAGTTGCCATCAAAAGGATATAGATGGGAGCTAGGGCATCGGTTATGTGAACCAAATACCCACATCTGCATGGGATTATGCAATATTACTTGCAACATTCTTTGTTTTTAGATCCAATACTAGTTAACCAGAATCATATGTACTAGTTGGTAACTGAATATAAGATTGATCTTTTACAGTTACGCATATTTGGTTGTGTATATATGTGCCAATTACGCCCCCACAATGCACCAAGTGGATCCTCAAAACGAACAAATATATATGTTGGAAATGAGTCTTCAACAATTACCCACGATTTAAAACCTTTGACGGGTGATCTTTATACTGTGTGATTTGCATTGTCACTTTCATGACAGTCTTCCTAGGGGGAGATAGGACAAAGTATTTTCCAAGGGAACGACAGGAATTGTGATGGAATGTTTCCACTATCTCATTTTGATCCCCAAACTTCACAATGGAAAGTTGAAGTCAAAAGAATCAGACACGATACCTGATACGTTTAATATTATTCTAGAGGTGACAAGATCATACATACGAGCTGCAAATATACCCGTAAGGTTAAAAGTTCTCAACAAGGGCACAATCATGCTGGTAAGTGCATTACAATCACAGATAATGGAGGTGTGATTGAGGTTATAACTACCAAACAAAAATGATGGAAGCAATTTGGTTCGATAGATGCTCCTCTAAAGTAAGAGAAAAGGAAGGCACAACCATTTATCATCAATACATGAAACCTCTCATGAGATTTTCTATAAAAATAACTATGTCCATGAATCAATATTGAAGGATGTTTTGAAGTTAATATTGATTCCAAAGAAGAAAGAAATCTCAAATAAATTATGGGAGTATATAAGAGTTTATGGACAGATCATACATACTCATTGATCATATCTTCACATATACTATTGCTCATAAGATGATAGAGCATGATGACATCGGACCAGGCTTAGTTGAAAAATGACAAGAAAGAGCATATTGATCTACATGGAAAGAAACAATCCAGAAAGAACTATATTATTTGACAAAAAATGGGTATTTGGTCCGGTAGTGCTAACCCACCAAGTGTAAAGCCCGTTGGACATAGATAAGTCTTTATCAGTAAACGTAATGAGAATAACGAAGTTCCAATGTATAAGGCTCTCATTTGGCACAAAGTTTCTGATAACGCCATGGATTGACCACGAGAAGACTTACTCTATCATGATGGACGTTATAATATTCTGCTATTTAATTAGCCTAGTAGTTTTCGAAAGACTGGAAATACAACTCATGGATGCGGTTAATTCATATCTCTATGGGATCAAGATTCATAGATACATAAAAGTTCTTGATAGCTTTACATTATCCAAATCAAGTAACTCTAATCCATGAAGTGCGTTTGAAATAAAATTGAAACACTCACTTTATAGATTAAAACAATTTAGGTGGGAGTCGTATACCCACCTAAGTAAATACTTGATTGGGAAGGGATACAAAAATGATGAAGTATGCCCTTGCGTATTTATAAAGAAAACAAGTTCCAGATTTTCAATCATAGCTCTATATGTTGATGTTATGAACCTTGATGAAATAAGAGAAACCATAATCTGCTTGAAATTTGAATTTGGGATGTAAGATCTTAGGAAACATGGTTTTATCTAGCTATTAGATCTAGGACATTAATCTTGTGGAATATTAATCTACTGATCCGCATATATCTAGAAAATGCATGCAATTTATCATGGACAAGGTGCATCCAGCTAGCACTCCTATGATCGGTCGAAGTGTTGGATATAAAGAAAGATCTATTTCTTCTAAAGGATTTATGATAAAAAGGTGTTGGGAGATGGAATTCCCTATGTAAGTATAATAGACACATTATTCTACTTAGCACAATACACTTGACAATATATTGTATTTCTCAGTGAACTTGTTAGGTAGATTAGCTCAGCGTCTGTTATTCCCAATTTCAAGTTCTAATTGTAACAACAATCAATAACAATCAAGATGATTCAATAATAAAATCACATGTTATTGATTCAATCAAAGATTACAATCTCTCTCACTTTCTCTCTCTACATTCACTTTCTCTCTCTCTCTAGAATAATATTCTATAAATCTCTTCTCTGATTCGTGTACATCTGATTACAAGAACAAAGACAGAAGGATATTTATACCTATCATCTAAAACAAGGAAACAAAATACAATACAAGATACTTTGACTTTGACTTATTAGAAAAGAGACTTTGACTTTGATGCTTGAGAGTTGACTTTGAGCTTTGACTTGCTTTACTTTTATCTTCGGTCTTCTATGATCTTGCATCCAACAAATATGTTCTCTAACATTCTCCCCCTTTGGATCAAGATCATCACTAAAAAGATTTTGCAATTTAATCTTCTCTTTTAAGCTCAAATTAAATTTTCTCCCTTTGATGTAAAAATAATCTTCTCAATCAATCAACATTCTCCCCCTATTCATATGAAAAGTTGACATTCTCTCTTTCTTTGATAAACTTTGTATCTTCAAAAACTTTCAGCAATCTTCCTCAAAATCTGATCTTCAAGAATAATATCATTCTCTCCCAAAGATTGATAAAACCTTTATCAGACACAACTCTGATTGCTTCAGCAAATTATCTCCAAATAAAATTTCAAATTTCAGTAAAATCTTCAACAATTCTGAAGTCTTTAAACTCTTCCAGCATCTTTCTTTCACAAACATTACTTGATCTTCTACCCCATCTATGATATTACCTGATTCCCATTTCTTTAACTTTTCTCCCCCTTTTTGATGAATGAAGCATGAAATCATCAAAACCTTACAAGAAATGTCTCTGAAATTCTGTTCTGGCCACTGATCTTTTAACACAAGAGCCTCTGATTCTTCGTCGATCCAAAAGATATTCATCCGAATCTTTGCAAACTCAGACAAATTAGGAATGTAAATATGAATCAACAAATGAATCAGTTACAATGCCTGTCAGTAACACGAATTAACTGTGTGTAACAAATACACATTGGAAAAGAGCTTTTGTGATGTTCACTCCCCCAGGGTTTCCATTCACACAAAGGAATTTCTATGAACGTTATGACAAGAAAACGAATTCCTTGTGTGTTCGTGCAAGTGTTAGAAAGAATTAAGCACATGATGATTGCTTTTATAGGATCAAAATTGTGTAAACCACTAAGACAACAGTAATTATACACAGACTCTATTGTGCATGATCGAAATGCGAAGGTGGGGTAGACTTCCTTCAATTTCAATATCCAGATTTTCCAAATGAAAATCAGCTAGATTATGTGTTGTGTCCCCTTGAAATATTGAAACATTTTCTTTTTAAGAAGAAAATTAGTAGTTGGTGGGGTTTATATCAAGAGTTGGCATGGGCTAGTTGCTTGTTTCAATAATGTTCACGAATAATTGTGAAACATTAGTAATGTGGATGCCTAGCTCAGAAAACGTTGATGCAGAGTTTAATATTCTTTTACTCTGATCTCTCACCCTCTTTCTTTTAATCATTGAGCGCACATCTACCAAACTCTCATTTTCATTTTACCTCGTCACACAACCCACACTCAGTATATGACTTCTCACACAATCGATCACTCAAGGATTAACTTCTTGGGTAGGAAACTGTCGGTCCACAATACTTATCAAGTTCTTATCAAAACAACACATAAACAATTAACCAACCTGTTTAGATTAATAACAAAGATTACAGGATTGATCGATTGATCGATTGAAGCCTTCGATGTGTTCTCTCTGTTTTACACCGTGAGTGTGTGTTGTGTGTGTTTTTCTAATTTCTAAGTGTTAGCTTCTCAAACACACTTTGCTATAATATCTAAACTTAGATATTAAAACAAATATCTAATTTAGATATTAACTAACTAATATCTAAAACTAACTAATATCTAAAACTAACTAATATCTAATAACTAGATATTTAAACTAAGTTAAACTAAATACTAACTTATAATAAACATTAATTAACTTCGACATTTATTACAAAGTAACATTAGACTTAATATCGAGAGTCGACTTTCCGGCATTAGCTTCAGATTGGATCTTCAAATTGGATGATCTTGAATCCAATCAGACTGTGCTCTAACAATTTCCCCCTTTGGATCATTACTAAAAATATTTTAGCAATTCAGTCTTCTTTTTCAGCTCAGAAGATGCAATCTCTTTCTTTAGCTCATATTGCTTTAGCAAAGTATCTTCAAAGAAAATTTATCTAAAATCAGCATGTCTTCAGAATACTTTGATCTCGCATTTCTTGGTTAGATTTTATCTTCTTTAATGTCTTGTAATGTAATGGACATTTCTTCAAGCTTTAGATTCTCCCCCTTTTTGATGAAAAGTGCAACGACTTCATCAAAACTTTGAGTAAGAAATGTAAATCATTTAGAGAAATAGGGACTCGGATATGAGAATCCACACTGCCTTAAAAAGGGTATATCTGAAGTGCCTGCACTTTATGATATGACTTTATGAATCTTTCTCACCGATACCCTAAACTTCAAGTTTTTAATACTGGACTATCAAAAGAGGATGAAGCCAAGGAAACGTAAAAACGGAGGAAATCATATAAAGTTCACCTTCCATTTTATTATGCGAAGTTGAATAATAGTTATAATGATGATCCAATTTATCACAAGAAATCTCTTTCAAATGACTTTTTTCAAAGTTATTCTGTCAATGAAATGGAGGCGAAGCCTATTAAAGGTAAACTTTATATCCCTCCTCTCGTTTTAGAAAGTAAAATTTCTAAACTCGATAACTCTTTAACAGATGAAAGACTTTTGATTGAGATTCAACAAAAAGTTTTTTCAACTGTGCTGAAAAATGTTGTTATTTCAAAGGCTTCAAAATCTGATGACATGTTTGGTTTAACAAACGGAGGGTTTGATTTTCTTAACTCTGACGGTGGTTTGGATGATTGTTTTGAACAATTTGATTTTAATGCGAAACTTCCTAACCATTCATCTTTTATTGTGAAATCATTGGGAAAAACCAGTACGTCTGTTAACAGTGCAAAATCAACGAAAGTTGATAAATCAGTCTCTGTGAAAGCTAAGAATGCTATAGGTAAGATTAAATCTCAGCATTCACAGAAACCGATCACTACTGGTAAGCCGAAGAAGAAGCATTCGTTTGTTGCTCAAAAGTCTAACTCAAGAGTTTCAAATGTTTCATATCTGAGCAAGCAAAATCCATAAGTTAAATCTTAATGGCAACCGAAACAGAAGCTTGACAAGGCTGATAAATCATTTTGTAGTGTTAATTGTAATAAGACTTTACCTAGTAACGATGTTTTGAAAGCGAGTGTTGCTACTATTTTGAAACCAAAACTTGTTGTTTCTCGCAAGAAATATTCTTTTAAGCAATTATTTGAGTTATCTTTATCTGCTAGGAAGTCTTCTTTTTATGATAAACATGTTTTTACTTCTTGTCAAGATTCTGAGGTTTGGCTTGGAAATTATCATGTGCATTCATATCATTATAATGCTTCAAATGATTTTCAAATGAAAAAAGGACCCAATTTCAAATGGGTACCAAAATCTAGTGCTAACACAGTTGGACCCAAATTCCAGTGGGTACCAAAAGATAAATCTGTGTTGCAAGCACCCAACATTTAAGAAGGAGCATAGAATTGGTTCTTGAGTAAATCAGCTCAAGACCCGGACATCAATGTCAAAATAGGTTTTTGAATAATGCAGTTCAAAACCCGAACTTCAAAGACTTAGGCTTCTGAATATTTCAGTTCAGAACCCGGACATCAATGTCAATTAGGCTTTTGAACAAATTAGTTCAAGACCCGCACTTCAATTCTCAAAGTCTTAAATTTTGTTTTATGACTATCTAAATATGTTGTATCGTAATTTCTCTTGTGCAGATCCGTCATATGTGGTACTTGGATAGCGGATGTTCCAAGCATATGACTGGACAAAAACAGATGTTGTCCAACTTTACAGAGAAGTATTGCGGAACAGTTAGATTCGGCAACGACCAGTTTTCACCAATAATGGGATATGGTGATGTAGTACATGACATTGTCACGATCAAGAAGGTGAGCTATGTTGAAGGCCTAAGGCACAACCTGTTCAGTATCGTCCAGTTCTGTGACAAAGACTTAGAGGTCAATTTCAAAGCCAAGAGGTGTTAAGTTCGCACTGAAGAAGACGAGGAACTCTTCGCCGGCACGAGAAAGTCCGACCTCTACACAATTAATTTGTCAAGTGTCCAAACTGAAAAGCAGGTTTGTCTACTCTCGAAAGCCTCGATGCAGCAAAGCTGGTTATGGCATCGACGGCTCTCTCACCTCAACTTCAGGTACATCAACAAGTTGGTCAGTGGAAAACTAGTCAAAGGACTTCCCGAGCTGAAGTATGAAAAAGAACATCTTTGTGTAGCATGTGAAAAGGGAAAGATGAAGAGGGCTCCACATAAACCAAAGCCTGAACCGAGTACAAGCGCTCCATTAGAGTTGTTGCATATGGATCTCTGTGGTCCGATGCGAACACAAAGTCTAGGCGGAAAGAAGTACATACTAGTTATCGTGGACGATTACTCGCGATACACTTGGGTCATGTTTCTACGTTCAAAGGATGAGACACCTGATGTTCTCATTACATTCCTGAAGACGACCCAGGTGAATCTGCAGAAACCAGTCAAGCTTCTACGAACAGACAACGGCACAGAGTTCAAGAACAAAAAGGTTGAAGAATATCTCGAATCTGTCGGGATTTCACATCAATACTCTGCTGCTTGTACGCCTCAACAAAATGGAGTGGTCGAAAGAAGAAATCGTACGCTAGTCGAGGCTGCTCGTACTATGCTAAGTCAATCTGACTTACCTCTATTTCTATGGGCTGAAGCTGTATCGACTGCGTGCTACACTCAGAATCGATCCATGATACACCGCAGATTCAAGATGACTCCTTATGCGTTAATCAACAACCGAACACCAACAAACAAATATTTCCATATATTTGGGTGTAAGTGTTTCGTTCTAAACGATAGAGTGAGTCTGAACAAGTTCAGCGCCAAGGCGGACGAAGGCATCTTCATTGGTTATTCCTCTACATCAACTGCATACCGTGTATATCTGAAGAAGTCAAAGACGGTGATTGAAAGCGTCAAGGTCACATTTGATGAAGAGATAGCTTCTGAACAACACAGTTCAGAACCCGTGATAACCGGCGTATTAGCTTCTGGGCAACACAGTCCAGAACCGGCGTCTCAAAAGAATAAATCAGATGAAGCATCAACATCTTCTAACCATCTATCTGATTTAGATTTATTATTTGAATTGTTTTATGATGAATTTCTTGGATCTAATGTGAAGAAATCTGTTGTGGTTGACAGGATGGAAGACTTAACGACTACTCATCCAACCAGTTCAGATATCCCTATTGAATCTAACTCTCAGATTCAACAAGAAATTCCAGTTCAAATACCGACTCCGACAGTTGAAGCTGTGATCAATAACGAAGCTACAGAAGTTGTTGAATCAGTAGGTTGTTCTATACGGACTGATCTACAGCCTCTTCAAGTTGTACCTACTGAGACTTCTATACCATCTACTTCAAATGAACCCCCATTCCTTTTTATATTGATCTATCTACATATAATCCACTCCCTCATGAACAAAAAATGGATCAAAGAGCACCCGAGAAGCCAAGTCATTGGTGATCCATCAAAACCGGTGCAAACTAGGTCAGCTACAATGAATATGTGTCTGCATGAATCCTTTCTGAGCAAGATCGAGCCAACTCGCGTGTCAGAGGCTCTTGCTGATTCAGAATGGGTGACTGCAATGCAAGAAGAGCTGAATCAATTCGACGCATTACAAGTCTGGAGACTCGTACCCAAACCTCAAGGTAAAACCATTATAGATACGAAATGGGTTTTCAAAATCAAGAAAGACGAAGATGGTACCGTAATCAGAAATAAAGCAATACTTGTTGCCAAAGGATACAGACAAGAGGAAGGAATTGACTACAACGATACTTATGCTCATGTGGCGCGTTTAGAGGCAATACGAATGTTTCTAGCCTATGCAGCCCACAAGAACTTCACGGTCTTTCAAATGGACGTGAAGACTGCCTTTCTGAATGGAATTCTTAAAGAAGAAGTCTACGTCTCTCAGCCAGAAGGTTTTGTCAATCAAGAGAAACCGACTCACGTCTACTTTCTCGACAAAGCACTCTATGGACTGAAACAAGCTCCTCGCGCCTGGTATGACGTCCTATCTCAATTTTTAATCATGTCTGGTTTTACAAAAGGTACGGTAGATACCACTTTGTTTATCAAAAAGGATAAAGTCGATATCATTCTAATTCAAATCTATGTTGATGATATTATTTTTGGCTCTACAAATCCTAAATACTGTAAGAATTTTTCAAACCTTATGGTGTCAAGATTTCAGATGAATATGATGGGAGAGATGAATTTATTTCTCGGATTACAAGTCAAACAATTTTCATCGGGGATCTTTATCAATCAATCAAAATACATTTTTGATATTCTTCGGAAGTTCAAAATGGAAAATTCTAAACCGATTGGTACCCCAATGGCACCAGGTACTAAAATTAGCACCGATCCTTCGGGAAAGGCTGTTGATGCTAGGAATTATAGAGGGATGATAGGTTCTTTAATGTATCTCACTTCAAGTAGGCCAGATATAATGTTTTCAACATGTTTATGTGCAAGATATCAGGCTAATCCTAAAGAATCCCATGTGTCTGTCGTTAAGCGCATTTTTAGATATCTGAAGGGGACTGCAGATCTTGGTATGTGGTATCCTAAAGATACTAGTTTTGAACTAACAGCTTATACAGATGCAGATCATGCTGGTTGTATGTTAGACAGGAAGAGCACGTCTGGTCATGTACAGTTCCTCGGTGACAAACTCGTAAGTTGGGCATCGAAGAAGCAACTTTGTGTATCAACCTCAACGGCCAAAGCAGAATATGTAGTTGCTGCTAGTTGCTGTTCTCAGGTCTTGTGGATGCGAACGCAACTTCGCGACTACGTTTTTCACTTTGACAAGATTCCGATCTACTGTGACTCAAAGAGCGCCATCGCAATAACAGCGAATCCTGTTCAGCACACCAAGACCAAACACATCGATGTCAGGTATCATTTTATAAAAGATGATGTAGAAAAAGGAACAATTGAACTTTACTTTGTAAAAACTGATTATCAGCTTGCAGATTTGTTTACCAAACCCTTAGATGAAAAGAGATTCAATTTTCTTGTCTCTAAGCTTGGTATGCTAAATCTTAAGACATAATCAGTGGTTATCTATTAAAGTTTCTTATTGTAATTTTTCATCATTTCTTTGCTTTCAATTCCGCAAGATATTTGCACTTCAAATATTTTGTTCATAATCCAAGGGAGAGTACAAGAAGAAATTGACAGATGGTCAATATTAATTCAAGGAGAAGACTCACTAATTTCTGCATTTACCTTTTTTATGTTAAATTTTTCTGATGCATAATTTCAGGGGGAGTAAAAAGGTGATGACTTCTGATTCTTTCTGATTAGAACTCGTACTTTCATAGTTTTACTGCTTTTTGTCTTTTCAATTTAAGTGAATAAATTTTACTTTGACTTGACATAAGACTTTTGCAGAATTTTTGAGAGATGCTTAAAAGATCATATCTTTATGACTTTAAGCTTAGCTTCATGAGATGTAAGATCGCACGTTAAGGTATAATCCTTTATCTTAATCTCATATATGGTTTATAAGTGAACAACTTTCAATCATAGAAAACATTGTTCTAAATGTTCAAACCACTTCCCGATTCTCAAACGAATTCATGAATTGGAAGTGTGACTTTAAATGTTTTCAAGATCTACATTGTGCTTTAACTGAAATAGTTAAACCATATTGAGCATCATATGCATCATAGGAAACCATGATTTCTTTGTGCTAGGACTTAACACAACTTCAATGGAATCACCTTAACCAGTGATTTCTACCCAAGAAGTTAATCCATAGTGATTGAGTGTGAGAAGTCAAAAGAAATGAGTATGTTAAACAGAAAAAGAAAGTTTGGTTAGAGTAAGCTAAATGTTTAAAAGAAAGAGGGTGTGAGAACAGAGTTAAAAGAATATCAGAACTCTGCACCAACTTTTTCTGAGTCGGGCAACCACAATTATAATGTTTCACAATTCTTTGGTGATCATTATTGATACAGGCAACTAGCCCATGCCAAATCTTGATCAAACCTCACTATCTAATAATTTTCTTCTCAACAAGAAAGTGTTTCACATTTTCAAAGGAGAAGCAGCACATTTGCTATCTGATTTTCATTTGGAAAATTTGGATATTGAAAAGAAGGAAGTCTGCCCCACCTTCGCACTTCAATCATGCACAATTGAGTCTGTGTTTAACTTATTGTTGTCTCAGTGGTTTACACAATTTTGAGCCTGTAAGCAATCATCCGTGCTTAATTCTTTCTATCACAAGCATGAAGTTATAACGTTTATAGAATTTGCCCTTGTGGTGTTTTCGATGATTAAATGGAAGCCCTGGGGGAGTGAACATCAAAAAGCTCCTTTACAATGTGTATTCGTTACACACAGTGACTTAGTGTTACTGACAGGCATTTTAACTAATTCATTTGTTGATTCAGGTGTTACATGATTATTTTGTCTGGATTTGCAAAGATCTGGATGAATATTTTTTGAATTGGCGGATCAGAGGCTCCTGATGAAAGACATTTCTTGATATATGTTTTGATGAAGTCGTTGCACTTTTCATCAAAAAGGGGGAGAAGAGCCTACCAAGAAATGTGAAAGATCAAAGGTTTAGAGAATTCTTCCAAGATAGAGAAGAGAAGAGCTAATCAAGAAAAGATTCTTCAAAGTATTCTAAAGACATACTGATCTAAGAGAAATTTTCTTTGAAGATACTTTGCTAAAGCATTCTGAGTTAAACCTGGAGATTATTTCAAATTGAAGACTAAGAGGGAGATTGCATCTTCTGAGCTGAAAGAGAAGACCATATTGCTAAATCATTTTAGTAATGATCTTGATCCAAAGGGGGAGATTGTTAGATCACAGATTTATTGGATTCAAGATCATCCAATCGAAAACTGCAATCTGAAGCTAACGCTGAAAAGTCGCTCTCAATATTAAGTCTAATGTCCTTTGTAATAAATGTTAAAGTTTATTGTATTTTACTATTAGTCCTAAATATCTAATTAATAGATATTTAGTTTAGATATTATATTAGTTTAATTAATATCTAGATATTATTTAGATATTATATTAGATATTAGTTAGTTTTTATGTTTGAGATATATAAGGTTATGAGATATTTATTATCTCACAACTTTCAATATCTCAGATCAACAACACATCGACCAAGAACACATCAGAGAAAAAGTGAGCTTCAAAGTGTAAACAAATCAACCTCTGTAATCCGCGTTTGTAATCTAAACAGGTTGGTTTATCGTTTATGTTTGTTGTTTGATTTATCTGGTAACGATCACGGACTCACAGAAACACTGGTTAACGTGAATCCATAGAAGTTTCATTTAAAGTCCTCACAAAAGAAACCCATGTTATCCTAAACAAATGTTGCTCAACTGGTTTAACTTTTCAATTAAAGCACAAAATACCATAGTCAGTGTATGTATGCTTCACAATATCATTGTATGAGCTTTTAAACATTTAAGATTTCTCAAAACAATGAAATTGAACAACTGAAACGAAGACAAATGAAATGTTTTGAGAATCTGACAATGATATAATCAGATCAAACAAAAATGATTTAGCAAATAAGACTTAGGTCAGCAAAAATGGGATATTGTCTATACGAATCAAAATATAGACATTCTTGAAAGACCGTTTTAAAATGAAATCACGCTCAAAATTCTTTGGAATTCAATTGGGGTGTCTTACCATCGAAAAATATGTTTCAATTTAGAGACATGGTAAGAACAATTTCAATCAAAAATTAAACCGGTGTGTGTGAATACTTGACATTATATGAAAAAGACAATACGCAAGTATTTATCTTTGGAAACACACCGTTATAAACATTTCAGCACAAGTACCATGAAAACCATTTAAAATCACACTTCCAAATCATGAAATCTATTTAAGAATCGGAAAGTGGTTTGAAGATTTTATAACATGTTTTTTATTATTGAAAGTCGTCCTTCTTTCAACCATTTATGAGATTAAGAATAGAAATAAACCTTTCCGCTCTGTCTTAAATATCATGAAGTCAACTTAAAGTCATAAAAGATATGATCTTGTAAGCACTTTCTCAATCTACATCAGTCAGAAAGTTCGTCAAAGTACAAAATTTTATTCACAACATTTATTGAAAAATGAAAGACATAAAGCAGTAAAACCTTGAATGTACGAGTTCTGATCTGAAGTAATCAGAAGTCATAATTCATACTCCTCCTGAAAATATGCATCTGTAATTTGTCAGTGAAAAAGCACACGATAGAGATATGTAACTCCCCCTGAAGTGTAGATCATCATATCTTTCGAATTCATATTGTCAGAAAAATATGTACTCCACCTTGAAGGTTGATTTCCTCATTTGAGTATAAGAGTACAATCTCTTATCAGCACGGGAGTAACATCTCTTTTCATCATTGAAGTACGAGTCCTAAACTGTTGTGTTTAGAAGTCAAACTTCGTTGAAGTACGAGTCCTGAACTGAATTATTCAGAAGCCTTGGTTCTCTTACTCCCCCTTGACTGTAGGTGCCTGTAACACAGAATCAGTCTTTGGCTTTGGTACCCACTGGTATTTGGGTCCATGTTTGTGAGTTGCAGTTCTATTAGGAGTAATTGAGTAAGAACCATACCAATAATGATCACTAGCTTTATGAACATAATCATAAGTACGACAGTAAGAACAATGCCTCTTTTTAGACAACCTAATCAATTGATCTCTCGAATAAGCAAGATCAAGTTCACCTTTCCGCACATTGTTCTTTGCTTTTGATGCATGTATAAATGATTTGTTTCCTTTCTTCACATCTTTCATCTCATCATTCTTTCCATCATCAACTAGTTTCACCTTCCAAATCAGATTTTCTTCTTCATATCTCCTTCTTCTCCTTCTTCTTTGAATACCTGAACCATCTACATTTCGATCATAGAAAATGTTAGTAGTGCGAATCTGATCAAATGAGTTAACTGACCTTCTTGAAGAAACAGTTTTTTGATGTGAGCTTGAGGCTGGCTTGTTAGAACCAACTAAAGTATTTCTAGGTGTGTGGATTTGTGACTCTGGAGTCGTTTGCTCAGTCACCACAACCTTTGAAATAATGTCTTCAAGCTCTTTTATTTTTGAAGAATAACTGTCTCTTTCTTTGACAAGCAGGTCAATCTCTTTCTTGAATTCAGACTTCGCTTTCTGCTCTTTCAGTGCATTTTCAGATAGTTCAGATAGCTTCTTAGTCAACTTCTTAATCTCAGTCTCAAAGATATTTCTTTCTTCTTCCAAGTCCTTCTCAGCATCCTTTCTTTGACCAGATATATCTTTAAAGAATCCCACGTTCTTCTGTTTTATGGTCTTGTTCTCCTTCTCAAACTTTTCTCTTTCCAAAATGATTACTTTCTCAAAATCTGAAATCTGTTGAGAAAGCTTTAAACATTTTAGCTTAACTGTCTTTTTCTCTTCACAAATCTTTCTTGAAAAATCTGAGAACTTCTTTGAAAATCTTTTCTTTTCACTTTCAAAATCATCTTTATCTTTGACCATCTTTTGTTCCAAATCAGATATTTTCTTTCGAAGCTCAGCATTAGCATCTTCCAAACTCTTAATCTTCTCCTCATAACTTTCAACAGATGCTTGCTGGATTTGGATCATTTGATATTCCAAGTCAAATGTTTTATTTTTCAGCTCAGTGTTCTCAGTTTCCAAGTTTATTACCTTATCTTCACTAAGCCTAGAAGTCTGTTTCAGAAGTTCATCATTCATCATCTTTAATGTACTGACTTCTTCTCTCAGTAGTTTCCTTTCATCAGAATATCTCTTTGACCGCTTTGAATAATAGTCAACTAAAGAAGCAAGATTTTATTCTCTATTCTGAGCTTAGCAATCTTCTCTTCATCATCAGAAAAACTCATCTTGAATTATCTGTTGCAAAAAGAACTTGAATTTGATCGTTAGTCCAAATGAAATCAAGTATACCAGAAAAATCTTAGAAGGAAAATCAGAAATGAAATTTCTAAATTTCTCTAAGTAAGGACTTAGCAAGATAGGGTGAAGTACTAAGAATTAGCACACTAGGTGAAAAATAGAATTAGCATATAGAACAAAATCAGAATTCACAAGAAAAATCAAAAACAAGAATTCGCAAGTTACAAATTCTCACAAAATCTACTTCAGAATTCGCAAGTAAGATCAAGTAAGATCAGAATTCGCAAGTAAAGGTTTTAGAATTCGCAATCAACACTTATACGAAATCTGTGGAATTCTGAGGGATTCGTATCTCACACACTTACGAATTTTACACCTTTCGCAGAATCCTTAACACAATGATATGTGAATTCTATGAAATTCGTAAGAAACATATTTACGAATCCTTTACAATTCGTAATACACACATTTGCGAATCCTTTACTTAGGAAATATTTCATAATCAAATCCTAAAACTCTGTGAAATCCATCAAATTTACGAATTCTTTCTATGAGTTCTTGGACAATCTGCGAGTTCTTAATCATCTTGCGAGTTCTTCGAATCTCGAATGAAAAATCGATCTAATCTGCACAAAAACCTACCTATTCTTCGAATTTTGAAATCAAACTTTGACAATTCGATCACTTGTACTTCTAGAACTCAAATCTATCAAAGAAATTCGATAAGAAATACTAACAATTTACAAATCGATATAGAACAGTGCTTATTGAACTCGTGAAAACAAAACTCATAAAATCATCAAATTATTGAAAAGTTACAATGCAATCCTTTTTCAAACCTATACAAGAATGATTCTAGATCATAATTTGAACACAATCCAATCAAACATAACTCAAATTACACACAAAAAGAAGAAATTCAATCTAAGATTCAGTTCAACAGATCAGTGGTCAGAATTGTTAATGACATTTCTTGGAGAAAGTTTTGATGATCTCAATGCTCTGATACCAATTGTTATTCCCAATTTCAAGTTCTAATCGTAACAACAATCAATAACAATCAAGATGATTCAATAATGAAATCACATGTTATTGATTCAATCAAAGATTAGAATCTCTCTCACTTTCTCTCTCTACATTCACTCTCTCTCTCTCTCTAGAATAATATTCTATAAATCTCTTCTCTGATTCGTGTACATCTGATTACAAGAACAAAGACAAAAGGATATTTATACCTATCATCTAAAACAAGGAAACAAAATACAATACAAGATACTTTGACTTATTAGAAAAGAGACTTTGACTTTGATGCTTGAGAGTTGACTTTGAGCTTTGACTTGCTTTACTTTTATCTTCTGTCTTCTATGATCTTGCATCCAACAAATATGTGCTCTAATAGAGCCAATGCAACATCATTGAAATAATATCAAGATAATTTTTTCCTATTGACGTAGGCTTATATTCTTCCTACATAGAGAAATGATATTGCTAATGGAACTTCAATACCTACTTAGAATGTGAGTAGCAAAAGTATCGGCCATAATAGAAAAACATCAAATAGTGTCATGGTATGTCTTTGCTGATATTAGGTAGTTGCCATACCTATACAAAGGTTGTTCCCAAACTGGATAAGGAAATATCAAAGGTAACACGTCGATTGCTTGGAAGTAAACTATATAATGCCTTGTCCCTACATCCTTGAACAATTCCAATTATTGTTCAAGAATGTACATGGTTAAGGACTATCATTACAAATATTAGAAGAGCTAGTGTTTTGAGTTCAACCAGTATCCTACCTGCATATGTGGATGTAATTCATCATGTATCAAAGAAATGAATGTAAGATACATCAAGGTTGATAACACGAAAAATATTCCGTTTACGTTTCTATATAATCAACAATAACAAACTCTCCTCAAGATTTAAGTGAGTGAAGTAAGATGCCAAAAGAATGTGACATATTTGTTAATTACCTAATCATTACCTAAAACCATATTTGGAAAACATGTAGAAAGTATTGAAATCAAAGACTTTCTAAACTCCCATGGCTAATGCACGAATCAGGGGGAGTAGTAGACAAAAAATGGAGTATATTATACATGTAATATTGGTAAGTTGTGTTCTTTCCTTCACCTAATGTTTTATTTTTCGCAATGGATTTGTGCAAGGATTTAGTGAGACAACAGTTTATATACCATTTTTTAACCCTCATGATTAATGTACAAATTAGAGGAATATTAGACTAAAGGAAAAGTCAATATTTCAAAGTAACTGGTGTGTTATATTCTTTTTTTTTTTTTTTTGTCCTAATTTTATTTTTTCCTCTTGGGTTTTTATTTTGTTTTAAGGGTTTTAACGAGACAATAATCATATACAATCATTCCTTGACTCGGCCCAAGGGATGTGTTGTAGGGTAAGTCGGTCATCGTCAAAAGGATGTGAAGATATAGAGATAGACATAAACGTTTAAGTTATTTTATGGAATAAGGGGCTGTTTGTTTACCTCTTAATGGTTTCATTAAGAGACAACCTCTGAATCATTAAGAGGTGAATCCTGTTTGGCAGAAAAAAAAGGTTGTCTCTTAATGGTTCCAAAACTCTCTGAATCATTTTGTATCTTGGGTCTCCCTTAACCATTAAGCGCCCTGATTTCATTCTAAACAATTACCAAACAATCATATTTTATATTGCACTATATCATAAGAGCCTCTTAATCATTCTGACCCCTTAATCATTCTGCACCAAACCATTCAGCAACTGACAAACATCCCCTAAATCTCCTTCCATGATTATCATTGTCTCTATGTAATCACCCCTATTTAAAGGATTATAATTAATGAGAATACATTCGGTTCTCTTATATTGTTTGTTCTTTAACAGATATTTTATTTTTTATATAAATATGAATTTGATTTTTATATGGTTTCAATACTACCCAAATTTGAATAATACACAATGAATAAAAAATGAAATCATTTTTAGTATCAAGAAATTTTTGGATGAATTTAACTTTTTCAAAAAATGGTATCATTTTTTTATCCAAAAAAATTGACCTTCTATGATTGTGAGATTGATGAGGAGAAATAACCATTTTCCTAGTTTTGTGTTATCCATTAGTGTTTTTAGTAACAATGTTAAACCATATAAAATCCTACTTTCTATATTTAAACTAATGTAAGGATCAAAACCTATAAAAATTAGTATAATGGCTAAAATAATACATTGTTAGTCCAATAGTGATATATATATAACCAGGGCCGAGCCTGATATTTTGGAGGCCCTCTGCGAAAAATTAAATGTGCTCGTATTTTTATTTATTTTTATTATGTATTGAATTATATTTTACTACATTTATCTTATAAATAAATCCATCGATAACTCATCTTTTAATTTGAACAAATTTGTCATATTTTCTTCTTTTTTTTACATTAAATTTTAATTTTTAATGTTATTATGTTAGTATGGATTCAAAATTTTATGATTTATAATCGATTATTTAACTTTTAATATATCTGTTTTTTAACTTTTATAACTTCTCCAATAAGGGGGTCTATGAGTGAGGTAGGAGGTATGAAATAACATGATATGTAAGGGAGTGAAATAACAATCATCTTTATATAGAATTGATCAACCGTTATTAATAATTACAAAACCCATATCAACAATAACCTTTTATTAATATATTGTTATTAAAATATATTAATAGTATTGACAAGAACCATTTAAAATTTATTAAGAATTAAAAATGTACCAAAAACATATGGAAAAAATCAACA